>BROO01000003.1:3600000-4200000 GCA_024345325.1 Cystobasidium tubakii
AGTACTGTCCTTCAGAGACCCCATCGCGATAAAAGACAATGCGTGCCGGCTTCTGCTTGGTTTGTTTGTAAAATCTTTTGATCAGCGCAATTGCCATGCCCTCTAGATCTTGGATGATCTCTTGTCGATTGGCCTGGACGCGAGCTTGAGTAGAGTAGCAAAGGCCTTGAAGGTCATGCGAAGCCACCAGAGCAGCAATAGAAGGAGCAGCAGAGCCTGAACCTGGGTGACCGACACTGAAGAACAAACTTAGACTTGTCTCGTGGTATTGCCTTAATGTATACTTTGTATGCCTACTCGGCTCCCAATATGATGGTGGGTGTCTTGTCAAAGTCAGGGGCGACACCATTCTTGGCCATTTGATTTACACCATTGAGCTTGATGTTGACCTTGAGTGCAACATTTTGATAATACTGCTGTTTGGCACTTCGTATTTTTGCTGCCAGGTGAAAGTTCAGAAGCGCAGACCGAAATCTATTTGTAGCTAAACACGGCTCACCGATGACCAGATTCTGAGTAGCAACGCCAAGTTGTATGTCCCCAATCTGCTTGATTAAAGGATATTGGCGAGAATTTTTCTCCGGGACCTGGTGCACAGCACGCCCTGGTCAGGTTTCCATGAACAGTGAGCAAATGTAGCTTGGTAATGCTCACATAGGTAACTATGAGCTCCGGCGGCTCTTTGGGATTGTAACCAGCTTGCTGCGAAGCACGGATGAAGGCTCCTTTGACATCCATCTGAAAGTCCCAAATGTTCAGTGTACACATCAGTAGATGTGATACACGTGAGAAGAGAGCCTATAGCTTACGGTATCACCTGCATAGAAGATAGTGGGCTGGATGTTCGTAATTTGGACGCCTGCAATCAAAGATCGTGTTTTAGTAACTCCAGAGGTGATTGTTTGATGCTCGCATTTTACCCCACTCTCTGCAAGCTTGAGCCAAGTTCGTGACCGATTGCTGACAAGCCTCCAAGGGAAATCTACGGATGCGATCGTTTGTTATTTATCGCGCCGCGGTGAGCGAAGTGAGAGAAAGATCGCCTACCCGGTGTCACGCCCCCCTGTGCCTTTCTTCTCTGCGAATACGACGACAATCCATCTAAGAAGTTTGCTCTTTCCAGTCGCTGCCTTGCCTCTTATATCCCAACCACCATCGGCGGGCCGGACGATGGCTTCTGCATTGCCTCGTCGACTATCAGAAGACAGTCAGCTTGCCATTGGAGAGCCAGCATGAAAGACAGTTCAATGCAACTCACTCGGCGAAGACCAGGACGGGAGCCTCGAGAACACGAGCCTTGACTGACATCTGCGACTGATTCATCTGGAATTGCCAATCACGTAGGATCTCGGAGCGAGCTAAGCCTAGGTAGTTGAGACCTTCCTTGATGAGTTGCAGTCGGCGGTTTGGAGGTTGCGTCGTAACTATTCAGGCAAGATTAGAGATCAGCATTGAAGATTTGAACAAAAAGAAAAGCGCAATTCCTTCCTGACATTTGAGGGGTTCGGCAATTTGAATTGGAGAAAGCTTTTTGGTGTACTTGTTTCCGCGTTCAACTGTACATAGCTCCATGTACATAGCTCCATGGGGAACCAAGCCTTTCGAGTAACTTGCACGCAAGGAAGACCCGGAAAGCGCAAAGTGTAATTGTACGTCTGCTGGAAATAGTTTTGAATTGATATTTCTTGTCCTTGATCGTTCTCAAACATATAGGCGGACGTCGGGACCTTCGATAGAGCACGGATCTTGATCTTCTTCACTCGAGTCGGCCTGCCATCTGTTGCGTTAATGGACTTTGTGCTGATTTGAAGACCTTTGCAGAATCTCTCTAATTGCAGGCGTGCACGATCCATTGATCGCACGAGATCTGAGGGATCTCGCACGCGCATGTATCGTACAGCTACTTGTACGAGGTCACCGGGCTGATGACAGGTATATAATGTCAGTGTGACGTGACAGCGCACTCCGAGACAGCCTTGACTGACTTGTACGAAGGCCATAGCCGTGCGATCCATGTTTACGATAAGCTTTTGAGGAGTGGGACGAATGGAGGTGAAGTATTCACCCCACAGTTCCACTGGGTGCATAGAGAGGGAGAGGATAGGCGGAAGACGTTAACGCATTCGCCACACAAAGGAGTATCAGGGTGACGGTTACGTACGGCCACCAGAGAGTTCGTAAGGTCTGTCACCGTCGCGTGGAGGCGGGTAAAAAGACGCTCCTTTCGAGGCGAAATTTAGAGTCATAGCTGGCGTATGTCTTAGCATCACATTGAAGGCTAATATAAGGAATCGATAGAAAGGCTCAGTATAGCTGTAGAAAGCAAAAGTTGGAAAGAACCTTGGCTCACCATTGATCGCCATAAGAACACTAAAGTACGAGGAACGGGCCTCAGTTTAGCATCCTTCCCGCAGGTCATACTGGCCGCTTTAGTCGAACTCGTTTCCTTACCCGCTAGAGCCTAACGTCTGACCGTTCAAGAAGGGTCCAAGTTCGCTCAGGTTGACGGTAGCTGCCAGTTTGATCTGTTTCGGGAGACGTGAGGATTTGAGGAGCGCAGGCTCCGAAGCAGACAGCAGGCAAACATAAACATTGCATAGATGTGCACCCACAGATACGTTGAAGGTGCGACCTCTAGGCTGCATTCCGGGCTTAATTGGTCTGTCTAAATCGGACAGGAAGACCTCCGCCGAGGCCTCATTCACTGGCAAGGGAGCGGGCGTGTAGCTGAAAAGCGGTAGAGGAGGGAGAGTTGATCAACAATGCTTGTACGTATGTAGCTATAGTCAAGCAAGACCTGCGTACATGTTCTTTTGACCTGGCAAGTAGAAACAGTAAGTGAGCAGGGAGCGTGGAGTTCTGCGTATAAGATAGTAGGATACGCACTATCGTAGACCGCGGCTGCCCCTCCAAGCATGTTGAGGCGCTGCATTTGCGTGAATACCTGCCTGTTTATATGCGCCGGGACTGTAGGCAGGATGGTTACCTGCTCGAGGGGAGCGCAAATTTGAAATGGAAGGTAAAGCGCCTTTTCAGAATGAAAGGTAGAACAGGTCGCGATTATGAAGGAGTCATGACTCACATCGTAATGATGAACCTGGAAAATTCAGATAGAGAGATAGATAGTCTGGATCAGCAGTCTGCTCGTGTCTGCGCTGCATTTCTCCTGGTGCAACAGCTGCTGGACATAGGATGTGGGCAAGCACTTACTAGGAATGAAGGCATGTTTGCGACCTGGAAGGTATTTGCGAGTATCATTACACGTTGACCAGCTCTATTGAGGTAATAAATCAGAACTCGACACTGACGTATACAGCGCGCAAAGCATGCATGAGGACGCACTCTCCAGCGGCAGGACGGCGCATGGGTTGTAGGTCAGCCATGTTGAGACTGTAGGGACCGTGATGGTAAAAGCGTGGGAGTAGTGATTGCGTTGTAGTGGTATGCTAGCTTTGAAGTTTTTTCGGACTGGTGAGATGTGATATGAAGAAAGCGAAGGACAGATGTAAAGCTCTGAACAAGCTGGCTTTTATAGTGCAAAAATTGGAAGGTTGGAAGGCATAGGTCTTCCAAATTCTGCTTTCCGTCAGTACGTTTCCTTTCCGTTTCCCCGGAGATTTGGAGAGTTCCAAGCAGGGGCTTCCCTTCTTGAGAAGGAAGGTTTCCCAAGACCTGCTGAATGACATTCTCAAAGATGATTTACATCGAGCAGTAGATTCATGGCCTTATCAAGGCGTCAGCTGCGAGATATATAGCCGTCGGCGCATGTAGGAGCCTGCCTAGGCGCCAGAGTTGGGATTGCAGCACCAAGAAGCTCCTCGCTTGCGACAGACCGCATAGCTCGACGATGCGCGAGACAGCAGAGTTATACCGTTGCGATGCTTGTCATAGTGATATTTGTTCATATCTGTTGCCTGAGCTGCCTGGCTTGAGCGAAGCAGTATGGCGGTCAAACTCTCAAGTAGAGCGTCGTCATGGAAGCTTCCAACACCGGGCAGTGCGACTCGAGATGACGAGATGGCAGGTATCAGTTGACCTAGTACTGGTCAGGTTAACAGTGAACATGTTGCTGTCGTTGTATTGGATGCAAGGCAAGTCTCTTCGAGGGCTGGCACTTGCATGATCGATCGGCAGTGGCTCTAGGGTCTGTTTTTGGGACGTAATCTTTGAATATATTACGCAAAATTAGCCTAAACACTGAAATCAGACAAACAACGATATCATACGAACGGACGGCGAGACACGGGGGCAGAGACACAGACGTTTTTGGAAATTTGAAGGAAAGAGAAGTAAATGTGCTCCTTCCTTTGAGGGACGGTGGCACTCTCTGGTCTAGTACATGGCCCTGATATGCCCAGGACAGCCTATAACGAGTTGAGGTGTTGTTAGTCAATATCAAACATCGTGCGAGCACAGTGTTGCCGCAATCCAGCGGAGACCAGTCGTGCGGTCTATGTTGTCGCACATCACTGCAGTCCAGAGGAAGGAATGCGTCAGTAATGCGAATTGTACAGATGAGTACATACTCTACGCACCATGAAATACATGGAGTTCTCCAGATTTGCGTGTACATTCCTGAGTTTCTCCCTGGCACTCTGCAGCTTTTGATCTCTAATAGCTGCTTCTTTTCCACTGGAGAGCTCGGAAAAGATAACAGATTGGTCGTCGTCGATGTCTCCCCCAATGTGAGCTCTTGCTCGAGTGGCCACATGATGAGCGAAGTAAGCCGGAGATACGATTGATACTGAGCGAGTGGAGCGTGGATAGATATAGGCCAGATTATAGGTGAGCTGCTGAATGACATCGGGGGACATCTTGTTCTCATCGATAAGGACTTGGTAGTGGCAGGCTCGTGAAGTGCCGAGAAGTCCAGCATGCGACATGAGGTACTGCCCAAGTAAGTCAGCATGATATCAATATATGCTGCAAAGCTAAGTTGTGCTCACGAAATCAAAGTCCGTTGGGTGAACGATATCCCTGTCAATTACAGTGCCAGCCCGTACATTGCCCGACCTGTCACCTCCATCTGAGGTGCTTGGAAAGATACCTAACAAAGTTGAAGTCAACAATCAGCCGCCATAACAGAAGCAAATTATACGTGAATATGCATTTACGGATATGGTGTCGCTTGCCACAAATGATGTAAGTGACTGGAGGACTGTATGATGCGGCGATTGTGGTACAAGCGCCTATGGAAATGATCAATTCTGGTGAGTCAAGGGCAATGTAAACTGTTAAAGAAGATAAGACTCACGCTTCAGAGCTCTTATTTCATCGCGGGCTACTTGGGCATATTGGCCTTCAGAAACACCATCTCGGTAGAAGATGATTCGACCTGGCTTTTGTTTGGTCTGCTTGAAGAACTTTTTGATCAAGATTATGGCCATGCCTTCGAGATCTTGAATAATCTCTACCCTGTTCGGCTGAACGCGAGCTTGGGTAGAATAGGAGAGAGCACCTAGATCATGGGAAGCAACGAGCGCAGCGATGGAAGGGGCAGCCGAGCCAGGACCGGGGTGTCCAACACTGTGAGGGCAAACTTCAATGTCAGAACATGATACTCGTGTAATAGCTTATGAAGGCGAAACTTACTCAGCTCCGAAAATGATGGTAGGGGTTTTTTCAAATCCGGGTGCGAGTCCACTCTTGATTACTTGGTTCACGCCATTGAGCTTGACGTTGACCTTTAAAGCAACATTTTGGTAGTATTGCTGTTTTGCAGTGCGGATTTTGGCTATAAACGACGAGCATGCATGGTCAGCAAGGACGTACGAAAGCTAGAACGCCAGAAATCTACATACCAATAACCATGTTCTGGGTAGCTACACCTAGAGTAACATCGCCAACCTGCTTGATAGAGGCATACTGACGAGAGTTCTTTTGCGGTACCTGGGAAATAATGAATGTGGTCAGTCTCAAAGGTTCTTCGCTACAGATTAAAGGCAAAACAAAGAAAAGCCTACATAGGTGACAATGAGCTCTGGTGGTGTCTGAGGAGTATAGCCAGCTTGTTGACAGCCTCGGATGAATGCGCCGCGGACGTCCATCTGCGATACAGTAAGAGATCAGTTTAAGCGTGTGGATGCAACAAGAAAGCGACATCGACAAGACTCACCGTATCGCCAGCGTAAAAGATCGTTGGCTGATTCGTGCCAATTTGGATACCTGAAACGTCATGAAATACAATTAGCACATTACTGCTTATTTCGACCGTAATGACCCAAGTACTCACCCCAATCTCTGCATGCCTGAGCAAAATTGGTAACAGACTGCTGACAGGCCGAGAGAGGGAATCTTGTAGCAGAGCATAAAGTCAGTAATATTACTTCTGCCTTCCCACAGTGAACAAGGAAGCGCATACCCTTGGTCACGACCACCAGCACCACGCTCTTCCGCAAAGACAACGACTATCCATCTTATAATCTTTGTTTTTCCAGTAGCTGATTTCCCTCTAATATCCCATGTACCATCGTTAGGACGAGTGATTGCTTCCCCATTGCTACGGCGACTGTGAGTGTGATAGGCAAGAGTCAGCATACTCTGTAAATATGCTGTAAAGAGATGTTCCGAAGATGGCTCACTCAGCAAATGCTAGGGTGGGTGGTTGTAGGAGACGGGCTTTGACTTGAGAAGGAGTTTGATCAAGTCCAAACTGCCAGTCTCTCAGCACCTCGGAACGGGCCAATCCGAGATAACCCAATCCTTCTCGAATTAGTTGCTGTCTTCGAGCAGGAGGTTGAGTGGTGACTGTCAGGGAGATGAACCACATCGTCATCAGCTTGAGCGGTTCAATGAGAAGTGACGAGTCAGCACGACGAACCTACACTTCAAAGCTTCTGCAACCTGATCAGGCAGAAGTTTCTTAGTGTATTTGTTGCCTCGTTCGACAGTGCAGATTTCCATAGGGTACCAAGCTTTCTTGGTGACCTGTACGCAGGGTAAACCAGGGAAGCGAAGATTGTAGTTATAGGTGTCTCTGAAATAGTCTTGGATTGAGATCTCCCTTCCTTGGTCATTCTCGAACATGAAAGCAGAGGCAGGAACTCTAGAAAGACCTTTAATCTTGAATTTCTTGATTTGTGTCTTTTTGCCGTCTTTTGCGTCAAGTGACTTGGTGCTGATCAGAAGACCCTTGCAGAAGCGTTCGAGTTGGAGACGAGAACGGTCCATGGCTCTGGCGACCTCGGATGGGTCTCTCATTCGCATGAATCGAGTAGCGACTTGGACCAGATCGCCAGCCTGTACAAGCAAGGAAAAGCCATAGGATCAGAAGAACAGCCACAACAGGGTAAGCGCAGACTTTATTTGCTCACTTGAATGAAAGCCATAGCAGTTCGGTCAATGTTGACGATGAGCTTTTCTGGCGTGGGTCGAATGGAAGTGAAATATCCCCCCCACATTTCGACTGTGCATAGCGAAGGCCCACATAAGATCGACATCAGCCCATATAGATCGATGAATAAGGTAACAAGGTAACAAGTGAGCACTTACGGCCACCAGGCAGCTCATATGGTCTGTCACCCTCCTTAGGAGGTGGGTAGAAAGATTGACCCTTTGATGCAAAGATCATGGCTGGAGTATGTCGGAGCATAACGTTGAGGGCTGAAAAGCAAGGATGGGCTCAGTGATCAAGTCAAAAGGTAGCTAAGGAGGATGCAATGCAGTACTCACCATTGATAGCCATCAGGATGCTGTAGGAAGGTTTCGATCAAAGTGGAAAGGTTGTAGGGAAGTATGGGATGAAAGTCAGTAATACGACCAGGACTGTGTATCAATATGTAAAATTGAGGCCTATCTATACTTACTTGCTTGATCCAGCAGCTTGACCTTTCAGGAATAATCCCAATTCATGCAAATTGACGGTATTTACGAGCCGAATCTGTATCGGAAGGAATGAGATAGGTGTAGGCGATGACACGTCAGACATACCTCCTTCGACAAAATAAGGAGGATGCAGGTGATGAGCAACCTACAGAGACGTTGAAAGTTCGACCTCTGGGCTCTTGACCAGGTTTGGGTGGTCTGTCGGAATCGGCTATGAAGACCTCCGCAGAAGCCTCATTTACAGGCAAGCGAGCGGGCGCGTAGCTGTATGATCCGAACGAAGAAGAAGAACAAGTCTGAGCAAACACGTATGAACGGCTAACAGGGAAGAAGGAATTGCTAAGCCGTACATGTTCTTCTGGCCTGTGGAAGTTTCAAGAAGAATCAGCAGGTGTTGATGAGCTGGTATTGGCATACAGAGAAACAAGGAAGGAGCGCTCACCATCGTATACAGCAGCAACGCTACCAAACATGTTCAATTTTTGCATTTGGGCAAAGACCAGTCGATTGACACGTGCCGGAACCTCTGGTATAACCGTGATCTGCGATGCATGGAACGAAAACCCCAATTGGGAATGGAAAAACACAGATTTGTGAAGAGTGCATAGTGAAGTGAGAGAGAGATGCAATCAATGCATGAAGAGATGAGGGGAAGTCCGAAAGATTTGGAGATAATGGTGATCATAAGAGTCGGGATGGTCGGGGAGATAGGATGTCAGACAATGATAAACATGGATGATGTATAGAGAAGATGAAGGATGAGCTTACATCGTAGTGCATGACCTAGGTGCAGATAAGGAATGAAGATGCACGTCCAGTCAGCTTGTTTCTGCGATAGCTGCCATGTTCCCGATTCCCGCGCTCATCATGCATGCATGATACGCGCAGTGTCGGAGTAAGAAGCCATCAGAGAAGAGAAAGAGAGAGCAGCCACCTACATTGTAATCTGGTAGAGACCTGACTTGGTATGCATTGGCAAGCACCATTATTCTCTGTCCAGCACTGCCGCCGTCGAGCATCGAATGTCAGCGTGCCCGTCCGACACGCCGTCATGGTCTGCCACTTACACTCCCTCTCCAGGCCTACGCATAGGCTGTAGGTCAGCCATGGTTGAAGCAGCTTGAGACTACTGATGGTAGGATAGCTTGTAGTCTTGCTTATGAGTCGAATCGTGGCGAGCTCGAACGAGGGCTTGTAATGTATTCAAGAAGGACAAGAGTGTATGAGAGAAAGCAGCGCAGAGATGGAACTCTCGATCTTAAGCTGGCTTTTGTTAGTTTTCCGGAGAGCAGTAGTGCAGTCCAGTTCGCCTTGCTTGCTGTTATAGTCGTGCTTCGCTTCCCTTCCTTGCGCTTCTGTTTCCGTGCTTGTTTCCACGCCTGCAATGGATCCTTGCACGGTGGGGGCGGAGAAGAGACGCAGGCATTTAATACGACAAGAGCGACTTGCAGTGGAGCGAGGTCGCAGAGCATGGGAGAGGAAGCAAGCGAAGGACTCTTAGCTTCAAGCCCCTCTACCCTTCTATTCTATTCTCTTCTCTTTTCTTGCGCTTCGCTTCTCTTCCCGCGCTGCATACGACCATGATCGCTATCTCGACAATGCAGAAGACAAAGTCGTCCCAATCAAGCTTTCCACGGTGAAACCTGGTGCAGGTCGGACTGGCAAAGTTCCGCGCAAATTACGACTTCGCGCAGCAGACCGTGCAGGCCAACTCTACCTTCGTAAAGCTGCCAAAACCTCAGTCTCTTCGTCCCCATGTCAATGCAGCACAGAAGCAGCCCAATGTCAGAACTGTTGCGGCAGACAAGGACGAACTGGGATCGTACGAATGGAGCATAGACGTTCGCAAAGCTCTAAGGCAGAATATCAAGCTCGGGCACGAACTCAAGCTTTTTTCCAGCCAACTTCGTGCCATAGTCAAAATGTCATATTCCCATCGTAGATAATGAAGTTGCCGAGCTTATCATGTCATTATTGCATTGGACCGACAAAGCCACTCTGGTACGAATGCCGCAGACTTCCTCATTTGCTTTCCCATATTTCACAGACCACTTGCTTCCTTTCCATCATAATCCTGATGATGACCATGACAAGCCTCCCTCCTACTATCATACAGACCCCTAGCTCGTCAAAGCCTTCCCTCTCCCCCGAAGCTCCAGTAGTTTCTCTTTTCACATTTCGTTTCTCAGCGACG
Organism: Cystobasidium tubakii; assembly: GCA_024345325.1. Classification (NCBI taxonomy): domain Eukaryota; kingdom Fungi; phylum Basidiomycota; class Cystobasidiomycetes; order Cystobasidiales; family Cystobasidiaceae; genus Cystobasidium; species Cystobasidium tubakii. Next base: position 3,610,019 of record BROO01000003.1, read on the forward strand.
CAATCAGCGCCTGGTGTAGCCTCGTTTCTCTTCAACCTCCCGTTTAAACCCTGAACTTCAGCTGAGAAAGGAGAAGAAGGGATGCTTGATTCGGTTCCAATAACGAGTAATCTCTCATTCGTTTTGATTTCGTACGATCCAAAAAAGCAGAGACGTATGATTCAGTTTTTTTTCCTTACGGTAAGCACAGAAAGTGCAGATCTCCTTCGTTGGGATCCATCTCTTCACAGTTTCGAGCTTCTCTTCCCTTTGTTGAAGTGTGAATCAATCATATCGCCAGCTTCTATAGCGTAGCCCAAAGAAGCCTGGAAACCAGCTGGGCCTGTGCGTTTTGTCATTTATCAGCGAAGTGCCCACTTTCGACTACCGAGATACAAATAGCCTAGAGTAGTGAACTCACCAATACCATAAGCGTGTAATACAGCTGCTTGTCTTGGTTTGCTGATATCACTTTTCGGAGCCAATTGCATTCCTTCTCTGTTTCCCCCTAGCTCAAAGTCTTCTAGATCTAATCTGCATCCGCTTTCTCGACTAGGTCTGAAACCGACATTATGAGCTACGATTTCAACTGTGAAATCAGACGATACAAGCTGCATTAGAATATGTGCTATGTCACATGAAACTGGAACATAGGAGATAAAGCTTACTATCTCGCCATGATTTGCCGTTTGGACCTGCCAAAGCTGGGCATAGCTCGTAGTTCTTCTTGAGTATGCGTTCAGCTAGTGCATAATCAGGGACATACTCCCAGTTATTGACTTGGAAAGATCCTCCTCTATGGACGAACGGAACGAAACGAAACAGTAGGTATCAGTTCACGCCGGCTCCTGCAGGAAACAGAAGGCAGTCAAAGAGCGATCAACTCACAATACGACATGACTTTCAGGACCGGGTCTAGGAATAATATAAGTAGGTTCAGGAATTTCCGTATCTTTATTGGTTTTCTCATCTGGATGCTCCGAAGCCATCATGTAGCAAGTTTTAATACCTGGCGCTTTGACAAGCACAGTCTGACCTCTGATAGGATAAATATCTTTCTTGTCTTTGTTTCCCAAGAGTACTTTCGCTCCTATGCCTGTTGCGTTGATTACTAGATCGACTGGACCAAAGGAGGGGAGATTATAGGCTTCTTCGAGCGATGTTAGGCGCTTGCGAATAATAGGCACTCCGGATGAACGGAGCGTTTGAGCGAGATGGCGAAGATAATTTGGTGCGTGCATGATGAAGGATTTATAGCTGATGCATCTTTCGCCGGGTTTTGTACCTTTATTGCTGATCTTGTACTGTATGGCCAGATGAGCAAAGGGGAAGACAAGAACGAATCAATCCTCTCGCTAATAAAGCGAAGCATCGAAGAACAGGAGACTGACATCCTTCACTAGGTCCTTGAACCAAGGTTCGGGCAAGCTTTCGCTTTCATACGAATGGAACTGGATGAGCTACGGAAGTGAAGGTGAATTAGTACAAGAGCTTAAACAGTTAGCTACAGCTCAATGCAGCGTAGAATCGTATGGTACGACTATTGTTATTGTCTTAAACGTACCTCGCACAAATCCGGATACTCGTTAGCCACCTTGAACAGAGCTTCATACGTCTTCCTGTCCCATTCTTGCTCCCTCTTGTTATGGTCTGCTCATTGAACGGAGAAAAGATATAGGTTGTTAGTAGAGGAGAGATGGATTGGTGTTATGATTATATTGTTTGACACACCAGCGAAAGAGCACCAATTGCAACCCTGTCAAATCGGAAATCAGCCGGGAAGCTAGCGAAGAAAGATTAGATCTGTGAACAGAAGGTACAACTCACAGCCCAAGGAGAAGCAAATCCAGGGCTCTGATCATCTTCAGGTAAGTCCTTCGCTACAAAAGCAATCTTGTATCCTCTCTTAACGAGTTCCAGACCTATGGACAGTCCGGTCACGCCGGCGCCTATGATTACGGCATCTAGCTTTCGAGGTTCATCTTCCAGTAGTGGCAGTGTCATCGTTCTTGTCTGTTTGGATAGCAGCTGTACGAGATCGTCGCTCTCAATTGGCTAATGGTTCATGCAAAGATGGAGAAGCAGAAAGCAGAAGGCTACTAATCTTGCAGGGGTGAAGAAGCCGATCGGCTTATCGGGCGAACTCAAAGCAATGATACCGGTAGCGCGAAGAAGCGATGGCACATTAGTTTATGGGGCACTCTGGAGGCTCCAACATCTAGTCCCCCAACCATTACGACGAGACGTGGGTGGTCGGAATAGGCCTGGCAGAGAGATATCGATGTACTTCCAGCGTCGCCACGTGATTGACTGATAGCAAAGCGATAGGCGAGCATATGCCGGGAGTGTGGATATTGATGTTGGACTGTGTAGCTGAAGCAGTTGGATCTCCAGACGGACGTCTAGGTATGCAGAACCGACTCTCTCGAAGTTGCTGCGTGGCCTTGATCACCGAGACGCATGGAGGGCAAGGACCCGGATGCCTTTATACACCATGACCCGCGCAAGCAGTAGGGCTGCGTATGCATAATGGCTTCTACTCCAGGATCTGAACACTCTTTCCAAAAGATCAGTGTAATAATCCAATGTAGTTTTTGACGATCTCCAATTGACCGATAGAAACAGTCACTTGGACTTCGCTCTCTTTCTCATTCACCGAAAGAGACCGGGGAACGATACAGTACATGAGCTGGGGAGATCGGACGACAAGACAGGAGTCTAAGCTAGCATCGGGATAAGATAGAACAAGGTTAGAGTGTAGATAGAGAGTGGCAGCCGGAGGGGCCTGCAGAGGCTGTCGAAGCATCATGAGGAAGAGCGAGGATCAGAACAGGGACAACAGCAGCAGCAATCAGCAACAGCACGATGACGAAGGCGATAGAGATGGAGATACGAGCAGAGCAGGGACATACGATGACGGCTCAGTCGACGGCAGCGAGACGGGCTTCCACTACTCGCAGGCTGGGAATGGAAATGGAGACGCCGCAGCAGGAGCCAGCAGCAGCAACAAGGAACCGAGAAAGCTGCAGAGACCGATACAGAGAAGTGCTCAAGCTTGTGGGCGATCTTCGAGTCTACTGTTCTCCTTGCTGCAATGTGCTGATGCCAGTCTATCTCCGCCCACCTACCTCAATCATCCAATTCCGTGTGACAATCCATCATCAACACACAGGCTCGCAGTGCCGCACCCACAAGATCAAATGCGTCCCTTCAGATCCAGACACTCCCTTTCCATGCACGAGATGCATGAATCAGAATCTGGTGTGCGAGTGGGTGGCCGCCTCCGCCGTCAGGAAACAGTCACCGCTGACTTTGGGCTATTTGCTTGTCACAGAGTGCTCAAGCACAACAGAGGAAGAAAGCGCAAGAGCAACACTGGAGATGTGCCGTTAGCAACGCTTGCAGTCAATGCTCTGATTGCGCGAACTGATGCTTCAATCGTTTGCCTTGCTCCAGACCACCTCCCAAACGGCAAGCAGCGGTCTTCTATCCTTCGCAGGATGGCAACAACACGCCCGAGTCTACTACCGGTACAGCCAACGGTAACAAAAGCAAGACTACCCTCAACGATAATACTGCTACTTCCAAATCAACGAGCTTTCTAGCCCACCCAGCAGCTCCACCACCACCTGCAGATCAGTCTCTTCGCTCACGACAGCCTGCCCTGTCGCTGAACACGGCAGCATCTGTCTCCCGGCCTGCACGTGGTACTAATAATGTCACCAGCACGACGGCATCGCCTATCTATGACCAGAGCGGGAACAATCTACATGTCCTGGAGCAGGCAATCGCAATGCACGGTGGAGCGAACACCGGTACTTCCAAGTCATCACTTCCGCCACTGCCGCCACCAGCATCTTCCTCGAGACAAGACATACAGCAGCAGCAAGTGCCTTTACCTTATCCTGCTGACCTATCGCATCAATATTATCAGGCACCACGTTCTTCTGCCGCACATCCGCAGGCTTCCAATGGTTCGGAGGATTACTACCAACGGAATAGCAGCAACATTATAGTCGGCCCATCAGCATCGTCTTCTCCGCGATTGCCATCTGTACCTCAGCAGCAGCATGTACAGTCGCAGCATACGGCTGCATCTCTTGATCCTTCGACCAACATGCCTAAAGGCGTCCTCCCATACCAATTTGGAGCGTCGGCCTATGCTCTGCCTCAACCTCAGTCTTCAATGCCGTCACCACACCAAGCAACATATGCATATCACCATCAGCAACCTACAGCTATGCAGCACGTACCGCCTGCAAATATAGGCAATACAAACAACGCTACTCCGCAGTATACCTATCAATCTACATTTCCACAACCATCATTACCGCCTCAAATTCCAATTTCGCAATATCAATCTTATCACAGCAGCGATGGAACATCCGCATCACACAGTGGCGGATCTACCAATTCAGACAGTAGAACAACAATGCTTCCTAATGTAATCAAGACATTAGCTAGTCCAACAAGAATACAAGATTCAATACAGGCGGATTCACAATCTGCAGCTTTGGAATCTTTAAAATTCCCTTTTTTACTGCCTAAAGGTGAAAGATCGGGTAGAAGAGGGTTATTTAGTTTGAAAAGTATAATGAAACCTGAGGATATTGAAGAGATTGCTATCCCTTCTTCTTCTAATGGACCTAATTCTGGAAATGATCAAGGGAGAGATTCAAGCACCAAAGGAACAGGCAAGGACAGAGTACACTCGCATGAATATCTACTAGCTACTGATCCTATACAAGCTGGTATAATAAATCAAGAAGACGCATCTACACTATTCAAGCTTTACATGGATGAAATGAGCGTCTTGAATTGCTTATTAGACCCTACGATACATACGCACGATTTCGTTCGCAACAGGAGCAAATTCCTGTATTGCGCTATCTTGAGCGTTATTTCTAGATATTTGAACTCGACGACGTATACTCCTGAAGGACAGGCTAGGAGATTGATAAGCCCTGTTTATTCGTATTGTAAACAAGCGGCGGGTGCACATCTGAAGGAAGTATTGGGTAATGTCGAGTGCTCACTTGAGGTTATACAGGGCCTTGCTGTTCTTACATTCCACAAAGAGCCGGAAGATGAGAAAGCTTGCTTACATCTGTACAGGGTGGGTGAAATATCCAGATTGTCCTACCCGTCTTGTATTGTAGGGGACGTGGCACTGACAAAGTTCTCTCTCATTTGCGTGATATGCAATTAGGCAATTGCGATTGCAAGAGAATGCGGATTAGATAGAGAAACGCTCAAAGGGAAGCAGAACCTAACAGAAGAAGAGAGGTTATGGATACGCGTCAAACAACGAGTGTGGTTGTCGTTGTTCGTCGCCAATACGATGTGAGTTTCAGCCAAATTTGATCTCCGCTTACCTAGTTGAGCTGACATGCGCCTCTCATTCAGCCTGACTATGCAGGTATGCCTGTAAAACAAGGTCCGAGACGCCACTACATTCAACGAGAATACTAATTTTCCCCTTTCGTATTATTGTAGTTTGACATGAATACCCTCATTGGGCCGGACGATTCAGCAATCGCAGCTTCTTCCCGCTTCGCAGTTGGATCTCATCTTCAAGCCGATACATTACTCGTAGCCTCTGTCCAGCTACGCCGATTATGGCATATATTCTCAGACATGGCAAGAGCTCTAGAACACGTTGGAGAAACTTCCTCTGAAAAAGCGGCAAAGCTGGTCTCGTTGTCTATGCTTACACGGACTGCAAATAGAGAGTTGGAACAAGCTGCTAAAGATTGGAAGGATGAATGTATAACTGGTAAGTGCTCACTCATCGACAATGCTTGAGAGAAAAGATACTGAATCATCGCAATTCAATAATAGTCGGACTAGTGCGCATCGATTCTAAGATTGATGTATGGGTATCGGCCATCAAGCTACGTCTGAACCTTTCAATCGTACAAATGGCTCTGCCAGGCCTGAAAGAACGGGCAAGCATGATATCGAACGGTTTCCTACCACCTAAGAAGACCCACATGGAAACAGGTCAATCCATCGAATTAGGCTGTATATCTGCATTCCATCAATCCGTCAACTCCGCTTGCTTTTTATTACAATGCATGACGGCGATGGAAGAGAAACGACTGCTCTCTTTCGCAGCGGATACCTTTTTATCCCTTTCTATATATTCCGCATTTTTCCTCTGGACTCTATGTCGGGACATGGGACCTTCTTTACTGGAACCGGGCGAAGTAGACCATTGTTTCGCTCTCATTGCAAGTGCTGCTACAGCTCTTGAATCTGCTAATTTATACCCTGGCGATTCCTGCGCCCTTCATGCTCGATTCTTGAGGAATCTTCAAGCTACTAGACCTGGAAACCAGCTTACGACTCCCCACTTGGGTCATCCCGCTTCTGGTGTTGGCAGTCCGAGTCATGGTATCGCTACAAGTATGGCCAACGATGCTATGAGAGACGATGCTCAAGCTAGTAATAAGGAGCGTAATACTCCGCTTCCTGCGAGTCATCCGCTTGCTATCTTATCGCAAATGCAGCCCGCTTCACAGGTATACGATATTGCACCACGTCAGAGCACGACCATGTCTTCCGGACAGCAGCCCATGATGGGCAGTACCAGCATGACACAAGGGGACGGAGCTGGCATTGACTCTATGCTTATGGCGGATTGGGGAACTATGCAGAAAGATGTAAGTTGACTCTTCCTTCTTCCTGAAAGAACGGCTGTAACAAGTACCTGACTGACCTTTCCTCATGTATAGTTTCCTTGGGTCTCGAGTGATATGACGCTGCCCTTCCTTGACGGTATCGCACCTCCGATGCAGCCTGTTCCTGTCAATGTCTATGCTTCCCAACGACAGGACACTTGGCCTTAGGCCCCTAAGCAGGCAGTGCTTCCAAATATCCTTAATCAATCGCGACTTTGGGTACTGCAGCATCCCAGGGACCTCTCAACTCGCTGAAATGATAAGGCGATACATATATCAGCATGACACCTCGCTTTCGATCGTAAAAAAACCGAAGTTTGCCTCACTTCTTCAAGCTCTGAAGTCTTAGGAGCCATAATGGAATACCGAATTGGAGTGCCAAGATAGTCATGGTATATAGACCTGAGATGGAGAGGGATAACGGCAGTACAAGTATCAAAGCAAGCAAAGCTAGTATGATGGTTCCGGTTGCGTTCGCAACGTTCGAAGTAGATCGCTATTAATGTCAACACAATTCGAGGGTGTTTATAAGCACAAAAGAAAGTGCAACGGAGCCGGTACATACAATATCAGTGATAGTGTCAAACTCATTATGTAGCTCGTTCTGTGCAAGCAATGCAGCCATGCAAGGAAAAAACTTACAAGGAGCTCCTTCCTAAGTATGGGAAATAAAGCGAACCATTCGATACTGAATAGGACCAGTGCGAAGACTTGCAGATGAGATGAAAGCCGTGAGGATAGTACAACTGAGGCTGAGATCGCCGCGTTGACTGAAAGTGATGAAGGAAATCTGCAGGAGTATCGATAAGTCACCTCAAAGTTCGGCCTTGTCGTCAAAGGTAAACGTACCGAATGGGTTGCCATGGCTCCTTTGGATCGGAACCATAATCTGCCAGGATGGCATTAAGCCCGAATAAGGAGGCTGAAAGTGGCCAGATGGAGTCTGATGTAGTAGCTTTGCTCAAGGTCTGCAGAAGTGGTGATAAGAGCAGAAGAATAGCAGTCAAAACGAAAGTTGACGCCAAGACATTGGTTCCTGTTCGAAAGTATTGCGCGCTTAGAGAGGCGACAGGTTTGAATAGCATGTAAAAGCGTACTGAATTGACTGTACGAGGTCAGAATCTCCCACGAGAAGTACCCAACAAATGAAGATACTAGGGTTGTGGCGACCAAGACTGTCCAGTCGAAGGTATCTAAAGAGTTCGCACATTAGGCCAATACAATGCTGAAGGACATAGGAATTCTACTTGCTTTCGTATAGATGTGTGAACAAAGCAACGAAGACCATGATAGAGCATATATGCTGAGTGACTGGCATGGTATCGAAAACCAGGCCTTTGTAGGTGTATTGACGGACATTGACTGCGAAGCTACATTAGTGGACGAAACAGGTTCACCAAAGTCTCTTCACCTAAAGGCGCACCATTTCTTTGTAGATTATCTAGGAAAGATTCATCCAGGTAGTTGTCGGAATACTGCGATTGCTTGAGCCACAGCACGCGCTGCCAGGCCGTTGACTTGTCTTCGGCCTCGAGCATGGGCGGCCAGTCCGAGTGAGCATGAGGGTGTCTCGACTAGAGCATACTTGTGCTACGCATGTATATTGGTGAGAGGCAAGCCTGCTGCATACTGAAGTTGGTCACAAGAAAAGCCTTGATCACCTTACAGATGATGCGTTGCACAATGCTGGTGTCTTTGTCTTCGCATTGTACAATCCGCATTGTGGTAGAATGGCAGAAGACCCAGATGAGATAGTAGACTTGGAGGCATTCCACCGTAAGCGTGCTGGCTTTCAACGTCTAGCTGGCCAGCCGAGAACTAACACCAGCAACAAACGGTCGCAACTCCCACCCTGCGAAAACAAACGCCAACGTGTACCTGTACCCTACAGAGGATTTACTCAACTCTGTCAACAATGTGAGGCGGATGGTGGTATCATGGCTTCCTCAGTCGGAAGACCTAGAAAGCTTCAAGAACTTTGATGATTCCAGTGTCAATCTGGAAAGTTTGCGAACACGTCCGGAGAGGTCAGCTGCGACCTATTACTGCTACAAAGATGCCTAGACGCGATAACTAAGAAATTCAAACAGACTCGGACTCGGCGCAAAACCTTCATCCTCGAAGACTTCCGCAGCAGCTCTTGCAAATGCTAATTCAGCCGAAGGACGTATGCTCAAAACATTGCTCAGTGGAGGCAGTCGAAAACGCAAAGCGAGCGAAGAACCAGAAACACCTCGATCTTCTACATCCGGCTCCAACAGCAATCCTCAAGCTCTAGCACGACAGAGTATGGCGAAGGGGTTAAGCGATTCCGAAGAGGAAGAAGACAGTCGTTCCAAGTCCATCTCAGCGAAAACCAAGAAGAAGGTCGACCTTTTCCATGATAAACCGGGAAAGTCTCGTCATATCAACGGGTCGTCAGGTCCAGAATCATCTTTGAAAAAGCAACGAAAGCAGAGGACTGACGCTGTGGGAGCGGAAGAACCGCATCCCGTGCTGTCGGACGAATTCGCAAAGCCCGCTACACCTCACGCCAGCAAGAAGCAAAGCGCCTCTGCACCTGCCTCACCTGCCTCACCTGCCTCACCTGCAAGATCTGCCCAAGGCCAGAATTCCAAGCCTCCAACCGCCCCTCCACAGCATTCCCAATTACCAAACGGCGATCTTCCGGATGCAGATGACGGACCGGAGGACGGCGAAGACGATGAATCTATCATGACAGAAACCACAATGACCGGAACATTGATGGGGTCACCTGGAGCAGATGACGGCGAACAGAAGAAGAAGAAACGTAAGAAGAAAAAGAAGAAGAACAGGAGCTCCCAAGCATCAGGCGAAGGAGTTGCGCCGAACACGTCACTGAGTTCAGGGATGCTGTTCGGCTCTTCCATCTTGGACTAATGAATACATCGTTGAGCTTTAATGAGTGAAGTATACATTCTTGGACGCGTTGGTCAAAGGCTACACCTCTACTGCATAGGCCGCATTTGCGATCGAATGCCAAGCACAAACTGTTCGGGGAGATGCGAATCGGCAGACTATGGACATATCGCTCTGCAATCTACTTCTATCTATTTCTCGACACCAATGCGGTCGAGAACTTGGGCCATCTTGGGGGCCAATTCCAGGTGGCCATTCAGGATATCCGAAAGATCTATGTTTTCTACGATAGGATTGTGTTCATCTCCGAGGCTACCGAGCTTTACCGGGCCAAGTCCAGCAACTCCGAACGATAGTTTGGTGGAGATAAGCGTATGAAGACGAGCAATTATAGCCAGTACCCAGTCGTTGGCACTGTAAAGGATGCAATATTGAGTCATTCAGGCTTAATTTAGGCGCACGATGTAGCTATATCACATACGAGTAAGCGTTCACAAATCGTCTTGACGTGACTTGACGCATCTTGAGCCACTCTTCGGGAGATGGCGAAGCGGGTAGTGAAATCAAGATAGCATCGAATACAAGTCCGCCCAGTCCTCGTTTGTGCAGCTCCAGCAGACAAGTCATAATAGTAATGGCACCAAGCGAGCTTCCGATCTAGAGCCAATGGTCAGCTCAGCCCGAAAACTCAGCCCAGCAGCCACTTTGCAACCCACTAGAATCGTTGGTCGATTGCCCTGAACACCCTTTTCGAGTACATCCGCAAGTATGATGCCTGCCTTTTGTGCTCTGTCGGTAGACCGCTGGAAGTCATTGTCAAGCGTTTTCATAGCGGTCTTGTAAACGGTCGCTGGTAACGAAATGGCGCTGAACACTGCTGCTAAGGCAGTCCGTTTGATGATTTCGCTGATGCCTTTGCCGATCAAGAAGCTTTGCAAAGGATATATTAGCGGGTCTGCAATGATTGAGAGTTTCTCCGTGTTACTCCTTACTTCTTAACGTAACTATCGAGGGCTCTGCCAGCTTGTAACATCACTGAGAAACAATGGAATCAGCTCAACTCGCCGAGCTGCAGAGCTCAGCGAGTCCACACATACCTCGGGACTCTGCTTTCAAAGCAAACACATCTCGCTTGTCTTTCGTATCTTGCAAGAACGTCTGGTTATAAGGAGTTATCCAATCATCCTCCTTGACCAAAAACCCTGACGAAACGATAGTGGCCGAAAGACTCGGAATATTAGGCATGTCCGGATCTTCAATCTTGACAAATTCGAACTCTTCGATCCCTTCCATACGGCTTTTCGCTCGGAAAGCTGTAAGTCCACCGCCAGTGAGACCGAACATAGTTCCCAATAGGACAGCACCGCCCGAGGTAGCTAAGAAAGAGAGAGCTCCTCCAGTGGCTGTCACTAGAAGTGGCGCCAATAATGGAGCAGCCAGGCCGCCTGTGACACCGAGTAGCACGCCTCCAGCTATGAAGCCGGCTCCCGTAGCAGCCCATTTCCATGTTGAATTATTCTTCTCCCTTTCTGCTATAGCGCCCTGTGACGCTAGCTTCATTCTGTCACTGTCCGCACGACTAGCAATGTTGTCACCCGAGGTCTGATGTTGCTCTGCCTCGGCTTTCTTCGTTTCCTCGAAGACAAAGTATAGCTGTTGAGCCATAGCCTTCTCAGCATCGTATATGGTACTCGTAGAGATATTCAAGATCTGGGCGAATGCGAACACGAGGTATCGAGCGAGAGCTGTATATACGCCAGCGTTTGCAGGTGCCTTCTCCTTCGCTTGCTTAGTCTTTTCGGGGTGGGCTGTGTCACCTCTTGATGGTGGAGGAAGATGTAACGATAGCATCAGGATATCGTGCAGTATTTCGTGATGTTTTTCCCTCGAAAGATCCTTCACAGAGGGTTTCAGATCTGCAGCACGTGGTTTCGGCGGCAAGGCTTGCGGGTCTGGCAGAATTACAGAAGTGTCAGCCAAGCTTTGGAAGAGCTTTATATCAAGCCACTTACCAAACTTGCAGTGCTTTGAAACCTCATCTGCCCACTCCATCGCCTGCTTTCGCCGTATCTTCGCAGCAGCAGCATTCGCAGCCTCCACTTTAGCAATGCTTGCCCTGAGCTTCTCGCGCTCTCGACGCAACTCCTCTGGGCTGAGCTGGGGCGTATCTTGAGCCGTAGCTGCAGCTATCGCTTTCGCGGCTTCTTGCACTTCTTGTGCGTCCACCTCGCCTGCTGAGATCTCGACAGCTTGTGCATTGCCAGCTGGAGAAGATACGGCAGACTGAATGACTTCAGCAGGTGGCTCTTCAACTAGCTTGAAGGCAGCCAGGTTCTGCGTAATGGCCGTAATGTCTGCATTTGGTAGGCTTGCATCTTGGGGCAATTGTAGATTTGCAGCTGCTCTTGCCGCCACTGCTATCAGCAATCTGAGCGAGTTGTCGAAACCTTCGATGTTCGAAGCCAGCTGTGGGGCTTGCTTGTTCGTTCCAGCATCTGAAGGCATGTCTTATTCAGCATATGTTGAAGGCATGCATTGCCATGTTCAAACGAAAGAGCAAATGTGCTATCCAGTCCCGTTCCCGCGGCCAGCATACGTCAATCGGAAAAGTGGCAAATGTCTCATCTTGACATCTATTATTCAAGCTTGTTGCTATCCTACCCAAACATGGGACACTATCTTACAATGACTAGCTACTGATTAGATAAAGCACTACTGACGGTGCGTATTTACTCTACGTCTATGTACGAGCCACCTGGGCTGTGATTTGCGATGCTAAAGAGGTGACTTCTTTGCGGAGCTTCTGTAAATATTCTCTATACTTGGGCATATCAGACATTGGCGACGGATCAGAGCATGCATCCATCTCTTCTTGGTTATAATACTGTGAAGACCGAGGTGAGCTTTCAATACACCACATGTTGATCCAGGACAGCAGATACTTACACGATAATGCACAAGCTTCGGCCACACCTCATCTTGGTAGCCGTGCTGCAAGTGCCACAGATACTGCTGATGCGCCTTTGGGTTCACTTCGACTTGCGCAGCCTCGGGTGGCATTGGGTACATTCCTCCTCTCTGCGATCAATGGCTAGTCAACACAGACATACGAAGGGAAAAGCATTGATTGAATCTCACTCTCGGTTTATGCTGATTCACAGCGAATACGGATCTGGCACGGTACAATGTCTTGATCTTGTTGTCAAGACTGTTGATGCAGCTGAAACCAGATTCATGTTGGTAACCTTTCTCGCTGAATCCGATACAGGCGCAACTCACTTATATTGCAGCTGGATGAGCTCGTTACTCTTATGTTTGCCTTGATCATAGGGCCGAGCCATGCCAACTCTGTCGAATTCTATGGATCCCTTCGAAGCTGGCACTCCTCTCATGAAAGTCTTGAACTGTTCAAGCGGGTTCTCAAGCCTCCAGTCGACCATGGGGAACTCATCCGTGTCAATGATGAGTACATAGTCTGAGGAGAAAGCATTCTTCATTATGCAGTCCATATACCAGGCGTCTTGGTCCGCGTATTTCTCCCAAGCTTCTGGAGGTCCGCGATATGGATGCATGACTAGATTTGGCACGTGACTACGAAAAAGCAAGCGTCGGAACGTTATTCTGGCCGAAATAAGCCAAAGGATAATCCTGTACTCACGAGAAAGTATCTTGACCTCCTTTGGACTTCTTGTAGGTCTCCACAAACTTGCCGAAGGAGCCTTCGCGGCCGTACCAGTCCACCCTGCGTGTAGACCCTGAATCAGCGCCTGCTTCTCACTTACCATAGTCATGACCGCTCACTTATCCACCCCGATGTCGCGCATGTACATGCGCCATTCGAGCAAGTGCCACAGAGGCGCCTCTGCTAGGGAGTATGTGAGAGCTGACAGACAAACCGCAAACTCTGTTCTCTCCTTCGGCGGCTGATATAATTGCAGAGGTATATCATCGTTGCCAACGATAACAGTGATGTTCTCCCTCATGCCCTTCAAAGTCGGAGTATCGAGGATACCGACTTCTACAGTAATAGCCAGTGATACATCGTGGACCTGCTCTGGCTGATTCTGAAGCTCCTTGGGTAGCTCGCAGTCAATGAAGAATACGAAGTCATGCCCAATTTTGCGGTCATCTGGATGCGTCTGGTGAGTGTGCAGAATCCCTCTTGAGGTAAGATAAGCCGGTCTATAGGCGCCAGCCGTACGTTCGCTCGACAAAGGTGCTGGATTAGGGAAATTGCATGCGGTCGAGATGAAATCTGCAGGTATGTCGGGTCGTAGACCGTCAATCTAGAAGAGCAGGTGGCAGAAGCAAATGTTAGCTTTTGACGTGAAGACTTTATATCGCCGGAAGTCGGCTTACATTCTGAAACCACACCAGGCTTTGCACAAAATACCCGTGAGACTCATTCGGCTTGTCTTGCCAGGACGTATTCGAGTGTTGCAGAATGCTTCGAAGTACCTTAATATTGTACATGGGCGACACGAGCTCAAGTTTATGCGGCTGCGGTTCTAGCTCGACTTCAGCAAGCGGAAGGTCTCGACTAGCGCTTCCATCTCTCGATAAAGATGAAGAAGAGGTGGTCTTGCCTGATATTGAAGCTGGAATCGCGTTGCTTGACAGATGAGTGTATGCAAAGTACGAAAGCACGAAAGCTGCTAGCAGTATTGGCAGCACACGCCGCGATGGTCGCCGAGCCGCCGTGAGAGGTCGAGATTCGTACTTTGCACTACCGTTTCCCATTCTGATGAGGCTTGGTGGATTGCGCAGCATCTCCTTCATGCCTCTTGCTGTGCCGGTTTAAGCTCCAGCACCTTGTCGCGTAGCGGCTGAAATCAGACTGCCCAGCAGCCTTCCAGCGGAGTCCAGACGCGAGCAGTAGCACAGCTGCAGACCAGCAGTGGTCGCAGAAGAAGAAGCGGAACTAGACGCAATGTAGAAATAAAAATGTTGGGTCCAACCTGTCACGCGTAAGAAGATCTGAGAAGAACTCTTTACTGCAACAATTCTCGATCACGTCTGCCAACCGAAGGTGGCTGATGCTTACATACATTCAATTATAGATAAGAAAGCTACCAGTCTATACTAACGGCGTTTGCTCATCCGATTCCTGCTGATCATCGTTGGCTCCCGCTTCCTGAGCTTGGCCACCTTTGCCACTCAGGTCGGCAGTATTGGAAGTGTGATACAGGATGTAGTGCTGGACCATGAAGAGCGTGTCGAAAGACATTGCAAGCAGGCCCAATATACTGGACGCACGAACTGTGAGCTTCTTTATCAGCATATGGAACTCGTCGCTTACAGCTTGGCAGGATTTCCCCGTATAGAACCCCAATCAGCATTGAGGCGCGCGTCAAGTAGGAGCTGAGCACTACAGTATGCAACATATCAGCATTGTAGCTTTCCTTGATACCGACAGTACCAGACCCACAGAGAGCAGGCTCCACCAGTGAAGTCCTGTGAGAGTCAGTCAGCAACAAGTCTGTTCTATGAGGCTGTATGCAAATGCCGACTGACAAGGAGGATGTTATGTATAGACCACCCTATCGTGCTCTTGCGTTTATAATTCAGCCAGGCTTGCGGTACGAATTTCCAGAATGAGATGACAAGCTTGAGGTAGGACAGGTAGTATAGTAGGTCCAGCCAATTGAGCCCCCCGAAGGCAGCTACTACTGTGCCGACGGCAACTCCGATGCTAGTGACGGCGATGAAGAAGGCTGATGCTTGAGAAATAGCTTGCTTGTGACTCCGCTGTTAGTGTGACTTAGCATAGGTTGTTTTTGTGATGAAAAGAAGCCAGTGCACCATACGCACATCGTAGACAAACGTCTGTCCTAACGTGACTATCGATATAGCAAGAGCCTGCATGTTCAAGTATTGAGTTGGCCTGCGCGCCAGCTGCAACTCTAGTGCTTACATGAACAGCAAACGCAACATCATTGCCTCGGACCGAAGGCAAATGACCGTCATGCCGCTTTTGGTATTCTTCCCTAATTGATCCAGAGGCGAAGAAAGAGGTGTTGTAAATCTGTATTTAGCCAGATGTAAGCTCGAAGGGTTAACCTCCAGCCTCCAGCCCCAAGGAGAAAGCCTTTCAGCCAAAATCTCACAGAGTACGCCAAGAAGCCTTGCACGTTTAGGTAGACAAAGTCGAAACTTAGACCATCGACACTATTTGCGAGTGAAGACATAGTTCAGCCTCATCTGCGTTAGATACGCTAACCCGCCCAGATATGCGCCTACCTATGCCTGCGATAATTCAGTATAGCTTGAGGGTAAAAGGAGATAGACCAGGCTCTGAAAGCGTGGGTTTTAGTAAATTTGAAGCTACCAGTACTTCTCTCACTGACACCGTGGATGTCCATCCTAAAATAGCAGACATCACACATCCACCAGCTTCATTCGCAGTGGTGGCGGGATCGGCCCGCTGAAGCAGCATGATGAGGGGCAGCAAGGGAAATCGAACGCCTTCTAAACCGTCGTTATGGCCTATCGTGTGATCTTGTATGTTATAATCAAGTCAATCGAAGTTAGCAAGTTTCGCAAAGCATCTGATAGTGCAGAGTCAAGTTGCAAACGAAAGATCTGGGCAAGATTACGCCGGCATGCCCGAGATTCTTGCGTTGGGTGCCATGCAACATAAACTTCACTCCATCCAGTTACATACTGCTCAAATGATGTGCCTTGCTTGCATAGGAGTGTTAGAGCAGTACAACAATACTCTTATGTCTAAAACAGTGATACAGAACAAAAGATGCTAGTTCCCGTTCGCGGCGACAAGCTCATAGTAGTAACCGTTCGGTAGCTTCATGGAGAATTGCACCTGACTCTAAGCACTTCAACTACTTGCATTAGGATCAAATAGTGCGGCACCACTTCGAGGCACCGGCCTAGGTAGATCATATGAATACAGCATCTCCCCGTTCGCCATCATCTCGGCAGGCGTCATACCTCGCATAGGCCCGTTTGAAGCGTGCTGGGGCGCGAAACCTCTATAATCCTGCTGCTGTGGCTGCTGCTGAAAGGCTGGCTGTACGTGCTGCACAGGTTGATAGAACATTTGAACGGGTTGTCCGGAGTACTGGCTTGCTTGTGTCGGCTGGGGCGAGTAATATGGGACCTGCATACTTTGAGAGACAGGCTGTGGCGAAGCAGGCATCATCATAGCTGCCGGTGGAGGCCCCTGCCGCATGCCTAATTGTGGTGGTGGTGAGAGGAACCCAGACTGAGGAAGATATTGGTTAGGCCCATTGTGGTTCTGGTCAGGAAGTGACACTGGCATCATCACGTATTGCTGCGGTGTCTGCTGATGATTTTGCTGAGGCTGATAATGCGGACGATGTCCGTCTTGATATTGCTGCTGTGGTACCTGTTGCATGTACTGTTGAGATGGACCAAGCTGAGTCGATTGAAACGCATGCTGTGACCAGTTTGAGGACGAGGCAGCTGACGGCGCAGGCGAAGGAGGCTTCCTATGATGATGACCAGGCGTGAGCGCTTTATGATTGGGTCCCGCTGCGGCAGCGGAGCGATTCATCTGGGATAAATTATTGGAATTGAGCATCGTCCAGCCTTTGACTTTGTCATAGCGAAGCGGCGGGTTCTCAATGAGCTGAGGCATGGAGCTGGTAACTTTGCTGCTCGAAGATCTAGATGATGAGGCTTGTGACGCGGTATCGATCCTGTCTGAGCGATTGCCTCTAGCGGAGAACGCAGGATCGTCATCCTCTGCAGGCAATGGCGCAGAATGGGGTAACGGAGTGCTGCGAGCATCAGGATGATCGTCTTCGATAACACTCGCAAGATCACTGACACTATCGAAGTTGAGAGTCATGTCCTCAAGTCCACGCCCGGACAGCTTGCCGGAAGTGGAAGAAAGCGGAGTGTGTGCATCATCTCGCTGTATAGATAGATGTTCCTCCGTGAGATCAGACGTATGCTCTTTAGATGAGACTGATGATGCAGCAGAAGAAGTGGAAGATGAAGCTTGCTTCGACGGCGGTGGCGCATCGATCCAGTCCGGCCGAGTAGGCAGGGTAGGATGAGGGCTAGGCATAGCGACCTCTTCTGTGCTCGCTGCAGTCTTCGCACGCGTGTCCCGATCGGGCGAGCTAGAATCGCTCTTCGAGGTATGAGATGAGGCTACATGTGCTGAAGCGAAACTGTCGCCGGCGACGCTCGGACTTGAACATGTCGATTGCGAATGACGTGAACGTACAGAGGCATTTGAGTGCGTACTCGAGGAGCCTGCAGACGGTTGGGGGGTCGGCCTTGCTTGCCTCGTCGAGGGTCCTACCGATGTGGGAAACTGCCTCAAGGGCTGTAAAGTCACGCCGGGTGAACTGTATCCCATACTTGTGCCCAAAGTCGAACGCTGAGCTGACGATGTACTGGCAGTCCTGATGGAGGATTGAGACGTAGCAGTGGAGATAGATGATTGCGATGAATGCGAGTGCGACGATGTCGGCCGATCAAAAGGCGCTGAGGCTGGAATGAAGACTGCTTGCGATACTTGACCAGGGTAAGGAGCATAGGCCATCTGTGCGAGCGGCTGCTGAGCGTGATTGGGCGCAGGTGACGGCATTGTGACCTGTATAGGTGGCCCAGCATGCAAATTTGGCTCGGTTTGCATTGGTACAGGATAATAAGCGAAATGTTGCGGTTGTGGTTGTCCTGGCACAGGCTGGTACATTTGATTAGACGGTGCAGCTTGATATACAAAGACAGGAGCGGAAGGCCGCAGGGCTGGGTTCGGATGTGATGACATGTTTACTGTTTGAATTTGTGTGTATTGCATCGGCGAATCGTATTGTGAGTGCTGCGTTTGATGAGACGAGGCGGCATGAAAATTCAGCGGTATAGGCTGATGAAGCTGCTGGGGTTGCTGATGGTGATGCAGGTGGTCCTGTGGTGGTGGCATAGAGGCAGACCGGATGTTCTGCTCTATCGGACTGATAACAGGTTTTTGTGCTTCGTTGAAAATACGCATACGCGCTTGTTGATATGCAGCTTCCCGTTCTTCAAAGGTCATGCCTTGTGTTCCGGAACCAGCTGAGGGAGATCGAGACTTGTTGAGGGCAGCTCGAGCAGCAGCATTAGCGGCTCGTGACATGATGCGGACTGGTCCACTAGCCGGCGCGGGTGAGGTCGAGGTAGAAGAGATTGAGGTGGCCGAATGTGGTGGCTGACCTGTCGGAGATGTGACTGATCCTTGTGCTTCTGCATCAATGGCGGCTTGACTGCCTTCACTAATCCCCGCAGGCAGCTGTGTCTGAGAGACTGAGCCTTCCAAGGTGAGTTCCGATGCTTTCGAGACAAGCGATACTATAGATGAAGGTGCTGATTGTTCGGGTTCAGGTGAAAGGGGCGGAGCGAGAGAAGCTATCCGTACAAGCGGTCTGCGGGGTGTCCACTGATTTAGCAGCATATTAGTGAGATAATGGACTAGAACGACCTACGACTTCGTTGCATCTGTCTTGACAAGCACTATAGTGCCGGAAATCATGCTACCAACGTTGGCGGTAGACACTGGAGGAGACCCGCTTGAATTCGAAGAAGCCGGCTCTAGTTCTCTTGCGATACTCCACATATCTGCTAATCGATGTATGAGCAGTCGTTGATAGGAATTGAGATTGGGCGGAAAGCCTGGCGGTGCTACTCGCAGACGAGTGCGACTGGATCATGTGCGCACGTACGAAAAAGGTCAGATCGATGGTTAAAAATGGCAGAATAGCCTGCATGGCACTTACGCGGGATCATTGAAGAGCTTCTCCATCTCCAAGTCTGCACGGAGTAACAGCAGCCTATCTTTCGCTACCATCAGGCCGTCAAGCAGCAATTTATCGATTTGATGATCCGCTTGCATGCGATCTTGAGGAGCATCATACGGAAGCACTTGCACGTTTGGAGCGACATGTTGGGCTTTAGTGGGACTTCCATCGTCCACCTGCGGTGCTACAGGCATGCTCCCGCAGGTGAATGTCGCCATCCTGCTCCTCTCTGGGGGCGCACTTCCACTTCGCGGTCCCGTCCAAGCTGGTGCAGCAGCACTGCTAGCATCGGTAATAGCATGCAGATCCTGTTCCGGGGGCGATAGACTACTACCATGCGTATCTGTATGACTTCCAAGACTGCTTGTCCGCTTCCTGCTGCTGTCTGAAAGTGTGTGCGCGAGCGCTTTGCTGTCCTCTGCCATTTTGCCTCAATAGTGCGCTTTGTGCCAGTGCTACGGGTCTCAACAGCCGCGGAGACCAGTATCTACCCGTCGTTGGCTACTTGTGCCCATTGTGATTCCGTATATCGGACTGCTTTGAATATGCTTGTAAGGTGTTCGGGCAAAAGAGCAACTCTGGACAGAGGCAAGGTGCTCGCTTGCCGGTTAGCAGATCGTGTAAAGATCACATCATATGGCAGCCAGAAGTCAATGCAGCCGTAAAGTAGGATTGCCTAGATGCATTTTTATGAAGACGTTATTAACAATGCGACAGAGATGGGTCGAAAAACTACCTAGAATCCAAAGTCTGTGGTTGAATAGAGCTACAATGTGTTAATTCGGGGAGGTCTACAAAGTACTTTCAGTTCTGATCAATGGCCTTCAATTGTCTGAGTATGACACATCAGCAACATCCAGACCGTGAATTGCTACCTCCCATTTGCAAGCTCGGGAAGCTGCCCATAGCGCCTTGACGCTTCTTCCGTTTGGCAAGTAGTTGTTCTCTATTCTTGGAGAGATGTTCGTGTATTTTCCGCGCAGTGTTCTCGAAAGCCTCTTCTATACCTTCACCAGTCTTTGCACTTGTCTCGAAATATAACAGTCCATGCTCGTCTGCCCATTCTTGTCCTTCTTCCCGCGTAACCTCGCGCGTTTCTGCCGTATCGACTGTGAAGACGGACAATCTCTAGTCAGTGAGTCCGATGATGCTCGCTGACAATGCAGGAAACATACTTTTGTTCCCTACAACCATAATTACCACATCCTCCTCTGCCCATTGCTTCAGATCATCCAGCCAGATATGCAAATCTGTAAAACTCCGACGATCCGAAACATCGTATACTAGGAGACATCCTTCAGCACCACGATAGTAAGACCTTGTGACTGCTCGGAACGTTTCTTGTCCCGCTGTATCCCAGATCTGCAAGAGATTTCAGCACAATATGAAATAGGTTGACAGGTAGGAAAACGTACTTGTAGCTTGATCTTCCGCCCGTCTTCCAGAGGTATCAGCCGGCTCCCAAACTCGACACCTATCTGTAAAAATTACAAGGAAGGCTTTAGTGCACTTGTGAGTCTGCATGTACCGAATGACTGACCGTAGGCTCGGACGCAGCACCCAAGAAGCGCTTGTCGGTCAGCTGAACCAGTATGCTCGACTTTCCAACGCTAGCATTGCCAACTATACAGAATTCTATCGTCTAAAGCATTAGTCGCTGCCGCACGAATTGTGAAATGGCCTTTCCACTGACTCTGAATGTAGTCGTAGCTGAAGTTCTGTGGCGCATCTTCGTCCATCTTGATTGCTCCAACCAGGCTGAGCGAGAGCAGGTAGACCGGGCAAGACGGCTTTCCGATGATATTATTCACCCTCAAGGGCTGTATTCGACCTTGCAGACGAACCCAACGAGGCTGACGCAACGCAAGCACCCAGAAAGGCAGGGACCTTGGTCGTGATCGTTTGTTGACGGCGGATACTTGCGCTGTTCAATAAGCTTTTTGCTGCTTGTAGCTTCGAAAGGGCAAGCTACACCGTATTTACGCTGATTGAGGTTGCTGCTATAGGCTATGCTGTCGTTTCTCGTGCTCGACGGGCGGTCTGCCGGCCCTCGTGATCAGCAAGCCGACAGCGTGCAGGCTGGTTGCCTGATCCAAGTGGCTTCACCCGCAATAGCCTTGCCGTAAGGACGTGATCCGCCTCCAGTAAACTCTTGCTGTAGACCTAGTTTTTAGACCGCTTTCTCTTCCTCAACAAGCTTGTTATACTTCAGCGAAGGCTGGTCTTGCAGGTTGTCACAGCATCAACCGGAATAAGCGAAGATCAAGATGGCATCCTTCTTTCGGTCCGGCAAGAAATGCGTCGCAATTGGACGCAACTATATGAACCATGTCAAAGGTGAATGAGACGACGGAATTCATGAAGCAGGGCTCTCGGTCGGTCCTCTCAGCTCTGCCTTCTGGGACCGGCCCACTGGACAATCCCGCCCCGCTACATGCAGCAAGACCTCGTGACTGATGTCAATATCTGACAGAACTGGGAAATACCGCTCCTAAAGAACCATTCTTCTTCTTGAAGCCGACGACATCCTACCTTGCCAACAATGGTACTGTTGAACTACCACAAGGCATCGATGTGCACCACGAAGTCGAACTCGGTGTCATCATTGGCAAGAAAGGCCGCGATGTGTCTGAGAGTGACGCGATGAAGTACATTGCTGGCTATACTCTGGCTATTGATATGTACATAGATTTCTGTCTCAGTATTTCCCACCCGCTGCAGAAGGTTAATCGCTTTATCTGTGTGTAGGACCGCCCGCAACCTCCAGGAAGTGGTCAAGAAGAAAGGTCTTCCTTGGTCGGCTGTAAAGGGTAGGTCGTTCCTTCGGGAAATGCGCCTTTGTCTAAAATACAATGCCCAACAGGTTTCGATACGTTCTGCCCGGTCAGCGAGTTCCTTCCCGCGAGCGAGGTGCAAGACCCGCATAATCTGCGCCTCTGGCTTAAGATTAATGACAAGTTCACGCAAAACGGCTTGACATCCGACATGATGTACGTATGGCTCCGCCTGTCTGTCCATCTGTCTTCAGCTGTTCAGAGGCGCATGGCGCGAAGTAGTAAGCGAGTCAGACATGCTAATGTTCTGTCTCACAGCTTCCGTATACCAAGACTCATAAATCACGTCTCGAGCATCATGTCACTCGAAGAAGGTGATCTACTCCTTACCGGCACGCCTGAAGGAGTTGGTCCGGTGAAGAACGGCGACAAGCTATTGGCAGCATTGGAGACTGCAGATGGTAAGCAGCTACTGAAGTGGGCTGGAGAGGCAAAAGATCGTGTAGGTGGCTACAAGTTCCAAGGGCAATAGTCTGACGTGACTAGACTGGACGGAAGTTCTCAAAGCAGAAGAAGTTCTTATTCCACAAGGTTGCAACGCAGCCCGTACGATGCGCTTGCATGAATATTCCTGCCTTAATCTCGCCAGCCCGGAAACCGTAATACAGAATACTGAAGTGCTGTTATTGTGAACTGAGATGCGCGAAAAGCGGAAACATGTGCTCCTTCCAGAGGTTTGGGAATACTACGCACACAAGCGGATGTCGACGCCACAAGCAGAACATGGTATCACGAGTATTGAGATTCAGCGGCGAAAATATGCCCAAAATTTTCTCCACCCTAAAGTCGCTACACGGTACGGAATGTCAAGTGCCCTTCTGAGCCGCATACTGACTTTAGGGTAGGCTTTCTGCCACAAAGCAAATGCCCGCCCTAGAAGAATTAGGCACATTGCTTGAAAGTGCAGCAGCACTGACGGCTACACGTGATTTTAGCTGGCTCGCCGTATTCCTCTGCATGATACTAACCTCGACACCATACAAGCAAGAATATGCTGCAGGCTGAGTTACAGAAATTTGAGGATATAAGGCATACTCAGACGGATTACCAGTCCTTTGCGATCTTGAAAGACCAGTCGAAGTCCGCGTGAATGCTAGATTGGGGGAGCCGCAAAGACAAAGCTTAAGAGGTCAGATGCAGGCCATGTACGCGTCTAGACTGTTTTGCTACAGCTACTTACACTCCGTCATCATCGATAAGACGCGTTCGAGCGTTATAGGTTCCACGAGCAAGCATCCCTGTTAGGTCCGGATAGTCAGACCTTGTACATTTCCTCAACTCAGACCAGTAGAATCACCTGAGGGGGCTTCTTCAGGAGGGAATCGCTTAGCAACAGGATCCGCGCTTGGGCCATAGGATCCAATCATCTGTTCAATTTTGTCTACCTTGATACCAGCTCTTTTTGCGACTTGAAGATACTTCAATCCGGAGCATAGTCCTTCACTGACTCTGAATTCAATCTCGACTGCATACTCTGCACCCTCCTTGATGCACACTTCCGCAGTCTTGCCTTTGTGTTTCGCGATACTGTCAGGACTCGACAGATCCAGGACAATTGGGCTTTGTAATTCGTTCGAGAGTAGTCTGAGAGCTACGAGAGTGATCTATACACATGCCAAGTTGTCATGTATTTGCAGATGGTCCCCTTTGCACGTCAGGTTTATGCATCTCGATTGGGTTGATAGAGATGCGCACCGCACCGTAGGTTTACCGCCGCTGGCAGCAGCATCGGCAGCGCCAGTCCCTCCTAGTAGAGACTGTTTCCAGCGCTTCAGCGCCTCGTCATCTTTGTCCAGATTCTGCAGCTCGTCTATCGTCTTTTGTTCGCCAACGCGGTATCCAGCTGTTTGTGTGGGCGCGAGGTCCGACTCGTCTATGCCGGCGCTGCCTTCTTGCTGACGCGACATGATCTAGTCAGGCTCTTGTACGTTCTAAAATCCGTATCTATCCTAGAATTGTCGGCACTACACGACGAGTTGGGCTGCGCAAACAAGGTCCAGCGCGTCAAGCACAGAGGTAGTCGCGAGCTCGCCACAATGACAGTCTCATGCAACCAGGATTATGTAAATGGAAACAGAAAGACAGTCTGTGAGGACACAATGGACAGTAAAGTGGTTCTCAAGTAAAATCAGCAGAACGTAGAGCTACATGGGTTGGTTCGCTGGCTGGTTACACGGAGATAATGAAGCACTCGTGCTGTATAAAGTACGGATATGCGAGTCTATATTCACCGAAGCAGAGAAAAGAGGTTATTTGTGTATGCCGAATGCGATGAGTGACGAACGACGACGATATACCGTAGATGCTGGCCACTAAGCATGGCCTGCAATGTCGATAGCGACATACTGCTCCTCATCGCGCATGTGAAAATGCCAAGGTGACGAGCTGCTGGCTCTTTCAACTTGACAAGCTCGACCAGGGGGAGTGCCTGATAGGCGTGATGGTGTCAGTACTCCGCTAGATTTGCGAAGCAAGGGCGGAGTGTCGCGACTGCTGCTGTTACTAGTATGTGTGGTGGAAGGTGCTGTTTTTGAAGCGTAAAACGTCGAAGAGGCGGAGAGGTCATCGAGGTCCAGGTCGTAAATGGTAGAGGAATCGAGATCTATCGAGTCATTGTCGTCATCGGTGTCATCGTCTTCCTCTTCATCTGCGTCATTTTCCTCGGAATTGCTCTCTTGGCTGAAGACACCGTCTCGATCCATGGCGCGTGTAGACTCGGTGCTTTCAAGGGCAGAAATCCCGTTTGCAGGCGGATCATCAGGCTGATCCCCGGGCTTTGGTTGCGCAGAAGATCCAGAAGCGAGGAGGCCGGCAGTGCCCGTGTGCGAAGCGCGGCTTCTTGGGGAAGGTGAAGGGTTGTCCTCATCATCTGAACTGTCTGAACTCTGTTCGTAGTAGGCAGCTGCATGGACTTGTATCGGCGTTTCGACAGTCTCGACATTGATGTTGCGCATTTCTTCCCGTACACAGGCGGAAGAATCGGACTTCAGGGCGCGAGCTGCTCGAACGATAGCTGCTGGAGGGTCGTGTGTTCCTTCTTGACTAATCGCAAGGACCCTTGCCAAACAGCGAGCAGCAACAAGGCGTACGTCGACAACCTGATCTTCTGCCAGGCCTGCAAGCTCGTCCCAGTGTTCGGAAGGTATCTGAGCGCCAGCATCCACAATCTCTAATAGGCACAAGCAATAGCTGAAAATTGAGTTGTCAGCTTAAGGGTTCGATATTTGTACTGATGAACTGGTACGACTCACGTAGACCGGTGCTTGTGGTGACCTTGTGTAGCAAGCGAGTACAGTATAGTCGAGATCTCGTTGTAGTAGAAAGACATTCTTGGAACATTGCGCACAAAGAAGGGAACCTGAATACAGAGCTCTGTGTCAGTAAATGAAGACATGCCTGCGCTTTGTAGTGAATATTCTCACCGATTTCGCTGCCCATAGCCGTACTGCCGTGATTCGGTCATACAAAGCTTCCTTCAGCGCGACAAGCAGGCCGTCGAGTAGCGATGTGTCCGTGAGCCGGGCGGCAATTGCTACTAGTCCTTCTGCCAACACTTCGCGCAAGCGCCAGTCCTCGCGGCCTTTATCGGACCATGCATCAAGAAGTGACTGGGCCATCTCTTGCATAGATGTGCTTGGCAGGCTGTCCAAGAATTCCCCGAAACGTTCAAAGGCACGCATTACCACTTCGATGTCATCATCGGCGGCAAGTCGACGATAGATGGGCACGAGATCCCTTTCTGCCTGCTCGCTACCAATGAAGCTAGCTACGTCGTGTATGGAAGAAGCTATCAGGTATCTTGGTTGCGATACAGTCGAATCCAGCGCCAATGCGGCATGCAGCTTCTGCAGTTTTGGCCAGCCAGTCTCGCCGACTGACAGCACAACTCCCGGCAAATTGTATGCGGTAATTATCGCTCGACCATGGTCGTCACGCACATCCCATCCCAGTCCATCGTTACTAGCATGGTTTGCGGGATCCGGCGACTGAGCGACGGCAAAAGCGGGAACGAGAGGCGCGAACACACTGCTCGGTGCCTCTCCAGTGGCGCCTGTGGATGCATCTGATCCTGTGAAGCCAATGAAGTGCGATACGAGTTCTTCAGGGACGTCGCCTTCAAACACGTAGATGAGAGGGCCAGCGACCTCAAGGTACGCCTGTCGGACCATAGGCACTGCATCCAATGCGAGGGCGTCCGAGAGGCTGATCGCATAAGATCGCCTCGGTCCTTCCGGCGAAACTCTCTTGATGACCTCGGGAAGTATACTTGCAACCGTGCGGCGTATAGTCGGTGAAGGATCTTCGCCGAGATCCATCATCAACGGAGCCTGAATGCCGAATCAAGTCAGTAAAAGCCATATGTGGATACTGAGAGTACTGATTCTTACAATGGACCTGGTCACAGCCTCTGCAGAGACGGCTCTGCTCATGCTCACAAAGACATCAGCGGCCTGCTTCTTGAGAACAATCAGCGGGTCTCGCGCGCAGCGAAGCACCGGTGTGAGGAGCTTGTCTTCCACGTATTTCAAGGGCAGACAATTGGCTTCCGCGAGCATCGCTGCCAAGGTCAGACCGACGAAACTTCCTTGCTGACTGTCGGGCTCGTCTGCGGAATTCAGGGATGTGGAAGCCATTGGATCATCGAAGAAATGCGAAAACTTGGAAGACGGATCCTGCAGAGAGACTTTAGCTTTCATAGACTAGATGAAGCGTGCTTTCGACTTCACCTCTTGGTGTCCAGTAGTATCTCGAGATTGGAATGCCTGGTCTTTCCAGAGTGAAGCGAAGGCGGGTGGTTTATCATCCAGGTGGAACAAGGCAAGAACAATTTCGTTGACAACGTCGTCACGAATAAGGTCCCTAGCTCGTTTCGGCATGTCGTAGTGCCTATGCACATGAGGCCTCTTCACGTCATCATCACTTATAGGTATCTCAGCGTTCCCGCCACTTTCAGGCGAGTCTGGTAACTTGGTGTTGTCATCGTGCAGAAGTTGGACAAAGCGGACCAAGGCTTCCTGAGCTACTGCGGAAACAGTGCTAACCTCATTCATGAGCAGAGTCGCTAGCATGCCGTGAAATG
This sequence comes from Cystobasidium tubakii, assembly GCA_024345325.1. Taxonomy (NCBI): domain Eukaryota; kingdom Fungi; phylum Basidiomycota; class Cystobasidiomycetes; order Cystobasidiales; family Cystobasidiaceae; genus Cystobasidium; species Cystobasidium tubakii. The sequence goes on from BROO01000003.1 coordinate 3,637,242, forward strand.
TATCGAGAGGTAGCAGTGGGCCTTCGGAGTTGAAAGGTGATGAGCTTCGTTTAGACAAGCTCATGTCGACGCTACTTACGGTCGATTACTTCGATACCTTCACCTTGTTCATCGTCAAGCATGGTATTACTAGAGTCTGGTTCCACTAGGGTAGACCCAGAAAAGGGAGTATCTCCAGTAATGTGCGCCCTCCCGCTTTGAAAAGCTTGCCGTATGCTTTCCATGTTGCTATCATTTGAATCTGTGATAGCTGATTTGAATAACTGTAGCCCGCTTGCCGATACCGCAATATTAGGAGACAGTCCTTCTTTGTATGCTTTACGGAGCTGGCCATCCATCCGATCTTCATGCTCTGCATCTCTCGACATTTTGATGATTTCATGCTGCGCCGACAGCTCTACGAGGGGACAATGCTACAGAAGCAGGTCAGCCAGGGCACACTGGCGCATGAGATTGAGACGCACAGAGAAGAAGAACCACATCAACCTGTCAAGACTCGAGGCAAAAGCCTCTTTGACAAAATCCTCATCCTGTATGAGTCCTGCAAAGAGTGGCAATATGTAGTCCACAGCTTCGCAAACCTCTACTTCTTCCAGCCAGACAGGAAGCATGCGTGAGACGGTCTCACGATGATCTGCATGTTCGCTCTTTGCGAAGAGGAATATCCGTTCAAGTGGAGTAAGGCCCTCTTCATCCATGTCGATCTGGAAGCCATCGTTCCCTTCTAGATCTGCACTGAAATGATCTTCCGGCGAGAGCGTTTCGAGCTCCACAGCAGGACCACGGTTGAAGTCAAGCGGCGCTCCCCATTCCGGACTCTTATCTGATTCGCCAGCTTCCATCCTTGGCAACGGTATCGTGCCTATCGTGGGACTAGAAGGTGACCGGTCCGGACGCAACTCGGCTGAGTCTTGATCATGCTCCTGGGACGACTCGTGATCCATGTCAAACGACTCCTGAGCTTCTTCAAGCGACTTTTCCTCCAGTGGAGAAACATCCGCGTCATCAGAGAGATCCCATCCTGAGCGGGGAGGCAGCGAAAGATCGTGATTCGGCGCCAGCGGAAAGAGTTTCGCTTCTGTTTGAAAGATGTTGGGTAGGCCACTGAGTGAGGCAACAGAACCAGCAGGCGGGATCTTCTGTTGCTCGGCCGAAAGGTCCAACTCAACGGGCGATTGACTGAAGTCATCGAGCTGGGAAGGGCTGTATTGTGGGGAAGTAGAGATTGGACGAGGAACAGCAGAACTCTGGGGAGCAGGTTGAAAGGAGGGCGTATCGCGAGGACTGATTCCTGAAGAGGCCGAGGGCCGTTGCGCACTGCCAGCGATCTCTACGGGAGACGCGGAGAGATTATCGCGAGAGGGACTGTGGGATCTTTGTCTAGATAAGGCCAAGCTGATATCCAAGTCGCTGGGTATTTGCCGGCGCTGAGACAATCCAGATGGGCTTTGTTCCATCTGGAGAGGTCGCCTTTGCGGCGAGCGGAGTACTGACAGAGCTGGATCGCTGCCACCGCGCTGGTGCGAGCTGATGTGAGAGCTAGACCGTTTCTGAGAATCATCAAGATTGGAAGCTTGCTGCCCAGTATGCGAAAGTGACAGACGAGGTGGCACACGGGCGGGCGAAGAATTCGCTTTTCGCACCGCCCTTGCAGCAGGGGAGCGAGTCAGGCCTGACGGGTCTGAGCGCCTTTGCTCCAAGTTGACGTCCTCTGGTATAGTTACAGGTGATTTAGGAACGCCCCAGTGTATAGCGCTGTGCTCTTTCGGAGGACTCTGAACGCTGGCATCGACAGAAGGCGGCAGGTCGATCCAAGGCTCGTCTGCATCTGGCGGCGGACATGACGATAGTTCGGCATACGCATGTGGACTATATGATAGGTGTGCTATTACTTCTTCGGTGCTCGTCGTATGCGCTTGGTGGAGTTGAGCATGAAGCGGAAGATTCGGTGGCGAAGAAGCGCCAAAAGCTGGAGAAAGCCCTCCCATATTGGGTGGAGCCGTCGCAGCTCGACCATGATATGCGGCGAAGGAAGAGTAGGTAGGCGATGAGCTAGGTGAATGTGGCGATCTGCCAGGTTGGTTTCCCAGCGAACGTCGGCGTGACAGGTAGCTGTCGAAGCTGGGACTGGAACTAAGCGGGGATGTGCCTGGGACGTATATCGGCCTTTGCGTCGGCGAGAAAGAGCTTGACCAACGTTCGTCCATTGGCAGATAGCTATGCGACCTTTCTCTGCCTATATCGCTGTTGCTGGACGAGCTGCTCGATGATCGCCCGTGTCGTGACATATGGATGGAGGATGCATTTGGCGATCCCGCCGTATATGCTTCGTCAGACTTGCGCTTAGGATGCTGAAGCATGCGCACTGTTGCCTGCGCTGTATCCGCTTTGCTGCTCTCTTGTCCATTTGAGCTTCTTGTCCTATCTTCCAGCGACGATCCTGCAGCAGCTCGCGGGTTTGTAGATTCTGAGCCATTCGCTCGGAAGACCATCGACAGCCCAGACATGCCGTTTTGCAGACCATTTGGCTGCTTAGACGGCAAGGACTCGTCTGCTATATCGAGATCCTGAATGTCAATGTCTTCATCGTCGCTCTCCATGTCGGCTAACGAGCACCACCTCTAGGGCGGTCTTTCAGGCGAGCCCCAAAACTACCGTGCGCTGGAATACCACCAAATTCTGGAAGCTGACGCAAGGCTGTGGAACGTATGCAGTGTTTCGTATCCTTCTCTCCTCGTATAACGTAAGAAGCACGATTTGATCCCAAAATCCAGCGACCAGCCTAATCTGCGTTTATGTTGGATGTCGTCGATGATTTTGGCAGGCAAGCGTGCGGCCTGCTGGACGACTGGTCGGGTGACGGAGCGCTTCTGCACCCTCGAGTAACGAACAGACCACGCTCTCTACAGCCGCCTGGGAGAGCGTGTCTCGGATGCTCGAAAGCAAGCAGCAGGAACCGGGAAGGCTGCACTTGAGTTTGCTGCACTTGATTGATCGACTTCAGGTGTGAGCAAAACGCAATAATCTCTTATCATGCAAACAACTGACTCGTTATGTAGCCCATGCACGTAGATTACAGATATCAAGAATCTCAAGATTAAGGCCGAAGCCTACTGCTTTGCTTTCATTGAGGGCTCGTGGAAAAACACTATGCGGGGACAACGAGTAGAGATAGGAACATATGGAGAAGTATACGACAAGATTCGGCACTCATGAAATACTTCAAGACATTAGCTGTACCACTTGTTGCCTTATGCAGACTTTATTCCTAGCTTTTTTAAGCTATCAATTGGAAGAGCAGGGCAGAGACGAGGGTTTAGCACGCATCAGCCTTCATGGTTTCTCTTCATCCCGAAGATGATGCGGCACGCACCTGGCCCCACTCCACAGACCAACAGCTATCAAAGCCAATCCAGCAGTCATGAGAATCCTCTGGACGAGCGACGAATGTCCGACTACCCAGTCTGCCGATGTCGTAGCAAGGGCAGCTGTGACGAGAGCCAGCGGGAGTATCAGATAGCCTGACGCTCCTATCATAATCACAGACCGCTATCAGTAATGCTTGTGATGGCCTAAAATATTGCGAAAGAACTCACTATGATACTTCCAGAGCGATTTCGCTTTTCCTTCGCCACCAAGCATTCGCATACCCGGATCGTACGCTATCAAGATTCCCATCACGGCTTGAAGAACCAGCAGCACCGAGGTTATCAATCCGAATTTGCCGTGCCATGATGTGAAGTGAGGAGCTACGATACATCAAAAGCGTTAGTTGCAAATGCCGTCACGCTCTCGCAGCTGCAACAAGGAATCACCTGAATGCAGCGCTTTGTTTGCGAGCATAATCGAGACTCCCGCGGCCGCTGACAGCAGGCAGGACGATTTAGTAAATGTCCTGCAGCGGTCAGCGCATTGCCAATGAATGTGACCTACCGATACCCAGCCCGGCGATCTGGAAGATCTGATGGAACGCCAGCCCGCGTGCTTTATCTGATTTTGTGACAGTAGGCTGGAGAGTCAGGACACCCTGTACGAACATTAAGACAGCTAGACTCTGCAATGGAGGGTGGTAGGAGAATAGTCCTGTTTTGAGATAGCCATAGATGGTCAATCCGAAAGAATGATGGATGTAAGCAGTCTTTCCGTGGAATCGGCAAGCCACGAATCCTCACCTGCTGGATTCTTGATGATGATTACTGCAACAGGTATCAAAAGCATCAAGCACCCAATCTACATGCACATGTCAGATTACCACAATTATCAGATCCAATCACCATGATCGGATTCCTGTTGATTCTCAGATCGCCGAGCGATATCCTCACCTGAGTAGCGAGAGCTTTCGGGCCTCCAAACAGGTTGGAAGCAAGCAATGATCGTTTCGTAGGCATACTGTCTTTATCTGCAGTAGCTGAATTGCCTCGAGTCCCTTGCGAGGCCAGGAGTGGTGAGTGTTCTTGTTGCTCGGTATCGTATGTGCCACTTTGCGGATTGCGGAAACTCGCTGCGCCCATCGCTTCCTCGAGACCTTCGTTCAACAAGGATCCTTCCAGCAAGACTGTAGGTCGAAGGTGGGCGCAAAACTGACCGAGCAGCCAGTTGAGTTGCAACGAGTCAAAGGCCGGCTTATGGATCATAGGAAAGCCGCATGGAAGCCGATCACTACAAGGCGAGCGAGACCTGTAATTTCGAGGTACGCACATAGCCTGACGACGACTATTGCATATAGCTCGCCAGTGCTTATTCGCTGAGATGATAACAGTTGCAGGGAGAGCTAGAAGAAACAACAAAGACAGCAATACTACAGTTAAATCACCTCTATCCCTCACCTCGAGCTATGAAAGGTGATTCCCGACGAGACACGATACTCGATATGCTCAGGGCTATGCTTGCCCACGGTTTCATGAAGCATTGACCGTGGAGGCCAATGCTGTCTGCGTCCCTGTCGCCGGCAACGGCATCTCATTCGCAACAGCGAGCATCTCCCTCAGTGTCTCATTCTCCTTCCTTAATCTTTCCATCTCGATATCTCTCTCTAGCGCAGCTGTAGACTTATCATATCCATGGGCATGTAACAGCGTGACATATCCGCCTTCCCCTTCATCATGTTTGCCACTATCGCGACGATGGTGGTGGTGCTGCTGGCTTGTTTGTGACGAAGCAGACTGTCTCGATGATTGACCCGCATGCATTGACAACGCAGAAGCTATGTTGTGAAGTTGTGATTGTATAGGTTCTTTCGAAGAGGAGACTTGAGACGCTGCGCCATCACCTCCATATTCCGAAGCATTCGAGCAATTATCAACATCATCACTCGAACTATCTGATGACGAGACATCATCTTCCCCTTGTATACTTCGTAGTGCTTTACGAATGAGCGAAGACAAATGAGCAAGAGACCATTGTAATGCGAGAGGATCCTGAACGTCGAGTACGCCTGGTCTTGCGCCTTGGACTGCAAGATGATGGCCGTTTAGATTGCTCGGCACCAACGCTTTCGTCTGACTGGATGTCGACGCAACAGGTTCTGAGATTGCTTCTCCGCCATGCTGCATGAGCAGAGTCTCGTAATGTCTAGCTGATTCAAGCTCGTATTGCTGGGACGAATGCTGTCAAACATCAGGATTGAAGCACGTGAGCAGGAAGTCAGAAGCACAGAGCATCGCATTGAAACGGGACTCGGGACAGAACTTACAGCGAAACTCCTGAACTTGGCCATGACATTGTCAAGTGTGCCTTCATAGTCTTTGAGCAGCATGCTGAGCTGTCTATTCTCGTATTGCAGCGCTTGATTCTCGAGCACAAGGGTGGCATTGAAGCGTTCCAGCTCAGACTCGAATTGCTCTGCGGAACAATGTCCATCGGACATATCAGCGAGTTCTCGTATCATTCGAATATACAGATGTGTACACACCCACCCTTGGTGATGTCGGTGTTGAACCTGCGAAGCGTGAAGCCCGTCCCCGTATGTATAGCTTGAGTCTGGTTGATAAATAGGCAGAGATGCTAAGTACAAGCCGGGCATACAGCTCATAAGAGAGGAAACGCACCTTCAACTGTTCGCATTGTCGTTTCAGATTCTCGCAATACTCCTTGTTTGCTGATAGTTGCGCTGACAGCTCTGTGAGCAGTGCCCATAACCTGGTGCCGTTGGAATGCCACTTCGCGGGTCAGTGAAGGCAGTTGGGAGTCGCATTGAAGGACAGTTGCGACGCACCTTGATGTATCGTCATCTACGACGGTCATGTCGCCCCGGTGATTTGGTCACAGTCAGGAAGTCAATGTAGCAAGTGGATACGAGTATCAATCCAAACGATGATCGGGTCGGTACGAATGTATAGTATTACATGGCAGCGAAAGGCCTTTTCGTAGAGGAAGAAGATGCATGGCTAGACTATTTCAACAACATCACGGGGAGCGGCAAGACTACAGGACTGAATTGCACATCACTACGTTAATGCCCTTGCTGTCTTCGTTGGGCCTGCTTAGCTTTGAGCTCTGGATCCTGGAAGGCTTTACTACAGCGACTGTAAGGAAGGTGGAACCAAACAGTCAGACACCGCTTAGTCTGGGTTTCATGTGTTGAGAAGCAACTTACGTGCACACGTAGAAAAGTGTCATTTTACTCTCGGCTCGTTTTGTCTGCTGATCTTGGTAGAAGACGGCTCTGTGGACGACAAAGACAGGTAGGTAAGCGAGTGAGCGTTCAAATGTAGGGTAGAGCGAGGTACACGCACTCTTCATTCCCGCAACGTGGACACGTCTTTGCTGATCGCGGCTGTATGAGGGATGGATATCCGTCTCAGCTGAACTCGTGCAAGCTATACTCTGTATGAGCCAACGCACCAGAGTAGGGTCTGTTGCGATATCTTGAGTGACACCGGCTGTCTCCCTGTGCACGAATAGATTCATCTATCAGTACTGAGCGTCGTGCTATATCCTGTGCAAGCTCCACACACCTCAATTCTGTAATGAGTTCGTTGCGGTATACGCAGATATTGTTGGTCTCTTCGAACCCTGGCAAGCATAAGCAGCGTATTCAGTGGTCGTTCGTAGGTCATACTATCATTGCACTCTCACAATCGCAGTTCCTGCATGAATACAGGAGGACCTTGTGGATTTTGTCGGCTTTGGGGTATACTGTGTGTGATATTCCAGATTGCTCAGCACTATTGCTTTCCAAGCACCGAACAAATAGCCTCACAGAGGTTGTTGCATTCCCCGCAGAAGCGTAGTGAAGCCATGTTGCCTGTAAAGAGTTCGGTGGATTGGATTGCTTCGAAGGAATGCAAGCTGATGACAGCTGTTCATGCAGAAGAAGCTCTGCAGGAAGTTGATCGCTGCTTCCCAAGGTGAAAGCCACTGTTAGCTGGACACGGCGAGGTTTACTGCACACCAAGTGCAATCACACTGATCATCTACACTCCCTACACATACAGTGTATCTGGAACCAGGTGGTCCACGCTGACGCTCTCCTCACTCGAAGCATACATTCCTTTGCGCTGTGTGGAGCTCCGATCGTCCGCCTGAAGCCACAACGATCCTGCAACGAAGGAAAGAGAGCATTGAGAACAATATACGATGGGCAGGAAGACTACGTTGCTGTTAGGTGCCGCTGTAGCATTGGTATCCCAATCCCATGCCGCTGCTGTGCTCCGCCGACAAGCAACCGATAATGGGACCGCTATAACCCGCAACGTCCTTCGCAGGAACTGGTGGGCATAGTACGATACGAGATATACGAACGACAAGCTGAGTGAGACCTCACAGTGCCTATTTCGGTTGGTACCTGGACGACGGCAACGCAAAGTAAATCATCCTGTGTTTCTATAAAAGTCCATCATCGCAAGAGGGCTGACTTGGTACCGCAATTGCTCGAATAGATATGGATCTCAAGGTGAACCACAAACTCTCGCTGAAATCAATGCTGCTGTCGGCACACCTGCGTACTCTTGGGGCGCCTATGACCATATAGAAGCAGATAATTATATTCCTGGGTGAGTCTTCTTCTGCTTCTCGTTTCCCTGCTCCCGTTGGCAAAGAGTGCACTACACGTGCATGATCTCGCCACCTGCCAGATCCTGCATTCTGCCAGTCAGACCAGAACACCGTGCCAGACTGGGCTATCCAACCAACGTCTCATTCCTTTTGCTGTGATACTACCTCGCAAGACTTCCTGATGGGTCTGCACGCTGTTTGCAGACCCACCAGAAGAAGAGTCTAGGCGAGGGAGTGTATCAGCAGAACAAATGAAACTTCAATGGGATGAGTACTGACTCTTTGATATCCCTCATCAGTGATCCCTCAACATACTACAACGGCAGCGAAATCTTGCCGTACCTGCAACCTGCTATCAATGCCAAAGATACTATTTTCGTGGCATCGATCGCTGTAAGATTGACAACATCCATTCCAAGCCATTGTATGCTGACTTACGTACTGTAACTCTTCTATATAGCCAGTCCACGGTTTCAATGGCTTCCAAGCGAATGATACTGCCCAGCTCGATGCCATGATTGGAGTGATCAAACAGTTTGTCGACAACGGAGTGACAGTATGGTTACGCTTCGCCCACGAATTCAACTGTAGGCCAGACCTCGTTTCTCTTGTTATATGACAAGTCCTGACATGATCATGTGACTTTGCAGGGTATTATAGACGCGGTTCCGATGATAACGACCCCACTGGTAGACGATCTTACCATGACCCGAGCCCAGCGCACTTCGTTACGGCATGGCAATTAGTCTATACACGCTTCAAGGAGGAGCTTCCCACGGTCCAGCATCTCTGGTGTGCAAATGTCGGTGGCATGGATGAGATTCGTCAATTCTGGCCTGGCGAGCAATACATCGTAAGTCGTGTTCGGTCTGCAGGTTGCCGCCGTCCATTGAGTACACAAGCTGAGGATATATGTCATACCACAAGGATATTGTCGCTTTGGACTACTACACGGAGCTCGGCGCGCCTCGCAGCCAGTACCTTTACCCCGATGGTCTAATCAAGCAGACACACGATACTTTTGCTCTAGCATACAACAAGCCTTTCTGGATGGTGAGGACAGACCATATTTCTTGATGTCACAGCATATTCACCCCGGTCTTGTTTGATGATATTGCCAATAGGGCGAAACCGGAACTAGAACGAATGACACAGCCCTTAATATTCAGTGGATCGATACTATGACGAGCGAGAGTACATGCGCGTCTATGCCGAATTACGAGGGCGGTAAGTTGAGAAATTGTTTCACTCAAGTTACGCATCCGCGCGCTGTATTCACATGATGGGTTTACAGTCATGTATTTCAACTACTATAAAAACAACATTGATCACTACGTAAGCGTACATCTTCATGGCTTGAAGGTCAAGGAACGGTACTGAATCGTTAACTTCTTATTTGTCACCAGGTCGCTGTCCCGGGAGGCTCCAACGTAACAACCGCTTTTGCCGGACTCTTCAATTCAACACCTGGTGAACCTACTTCTTTACAAGCTGCAACAAGAGAAGCCGTTCAAGATGGAGAGCTGGCGTTCAACCTCGACCATATGCGACGACGATTGACGACCTGATGTGGACTACATTTTCCTTTCATACGGACAATTTATTTAAGTCTTGGTGTATTATGCTGAGTTCCGGCGTGGGTGTAATTGTCAGTAGTGACATGAGGACGTTGTCATAGGAGTCCACTATTGCTAAGATCCAATCAATACATTAGGGCTATCGGAATGCTATGGGTCTGTAATTCTTCGCTACATGGTTCGTTATAAGATTCTAGAGACCTAGTCAGAAATTAGAAATTACTGTGCTATTGTCGCAACTGGGTGAACACTGAATACGAAGACCGGTCTGAATCTGGAACACCGGACTAGCCTCTCGTGACTCTGATCCTGCACGCCTACTGACCTCTTCCTCGGAAGGACAAAGACATGGAAATTCCAAAGCTTATCTGTGCAGGAACGGGCGGCAGAGCGTCTGAACATATAGCTTCTCCAAGTGTATCATAGAATGACTCCAGTTACTGCACGTTGCATCCATCATGATCCACCACACGCGTCAGCTGTGTTTGGACAATTCGCAGTTGTCAGACGGCCCAGCTTTGAACACCTCGAACACCTCGTAGGAGACTTTCGTCGTCTTCTTGCTCTGCATTGCGTTGCTTCTTTGCTTCGACCCGGACACGTCGGTTATCATCCACGACGACGATCACGAGGACTGCTGCAGGTCGTCAAGGACAGCGTGCTGGCCTGGTCTAGCCATCCATCCATCCATCCATCGCTGTCCCCGTGACTGGAGAGACGCGACACATCGGACACACGGCGGCGCCCATCTCGCTGTGCAGACAACAAAGCATAGCGAGCAGAGATGGAACTCGCATCGCAGTTCTCTGGGTTGGCTCTAGGAGGTGGAGCGACTGGCTTGTCCGCAAACAGCAGGCTGAAGAGCGTGAGTCTGCCTTGTCTGCCTGCAGTTCTGTATATCTGGCGACTTCCCATAAACAGCGCGTGGAGGAGAGACACAATACTGCAGCATGGGCAATCGCGATGCGGACAGGACGACCATGCAACTACGCAGACTGACTCTCTGCTTGTGCCTGCAGAAACGCTCCCAGCGCTTCACCGTGCCTGTGCAGCCAGCAGCTTCACCACCCTTCTCCAACTCGACGTCCGACGACAGCTGCCCTACGACCGGCACTGGATCTGGATCGTCATTCGCGCTGTCGAACACTGCATCGTCGCATTCAGACCATCAGCTCTTGCCGAATGGCAGCCACAGCTACGCCTACTCGAGCGATGCCTTGTACCCGCCTCCAGCCAACTTTGCGCAGACTGGACCCTCATCTAGCGGTAGCATGCTGACTGGAGGTAACGGAACTGCTGGCAACAACAGCAACACCAATGGACATCCTGAACATGCCTTCCTGCAACAAGATCCCTTCGCGTTCCCTGCTCCTTCGGCCCGGACTCGCACGCTCAGCTCTGGAAGCAGCAGTGCCAGCGGCCAGCATCACCAGCATCAACATTATCATAGCCAACACCAGCACACCGGCAGTTTGAGCGCGAATGGGATATGGGCGGAGCAGCCAAACCAGCAGCAGCAGCAGCAGCAGCATCCTTCGTCGAATCAGCAGCAGCAAATCTACCAGCAGCACCAACAGCGGAACAGCGGGCCATTCGAGCCTTTCAATGGAGGCCATCACAATACAAGTTCAGGACCTTTCAGTCCACCTGGTTTTATGCCACAACAACAGACAAACCAGTCGCAACGCCCACCTAATCTCAGACAGCAATACAGCAATGGCCAAAGTGCTCCCTCTTCTGCTCCTGGGCCAGATCCTGGACCAGACGATGTTATACCTACCGCCATAGTCATCAAGAACATTCCCTTCAACTTCCCTTCGACCTCTTTAATGCAGATTATCGAAGAACTTACACTTGCTCCGCCATACGCTTTCAACTATCACTTCGACATGGGCGTATTTAGAGGTCTTGCATTTGCCAACTTTCATACTCCACAAGAAACAGATTCCTGCGTCGCTGCTTTGAACGGCTTTGAGATTCAGGGACGGAAGCTACGGGTGGAGTATAAGAAGGTCCTACAAGCTGGAGAGAAGGAACGTATTGAACGCGATAAAGCTATCAAGAGGATGAGGAGCATGCAGCTTGACAGGGAGCGAATGATACAGCAGCAACAAGCGCACGTGCAACAATTACAACAGCAGATCTTCGGTCAGCAGCAGCAGCCGTCGGGTCATCCACAGCATCAGCAACAAGGACATATGCAACAGCAGCAGATGCACCCTCAGCACATGCAACCACACCACCAGAATCATCAACATCATCACTCGACTGAAGATTTCGAAGATTACGGTCGCGCCGTGCATCCTTCCAATTCTATGTTTAATCAACCTAACCAATTCATGGGCGGTACTTTCTCCCCTCCGATGGAGATGGGCGACAGCTATGCCTCGCAATCGCATTCTGGGAGCGGTGGATCCAACTCATCGCGCACGAACAGTGGGAGCTCTATGCCTACTGAACTGGACATGAACGACTCTCAGACGCTCGAGCTCTACTCGCGCATTTTGCTGTTCAAAGGAGATGCACTCAGAGACGAGCTTGCATTCTCGAAAACCCTCTCGAATGTACAACGACGCATTGTCCATTTGATCGCGCAAAAACTGAATCTGGATCATCGAAGCGCAGGCAGCGGAGAGGAGAGATGTGTGGTCGTGTCAAAGCCAGGCTCGAATGGTCCTCAACATCCACAAGCACAGCCTCAACGCTTGCTACGTACGAGAGCATCTGCGTATCCCATCCTCAATCCTGACCCTTATGCTCCACCTCAACCCTCAATGTTACCCGATGGAATGGGAATGCATGCATTCAATAACGCATTGAGGAAGAAATCCATGCCCGATCTGCGAAATCAGCAGCAACATCCGCTCTATGGCAATCCTGCCTATCAGCAGAATCAGCCTTATTCACAGTCTCCTACGTTTTCTTCAGGAGTATCGAACTCGTCACATAATAACATTACGCCTCGGCATTCGACGCACGATCTGCGTGCTGTAGCTGCTTCAGCCAACAACCGAAGATCGATGTATATGTATTCTGCTGCGCCGGGCGAGGGCAACATCCCTCCGGTACCTGCTCTACCAGCGAATCTGCTGCAGATTGGCCTCTCCAATGGGCAACTCCAGAATATGAATGCAGGAGCGCCAAGCTCAGTACCATCAAATGGCAGCAGTGACCGACATTCTATCATCTTTGGCTCTGGATCGGTCGACCTTAATCAAGAAGGAACGCCGAATACCGCTAGTGGCATACTCACTTCTACACTGAGCCTGGACAGCAAGATCGTTGGAAGCCCCGTTACGCCCATTACATCTGCTTCAGCTGCTGCCGGTGGAGTCGTGCGACAACCGAGAGGGCCAGACAATGCTACTTCTTGGACCAGGCCGGCCGTCAGCGCATCATCGGATGCTGTCTGAGCCACTCGTTTTACACATCAGAACCCTCTGTCTTTCGCTTTGTTGGGCACTATCTGCTGTCTCTTTCTGCAAGTATCCTACTCCTTCACGCTCCTATGATGAACCCTACACCTTCACGTTCCTATGACCAATGCCGACGACAACATTATTACGTCCCTATCTATCTGTGACGACGACCGAAAAAAAAGAAGTCCATAATTCCATTCCTCACGTTTTGTTTATAATCTTTTATCTATTCCTGTCGTTCTTGTCCCTTTCGTGCGCACACTTCAGAAGTAGAAAGCGACGTTCGTTCTTTCACGCTTTACAGGCAAGATCCTAATTGACACTATTCAAGTATTCGCCTCGATACCCCTTATGACACTTTCGTTCGCGTCTTCCCAGGCCAAATATACCCCTCTTTATCTGTTAGAAAGTTGGAATGAACCTCTTCAAAAAACGTACGACTTATGATAACCAAAGACCTAAGAATCAAGATCTTTCGGCCCTTTCATGATATTTGCGTAGTCGTTGTGTTTTACATCGGTATTTCATTGGCCTTGAGGTTCAAATGCACAGGCATGGTTCGCCTAGCTAGTAGAAATCAGTCGTTCATTTCAGTTGTAGTGCCCTAGTAAAAGTAATCTAGCCTGCTTGGTCTATTCAGAAAACGATTACTGCTTTCATCATCCATTGCCCCGCTTGCTCTTATTTGCCACACCTGCAACATACTCAGGAATTGATCGAACTCGTAGTGCCTATCAACAAGCTCCCAACTACATGGATCAGATTGAGTCATGGAAGCTGAAGAATCACTGCCGTCTTCCTCATCTCAAGAGATTCTTACTCTGCCATACATTACAGTGCAGGTGCGAGCGGCTAAATGATGGAACTTCTAGACGCGCAATTCCACGCTAATTTGGCATCTCCATACTAATGCTTCAGCACGATTTGCAAGAAGTGATAAAGGATGTTTCAGTACGTCAAGTAGTTGTTATATAATGGTACCCTCATTCTGAGCTAAGCCTGCGCGATACTAAAGGATGGCACTATCGGAGCCGAAGCTTTCTGGGTGTCCGTTTACCGAGAAGGGTCACCGAGCGTGCATGGTAAAGTTATGGTGAAAGCTTCAATAGAGCATGAAAACCGGGCGGAATTAGAGCCACGAGGCGAAATTGACTTTGAACGGCAGACGACTGTGAGTTGACAGCCCTAATCGAAAAGTATGGTCCGTTCTGCTACGGCAGTAAGCTGACTCTGATACCCCAGTCTAGCTTCATCATCGGGTGTTCAAAGCTTGATGTACCACCGACCTCTGTGAAATTGCCAAAGCAGGTGTTGAAGTCTCTGGTCTCAAAAGGAGTAAGCGAAGGTATACAAGGCATAAAAAAGGTAAAGCTAATTGGCGGTCGGGGTTTATAAGATCGATCGTATGGATGTGTCTCCAAACGGACATCTTTACGTAGTTGGAGGTCATGACGGCGCACTAAGGATTGGTAACGTCCGAACGGACTCGGCTGAAGATATTAGACTGTTGAAAGGTCACGTCGGTGACATACTCAGTTGCCAATTCGTGAGCAGGAATCTCCCTCAATCAGGGCGAGGAGACTGACTGGATATACGACAGTTTCCGTCCTCGGAAGTAGTGATCTCAACATCTTCGGACCTTACGGCGCGCATCTTCTCTGCAGTGGACGGGAGCAATCCTAGGACTCTCCAAGGTCACACGGCAGCCGTTACGCATGCAGCCATCATCGAACGCGGGCGACATGTTCTTACAACCAGTAGAGATGGCACATTGAAGCTATGGCTCGTGGGCGAGTCTAAGTGTCTGAAGACCTTCCGATTCGGCCATGAAAGCCGGAAGAGAGCTCTCAAAGTAGCAGTCTTCCAGAAAGGGCAACCGGTAGAGGATGCTGGAGGCTCTCTAGATTCAGAAGTCGCAAGCAAGGCAGCTGCATGCGCGCTGGAGGACGGCACGCTGGCGATAGTGGATCTGGCAGCCTCTAGCGGCGATCCGCCAACGCAGACAATCACGGTGTCGGAGAATGGAAAAGCCTTGACTTCCTTAGCAATAAAAAAAATAGCAAGCTGCACACTTATAGCAGCCGGAAGCGCAGACGGAGTCGTCACGCTGGTCAGCCTGGAGGATGGCGACGTGATCAAGCCTCCCAAAATACTAGCTCGCTTCAGACGCAACGAAGCCGATGTGACCGCCCTGGCGTTCACTTCGCATACGGGCAAGTCCACCGATTCGAATACGGTATTTCTCTTGGCTTCCAGCATGGATGGTCTTCTCTACGAGGCCGAAATCACACCAGAGGCCAGTCAGGCCAGTGTCAAAGTGCACGCCGAGTATGCCGGGTACGATATCGACGCATGTAACGCGGTCGTACAGCGGGACGGAGAAATCTATGCGGCGGGCAAGGATGGGCATTTGCGACGGTATTGATGTAGTCAAAGGGAAGAATGGCAGTACATCTGCTCGTAAGGCAGGGATAGCGTTTCATGAGGTACAGTCCGGCGGTAATGTAGTCTGCTAGGTACAGGTATTGTGTCGAGGGCACAAATTTTGGGTAACGGTAGTAGTGGTACAAGGCACTGATTAACGGACAAAACCGACAAGCCATCATCACACGGTCGTTGGCAACCTCGCCAGACAGCATTACCATTCCATCTTTTTGGATTTGGACGCTTCTACATTGATGGGAATCTTGCCAGAGTAGCCGATGCCATCGAGCCAAGGATAACGCTCTGAGCGCTGCTTTTCGAAGGTTGTGATGTCCTTCTCATGCTCGAGAGTGAGTCTGCGTAGATCACTCGTTAGATCAGATGCTATTCGTATGGGTGCTCGTGCTGAATGGGACTCACGAGATATCATCAAGACCGTTGATAAGACAGTGACGTCTGAATGCCTCGACCTCGAATGGTATCGTCTCGCCATTGTTGCGTCGAATGACTTGCTCCTCGAGGTCGATCTCCATCTCGGAGCCATCTCGAGAGTCGGCAGCAAGTATGTCGACTTGCTCTTGCGGCAGGACAATCGGGAGCATACCGTTCTTGAAGCAGTTCTGAGTAAGAAAGAACGTAGTTTAGTGAATGAGTCATTCGAATGAAATATGGACCCGAACTCACATTGAAGAAGATATCAGCGAAAGAAGTGCAGATGACAGAGAGGATACCGAAATCCTTCAGTGCCCAAGGAGCGTGTTCTCTCGATGAACCGCAGCCAAAGTTAGGTCCAGTGACTATTAAAATCTTTGAACGTCTAAAAGGTTCCTGATTGAGGATGAAATCAGGTCTTTCCGTCTTATTGTTATCACTATACCGGAAGTTGAAGAATGCAGCTGTGCCAAGTCCAGTACGCTTGATTGTCTTGAGGAAACGAGCAGGGATGATAGCATCGGTATCAACATTCGACTTGGCCAGTTCAGCGGCGACGCCCTTGAGTTTTGTGAACTTGGGCATCCCTTCAGCTGGCGCTGAAATTGCAGAAGGCGCCGCAATCTCCGGAGCACCAGCTGAAGAAGCTACACCGTCCGTGCCTTCCTCCACTGGGTCTGTGTCGGTGTTGTCGATTGGGGCAGCAAGGGTCTGCTTCTCGAACTGTTCGTCCGATTCGGCTGCAATCGTATGTGAAACCGTAGGAAGTACGCCATCTTTGCCCTTCATCAGTTTCCTGATGTCTGTAAGTCGACCTTCTACGGCAGCAGCGGCGGCCATAGCGGGGCTCATAAGATGCGTCCGTCCACCAGGTCCTTGTCGACCTTCGAAATTTCTGTTCGACGTAGATGCGCATCTCTCGCCTGGTCGAAGCTGATCTGGGTTCATGCCTAGACACATAGAGCAACCAGCCTCACGCCAGTCGAATCCTGCTTCTGTGAAAATCTTGTGTAGACCCTCCCCTTCGGCTTGTGCTTTAACGAGACCAGAGCCCGGCACAATCATAGCATACACATTCGGTGCCACCTTGCGCCCGACGATAACCTTGGCTGCTGAGCGGAGATCCTCTATACGTGAATTCGTGCAAGAACCAATGAAGACCTACGGTTGAAAGTTGTCAGCGATAGCATAACGCAAGCCAGTAACAGACTACACACCTTGTCAATCTTGACGTCTTCCATCTGCGTGCCAGGCTCGAGGCCCATATATTCCAGACTGCGCTTGATGCCTTCTTTCCTAGCCTCATTGGGCGCATCATCAGGGTTTGGCACTTTCCCGCCAATATGGACTACATCCTGAGGAGATGTTCCCCAAGTAACGGTAGGCTGAATATCCTTTGCGTCGATTTCAACGCTATAGTCGAAGGATGCACCTTCATCGGTGCGTAGAGTCCTCCAGTGTGCGACTGCGGCATCCCATTCGGCGCCTTTGGGGCACAG
Source organism: Cystobasidium tubakii (assembly GCA_024345325.1). Lineage (NCBI taxonomy): Eukaryota > Fungi > Basidiomycota > Cystobasidiomycetes > Cystobasidiales > Cystobasidiaceae > Cystobasidium > Cystobasidium tubakii. Next base: position 3,654,588 of record BROO01000003.1, read on the forward strand.
AGGACGACCTTCGAGGTATTTGAATGTATTGTCGTCTGGTGCGATCATTCCTGCTCTTGCACCTGCTTCGATTGACATGTTGCACTAGAGAGAGAGAGGCAAGCATCAGTAAAGCAGCAATGGAGCGCTGGATATCATGGCATTACTCACGATTGACATGCGAGCCTCCATCGAAAGGGCTTCAATGGCAGTTCCGCAGTATTCGATAGCGCAGCCAGTACCACCAGCGGTACCAATCTGTCCGATAATATGCAGGATAATATCTTTTGAAGTGACACCTTCAGCAAGCTGACCATCGACCTTGATGCGCATGTTCTTGGCTTTCTTCTGGATAATTGTTTGTGTCGCTAGGACGTGCTCTACTTCTGATGTTCCGATACCGAAAGCGAGAGCTCCAAAGGCTCCGTGTGTGGCTGTATGAGAGTCGCCACAGACGACTGTAGTGCCGGGCAGGGTGAAGCCTTGCTCAGGGCCGATGACCTTTGAGAATAGGAGGCAGAGGTTTCAGTGATTGAAGTTCAAAGGTGCATGTAGCATTCTTGAGCTAATCAGAGATTAATAAAAACGCCTCGCCACTACAACTCACATGAACAATGCCCTGTCGCTTGTCGGTCATGCCGAAATATGTCAGGCCAAAAGCCTTTACATTCTCTTCCAGAGTGACACATTGCAGCCTCGAGTCTGCTTCTTTGATAAAGGTGGATGCGCTCTTGAAGTCCTTTCTCGACTCGGTAGGGATATTATGGTCGACTGTGACAAGTGTGCAGTCCTTTCTTCGTACAGGTCGCTTGGCCATAGTCAGGCCTTCGAAAGCTTGGGGCGAAGTGACTTCATGGACGATGTGTCTGTGGAGGAGTCCTACGACATCAGGCTGAGTCTCTATATATCGATAGAAGCCTCGTCTCGTCAAAAGCTTACCGATCAATGAAGAGTAGGCAAGTGCCATCGTCGCCGGTCTGCTTGACGAGGTGGAGGTCCCAGACCTGGAGGATTCCAGCGATGTTAGCTGGGCTAGAGAGTGTAGATGAGCGCAAAATCCACCTACCTTGTCGTATAGAGTCCTCTTGTCGGGCTTTGCGGCAGACTGTTTCCAGCACGAGCATGCACACATCAGTAAACGCCAGCACCATGCAAAAAGCAAGGTCAGCTAGGAAAGTCCGCTGATTGACGAGAGCACCTACGGCTGGAGCAGGCATGTTTGCTCGTGCGATATGTATGCAATGTGTGCAATGTCAGGAAGAAGAGTCGCGTCGCTTCTGTCTTCCATGCTCTTCATGCGAATGAGCGAGGGCGGATTGGCCCATGTCGCCGGATCACCCGCCGGAGAGAGCGGCGGAGATCCCTGGTGGCAAACATCCTGCATATGTACGCAGCGGCCGGCCAACACAGGCTTCGGCATGGCATGGAGGAGCCGCTACTCGTACTACGTGCATTGGGACTACCATCGAGCCTGTCTGAACTAGAGCCGCTTTGTTGAGCACTACTCTCATAAAGAGAGCATGCAAGGTAAGACGGGGCCGTTATGTATCATAGCAGAGTCCGGTTAACATGGTTGGTAGACGATTGAGGTCCCAGCGACCATCCCCATCCTCACTTTCTGCAACGCATCAGTCAGTGACTCGTCATGAGTCCCCAAAGCGCATCGAATACGGAATAGTTGCAGTGAAAGCTGACTGAGGGGATTGCTGCACTTCTCATTACCTGTCATGAACATACATTCTACAAAGGCCTATACGCCCAGCGTCCTCTGCCCTGTCTCACAGCACGCATCTGTCTTCTCTCCAACTGCGTGTCGTCCCAGTTGGCGGTCCAGTTCCTCTTGCCATCTGAAGTGTACAGATCCTTCAGCGCACCAGCAGGCGTAGCATCTTCATCACCGACATCGTCAACTCCTCTCCTCCTCCTTCCTACTCCCTTGTAGAACTCCCATCCTAATCGCATAACCTCTCCGTCGGCATCGTACGGCGTAGGTATTTCCGAGTATCCAGGTCGAGCCGTAGGGTGACGGACGTAGATTGCTGAACATGTAGGGAAGGAGACTTCGAGATATGCTGGGATGAACAGGAATGGAGCTGAATAGTCAGGCAAGTCGAATGGCAGACCTGGTGCCTCCTTCTTTGCTTTGGCTGTTTTCTTGGCTTTGGCTGGCTTTGTTGGTGCTTCTGGTGTGGCAGTTGACGATTCAGCAGCAGCTGTTGGCGAGGCTTCTGCTTCACGACTTCCTTCCGTTGATGTAGCTTGAGCAGCCTCGGTCGTTGCTGTTTCGGAAGCGGCACCTTCGCTACCCTCCGTTGACGCAGTTACGGCCTCGGCAGTTTCCACCTCGCTCTCGTTCGTCTCTTCCGAAGCTTCTTCACTTGCTGACTTTGAGGACTGGACCTGGTATGGCTTGTCTGATTGGCGAAGTAGGTACATCTCCTTTGGAGCCACCGAGAAGATGTCGCCTGGCTGTAGAATAATGTTTGGATCGGTGCACTACAGGTTGAGCAGCGCATCAGCTACGGCAATAAGGGAACCGCAAGGAGAATATCGTCTAGCTAACCTTTTGACCGTTAAGCTTGACGTGACCTTGGGTTATCATCCGCCGCGCATCGTATGCCGAGTGCGTGAAGCATGCTCGAAAAAGTAAGACATCCAACCTCGCTTCCACTTCTCTCCACATCAAGCTTGCCAGAGGTATGCGATTAGCAGCTTCTGATGTTCTACGTGCTCTTGAATTATAGTCACTTCCTGTACCCGCATTCGCCGACGTTGAGGCTGATGCAGCAGCACTCTCGCTCGACCTTGAATTCGCTTCCAAAGGTGGTAAGGCATCCGGCATGAAACGCCTTCGAAGTCTTCTCTCCTGTATCCAATCTCCATGATACGCTCTGAGCATACGTTTACTAACCCATTTCTGCTGGAATAGTGTCAAGCTTGTCCGTTTGAAGGATAGTTTGCCGACTAGATGCTCAGGCGGATTGTAGGTGAGCCGCCATAAGTCGTAGAGGTTGCGTGGGCCCCAGGTCATGCGCACGAGGCCCTTTTGCAGACTTTCCGCTGGCATGGTGGGCAGAGTATGCCTATGCAGTCACGAAACGAGCAGCTTCTGTTGTGGTGTCGGTGTAGTAGTGTCAGGTTAAGATTCACATTGTGGTCCGGAAATTTTGGCCTGCATCTTGCCCAGTGCTCGATCGCGCGTGCTGGGAAGCACTTGCTGGACTGACAAGGACGCTTGCATGCTGTTACATCTGCAGATAGTGGGAGATACGGTAGCTACGCAGTACTGCATTGCAACAGATGGAAAGCTTGCATACTACCGTCTACAGTCCGGCTGGTCTGTAGGGCTCGCTACGTACGCGATCAGACACCAACCATCTATCAGTCTACACGACACACCGAACAGCTGCAGGATTGTCTGTAAGCAGGCAGTTGACCTGTGATAAGATATGCTGGACTATCGTAATCTTCGCAACAAGCAAACCGATCCAAGGAACGCTCAGCTGTACTTTGCCTCGAAGGCTCGAAACAAGCTTTCAATAGCGACAAGCTGGATTTGGCAAGCGAAGAAACCTAACCTTTTGGTAGCACAAGGCGTACGATCCACTTGCTGAGCCAAGCCGTCGCTTAGAAGATGTGCCTTAGATGCTTTATCAGCGCTGGCACTCCAGCAATAGGCAACTCGGCAGTTATGATACACATGCTGGGCAAAGCATCCATTCCTTGACTAATATGCCAGCTGATAATTGTCGATCCGAAGTGGGGACCGCCTTCAGATTTCCCATAGCGGCCCAGAATCAGTCCAGCCCTTCTGGTGATAATTCGTACATTTCCTGAAAGATATTTGGGTATCTTAGACTTGAAAGCTCTCGACTTAGTACTGGCGTACCTTATCAATTAAGACTTACAGGATAGACAAATCCCACCCTACCTGTTTCGTACCCGCTACGTTACCATAAATCGGTCTAGATAAGTTTTACGCCAGGCAACTTAGATGCAGTAGTAGGTCCAGAATAACTGCATGCATCTCGAAATCACTTCGGCTCGGATCGTTTACAAGAACATCATTTTTTTCTAATCTTCTGACTTTACTGCTTCTAGCTGAACGTCTCTTTCTGCTCTGCTGAGCTCAAGACATAGACCGCAACGTAGACTCCCATTCGGCTGGCTGTCAAATGCAATACCTGGCTGCGTAGATTCGATACTTTGAGAAGACATGCCTACTATCACAGGCGCACAAGATTGTCCAGTCTTGCCGGATCGACACCGCATTACCCAGCACCTCGCGAGCGACGGATTTCCTCGCACCATTACTGGCTGGCACTGTCATCAATGCGTTCCTGTACTGTATCGGTCTCTTCTGGAAATGGCAATATTGGCACTCGCACCGCAAAGACCAGTAAGCATGGTAAAGACATTCATCCAATGCAAGAACGCTTTTTGGCGACGAGCGGATTAGGGGGATGTCGCTGCCGATCTTACTGTAAAGTACTATATTAAAATACCGACATCCCCTATTGTCTTTCCTCTGCAGCTGGGCTCTACAACTATGCGTAGCTACTGTCCTATTGACCGATACTCTCGGTGTATTAACTGGTCGCCCGAGTACACCGCTTAACGAGAAGCCTATGGGTGACAGTACCATTGCTAGTTCTAACACTCGCAGCTGTGGGTGGCCTACCACTTTTTCTGGAATCGGATTTATCTCGGGAGTTTGACTGACTTCTGTATTGCAAATATGCTTTCTCGACTGCAGTTCGGCGGAAGTATATGGGTAGCCACATTAGTGACCAAGTATACACACGCGAATGGAAGACAGGGTGAGTATGCATGCATCTTAGCGTCAAACTGTCCCTTCTGCTGAGACAATTTGTCTCTTGCTGGCAGATCTCGCAAATGCCCTCACAGGATGGGCAGCAGTCACAAGCACAATCAATTTCGCAGTAAGTACTGGAGAAGTCATGAAACTCTACATTTTAAGAGTCGTGCTGAGGCATTTGATCTAGCCTTGTGTAGCAGTTGTAGTCTACTTGTTCCGTATGAAGCAATTATCATGTGTTAACACAAAGCAGTAAGCTTGACAATGGCGACCTGGGTTGATTGACGATATAGAAACAGACTGAGCGGAAGTCCTTGTTATATCTCACAGTCTTGTTCGGCGCTTAATGATAATAGCTCTGTGAGGCTTGTAACGAACTCTGCAGATATACCAGTATTGGCTTAGTTCTACTGGAAGTTGGATGCCTGATTACATACCTTATAGCACCGGATACGAACGCTCCAACTGCCCTTCTAATGACGTTGGGGCGCGCGTACACGCTCGTGCTCCTTTTTAAGTAAGTAAAAAGGCTATCATCTCGCCATTTGTGGCCAGTCTGCCATCCCTCAAACTGACTTGTCTTTGCTATTACGCACCTTACAGCTTAAATCGAAGACGTACAGACAAGGCATCCGAGTCAAGCACGGCACATAGCGGTGTCAGCTTCATTCGCAGCCAAGGTAACGGACTCGCGTCTGCACCACCGACATTCTTGAACGTCCAGATGCCAGACCTTTGCCATGTGAACTCACAGAACGACATTAGGAGAGGAAGCGATCAGACAATGGTGAATTCGAATGAAAAAGAGTCGAAGAGCAGTCTCTAGCTATAAATTCAAGGTAATGTGTAGTTATAGCTTTGCAAATTACATGGAATTCGTGTGCCTGTTGATAAAGAGACGCGTGATTGCTGGGTTCGTCGAGGTAGAGGCTCCAAAGTCTCTAGAGCTCTGAAGAACGCGGAGATGCTGGCATCAGTCGAGGGTAGAGGTTTCCCGAAAAGCTCAGGCTCGGCCCGAGAGGATACCAATTAGGACTGAGCTTCATGAGTTCAAGGGGAACTGGTTGCGGAGAATGCAACCCAACACAGCAGCGACTGGCAGTACTTAGCCGCCTGACCACCCTCAAGTGTTGCTCTACAATCAATATCAATCCCATCCCGTATAAACCTCGAGTCGCTTCTCTGCCAAGCTGCGATGGGCTTGATATTCGATTGATATTTGACTTTTTGGGAGGAGAGACGCGTTCCTTGATCCTGCTTCAACTGCGAGAAATTACACACGCAGGCTGTTCATAGAAGCAAGAGCATACGAGACAAACCTCTCGCCTGCAGCAGTCTGGCCATCACCATGCCCGGAATCGACGGACCTCCAAAGGTCAGCAAGGCCGTCACTGTGCCCCAGCCCCCGTACCCAGTCGACGGCAATGGCGACTTCAGCAACTTGCAGCTCGCAGCATTGGTGCTCGCAGCTCCGTTCGTGCTCTTCAAATTCTTCATCCCATACTTCACCCTTGGCTTCTGGTCCTACCTCTTGTTCCTGCCCATCAGCGGTGTGCCTGTCACAGTCGCATACTGGCACCTGATGTCCAAGATTGGTTCTTTCAAGCGAGAATATGTAGCAAAGCGACTTCCAGGAAAGCCAATGGATTACTACTTTACCTTCAAGGACGCAGAGCTCCAGAAGAAGTACTCTAACAAGAAAATCCCATGGCAGACTCTGTACGACGCGTACTTTGATGGCAAGGTCGACTTCAACCGTGAGTTTATCCTCTACACTGATCGGGCGCGTGTAGTATTCCTTCAGTAGAGAAACTGATCAATGTCAATATACTCTTTCCTGTATGTCATTAGACGACGTCCTTGAGACACTCGAAGCCAAGCACGACTGGGCTACCTTTGAAATGACCTGGGAGCTATTCGTCCAAGTCTTCACTCAGCTCATTCCCGATGTAATCATGCATACTTCCGCCCAAGACGAGTCCCAGATCCGAGACCACTACGACCGAGGCAACGACTTCTACTCTTGGTTCCTCGGTCCACGAATGATTTACACTTCTGGTGTCGTTACCGATGAGACGAGGAAGGAGACCTTGGAGGAATTGCAAGATAACAAGCTTGCTCTTGTATGCCATAAGCTCGAACTTCAACCCGAAGATTCACTCCTTGATATTGGATGCGGATGGGGTGCCCTCACTACTTACGCTGGAAAGAACTTTGGCTGCGATGTCACCGGTGTCACACTTGCTCGAGAGCAGGCCAAGTTCTGCCAGGACCGATTGAATACCAATGGGTGAGACAGGAAATATTTTTATGATCAGTGAACAGACAATGCTGACTGTGTTGCGCCACCCTACAGAGTCGCTGCTGACCGCTCGCGCATTCTATGCATGGACGCCCATGACATCCCCGATGGGCCAGCTGGACGATACACCAAGATTGTCTCGCTCGAACAGGCAGAACACATCGGTATCCGACGTTATCAAGGCTTCATGCGCAAGATCAACAATCTCCTTGACGATGATGGTATTTTCGTTTTACAAGTAGCCGGTCTTAGACCAAGCTGGCAGTATGAAGATCTAATCTGGGGTTTGTTCATGAACAAATATGTTTTCCCTGGTGCGGACGCTTCTTGCTCTCTTGGATGGGTTATAAATCAAGTCGAATCTGCTGGATTTGAAGTTAAGAATGTCGATGTTCTTGGTGTTCATTATGGTGCTACTATTGCTAGATGGTATGAGAACTGGCTCTCTAATGGCGACAAGTGCTCGGAGAAATATGGGGAGAAGTTGAATAGAGTTTGGAAATTCTTCCTTGCCAGTAGCGTTATTACCGCTCGTCAAGGTGGTAGCTCTGTCTTCCAGGTGAGGTCGAAGCGAACGTCCGAGCTCCGTTGCCGAAGAGCCTTCCTGACGCATTACTCTCCTACAATCAGATCACCCTTCACAAGAACTTGAACAAGTACAACAGAATCGACGGTGTCAAGAGCCACTCTAGCATCCACATCGCCAAGAAGGAGGGTGTGTCTGAAGTTCTCTAAGCAGTAGTTCAGAAGATTCAACACGGCAGAGATGTGATCAAATCAGACATACAAAAGGCGAGCTACATGCCAAACATACTTAGATGCGGAGTGATAAGAATCCTCCGCCTAGAAAGCCGTATTAGATTAGGTTGAACCGTGACAGCATAAGCTCAAACACTGTCGACCTGAAGCAATGCAATCGGGCTTATCGGGCAAGATGCACTTCAGTGAGAAATTGATTTCCATCTGAACACTGCTTTTTTGAACTTTGAAGCGCTCTTTCGGCCATTGAGTGATCATTTACTGAAAGCGGCATTCGAAAAATAGGCCTCGAAGTAGATCAGATTGGCATATAGGCTGGGAGGCATACTGGTTGAGGTTTCTTTCCTGTAAACAGGGAGACGAGGCTACATCCTGGAAGTGACATGGCAATTGAGCTACTGTACTATCATAAAACTAACGTATCCTCTCACATCGACAGAACTAGAGTGCGCAGAAAAGGCGACTTGAATGGCTACAGGCAGAAATAATCAGGAACACAACATTTGAAGAGGCTACATGACTAGACTACGTTAGTTTCAGTTCTCCGTCTCAATGCGAATGTTCCGCCTCTACCAGACGAGGAAGACATCGATATCTAGAGAGTCGTTTTCCGAAGGTTTCTGGGATTAAATATGAGGTGGAGTTTCACTATCAGAATTACCACATCGCCTGACACTTTCCTCTCTTGTAATGTCAAAATCAAGAAGGAATGTATTGCACACTTCCTCTTTCGACTCTTTTTCCCTTTTTAAATCCCTCTTCAAACGCCTTCACGCGTAGAATGATAGAAATAGTTTCCCCAGGAAATGTGTCGCTTTGCAGAGGTTTCCCTTTCAATCATGTCCTCCTGATGATTTACTCATTTACAAGTCGCTTTATCTTCCTTCCCTAGTTGTGTCCTCATAACTCAGCCGCTACATTATGAGAATGATGTTTCTACCCCATGAAACTTGAGTGCATCATCTTCAGTGGCCAAATGGAACAAAGCTTGCCTCTCGCAAATCCTTGCTCTTGACTGTTTGAAGCATGTTCATAGAAGTGATGCGGAAGCCCGATCAAGGAAGATGCCGCAAAGAATACTCATTTTGCTCTTGACTAGTGCTTGTAAGCAAATTGGATCGCAGAATGCCAGCACTTACAGTATCAGCACACCGGACATACACCTTTACAAGGAGAAACAAACGCTTAGCTTTATTACATTGGCAGATGAGCATCTTCAGGTGGAAGATCGTTAGCGGCGGAATGTAGTCGTGGTATGAAGCCAATTGCGGGAAACATATGCAATGTCGGACATTCTTGTGCTGTCACGTCGTGACAAGTTGTGCGTAGAGCTGTCGGTTCCACTTTTGCCCACTAGTTGAGGTGATCGGGCGGCATGTCCCGGATTCCTGTCCAGGACAACCTCTTCCCTGTCATGTTGCTTTTTTGATCAGCAGAGTGTAAGAACAGCGAAGATGCCTAGGTCAATCATATAGTCCTCATAAAAGTCTAACCTTCCGCTGGCGATTTTACGTAGAAATGGAAGCGGAAAGGTGAAGGCGTGCAGGTGGGTCGCACACAATCACACTCCCCAAGCATGCAGAAACATTCAAAAGGAAAGTCATAGCATTAGCAAAATGCTGGCAAGATCCAGGGCTTCTTGATATCAAATGCAATGATTGCATTCCGAGTACACGACATAGAAGTGCTGGTTTCACACGAATATGGCCGAAGGAAAGTTTGCAGGTGAGAGATACCGCCGTACCCCAGTTGGGAGCTTTCTACCTGTCTACAAGCTGACTTTTGTATACGACAGGCAAGTTTCCTTTCGACCTGGAAATTAACTGGTATATCCGGTATTATATATCAGCTGTGCTTGCAGGAGAACAATCGTCCATTGCAAGCTCGACCGATGCGCCAGCCTCATACCACCATGGCAGTTTCCTGGCTCATCAGATTCTCTAGCGAATCATTCTGAGTGGAGCACGGTCCGCCTGGCTCGGGACATCGGCAGCTACTGCTTTTAAGTGCAGGTGTTGAGGCAGACAGCCGTCCATACCTTAGTGTTCTGACACGCTGGTTCCGAAGACGACGAGGACAGCCAGGCCAGAAAAAAGGCTTTGCAAGGAGACACTCGGACAGACCCACCATTATTTCTTGAGCTGTCTCTGGTCACAAGTCAGAAAGGCAGCGAGCCAAAGTGCGCTCCCTGATGGGGACGAAGACGGTTGGTATGCCCGGGGCACCTTCTAAGTGCTTGAACAAGGCAAAAAGCAAAAAGAAAATCATGCTTCGAAAATGCCGTATCCCTGTGCTTTCATTTCTTCCAAGAGCTGGCCTCGAACCCCGGACCTCCTGAAAGCAGATAGCCTCTTCAATTTGTTAATGAATTTTCGGCAAAACTTCAGGTTGCCTTCAATCTCTTTCGAGAATCTGGCGCCCATCCATTCCCCCACCGTGAGCGCCCGAATTTAATACAAAGGCCGTAATCGAATGGTGAGTATTGAATTCTCAAAGTCGGCCTGGGATTTGACTGTCGTTAAGGGCGAACCTTAGAACCGTTACATTTCCCTGATAACCATTTGGTAATGGCTAACGCGGCACAACTACCCCTGCAAAACTCGGCCACGAACCACTGAGCCAAGGGAGCCTGAGAGATTTCCGTAAATATTATGCATTCGTGACATCTATATAGCTAGAGGCTTGCGGCGAGCTTCGCCATCACAATTGCGAAAAAAACCATATATTCGAAATGCAAACCTAACAAGACTGTAGAAAGTGCTGTGAAACTGCATTGCATTGTCATGTACTAGTTCCTTGCTGTAGCCTGTGTTCGCCCTCTACAGTTACATCTAACGAAATGCATGGAATACAGAATATCCACGTGACTCTTGCAGGAAGCATCCTGCGTCTGCCTGTGCTTCTGGACGTGCAAGAGCGAGACTGCCTGGTCGTATCAATGACTACTCCAACGATGGAGGTTCTTACCACCTCGCCAGCCACTTGTTCGACTCCCAATGTCCCGACTCGCTTGTCGCCTCTCTCAACTCCAATGCACCTGCCCATTCTCGATTCATTGCAGCCTAGTCTCCGCAAACGCGAACGAAGCGATGCTGCTGCATCTCCACTACTGGCTTATGATAAACAGCACCCACTTGCACATCCATGTCCTGAGCCTCCGAGATCACAGAGTGTGTTGCGCAAGGATCAGGCGGGTTCTTACCACCTCGCCAGCCACTTGTTCGACTCCCAATGTCCCGACTCGCTTGTCGCCTCTCTCAACTCCAATGCACCTGCCCATTCTCGATTCATTGCAGCCTAGTCTCCGCAAACGCGAACGAAGCGATGCTGCTGCATCTCCACTACTGGCTTATGATAAACAGCACCCACTTGCACATCCATGTCCTGAGCCTCCGAGATCACAGAGTGTGTTGCGCAAGGATCAGGCGGGTTCTTACCACCTCGCCAGCCACTTGTTCGACTCCCAATGTCCCGACTCGCTTGTCGCCTCTCTCAACTCCAATGCACCTGCCCATTCTCGATTCATTGCAGCCTAGTCTCCGCAAACGCGAACGAAGCGATGCTGCTGCATCTCCACTACTGGCTTATGATAGACAGCACCCACTTGCACATCCATGTCCTGAGCCTCCGAGATCACAGAGTGTGTTGCGCAAGGATCAGGCGCGTGGACAAAGCAGCAGAACCTCGACAGACAATGCAAGAGCAAGACACGCCAGTCGAATGAGGTAGCAGACGTAGACTACTCATATTGGTCCTCAAGACCCGTTCAAGATGCGCATGCATGTACAAGCAGTGTCCGAGTCGACCTCGTCAATCGCAGAACATGATCATACTTGCCTGAGCACACGTGCCGCGTCTGCACACGTGCACCGTCTGCAGGACAAGCCAGGCAGCACATCATCATCGCAGAACAATGACAGCCATTTTCCATCTATACACTCCGGCACTCCCACACCTGTTATCCCGGAAAAAGGCTTCTCTCGTCCGCCCAGGGCTGTAGTCTACGCGGCGTCTACGGCTGCTCATTCGAAGCAGTACAGGCGCGTCTTCCCAGCATCCTGTATCTTGATAGCTACAGTCTCACCCCCTCGCTACCAACTATGGCTATCTCATCCCTGGTATGCTTTCAAGTCAATACTGCAAGAAGGGTAGAACCATATTCGGAGGCCACTATCATGACACGGAAGAGGATGTCGCAATGCCTTGTACGCATTTATTGACAGTCTCTTGACACGTGTACAGGCGGGCAAGGTGCAGGAGGTTTCGGTGGGTAGGCACTTCGTCCTGGTAGAGAGACAAACCTGATGTTGTGCATGCACTTCTCTCTTCCTCTCTCCTTCTCGAATGGTGACAGTTCCTCAGATTTATCTCAAGATAGTTTCTGTGGTTCTACACCATACATTGACGTTTCGCAGGCACACGACTACGGCACACCGTTGTGCGCCTCGAAGAACTATGTAGAACGCCCTGTTCCGCGAGCCAGACTGAAACTGTGGCCGTGTCATATCTTGTCGTCTATGAGTTTTCTCGCTTCTTTACACATCTACGCACAGCCGTTCTGATCATCAAGCCTGCATAATATAGGTGAAAGGTACAACATAGTACTGCAAGCTAACGGAAGAAACACCTTCTCCAGTGCTTGCTCTCCGAATGGCCTGTTCGTGATGTGCGACAGTCTGATAGGATCAACCAGCTGTGACTATCAGCTCATGGACAAGGAAGAGCGGGTCAACAAAAGCACACTCTAGCTGAAACCTGTCAGTAAGAGCTCATACGCTCCCTAGGCATGAGCAGCGAGGCTTCCCAGCCATCCGCGTTATACGCCAGACGATGTGACCAGTCACCATTGTCAAAGGAGACAAGGCTTGAAAGCGGACACTTACGGCATGCAGCTCATTTCAGGAGTAAACAGTCCTCGCAAGCTATGGTAAATCTTGGAAAAACGGTTGGGCAGCAGGCTCTAAATGGCCCGGTCCGATGGCGCTGTAGTTGCAGTTCGTGATTCCTTTGATACGGAGTGAACGTATAAAAGCAGCTTTACACCGGGACACCTTTGCTTCCTTAGCTCTCTCTCTCTCTCTCTCTCTCTCTCTCTCTCTCTCTCTCTCTCTCTCTCTCTCTCTCTCTCTCTCTCGCTCTCGCTCTCTCTCTCCTCACGCTTCCCTTTTTTGACCCGCCCCTGCGTCCCCTTCATCGTGCCCAGCCTCACCTACCGCTCACCTGCTCTCCTGACTCTTACACCAATCTACCAACATGAGATGCTTGGCATTCGCCCTTGGCTTGCTGTCCCATGGCTCACGCTGCTCCTATTCGGCCCAGTACTGGCGCCAGCTCCTCAAAAATTCATAGATATTTCCACCAAGCCCGCCTACTACTATCCGAGCTGTTCCCAAGTACAAGCGTCAAGTCAAAGAGATAGCAAGCCCTATCTCGAGCACTGTCAGGACTCCCAGTGACATGAGCAACACAGGATCGAGTTCCAATGTCGCCGCCCAGCCTAGCGGTGTTGCATCTCAAGGACCAGCTAGTGTCGAGTGTAAGAGAGGATCAGAGTACCCTTCGAACGCCCCTTCTTCTATTCAAAAGTCCCTTCGAACGCGTCTTCTTCACTTCTAAAATCACCTACAAGAACGTACCAATCTGGCATAGTGATTTGGAACGTGTTTGTGAAAACATTCCTATCGTTCTGTGCGGTAACAAGGTTGATGTCAAGGTCAGTCTCGCCGGCTATCGAGGGGTCTACGGTCGTGAAGGCGGTCGGAAATGGCGGATCATGCTGAAAATGATGGCGCTTTTCTCTTCAATGCATGAATGTATCAAATAAAACAGGGGCGCAAAGTCAAGACTGGAAATGTAACTTTCCGCAGGAAGAAGAACCTACAATACTTTGAAATTTCTGCAAAATCAAACTATAACTTTGAAAAGCCGTGCACATGGCTCGCACGAAAGCTCGTTGGGTTGAGTCGTTCCTTCCGATATAAGGGATGGCATCTCCTCTACTTTGGAAATTATAGACGCTGACCTCTTCTCGGGATTGCCCTATTTATTATAATTTCGCAGCAACCCTTCCCTCGAGTTCGTCGCTGCTCCTGCTCTAGCACCTCCCGAGGTCCAGGTCGATGCTGCTCTCATGGCAGACTACCAGGCACAGCTCGATGCAGCTGCCGCTGCTCCTCCGCTCCATGTTCATCATGATGATGTTTCTTCGCATCAAGAGTATCATGATCCTGTCCAACATGATGAGCATGATGATGATCACCTTCTAAAGCTTTATGAGTATGATGATGAACAGCATCTTCTTTTGTCTCTGCTAGTTTGGAAACGTCCATTTCTAGATCTGTCTCGTAGCCGAGATGTTCGAGCTTGTCCATTACTTTCTCCTTGCCCTCGGGGGTGACTGATGGTGGATTGTGCGATAGTATGCAAGTCAAGATCAGCATTGAGGGACAGAGAGGGAGTTAGATGAGTACGAAAGTAATAGATATGCACAGTAGACATTATCGTCAGCGTGCGACATCCTGCAATTCGCACGTGTCGTCACACAGACCTCTAGGATTATGCAGAGCGGCCTTGACTAGAGACTAAAGTATCAGTTGAGTATCTGGCTAGATAGTTATACTAAGCACTCACGACCTCTGACTTGGTTGACTTCTTTAACCCTGGTTGTCAATCAGTGGCGATTGATCGTCAGCCAAGTGCAACAGCAGCTTTGCATAGAGAGTGGAGCACCTACATTCTAGTGAGACGTGGGTAGATTGAGAGGCTTGTATGTTGTCTTATCGAACTTATGCGACTACTTGACAGCAAGGAGAGATGCAGATCATTCAGCTTTGCCCTTTTGGATATCATGTGACAGGGCGCTTGGGCAAATGACGACAATCGGGTCAGACCTGCTGGAAAAGGCAGAGGTCGGTATCATAGCGTAGTATCAGAGCAGCACCAACGGTGTCATGGGAATTCACAGGATTGCAATATTGCAATATATCGGCGACATGGTTGGGACCCCGAGCATCTTCGACCGACTTGCTCGGAGGATTAAAGCTCTTCGGACGATATTTCTCTGCCATTCGAACGGGATACGGCGGGTAGAGTTTGAATCGTTTCAGCAAGTCGCTCCAAAGACACGTATGGCCAGGGGTGAATAGGAGTCTACCTGTCGCCACGCATTCTCAGTCTGGCTCGAATCATTCTGCCCTGTTCCAGGCTGCCTCTGCTCTGCTCCGCTCAATTCGGTCAGATTGCTTCTGAACCCTTTCTACCGGCAAGAAGCTGCTTACATGATTGATCATCGTGAGGAGGCATGCACGTAACCTACAGGGGCCCTACCACCGCTCGTCTTGTCGTTTGTCCTGCTCGAATTCCTGCATGAACCAGCTCGATCATCCAAAATTTCTCTCCAAGCACACACATGCAACCGTCGCTTCATTGCGAGAGAGAGAGAGAGAGAGAGAGAGAGAGCTAACAATGTGCTAGTATGCATACACTACCGAAAGTAAGTGTTCGACCTCTCCCAGCATCTGTATTCCTGCTGATTATGTCTGTCCAGCTTTCTCTGACGATCTGAGCCACGACTTTTTCTTTTCTTTCTGCTTCATTCCTTCGCTTGTACAATCCCTACTCCCACATCCCCCTCCAAAATGATGAGATTGCCCATGATTAGAGTCAAGCTCAGTAGTCGGTTCTGATCCCAAAGTGGCAGTTCTCGTCGAAGTTGATGTCAGGCATCTTCTGAAACCCTAGCATCCTTTCAAGTTCTTCCCTTTTCTGCATATGTGAGACTTGTATCGCTCTTTGTGTATGTTACAAAGAGAGCACTGCGTGACTCCAAGTAGGAGTTTGTGTTCGTATTCTTCGATCCTGCAGGTTCCCTGTAACCTGACCTCGATAGTGGAAGTCGACATGCCATGCAATGCACATCTTGCAGAAAGTAGACCGATAATGGGCACCCTTTTTGCCGTCGAAATAGTCAAATGCAACTACTCAGACTGAACCCCAGAGTGTATTCGATATGACGGGGCGATTGTACGCCCTCATAGGAAGGCGTGCGAATGGCTTATGATATATTGCAGCGGATCAGGATGGAAAGAGTGACTATCATACATTGAGCGGTGAAACGAAACACGAAGATAATGGATGGTGGACTGAATGATATATGTGTGAGAGGACGGCGTACCGGTTCTCTCTACAGCATTTGCCTGTTCGGATGACGTGCAAATAGCGTAGCGAGAACTGCGAATCGCCGAGGTGTTGGCAGGACAAGTATTGTTCCAGAAGGACGGAATTTTCTAGGTGAAGGGGTACCTAGCGTCTTCTGTGTGGGTGTCCGTCTTCCTCCTCGTCGTCCTCTGGTAGACGGATAGCACCGTACTTCTTGAGTTCGTACATTCTCCAGATGTACGAAGCGATGAGTGCAACCAGCTGCAGCGAGGCAGTGAGGATGAGAGGAACCTAGGGGACAAAAAGCCATCAGGTTATATCCTAGCTTCTTAAAATAGAGTGTTGAGCAGCTTACAACTACTTGTACTGGCTTGTCCGTACCCAACAGGATTGCAATGAACAAGAAGATGGTGCATCCAGCCCAGGCAATGTCTTGTCCGAGGAAGGTGATGAAAGCGTTGATCAGACCGAGTCCAGTAATAACACCAAAGGCGATCCAAGCGTGTGTCTCGTGTTCTCGTTCCCTGGTACATCAGCAACTATCAGTAATGGGTACACCTTCAATCTGTGAGCCTGTACATACCATTTGCCGTCGCGGTGTCCATTCTCTGGTCCTCTATATCTGTACCATCTGTATACGGAGAAGGCAGGTGGTGAGTGGATATTCTATGAACGTAGACGGCATGCGTTGCACGTGTTGACCCACCTCAAGGCAATCAAACCGTTCTGCCAGATAGCCAGGTTGATAAGGAAGAGCAGGTACATCCTGATTGGAACATGGACGAAAAGCCAAGAGAAGGGGCTTCTGAAACTGGTTGGGTACTTGAGGAGCGTCATCCATACTGTGAGCATTAAAAGAGCTGACAGAAGCAGGAAGATTTCCGAGATTAGGAAGAAGCGAAGCATGAAGAAGATTGACCATAGTCCTTGGAAGAGGTTGGCGAGGCACTGCAAGTTCAACAAAGAAGCAGAATGTAAGCTTATAGCTACTGCTTTCACTTGTGATTGCTTCACACTTACGAAGCGGAGGCCCACTCCATTCACGATCATTTCGCGCGCAGCGGGACTCTTGACCATGGTGATCCACAGGCAGTAGGAGATCTCGAGGACATACATCTGCAAGAGTTCAGCATTAGACAGTCATACTCTAGACATCAAAGTCTAGCTGCTCACTAGCAGTAGATATCCTCCGACAAGCTCCTTGTTCGCCGTCCAGATAGTCTCGTAGTGATCATTGACCTCACCGAGCGTTGGGTGGAAAGCGAACGCGGTTACGAGGTTAGCTCCTAACGCGAGCAGGAGAGTCATGGGAGTGAAGATCTGGAGCCGTATGAGCTGCTGCAAGGATGGGCTTGCGTCCTCGTCCAGCGGAGTGTGCGATAGATCTTCGACATTGTCGGCGTGTGTGTGGTTAGCGGTGCGCAGGGTAGATGGGGGCGACATCGTGTCTTGAGGATGGAGCTTCTGAGTATAGTCAGCCCACCAGTCACCACAAGAATGCTAAGCTTGCTATCTTGCTGCT
Organism: Cystobasidium tubakii; assembly: GCA_024345325.1. NCBI lineage: Eukaryota > Fungi > Basidiomycota > Cystobasidiomycetes > Cystobasidiales > Cystobasidiaceae > Cystobasidium > Cystobasidium tubakii. Next base: position 3,672,126 of record BROO01000003.1, read on the forward strand.
ATGCTGAATTGCAACAGAAGCAAAAGCTGTCCCACCTGCAAGCGCTTTGCACAACGATGACAGCAATGCCATAATGGCGGCGTGATCGAGAAAGACGGCACCACCGGAACAGACTCGCATGAGTAACGCTGCTTGCATCAAATACGTCTACGAGCCTACATTCGGCACATCCTGGTGCTATGCTACCAAGAATGCTGACAACACGCAAACATCGCTCCCGCATTCCGACACTCAGGCTTTTGCCACACCGCCCGCATCGAAGAAGCCAGAAGAGGTTGCCTTTACTTCCCCGACCTTGGCTTTCGTATCAAGCAGTGCGATGCTAGCGTCTTCGTCGTCGTCTGATACAAAGGTATAGCTGACAAGGACGAAGCACTCAGTCGACATCAGGATGAAGAAGCATTGTATATTGGGGGACAAGCCCATAATCCGTACACACCTTCGAATCTCGCCGTTCGCGAAAAGGTCGCCCGTCCTGGCACTCGAAATGAGGTATCGCAAGAAAGTTCCATGTGATACGAGCACGATTGTGTTCTCTGGCCTGTCACGCAACCATCGACGAACATACTTTGCGCGCGCTCGCAGACATGCGGGATCGTTGGACCAGAAACCCTGCTTCGAGATCCATTCTGGCGTTTTGCTGAGGGTGTGGAAGTCCACTAGGGTCCACATATCAGGATCTCGTGCATGCAAAGTTGATTTCCTGATGGTACTGAGCTGCCTGGCTTACATTCTCCAAACGATGGGTCTCTCTGAAGTTCGTGGACTGGACTGCCCGTGTCACAGGGGTCTGCGATGAGTTCAACATGCTGTAAGCACTCGATTTCTACGAGACGCCGGAAGGTTAAAACATCGAAGTCACTCACAAATGTTAGTCTCCTGGGCATGAGGCAGCAAGACCACGTTTTTTGGACCAAGACGCTGCAGAAGCGGTCCCAGTCCAAGAAGCGTGGTCTCCATTGTCCGCCTGAGGGGAGAACTGACTATCAATCCCACGCCATCACGAAGCTCTCCGGAAAGAGTGTCGTTGAGTTGTTTCGCCTGTTCCCGGCCCAGGGCTGTCAGCCGAGGATCTGGGATGTCGTACTGGCGCTGTGAAACCAATGAGCCTATTTGACGATTGTGCGCAGGAAGACCGGAACATACTTCTACGTTATGCTCTGCTTCACAATGTCTTATGAGGTAAATAATCTTGTCACTGCCGCGAGGGAATCGCGATCAGCCACAGGCAGATCGTCCACAATTGCAGCTTTCGGCGAAGTAGGCCTGTACCGCAATGCAAGCATACCACGAGCGCATACCTCATGACGATAGGATCTGATCTTGGTAGCAGAACAAGAGAGAGAAAGTTTGATTACCTCGCTTATCAGCGAATGCAGGTAAATTTCAATTTTCGCCAAATGATGCCGTCGAGCCAAACAAACAGCGCTGCACCCTGTTGTGCAACTACCCCGCAGAATTCGCGGCTTCGTCCCGACGTTGCCAATACTATGCAATCCTACAGTCCATTACTGCACTACACCTGCACTATCAGATACTACTACTTTTGAAGATTCCTCTTTTTTGTGATTGGTTGCATCTTGTCTGGCCTTCTCGGCTGCCATTTTGCGGGGGTCCTGATGTAACACCGACCTTCAGCGGAGTCTCAGCAATGGAAGACGGCGATCGTACCATGTATATGTATGCCAATGGTATGCAGCACAACGCCAGACCACAAGTCAATCCGATCTGTAACTTGAAGCCTGTCGGGATACCGACTGTCTCTAGGATCTGGCCAGCTACAATGGGTCCGATGAACGCGGACAAGCTGAAAGCCATGTTGAATCCTCCGTATACGTGTGATGTTCCCTAAAGCATAATTGTTAGATCTCGTAGGACTAGGGATCACAACAATGCTTACAATGACTCCGTTGGAGGAGGATGCCGCATATGCCAAGTAAACCATGACAGGCTGTTAATTCGGCAAGATCAGTCCCAACAGGTGCGCAGTAAATAAGATTGGAAACCTCACTTACTGCATTAATGAGCCCAGAGCATACGCCAACAAAACCCAGAATTACGATGAAAGCTGCTAACGGCAATCTGTCTATCATGAGAAGGCATAGAAAGGGTATAAAGCCAATGCAACAAGTCAGAGACAAGGGTCGTGGTCCCCATTTGTCTGTGAGGTATCCCTGTGCATCCAGTGTCGTGTTTCAGTAAACTTGGCTTTTTTCATGGTCAGATGCTGCATCACTCACAGACAGCGGAGAGCAGGTTCCGGCTGGTATCGCCACAGCGAAATACACTAATCCAGCCTGCGTCGCATCAAGGCCGTAACGATCGTTAAGATATAGAATGAGTGCCGTGTTGTAGAAGCCTTTTCGAGTAGACGCTAGTCGTTAGGAAAGCTCTCCCGCTCCGTTCTACATTATCGGAAAGTTTGACTAACCTGCTACCATGAAGCCATTGAGGAACGATATGAGCAGGCCTGTCAGTGGTTTCATATTGAAGAGGAGGTATCCAATAGCTTTGAGGGAGTCGTAGTCTGGCTGCTGGCTGCTTTCCTTGATCTCCGCGTTAGCCGACTGTCCGGTGTCGTCTTTGACGGGATCCTTAGTAGCAATTGTCTCTGGCAGAGACTGATTGCCCACGACAGTGATGTCGTGTTCTTGAGTGAAAGCGGCTTGTTCTGCCACCGCCATCTCGAGCTGTACATCACCTGAGGAATGCTGCTTCCATCTTGCTACTTCGTGTCTTTCCAAAACTGAAACTCGAAGAGTGAAGTCGACCGCGACTGGAAGATGAAAATTTAGCTGGTTTGTAAACACACGCAAAGTGCCACGAGAGCAGCTTACTGAGTATCAATGCAAATACCGATGGAGCGTACCAGCCAAGCTGGCCGTATAGAACACCTCCGATCGGTTGACCGATAGATATTCCTGCATAAACAGATAATGTCAGACTCGAGCTAGCTTGACAGAAGCGCTTGAAGCGTACCTAAAGAATATCCAATCATGGCTAATCCCATAATCTTGCCCAGAATCGCAGCATCGCAATTGTCCGCCACTGAAAAAAGGAAAGTCAGTTAATCAGCGGCCTCCAAAAGAGTCGTTGCGTCGGGCCGAAGAATGCGTGGAGGTAGGGGTAGGCATAGGGCACCTGGTCCCTGTGAACCGACGGAGGTTGCAGGATTGACGCACCCAAAGCAAGACCTAGTGTCCAGATACCAGCTCCACTTGCGCCTTGTAATACTCTACCCGCAACCATTGCGGCGTAGTTGGGTATGGTCATGAGAATCACTACACCGACCGCCATGAGAACCAATGCCGTGAGGAGGAGGTTCCTCTTTGAGGGTGTCCGCGCTCCAAGCCACACAAATGGGAAAGTAGCTATAATGAGACCCCCCGCATATGCAGCTGATAGCCATCCTGTCAGAGATGAAATTTGATCGTATCCGAGACTTTCTAGTCGAAATGGTATAGCTGGAGTGAAAAGCGGGCTAGAAGCGGCATTTTTAGACTGTCAGTCTCTGTAGGATGTGAAAAGAGCTTTTTGCATAGTCTTACAAGAGACAGACATCCGTCAAGAGACCCATTCCAGTCACCGTAGCGATAAAATAAACGGAAGATCGACGTTCCATGAAAAGAGGCTTCCTGCCAGACCGACGCCGTCCAGGCAGGAAAGAGCCCCACTTGACGGCCATTAGAGGGTCCGACGATGGGTTTCTGGGGAAACGAAGAGTTGTCACAATGATAAGTCGGTCGTGATGCAAAAGGATCGCTTGGGAGACCGTGGTAGACTTCCAACCCCTGGGTGGATTCTGCAAAAATTGTGCGACGCACAAACGACCTACCCAGGACTCGAACCTGGAGTCTTCCGCTTAGGAGGCGGATGCCGTAACCATTTGGCCTTTGGAAATTTCCAGCGTTAGTTACAGACTCGGAGCAATGGTTTGAGGATGGAAACTCACCAGCAGGCCTGCAGAATAATCTGGCATTTTGGGCCAAATAAACCATATACGGCTACTTTCGGTGAGAAAGCCGTCCAGGGGTTTTAAGTGGGTATACTCGGATCTAGAGAGGAGTCCCACACTGTACGGCTATAATTTTATCACGTTGTAGTCGTGCGTGCGTAATGCATGTCTTCCAGCCACGTTAAATCCACAAAAAAAAAAAAAAAAAAAAAAGGGCAGTCGACAACTTCCTTAGCGAATGTCGAGGAAGAGAGCAAAGTTGTCTAGCCGCTTCTGTATTTCGTAATACAGATGTTAAACCCGAAAACAAAAAAACGCGGCTCCCAAAGAAACCCTTGTATACTTGCGGTATAAATACTAACTCTTGGAACTACAGGGGACCTTTTGGCTGGGGCTGGAGACCGCAGGGCAGTCATTTGAAATGGTATAGGCTATGGCGCCTGCCCACTCTTCGAAAGGAAATTATTCGTTTTTCATATCTACTTGTTGCACGGTGTTTGTGATTACAACGCATCGCCAGCTAGGTGATAATGCACAGTGATGTGCGAAAGCAATTAATGAATCTACACTGTCTTGTTAGGCGGGGGCAGGGGTATGGCAATCCATTCCACCTCGACTGGCTTTCTGATGTTACCCACGAATAGGCGATCTGCTGTTCACAGGATTCTCAGTACAATAGACACTCGATAATATCCTTATCCAAAAGCGCTCACAGATATGCGTGGGAACAGACGGCATATCGATCTTTTGGGAAAGGAGGACCTGTTTGGTTTGTGCATTGAGCCTGTACAATCCTCTCTGTCCACCACGTAGGATTGGCCAAATGCCATGCTTGACAGGGCAGACAACAACATCGTGATCTGTTGGGTTTGCAGGTTTCGAGTTTAGCTAAGGCTGAAATTGCTGCTGCTTTGTTCACTTACCCGATGGGCACTCTAGGCAAGCGTGCGAGACATTGGATTTCGAGTGGAGCAAATAATTGCCCAAGGCTTCCTTCAATCATGCCTCCTCAGCGGGACTCTGAGCCATACATATCTGAGCCTCTGCGATTCAAAGGGTTGCCACTTCCGCAACTGGAGGCGTTTCCCATCCGGTCCCAGAGGATTTGCTGTCTTATGATCAACAACATTCTTGTTTGAAGGGTGCGACTCTCCAGTTGCCCTGTAGGGCCTGCGGCAACAACGGTACCTCTTCAAAGCCACCAGCAGCATTCACACCTGCTTCCGTAACTGAGGTGGGTGCCTGTTGAGCGATCTTCGTCTCGAGCGCTCGTTCCAGCATTTCCAAGCGCAACAAAGCTAGACCAAGATATATAACTTTTGGTTCTTCGGAAGATGTGACTTTGATCAGGCCGTGCACGCGTCCTGCAGATCTAGGGCGTCTCGGGCCTGTATCGTCTGCTTGAGGCAAGGGCTTGATGTCCGCTTCGAAGATTGTAGGTACTTCCTCCACATTGGTAATTGTCTTCCAATCGATGGGCAACAGGCTTTCTGGTACCGACTCTTCTGGCTTGAATAAGCGAACTGGCATGATACGTTTCCGGATCACACCTGTATGATGGGTTCTCGCCGTCAATTCCTGTCCAATGTAACATCCTTTCCGGTAGTCGACTGCGAAGGAATCTTAGCCTGGTATGCATCATGTATGTACCGTCCACTCACTTGCACCCATAACGTCCATATTGCTTTCTAAAGGCAGCGATTGATTCGGTATCAACTCCGTAGGCGTTTCAGAGACGTTCGAAATGTATCTCAGCAAGGTATGCAGGGAAGGTGTACTACTTCGAAAACCAGTCCCTTGCACAGCTGAGACTGATGATGGAGGCAGCAATAGCCTATAACCCATATGAGCATTCCTAGTGTCTTTCCACCATTTGCCGTTATGTTTCTGACTAAGGTTTGCAAGTTCTTGCTCAACTTGCTCCGCATTTGGCAGTTCTTTGTGAGTGGACCGGGATATCTGCAAAGGATCCGGAAAGATACCCCATAACCTCCATTCGTCGCTAGCCTCCCTAGCTTTCACCTTACTTCTTAGGATGTACCGCTTGATCGACTTGAGCAGCGGGGGATCTGTCACATTCTTGGGATAGTCTATCAGATATTCAGGCTTTTCTGCCTGTTGTTGAGGAGGCAGTATGAATGTATCATGTAAGACGCGGCCTGGCGCGCTCAGGAACCCAGCGTATACCGAAGGCGTCGCAGATGTAGATGCATGATGGGTATTCAAGATGTCATTTGTAACGAGACCTTGCAGAAACTTGGGAGCATCGGACCCTGTGAGAGCCAGCACTGAACGAGTTGATGCCAGAGGTGCTATGAAGTAAGGTATGCGCTGCATGGTTTACGCAGTTGATTGGATATGTTGGCAGCTTCCTGCTTGACTTGCATCAAGTTCCCCAGCAATGGCTTTCTTCTCGATCAACCTCTACGGACTCTGCAGCGACTCAAAGCCTGGCGAGATGGTCGTCTACGGTGGTGGTGAGCAGCATGATATCATACTAGATGTCCTAACAACGGAGCTGACGCTATTGCTCCCGTTCAGACGAAGTCTCGGCCGTTGTCCTGGATGTAGGCAGCCAGACCACGAGAGCAGGGTGAGTACCCTCTCGAAGCCTTAGCAGTACTCGACAGGACAGGGAGAAGTTGACTTTTATTCTGTTTCTCAGATATGCTGGCGAAGACTCGCCGCGAGCAGTTGTGCCTACATCGTACGGCTATATCGACGGCGAAGGAGAGGCGCCAGGACAATACTTCACTGGGGACGCGGCAGGACCTAGCGTCTACAGACCAGGCCAGACAGTGCATAATCCGGTTCGCGATGGCGTCATAGAGGACTGGTCAGCTATGGAGAGGGTCCTCGAACATACAATCAAGTGAGCTTGATACGAGGCCTCACGTGGTGCAAAAAGCCGACGGAGAGAGGGCATTTTCCTGACACCGTACGCTTTCACGTCGACAGAAGCCAGCTCCGACTAGACAGTCTAGAAGAACATCCAGTACTTATTTCGGAAAGCACATGGCAAAGCAAAGAAAACAGAGAAAGGTTACTCGAATTGGCATTCGAAGGCTGGGGAGCACCAGCATATTATACCGTCGATAAGAACGTTTTGACGGCCTTCTCAGTTGGCAAAGGCACAGCAATGGTGCTTGATGTAGGAGAAGAGGTCTCGTCGTGTATGCCCATATACGATGGATTCGTGATACGAAAAGGCAAGCATCAATGCGATAGAGACCCGCCAGTGACGATGCTAATACGACGGCTTCTATACATTTAGCCATCCACAAATCTCCCATTGGAGGCTCATTGATGACAAACTACCTAGCAAGTATGCTCAAGTCAGGTGTTCCGCCTGTGGAGATTCGACCACATTATCTCGTCAAGGAGCGCATAGCTGTACCACCGAATACCCCATCGCGCTCAGTTTTACGTGAAGACCGCTTGACAGGTGCAAGCGAATCATACGCTCGATATGCACAGTCTCTAGTGCTACACAATTTCAAGGAGTCGATCTTACAGACAATGGAAGGGCCCTATGATGAACGTCAAGCGGCCATGCGATCTCAAAGAGCGTTCGAGTTTCCAGACGGCTATAATGCGACATTTGGTACAGTGCGCTATCGTGTACCCGAAGTCATGTTCAACCCGACAGGGATCCTACCACAAGAATTTCTCAACATCCCTGCTCCAACCGTTCAGAACTCGGTCATTCCCACCTCATCCTTGCGCGAGGCCAGCTCGGTGCAACAGCTCATAGCCAGCTCCCTGCAGCTGCAAGATCCAGATCTCCATCCAACGCTTCTTTCCAATATTGTCGTGGTGGGAGGGCCTACTTTAACGCCAGGCTTCCTGGATCGATTGCAAAACGAGCTTATGCGGATGCCACTGGGCAATGCAAAACCAAAGATCGAAGCACCAGGTTCTCTGGTCGGCAGAAAGTACTCCAGTTGGCTTGGAGGCAGTATCCTTGCAAGTTTGGGAACTTTCCACCAGTTATGGGTAGGCAGGGAAGAATACATGGAATCGGGCAAGAGTGTGATTAACAGGAAGACTAGGTGAAGTTGTAATGTCGAGATTGTACTATAGAAAAATGATAGCAAGGCATGCAATACATCTGTGCTTGACCTACAACGTACTCGCGCTGTTGTGATGTACCTCCATCATTCGACTTGAGCTTGAAAGCTTGACCTTGGACCGGTGGCGTGCATTCGAGGGTCCTCGATTGGCTTTGCAATCGCCTGCTTGCCTTTACACGACATCGAAATACCAAAGAAGCACACAGCATACAAGCAGCTCTATTCGAGTCACCCAGCGCCTTCAAAACATCCACCATGTCCTGCAACAATCTCCGGAACGAGTTCATCGATTGCGTTATGCGATCTGACTGTGTGATGCGAAAAGGTCATACACCTCAAGAGTGCATCAAGACCCATACCGAAACACTGCCGGAGCCATGCCAGCACCTCCGTGTTGCCTTCTTCGAGTGCAAGCGTGGAATGGTGAGTAGTTTGTTGCTCTACTCTAGCGAGAATCATTCCGCTGATATAGCTGAATGAATTCGATCCACCTAGCTCGACATGAGAAAACGCTTCCGAGGCTTGGACCCCGGTACAATGAAGGCAAAGGCTGCTCAAGAAGAACGAGTCGATGTAAGATAAGCTCTAGACATGGCCTGTGTCCTTGCGCTGTCAGAACATACAGACCTGCCGCGGCAAGACAGACATCAGCGAAGCGATGGGAACGCAGGAGCTAGCGCTGTCTTCTGAAGAGACAGAACGGCATGACAACGCAGATCTTAAGAGATGGCGATATCATTAGAGATTGCAGGCCTGCAAAGACTCCGGATACTACACAGGTACAATGGGCGTGTCAGAAGTATGGGTTTTGTGCAAGCATCTGGAAGGAATCCTGCCGAGCTCATGGCTATCCTCATATTGTGCATCACTCCACAGCAGGACAGAGGCTACACGTCACAATGGGCAAGGACACCACCCCAGCCCACGAGCATCAATGATCGGTCAGATATTCATTTGCTGCAGGAAGATGTGCACATGACATATTCGCTATCAAGACATGGAGAAGACCCAAATGAAACGGTTAATATTCCGAATGATGAATGTAATTACATGACGGCTCGTAATGCAAGCTTATCGAAATGGGATTTCACTCTTTTGAGCTTCTTCACCAATATTCTCCCAATTCGCTTCGAAGTATTCGGGAATTTTGGCTTCAGGAGGCCGCTTCGTAGAAGTCTCCTTCGGTTCTTTCTCTTTTTTCTTCTTCTTTTTGGTGGGAACACTTTTATTGGGAGGCGCTTTCGTCTTCGCCTTCTTCTTCTTTTTGCTATTCGGCCTCTCCCTTGTCGGAGGCCTCTGCTTCTGCTTTTTCGCTGGTTTCGTGGAAGTGCCATTTTCCGCATTTTTGCTTGTGCTGGTAGTGCGAGTGGAAATTCGAGATGTCGCTTGTTGTTCAGGCCGCTTCATGACTGGTTTTACAAAAGCAGCATCCGCATCGGTATGTACCTCCTCAGGTGTCACCGGGTTGCCATTAAGGTCCCAGAGCTGGTTGTCTTTCAATTCCCCTTTTAATTATGAAGAGTCAATACATTCTGTCACCGGTGAACTCGAAACGGATCCTACTCACAATTCAAGCCATCCAGCCTGCCAGCATGACAATTCTCCTCTCCTACGAGCTCACCGAAGACAGTCGAAGAGAAATCGAGTCCACCCTATATTAAACGCAAATCAAACCAAATGTAAGAGAGATTATAGTTCTAGAGTCTCACAAAAAGGCCCGGTCCAGCAGAGAGTACTCACGTTACCATCACAGGCTACACAACCGTCCCATGCAATTAACCCGTCGACGGTTTTACCCTTATAATGGGCTACTACTTCTTTCCCGCAGTATTCTTTGGTATGACCCTTCATCTTCCGCAGTGGCAGTGCGACTATCAGATTCGTATTGCGCTCCTCAAGTGTCAGGGGGTGCTGCCATGGTTCACACATGGTGATATTCTTCATTTCAACGTATGCTTCCACACCCTGGCGATTTGGAAAAAAAAAATTGAAAGACAAGTCAAGTATCAGCATCTCTTACTGACTTCGACGTAGCAAAAAGTCGGCTGACATTCTCCAACCCACAGTGCCCTAATACGTTAGAGCAGCATTGAAACACAGTGACGAAGTTAAGTCAGCGTCCAAGGTGGTCCACGACAGACACAGTAAGAAGGCACCCGCACCTGGCCCTTTCTTTTCGTAATAGAAAGTAGCATGACCAGCACCCCTAAGGATGACCTTCTTCTTTGACTTCCTCTTCCATATGGTTCCACTCGTAAACCTTCGAGGGGGCAAGAGTCTCGGTCCATTACCGAGATGGCGATGCTGAAGGCTATGGAGTGAAAATGATGTCCTACCAGATGGAGATTGTACGCGTGATTCTGAAAGCCTAGAGGCTCCTGCCTGTAAGTGCATACTTAGCAGTATAACGAACCCCGTTAAGATCATAAAGCACATGAGCAGTTTCCTATTGAGCAGTCTAAGAATTGCGCTTCTGGGTGATTTGCCCCACAATTGCATATAATTTCGAAACGTTCAGTATAACCTCTGAGTGTGACGAGAAGAGAAACAGGTGAGGTATCACACATGCGGTGCCATCGAGCTTATTGCCCTTGAATTAGATTGTTGAGTCGTGATTGTTGTGCGAGCAGAGACAACGTGATATCACTCACTGTCGCGCCATACGGCCTTTGCATCGCCTCAAGATGCCCTCATACCTGCGCCACTAGCCAGTTGCATATCGCGTTGCACAGCGTCGCAGTAGTGCCGCGAGTTGGATCTCTTGGTCTCCTCAAGAATCAGCAACGATCAGGCCGGTCATCGCCAAGTGCAAAGGAAGAACATTCTCTGATCAGGATCTCTGGAAATCAAATTATCAAACTGTCTTGCAGATTGACAAGTAGGAAAAGCTGAAATTTGACTAAGAGCCAATAAGAGGATTGAAAACGAAAAGTTTCACTCTACCCTACAGAAATCAGAAAGAATTAATTTCGAATATGATGGAAAAAAAAGTCTTTGTTATGAGGAAAGTAGTAGAAGGCAGGTCCGAAAGAAAAGAAGATGTAAAAAGAGAGCCCGCCTCTTTCAGAACAGCTAATTTTCAGACAAGCGAAAAAGGTATTTGAGAATCGCAGATAGAGGACGAGGGTTTAAGAGAGGCCAGAGATACACGAGAAGAGGTCACAGAGAGAGAGCGAGATAACGTGTATGGTTTCTTTTGACTTTCAAAAGATCGTGTTTTTATAGTCTTCTAGCTTGTCTCCTTGTAGGGCATGATGCCTTGCCTGGGCAAACAGGGTTGGCAGTGTCGCAGTTGATAGGCTCAACGGAGCATTCGACTCTCTTTGACCATGTCCAGTCGCCGGCTATTTGGGGGAAATTACCAAACAGTCGTGAGATCAGCTGGACAGTTCCGAAGTACTAGAGAGGACGAATACAGTTTCGTTCCGGAGGTGGGAGCCTACTCACTGGACTGAACACATTGCTGAAGTGCCTTGCCGTTGCATCTCCACTGACCCTGCTTGTCATTACAAGTTTCTACATCCTTTTTGTCGGAAGACCCTTGCTTCACAGCTTGAGGCTTCGACTCTTTAGTAGGCTTGACCTCTTCCGCTGAAGATGATGTGGAGTGAGCAGCAGCTAAAATAGGCACTCTGATACTGGCAATGCCTGCTCTCGTTGACTTGTCGGTGTTCTGAACTGCAGCAGCACGAGTGGGCTTGTCTTGCTGTTCCTCGCTTGAGCTGGAAGAGGGCTCAGTCCATTTACTCGAGGAAGATGGCTCGGTCCATTGGCTTGATGAAGATGGCTCGGTCCATTGGCTTGATGAAGAGGGCTCAGTCCATTTACTCGAGGAAGATGGCTCGGTCCATTGGCTTGATGAAGATGGCTCGGTCCATTGGCTTGATGAAGATGGCTCGGCCCATTGGCTTGATGAAGATGGCTCGGTCCATTGGCTTGATGAAGTGGTTCGCTCGACGTACTCGCTTGAAGATGACGATGTGGATGGTTCGACCCATTGTTTGGTGGACGTGCTTGCCTTTGTAGATGAACTATATGAAGGGTCACTGCCACTTCCGACGACGTTGCCATTCTTGTCCCAGATCTGGTTGTTGGTGATTTCCCCTGGAGAATTGTTAGGCGTCAGTAATGTGATATATACAATAGTAGGCTTGCCACCAAGCAGAGGTATCAAAAGCTGAAAACACTCACAAGTAACGTCTTGAACCTTTCCTGCACCGCAGTTCTCGGTTCCAACGAGCTCACCAAAGACGGTGGATGAAAAGTCGATACCGTTGCCTTGATCGCAAGCAGCACATCCATCCCAAGCAATGAGACCAGAGATGGTCTTGCCGTTATAGTGAGCGACGACTTCCTTGCCACAGTACTTGTCCAAGTTGCCAGTCATCATGCTAACGGGTAAGGCTACAATCTTGTTCGTTCCACGCTGCTTGATGGTCTTGGGTCCAGTCCAAGGTTCGCACATGGTATAGCCATTTGATTCAGAGAAAGAGGTCCATCCATTGGCAGGACCGCACGTGCCGCCACCGTTGATGTCGTAGTATAGAGTGCCGAACCCGGTCAAGGAGAGCAAGGCTCGGGGAGAGATATCTCGCTTGGATAGCTCAGCTATCTTTGCGTGGTGTCTTCGCTTGTGTGAAGGTGGGAAGTTGCCATGCTCGCCTGGCGACAAAATGTTCCTTCGGCTGAGGAGGGGGACATCGGCTGGGACGGCAGATCCAGCAACGAGGGTGGATGAGATGACTGCCGCTGCGGCGAGTGAGTGGACGAGTGTAGCGTGCATGGTGTGTTGAAGTAGTTCGTGACTGTTGTCTTGTAGTATTGGCTGTGGTATCGACTGCTGGTTAGTATATCTTGCCTCTGTCGATGTAGGGCTACCAGTTTGAATAGGGGGCTCCAAGGGTACCCTGCTCACCTTGGGAAGTAAAGGTGAGGAATCCAGGCAAGACTATCCGGTAGTCGAGTCTGATGTTCGATGAAGAGGGTATGCAGGGAACAGATGCAGTGTCTATGCAATGCGGCGATGTGGGTGTTGGTTGCGAAATTTGTATTCTTCGCACTGTCGCCTCGGGTACTGTTCTGTAGCTGGTGCGTTCTGTCGAGTGAAACCAAAAGGCAAGAGAGCAATGCAGAGCAAGCAGAGTTTAGACACCCGTCAGTGATCCACATGCCATGTCGATGCATATGCTGCTGGACAGCAGTGTCCTCGATGCACATTCTGCTGTCCTGCGGCCCGCCTGTCCATGCCCACTCACCGTGTGCCAAGCGTGCGGCCAGTCGGGGGTCTCCCGGGCAAGGGTAGGGAGTGTGGTGTGGAAAGAGTGTGGTGGATGCGCTGGCAGGCAGACGTGGAGGAAGGAAAGCGAGGATTGTACTGATGGCAGCAACACAACAGCCATGCACATCCGCCCACCCCGACATCATTCCTCCAAGGCTCCTTCCGCTTGTCTGGCATGCTCGGCCTTTCTTGTCGATTTGCCTGCGCCTTGCCTGCCTGTGCGCACGCGTCGGCTCCTGCGAAATTCCTCGATCACGCCCTTAGTACGCGACTGCTATATGTTGTGAAATGGGGAAGCCGGCAAGCGGGGGACCCGAAGCCTCTCAACCCTAAACCTGCGAATGTCTTTCTATTTCTTGCCCGCCAGTGAGCCCTGCCCTGCGACTAGCGTAAGCTCCGTCTGCTTCAAAGGGTACATGCGCATATGAGAATGGCTGGGATCACAAGTCAGTAGCATAAATCCTTTATGTGACTGAATATTCTTTGCATTTGACTTAAGAAAGCTAGACTGTCTCATACAGTGTGTGAGAACTGATTAATTGAGTACTGACTATAGCTGGTCTTGTAGATCCAGGGAGTTCGTAGGGTTGCCTGCTCACAAGAAGCTTATAGGCTGTTCTGTTGAGAACAAACACCTTATGGTATGGTAACAGTTGCACCAAGACAGTTATGAAGCAGGAGGATGCCATCGACAGCACCCTTGTCGGCTAGCGGATTGTCCTGAACTTCAGCAAACCTCACAATCTTTTGCCACAACATAGTACGCTGCGTGCGAAGCTTTGACATCTGTTTCTATGCAATTCAATGCATAGTGGATGTTGGATTCGCATCGTTGCTAACGCGACGTGCATTCCATATGGGATGTTATTATACCAAGCTGATTTGTGAGTTAGGGTGTCTAGCCAAAGCTTCTCGTTAGGCCTAACTTACGTAAAGGCGAACTTTCTTCAACATCCTCCCATTGGCTAGTGCCCGGTCTTGTGAGACGCAAGATGGTACACGGAAGGATCTGCCGAGAGAGTCCAGGGCATCTACCAGAGCTATGGCAGGCGCAAGGTCTAGTAGAAGACTCATAAATCATCGATCGAGCCTCCTAAGAATGTCTGGATATCTTGCTTCAACATGGCTTATGCTCCGGAGGCAATGGTCAGCCTTCACCTGACTTAAAGCGCAGCATAATTACGACTGCCTATGAATGCGTAGCCAGAAATCGGAAGGGGAAGGAAAAAGAGCAAAACCCACTGAAGGCTTAACCGTTCTCTGAGCATATCTGACTGATGATGCGTATATCCCGCTTTGTTGATGCCTAAGTCACCGGTAGAAGGAGAGAGATTTGACGTGGATGCACGAGCTCGACAGACTGGGATCAAGCAGCTAAGGACCTAGAAACTATCTGTCGTAGTGGATGATCTTTCTCAAAGACGAAGCGCGCAATTATCCTGTAACAGCGTAACAACTTGCCAGACCTCAATCTCGTCAGTAGGAAATGTTGATGGTTATGTAGAAGCTGTTCAACAAGCAGACGCATTTCTTCAGGACCTCATAGCACTGTCCGCAAAGGTTTTGTTCGACATTCAGATAACCCCAACCAAGGGTCGAGGCAGTTGTGGGCAGCGCATCATGAAATTCCAAAACGATGCTAGGAAATTAGGCGCTTTGTCGAGTATAGTCGCAAGGTGTTGCGGTTTGCCGAAGTCAAAGGCCGGTTTGCCGGTCTCTTGGTTGCCTCTGCTTTCGATCAACCCTATGCACTTTCAATGCTATCACGAGTCAGCCAGCTCGACACGACGCTGCTCGACAATGAGCTCTTCAATATCCTGATCAAGGATCCGACGCCCGAAACGTCCCTCATCATTCGAGCTGCGCTGCTGCATCTGGGCTTGCAGACATACAATGCCTCGTACGGTGCACGCTTACAGAACCTGGTCTATGCAGACCTCACACGAAGCAAGCGATGGCTTCTCGTCCTCTTGGCGACAGTGCCTTCGTACATACATCAGAAGATCAGAGACAAGATGCTCGTCAACGGATGGCCAGACTACCCGACTCCGCCATCCATTCTTCCGTGGCGTTTTACCAGATTGTCGAGTGGACCGGTGTCAGCTATAGCTGCTCTCCTTCCGGCTATTAGCAAGAACAAGGCGAGACGGAAACGCGAGCTGAGAAGATTCGCTTGGGATACGCTCATAAGAATCGAAAAGCTGCTTGCCTTGTCATCTTTGATCAACTTTTTGTGTTTCCTGTACAATGGAAGGTGAGGCCTCAATTCTGCCAGAATGTCTTAGCATTTGAGCTGCGCTGACGCATAACCGCCTTTTCGTTGCGCAGACATCCGACCCTTCTTTCTCGCCTCCTGCGACTTGAATACACGTACGCTCAGAAATCCGTAGCCCGCAACGTTTCATACGACTTCCTCAATCGTCAACTCGTCTGGGAGGCCTTCACGGAGTTCTTACTCTTTGTAATGCCAATCATCAACTTGCAAGGCATCAAGAAGAGACTTGGTCTGCTGATGACGCAAGTAAAGTGGCCTAGTCTGAGCTCCGAATCAAGCGAGAAAGCGCTACAAAATGGGAAGTCGCCGGAAGGCTCCTCTGCTGCAGGACCTCTGAAGCACCTGTCTCCAGACATCTGTGCTATATGCTACTTGAAGTCGCCAGCTACTGGTACCGAGCTCGATCCGGTCGACCCTACCACGAGCACAGCTTTCCTGGCTTCCATGAGCCACAAAGATGACCATGTTACCGTGCCATACGTAACGTCGTGTTGCCGGGCAAGATATTGCTATTACTGTATTGCGAGTGCTATAGTGGACGATTTCACCTGCCTTCGCTGCGGTCAGAAGGTAGAGCAAGTTCAAAGGGAAGTTGCGGATACTGATAAACCAGCTTGATCCGCAGTAGATTGTTGGTAGTTCGATCAGGCTGGAACCTCCTTAGTATTTGTTGTTGTAACGCCAAACAGGCAATGCCCAAATCACAGATATAGGTCAAACGATGTATTGCAGAGGAAAACATTGCATTCATTAGTTCTCAAGAATAGAGGATGGCGCGCTACAAGTCTGTATAAACAGGCTATCAAAGCACGCAGCAATTATTATTATATTATTATTAGATCTGCCTATGTAAAGTGTAGAGGAGCATATTCTATGGCTTTGGAGCCTTGGTGATCGCTCCTCCTAGTGTGCAGAGAAGCGCGAAACGCCGAGCAACAGGGCGGAACGAATGCAGAGAAACTTGAATGCTGATAATTCGGGCTGCCTATCGAGGCATCTAAGGGTTTGCTAACGAGTTATGGGACTTGATTGCTGAGAGCCTTCACACGCTTCCCTCTAGTTTACGATTAATGCGAGACTGTGCGTCGGTGTCTTGGTATTGTCGGGTCGCTGGGAAGGATCTACGAGTTGCCCAACCTGAAACGTGTATAATGGACGTCAATACCGTAGATGAAGTAGTCTAAAAGGTGAAATCACGATACCTTTGAGAGCCATCAAAACCAGCGTCCATGACATGACAGCACATACAAACGCCACGGTCGCGTTTAGGAAAGTCATCATGTCATCGAAGCCATGCCTCATTGCCCAGAAGATAACCTCTTCCGTCGAAAGCATGAACACAATACCACCAGCGCACAAGCAGAACGCAGCAAGTGCTTCGGTAGGCGGACGAGATGGTAGGATTGATGCGGGAGGGCGAAGATGCAGGAATGTATAGGTGAGGATTCGGCAGACTGCAAAGCCGGCGAGCAGAGTACCCCAGAGCGCATGTATAGATACGGAAAAGGCATATTCTTGATGGTGCGCGCTCATAGCTAAGCCTGTAATACCGACGGTGAGAGCAGGGAAGATATTGAAGGAGCCTTGGTATGACGGTGGCGCTGAAGTCCGATCTTTTCCAGTTCTAGCAAGGACAGCACCCGAAATCCAACTGCGGCATGTTTTGCTTTCCAGACTGCAAGCATCAAAGTGAAGAGTCCATTAGCTACGATGGCTCATATGCTTGCCAGACTATGTCACGGTACTTACATCATACCGGCGCTGCCTGCGAAGAAGAACATCACGGCAATAGACACATGCTGGACCTGGTGCAATGTCCAAGGATCGCCTGGGGCGGCACCGAATCTTTCCATCCAGGTATTCGTTGCTCCATACAGCCAGATGACGAAGCTTTCCACCATCTCTGCTGAGGGCCAGTGTTCCCGCCAAGTTCCGGTTACATTGGGTTTACGGTTCCATGCCCAGCCCAATTCCGCCCAAGAGCCACAATATCGTCCGAATGTGAGAATTCCGTACCAAACTGGTGAGACAACAAAGTGAGAGTCAGTACAAGTGCATAGTCTGGAGCCTTTTGTCAAACGTACAGAATATTGAACCTTTGATCTCATGAGCCAGACATGCATTCTACCAAAGAGATCCCAAGGTCAGTAATTGAAGCTTAGTTCCACCAGAAAAATCCACTCACGACGTATGGAGATCTGCACCCGCCCCAATACGTGATGCATCCAGTCAAGAAGGCCGTCCAACCCAGTAGCACCATGAATCTCCACAAAAAGATCTCCCCGTATTTAACGACGCCTTTTATTATGCACGCTCTCGATAAGCGCTGCCTGGGTAAACCTTGCAGATTCCTTGTTGTCGATGTGGCAGATTTGTACTCTACCGGAGGTGTCATTGATGCCGGAGAAGATACAAAGTGCACACTATCACGGCCTTCATGTAGCGTCTCATCCGAGGACACAGTCCGACTCGACTCTGCGCCATGCCAATCGTTACGTATCGGCCGTAAGGCATATCCGTTGCCTCCGTGTCTGTGCAGGTCTAAACTCATTTCTTGTCTGTGAGGCCTCCTCCAGAATTGAGGGAATTGAGGAGCATAGCCTTCATCTGCAGTGAGCTGTACTTGCTGCATCATATACTGGTCCTGGCCGAGCGGTGCTGAGCGTTGTAAATCCTCCTCGTCATCGACCATAGTTCTGCCGGACATGGGACCATCTTGCGAGTCTCTTCTTGCATCCTCGTAGTCGACCTCGTGGTTCACGAGCTCATACTCTCCAGTACCCCCTTGGGCGTCAAAGTCGGAATTTCCAGATTGCAGGAGATGCATTATCCGAGCTTTAAATGAGACGCCCTTTTCGCGGTTCATGAACAAGATCACCGCGGCACGTAGAATCTGAGCCGATGACAGCCCACATGCCAATGCGAATATGATCCACCCGATGGAACCATGCTTCTGACCCTTGTACAGATCTGGCGTCGAGGCAGAATAGCTGATTCCAGTAATCATGCCAAGAGCGAGACTCGCCAAGAAAACCGCCTGCGAGAGGCCCGCAAGGAAACCATGCTTTGCGATCTTGAAGAATAAGACTGTAACAAGATCCAGGAGAATTTGATGGAAAAAGTGCGTATAATGTGAGAAATTTCGGTATCGACAGTAGGTATATCCGAGCGCCACGGAACCAGCCAGAGGGATCGCCACCGAAAAATGGGGTTAGATGAGGAAAAGCACATAGTCAGCAGACATAGCGGAGTTATGTGAGCAACAATCCATTACTACAAGCTACTACTTACAGAGTGGGAGAGCGATTGCGAAAGCCAATGTCATGAAAACGCCATGGGCGACCATTGTGCCGTAATGAGAGCCATAGCTTTCAGAGAGCTCCCCGGCGAGGCCGGAGTCAAGTTCGAGGTAGGACGGCGGACTCGGGCCTTTGTGCAGGAGCAGCTCGGTCTATGAGATGGATCCAATCAGCCTCATGAACTGGCTCCATGCCTTGCAGGCTAGCTCCGCTTCGCATGGCTGACCACCCTCCACACGGCGGCGGTGGGCATAAAAGCCAATCGAACTTGGTGGCGGCCAGGCAGGCATTACAAGCGTTTGGCAGGCAGCCTCGACAGGAAGAGCGTGACTGACCTCGTTGAGAACCGTCTTGGGCGCGCCTGCATGCATGTGAGAATGTCCTCCGCTGCTTGCGTGCGCCGGCGTGCCATGGCTGTGGGAAGCTTCAACTGTAGCTTCGTCGGCAGGAGCTTCGCTGTGTGCGTGGTCGCCGTGCGGACTTGGTGTGGCAGCCACGAGAATGGCGAGCTCGAGCAGGAAGAGCAGCACGAGCGTCTTCCAGCGCAGGAGCATGGTCGATGAGAAAAGGTGGTCTTGCCGATACTGTTGGCGTATTGCGAAAAAGCTCAGCCAGTCCGTCAGAAAAGTCAAGCTGCGTTTGCTGTTGCTTACGCCGGCCTTGCGGACTAATCAGGCCGACAAGATCTGCACAATCTACTAAGTTATGGTTACGGCAGAGGGCTTCCGGTGCGGACGGACATCACTGGCGGGTGGTTAAGTGCGCATCCGTTTTACCTTCCTTCCTCGTATACCCTACCACCTACATCATTGCTTTGCACGCTTTCCCGCACTTGGGTCATTTGTGCTGATATTCTCCATTTCACGTGCGCGCGTTCAGCCAGGCGAGAATAGGAGTAGTTGCTTCTGGATTCAGCACTACAAACTGCAGAATAGGGGTAAGTAAAACATAATTAGGAGTAGAATGTCCTGTTCCACGTTAAATTTGTTGTACGGTACTTTGCAAAGTAGTGGGTCTGGAGGTCAGTAACAGTGGACAGGATCCAAAGCTCTCAATCCTCTGCTAGACATGTGCAGAGTATGCCAGTTTGGCCAGCCCAACGGTCCTACGGGCCCCGCGAGCTCGCGGATGTCTGTTGTTGGTAATTTGGCGACAACAGCTCCCTTTAGCGGCATGCAGCGCAAGGCAAGCAGGAGAAAAGCTGAACAGCATCCGGGCCTGAGTAGAAAATCATCGCACATTAGGAGCGACAGACATCTTCTACACGAGAAGTTCAGTAGCCAGTGCGTGTAGACCATATCGATGCGGTCACAGTCTTGCGAGTTGTCGAGTATACAAAGGAAGTTAGAAACCATATCTTGTACATGGGTGAACTAATCTAAGAGTCCCTCTTGATTTTTAGCATTCTGATGGTGCAAACTCTAGTAACGATGACTGCTATATCCGTAAGATGCATACTGGTCCTGTCTCAACTCTTGAGGCACAGGTGGAACAGGTGGTGGTACCTGCTGTGTTTGAGTCTGATGTGGTGTCGAATAATGCTGCGATTGACGACTGCTAGGTGGGACGTAAGGAGGGTCGTAAGGCTGATGGATCGGAAGGCCAAAGCGTGGCTGCCGAGGTGGAGGCGCTTGAGGTTGCTGTTCGTAGCCTGGCTGTGGCGAGTAATATGGTTGTTGTTGCTGCTGCTGCTGCTGCTGATGATAGGGCGAAAGTGCGGGCTCGGGCGTAGGCTGAGGTAATGGACGATAGGGAGAATTGATGCGATAGTCCTGCTGCAAGTGATTATTCTGGGGAACTGTGTTTTGATGCTGGTATTCATATTGGTCAACCTGAGGGGGCGGTGGCTCCTGATGGTACGCTCCTCCACCTCCTACCTGCGGATGATCGTAACTGTTCTGAGTATAGCCGTAGTCATGCTGTTGCTGCTGGAAATTCTGATCACGAGCAGCATACGGAGGTTGTTGTTGGTCATATGCGTAGCTATGCTGCTCGACCGGCTGCGCCTGATATTGTCCAGTTGCGTGTTGCCCCTGTAGGTCTTGGTAGGTCGCAGTGTGAGAGTCTCCCACGTAGGCGTCCTGCACATAATCCTGAGGTGCCTGTTGGTGTAGTGGCTGGTGTTGATATTGCTGCGAGTTGACAAAATTTTCGAATTGACCACTTTGTCCAGCAGGATGTTGCAGAGGTTCGCCCAAAACCGGCGACGAATAGTGATTTGTACTGTTCCAGACGGGAGGTTCACTGGGCAAGGGAGAGTGTGAAGGAGGAGGCGGTGAGAGGTGGGCGAATTGCGGACTTGCGCCAGGTTGGAGAGCCGGTGGGTGATAGGTTGCAGATTGCGTTGGACTGGCTAGACCATAGGCCGGGCTTTGTGGATACGGTGATGTCGCACGCGGATCTTGCCATGAGGCAGAAGCGCGATGGTATGATGGGTGGACATCACTTCCTGGAGGACGGTGCAAACCAATCTCCTGCGGTGGCCTTTGATGTCCAGGAGCCAGAGGGATTTGATCAGCATCCCAAGGGACATCACCGCCGTCTGGCAGATAAGTTGTCATAGAATGCCTGTGGTGATGTGATGGTGGATGAGGTTCGGCGTAAGATTGGGTTGCTGGCTGATAAACATCTGGCTGCGAGTGCAGATGTTGCAGGCCAGGTTGCGGTAAGCTTGTGGGCGTGTTGGCGTAAGGTCTTGGACTAGGCGTCGGCTGCGGGGCCATTGCGTACCCTTGCCCAGATTGCGGTCGGGCAGGCGATGGAGTCGGCCGATAGGGTTGAGCCGCATTAGGTTGTGGCAGCGGTAGAGGTTTGTTCACATTTCCGCCAATGCTTAACGACGAGAGTGGCCTCGATATCGAGTCTATGTCGTGCTGTGTCATTCCATAGGATGAGAAAGAAGCGCGGTGTGGTTTGGGTAGGTGATGCGAGGAAGTTGATGGTGCCAGCGATGAAGGCGCGTAAGGTGGATTGTAGCCAGCAGTCGACCCGTCTGCAGACCCGAACGATCCGGATGGTGCATGGGATGGCGTGGGAAAGGCCACCGGTGTAGGTCGTCTTCGGCCGAACTCGTCGAGAGAAGGCGAGCTTGCAGGCGGTCGATTTACCGTCGATGAGTTCAGGCTGTATTGACTTTGGCTCACTCGTAGCGGCTGTGCTGCGATAGGAGAGAGGTGTGATGAAGGCCGAGTCAGGTTTGAGTTGGCTGGTGATTGAGGATAAGTGTCTGGTAAAGGCTCGAAATGTCCGGGTCCACCATAACCAGATCCAGGTATAGCAGGCTTGCTTTTACGCTTGACCGGTGGTGGCGCCTGACAATAACGTCAGTAACGATTTGAGCACTGCAAGTACAATGAAAGATACTCACTGCCGAGTAGAAAGTCATTTCAATGAAGACCTCCCCTGCATATTTGCCCTTGTGCTTGATCTCGACCCATTCTGCCACGAGCGTCCATTAGCATCATCCTTTCCAGAAAAAGCATGGATCGGCTCACCATCGAATTCTCCCTTCTTCAGTGTAGGCGCAAAGTCAAGTTCAGTCTCGCCAATGAGGTCGGGTTCTCGCGGATCATCTGCATAACAAGCTATCTTCAGAAGGCGCTTTGACGCGTCGGCAAAGCTGGTTTTCGGTTTCACTCTGCCAACTGTAGCTTGCCCTGGGAGGAGATCTTCATCCTTCTTGGAAGATATCATAGACGAGGGTCCTATACCTCCCGTCTCTGTGCTTGCTATGGCCACCTTGTCATCCGACTCTTCCCAGATCTCAAACTGCAATTGCGCATCCCAATGAGGGGTCTGCCCACCTCGCTTGACAGCTGGGGTCTTGCGCTTCTGGTGTCCTAGTGTAACGGAGCAATAGGGATCTTGCTTGCCAATTCGCTGCTTGTTAGGCAGATTGCGCTGATAGTGACGACAAGGACGTGTCGGCAAGAGTGCACGTTTGGGTCCAAGGGAGAACAACGACAGCGTTCGATTTAGTAGACGGAAGGTCTCGTATTGGACACACACACCAGCACTCACAGCCTTGATAATTACCACTACAAGCGTACCAAGCTGCTTGCCTGCCGGCTTCGCCTTCCTAGCTGATGCAACGACACTCCCAGCAGACAGGCTTGTGGTTGAAGCGGTAGTCGACATGTCGTGATCAGAGTTGGCACCCTGAGCTACGGCAGGAGATGTGCGCGACTCGCACTGCTGAGAGATTCCATGTATGTGCAGAGTGCAAGCTCGAGTAGCGGACACCTCGAGAAGTGAATAAACGTGATCGAGAAGGCGAGGTCCCAAGTACGGGGCAGAGATGGCTGACGAAGCAGTCCAGCTCTTACAGATTTTCATCATTGTGATGGTACATTCCTCACGCGTCGACGGACGGCTTGCTTTATCACTGCTTTATTATGTTCATGCGTAACTATTCGCCACTAACAAGATTAGCCAGACTACTGTAATTGTCGTTGTATACCAGATTCTGGTACCCATCATGGCCCTCCTGTACGAATTCTCTTGCCATGGTTCTAACATCATAGCACAAACCTTCAAATGAGGATTCTCCATTCTGTAGGTCACGTCGGTTTTTGTGCGGCTGTATGCAGGAAAGTCCGCCAATGATTGAGAAATATCATAACGCTGTAGACCATCACTTGTCGTCTGCTATGGACATAGGTAAGCTCCAGTTTGGTACAATTGGGGCGTCATCACCCCATCCCGATGGAGCTTTTGCAGTCTCCGAGCATTTTCTCCAGCCAGACACTGCTCATTGTGCGGAGGGTGCTCTTTGCTCTTTGAGCCGCTGCAGTGCTTGCCTTGTAGCTTCTACTATGATTTGATGCTCTACCTTGTGTATTCGCTCTTCGATGTCCGCAAGTGTATCACCTCTTTCGAAAGGCACTTCACGTATGAGCAAGGGTTGTCCACGGTCGACTTCCTTCACCACCTCGTGTATCATGCAACCAGTTCTGGTTATTAAGCCATTTTGGAAAGCTTCATACGCTCTGTCGATGGCATGCGCGCCGTCGAATTCTCCAGGTAATGCTGGATGGAGATTCAGTATGCGGACGTTGGCGGCAATAAAGGGATTGAGGAAGTTGTCGGAGAGAATGTGCATGAAGCCTGCAAGGACTACCAAGTCGGGTTTTTGCGACAATATCCGCTCAACTAAGGCAGTATCGTAATCTTCGCGCGTCTTGCCTGGGTTTGCTTTATTGTATGCAAATATAGAGAAGACTTCAGTGGGTATAGATGCTTTCGCGGCTCGCTCTAGTCCATAAGCAGCCTTGCGGTTCGAAAGTACATATGTGATAGGAAGGTTTGCATCGATGAGAGCCTGAAGATTGGAGCCTGAATCGTCCATCAGCATCATACTCGAGCTCCAAGATAGTCCAACGGCTTTTTATCGGCCGGTATAGGGTCTCCTCACCAGAACCAGAAATCAGCACAGCCAGCTTCAGGTCGCCATACTCGGCTGACGTGTTCGACATTATTGGGATCTCAGTATGCTAGCTGTGTTGGCTGTATTGTATTGCATGCAAAGTTGAGCTGTCTGCCTCGTGCGTCTAAGGTGAGTGATCGAGCTGGCCACCCTCCGCCATTTCGGGCAGGTCGGCTCTTGCATCTCTCAGCACACGACTTTCACCAAGTGTGTGGACCTCATATTCCTGGTCGTACAAGCTGTGGTGCTCTCGCTATGCCGCCGAAGGGTGAGTTGCGCGACACCCGACTTCAAGCTCACTACCCTGACGTTTGACCGCTTCGCCTGACCACGTTGCGGCATGCGGCCAGTAGATATATCCCTCAGCGCAGAGGAGCGCAGAGCATTCGACCGCCTGTTCGAAAATGCCGACACCGAACAACTGGGTGTCCTTACAGGCGACAAGGCGGTGCCTTTCTTCGAGGCATCCGAGCTTCCCGGCCAGGTGCGGCGGCTTCAACCTCGTCATGTGTCTGAGCGGGGATGCAATGCCAACACGGCAGGCCGTCAGTCATCTAATACGTGCTTCGCGAACTCTCCTACAGGTGCTAGGCGAGATCTGGGCACTAGCAGATGACGAGAACACTGGTTTCCTTACCAAGGAAGCCTTCTATGTTGTGTGCAGGCTGATCGGCTATGCCCAGCGAGGGCAGCAACCTTCCCAAGCATTGATGAAGAAAAGTAAGTACTACGGGACACTTCATCCTTCCCGCGTGGTTGCTTAGTGTCGCCTACGTAATCAGGTGGTCCTCTGCCCTTCTTTAAGGGCATGCATGTGCCAGGTCTGCCGGAACAGCCACCCACGGCGACTCCCTCGGGAACCCCCCAGAAGAAGGCACCTGCCCAGACTGGTGGCATGACAATCACGCCAGACGAGAAGGTCAAGTACACGAGACTGTTCATGAGTTCACAACCAGTCGGTGGGCTCCTCGATGGTGAGGTTCAGCCCTCTACATAAATCAGCATTGAAGGTGGCCTCACACTGAACTTCTTACCTCCACTGTCGCAGGCGAGAAGGCCAGAGAGATATTCACCAAATCCCGTTTGCCTAATGAGAAATTGGGTCAAATCTGGAGTCTTGCTGACACGCAAAGCCGCGGTGCATTGGACGCAACTGATTTTGTGATTGCAATGCACCTCATACATGGTTCCATGAACGGCACAATACCCCAACTTCCTGACACTCTGCCTGTCAGCGTATACGCACAGGCAGCTGCAGGAACTACATCAAGCATACCTTCTCTGCCTACAAGTCCGATTAGAGCTCAGACAACTGGCTCTCCCATGCCATCGACACTCTATGCTCAGCCAACTGGAGCATCGTTACTGAACAGAAGCAGTGCAGGCGGGGAAGCTCTATCCCCCGCGCAGCGCGCGATGTCTCTAGGCCAGAGCCAGAGCGGTGGACTTTGGGCCATAGACGCTGTCGAAAAAGCTCAATCCGACCAATTCTTCGACATACTTGATACACCAAGACAAGGAGTCCTACAAGGAGATGTAGCAGTGCCCTTCTTTGTACAAAGCGGCCTGCCCGAAGAAACCCTGGCTCAAATCTGGGATCTTTCGGATATCAGAAAGGAAGGGACATTGACGAAGGAAGAGTTCGCGGTCGCACGCCGCCTTGTCATGGACGTCTTGGCCGGCAAGCCCTTGCCAGACCGACTCGAGCAATCGATGATCCCCCCTGGTTTGCGCGCTATCGCTCAGCAGATGCAGAATCAACCCCAACGTGAGCTGCATGTTTTACACGCGTCATGCATGACCGCACGGCTAAGCAACCCTGACTTGGCAGAGAGCGAAGTTCAGCGGGACCTCTTCTCCCTTATGGACGATGATGAACCATCACAGCTTCCTCCTGCAGCAATTGCAACAGGAGCATCTGCGTTCCAGCAACAGCCAGCTGCCGCCAGAGTGGCCAGCCCCGCGCCTATTCAGCCCACGCCGACAGGCGGATCAGCCCGCAGCCTTCCTCCCGCTACTCAGCCAATAAGGTCCGGTACAGCTTCCAGACAAGACTCTAACAATCACAGATCGCCCCCGCCGCCTGTCCCATCACACCGTACACACAGTACCCATGCTATACATCCAACCAGTCCAACACTTTCCACAACACCTGCACACAGTTTCTTCGACACTACACCTGCTGAAGAGAAGGGAAACCAACTCTCAACTCCTTCTGTCGAAGTTGGCAACCTTCAGAATCAGGTTCGTGAAACGCACAAAAGTGTTTCCAGCCTACGTCAAGAGCGCACTGCCCTCAGCAGCAACGTCGCTAAGACCGAAGCGGAAATTGATGAGCTCAAGAGCGCTTTGGCGCAAGCTAAGGCAGCATTCGATACTGAATCTACCAACATGACAAACCTCGAAACGAGATTCAAGACGGGCTCGGAAGAGTTGAAGAAATTGCGAGAGGAATTTATACACGCTGAAAGCGAGCTGAGCGCCCTACGCGAGCAGAAAGTGGAGACTGAGCAGAACATCCTGAAGGATAAAGAGGAAATTCGCGAGCTCAAGATCAAATTGAAGGTCTCGAATGACGAGGTTGCCGCTTTGAAGGAAAGCTTGGAGAAGCTTCGAAAGGAAAGTCGACAGCAGAAAGGCTTGCTTGTCGTCAGCAAGAAACAGCTTGCAACGAGTGAGACTGACAAAGAGAAGGTCACCAAGAGTATCGCAGAGGAGCGAGAGCAAATCCACGCTATGCATACTGCTTTACCAAGTGTGTCGGACACAGCGCGTGCAGTCCCCTTACCCGACTCGAAGGGCGCGAGCCCCGCTGCTTCGATGCACAGTAACCGCTCAACGAACCCCTTTTTCGCACATACTGGCGCCGCGAGGGTCACATCACCTCTAAACGTATCCAGCGTGCCTATGCAGCACGAGGCCGATGCTGATCCCTTCGGCATGGCACCGCAGCCAGTCGCAGTACTACAACCGGTCGCCGCCGCTCAAGCTCCAGGCTTCGGTTTTGATGACGATTTCGACAGCGCATTCAATCCCGCTCCAATCGCAGAGGCATCCCAACCAGATAATGTCAAAACACACCCCACGTTGGCCGATGCCGACGTCCCTCAAAGACAAGGCGATACAGATTTTGATGCAGCGTTCGCTGATTTCGACAAGCCGGTACCTGAGTCTCACGTCGAGGGAGCTGGTCAAATATCTGGAGACGTAGCAGCGCTCTCTAGCACCGTCGAGCCGGCGTTAGGTCGAGATTCTTCGACAAACGAGGCGGATCGTGAACTCGGAAAGACCACGGAAGACCAGGTTACCAATCTGACTGGATCAGCAGCTGTAGGAGCCGCGGTGGGGGCTTTAGCTGGTGCAGGAGTGGCTGCATTGACCCAGGTTGAGGATGTCTTCAATCAGAACGATAATGCCGATAGCTCGGTCACCGAACCGTCCCAAGTTGAGAAAGTCTTCAACCAGAATAAAACCCCCGACAACTCGGTCACCTCGCCATCTTCTATGCAGCCGTACGAGTCGAGACAGCTTCCAGAAGAAGCGGATAATGACCAGGAAGACGCCGATGAGGAACTAGCTCCTATCCGCGATGTTCAGCAAGATGAATCGGATTCCGAGTCAGAAAGCGAGAGCGGAACAGACGAGGCACTATCTCCAACTGCGGAACAAATTGGCGATGACAATGCTGGACCCTTTGCGTCAGCAGAAGATGGCCCAGAAGAGCCATCCTATGCTCCCGTAGCACAAGAGCAAATTCTTGCCGAACCAAGGCAACCAGACTCAGATATCCGAGATGAACCTGTCCTTACTGGTCAAAGTTTGGCTTCCGACCCCTTCCCAGGCGCGTTCCCTTCGAGCCGAAGCTCTCGACCTTCATCCTCCACAGGAGAAGCGGATGAGCATTTCGAAGACGCGCACACGGAACAGCATGAGCGTAGTGCCTCTCCCCTTCAAAACGGGCTTGCTGGAGCATTCCCTGCTTCAGCAGCTGGGACGGATACCAGCAACGAGACTGAGCCATTGAAACCTCCTTCAATGGCTCTACTCGAGGGCGGCAATGTCAAGTCGACGGATGATTCAAAGCCTGGCCCAACTCTTGGCTTCGACGATGCGTTCGATAGCCCTTTCAAGGCCATGACGCCAGCTAGCAATGATAGCCCTGTACCTGGCAAGTCCGCAGAGCAAGGGACAGATATCGAAGGGTCCGACGGTGTGGGTAATACAGCAGCGGCAGCCATTGTCCCAAGCCAGAATGAAGTTTCAGTACCCGAACCTTCTGTAGCCAAATCCAGAGACTCCGACGACTTCGATGACTTTGAGGACTTAGCTCCGTGAGTTCGAGCCTAATGCTAGTTTTTCGGCAATTGCTGATGTATATGCGTTCTTCCAGAGCCAAGCTAGAAGACTCCTCTACCAGCGTGCCCACATCTGGCCCCACCAGCGCTCGCAACCCGGACTTTGATAGCAACTTCGGCGATGATTTCGGATTTGACAACCAGACATTTAGCCATTCGAATGCGCAGCGGTCTGCTACACATTCTAAGGATGGTGGAAGCACTGGATTCGACGACAACTTTGATTCTGCCTTCGATGGGCCGGCTCCTGCTGCTCCTCAGGTGGCAAATACACAGGCACCATCCTTACCATCGCGAGCACCCGCCGTGGGCTTTGACGATGATTTCTTCTCGACGCCCTCTCCGACACAACCGCCGAAGGCTGGAGAACCGGACCTTTACTTGCAAAAGCAGTACCAACAGCAAGACTTTGCTCCGTCTGCCAGCCAACGAAACAGGGCAAGTGACGATGTCCCGCCCACTGGCGAGCCTCCTGTCGGCTCTCAGCAGCCTCAATCCACAGGCCCTGCTGTCTACGCACCGCCGCCTGGACCACCACCCCAACAGCAGCCTGCTCAAACCACAGCAGCACCATCATTGCCTGCCCGAACAGAAACCGATGGGGACCTCCCTCAGGTGAAAGAGCTAGTAGGAATGGGCTTCAGTAGGACGCAAGCGATTGCGGCTCTGGAGGATAATCAGTTCGACTTGGAGAGAGCGGCAAATGCTCTTTTGTCGGTCAATCATTAGCCGGATTAGCTAGCTAAAATCAGCTGGTTGAAATCAACATTAAAAGGGCCATCTTCTGCGTCTGTTATGTCTATTTTGTAGCTCCAAATAGAAAAGCGCGAGGCCTGTGACCGTTGTCTTGCATCTATAATACACTTTCTTGTACCTGATGATGGTCCAGACAGAGACCTATTTGAATTGACCCGGCTTGTTGCCTCCCATTCCACCTGTGAGTTGAATGTCAGCAAATGTGGAATGCTTGTCATGGAGTCCGCCTGGGATGCTGGAAGTCTGCTGGGCAGTACGCGAGCTGTCTACCTCCGCGGGCCACAGGCCTTTCCCGACTCCCTGGGATAGGTGCATGCCAAAACATGCCGGTCGGACGAGATAAGCTTGAGTTCCAAGCGAACACTCGACTTACTTTGATTTGCAGTCGAGAAGGAAGAGCCCGCTGCATTCGCTCCGTATCCACCAGAAGAAGTTGCTGAAGCGACGGTGACGTCAGGAAGAGTTAGCTTCCCAGGCAGAAAGTTGCGAGAGTCGTCAAAGAATACATACTGTCAGTCTCGGTGTAGGCTCCACCATTCTTTGCATTCTCTCGGCCCGCCTCGTTGTATTCGCTTTCGTCGCCGACTTGAGTGCCTGAGAATCAGTATCGATGGTCAGCTTGATCGCCCCAGTCCTCCAGGCAGAGTAGGCTGCAGCTAACTGGATGGGTTGTTGAGCCGGCCAGCGGGAGCTACAGTTCACATTCAAGTCACATGAAGGTCAGTGGTGTGTTCCTCTTGATCACCATCCCGGACGACCGCGTCCAGCCACTGTCAGTGTCAAGCGGGGCATTCGCACTCCGCTCGCCCATCGCAGCAACTCTACGAAAGAACGATGCTCACCGCGGTTCATGCCACTTGTGCTATCTTCACCTTGTCCAGCATTGCCCTGACTCTCACGCTTCTCCTTCTCTGCCAGGATGCGCTGTGCCCACTGTGTCTGCGATGACGGGCTTCCAGCGAGGAAGGACTCTTGCATGTCCTTCTCAAAGTCCTGGCCCTCGGCGGTTTCGAGGAAGGCTTTCGCCTCATCTACCATGCCCTGCATACTTGAAAGACTGCTGTTTCGGATCTGCTTGTTCAAACGCGGATTCTTCGTAGAGTCGTGGTGATGCAAAGATGTGCTGTATTTAGCGGGCCCTTCATGCTGCCGGCTGAGATCAGGTCACGTGCAGCCCGGGCAAGAGACTTTGCCGACAACAGCAGGCTATACATACGAGGACGGAGGTGGTCGCGCGCTTCAGTTTGATGCAATAACACCATGCGCATAACCTTCCGCACCATTTGCGTCTTTCGCCAGATGTATACGAGACAAAGCAGGGCAAAGCAAACAAGCAAGTTGCTAGAAGCCATCACTTGGAAGAGCCCGTGAAGGAATACATTACGCCAGGAAAGGAGTAGAAACAATGTCGTAGAAGGTGCAGGCGACATAGAATGTGGGAGTAAAGAGGGAGCAGTTTCGCGAGGGATGAGGAAGGAGTGACAAGAAGATGAAGGCGATCTAAATGCAGATTACAGAAAGATACTGACGTAAATAGGATGTATTTGCATTATGAGCCCGTATACTCCTACATCTTCTATAGAGTGTGGAACAAAAGTCGTGGCAGAAGAAATTTGCTGACTCCGCATGCTGATCAGGATTGTAAGGAAGACAGAGACATCGCGCTTAGATACCAACGTCATTCGCTGGATCTGACCAACAATAGCTCTAACCTGTTGTGCTGGCTGGCGGAAAACCCAACCAGACGACACGGTTTTTCGAACAATGATACGTTCGTTTTGAGAAGTTTCTTAGATCAAGTCGGCAACGTTCATTGGCATCTCTTCGATCTGAGTGTTGTAGAATCGCTCAAGCTCGCGTAGGGTAGCAATGTCATCGACGGTCTATAGGTGCAAAGAGGGTCGAGATCAGACATGTCCTCGAGCACAGAGTGGACCAACTCGAGACTTACAACAAAGTTGATCGCAACACCCTTTCGGCCGAACCGTCCACCACGTCCAATTCTGTGGATATAGTTCTCCTTGTTTGCGGGTAGATCGTAGCTGAAAGAGATGACAGTGGTCAGTCTGTGTTTATCTTACAGGACATAGAAGATGCAAGCTCACTTGATAACCAACGAGACTTGCTGAACGTCAATACCACGGGCCAAAAGATCGGTAGTGATGAGGACACGCGACGAGCCGGATCGGAACTCCTTCATGATGAGTTCACGCTGGTTCTGTTCCATGTCTCCGTGCATGGCGGAGACAGTGAACTCTCTCTGTGTAAGCTTCTCAGTGAGCCAATCGACCTTTCTGCGGGTATTGCAGAAGATGACGGCTTGTGTGATGGTAACGGTCTCGTAGAGATCGGAGAGGGTGTCGAGCTTCCAGTCTTCCTTCTCGACGGCAATGTAGAACTGCTTGATACCTTCGAGTGTCAATTCTTCCTTCTTGACCAAGATACGGATAGGGTCGCGCATGAACTTGGAGGTGACCTCGAGGACCTCATCGGGCATGGTAGCGGAGAGGAGGACAACCTGGGTAGAGGAAGGTAGGAGCTGGAAGATGTCGTAGATCTGGTCACGGAAACCTTGCGAGAGCATCTCATCGGCTTCGTCCAAGCAGAAGATCTTGATGTGGTCGGTCTTCAAGGCTCTTCGGTTGATCATGTCGTAAACTCGGCCTGGGGTACCGACAACGACGTGGACACCCTCCTGGAGTTTGGTGATAGCATCTCGGATGGCGGCACCACCAACGGCAGCGAGGCACTCGATGTTCATGTAGTCACCGAGAGCGACCAAGACCTTGTGGATCTGCTGGGCGAGTTCACGGGTAGGAGCAAGGACTAAAGCCTGGACCTGCTTGAGGTTGACATCGATTTGCTGGAGGATAGAGATAGAGCTGAAAGGCAGAAAATTAGTAACAACATGTTCACAAACTACGTCCCAAAGA
This sequence comes from Cystobasidium tubakii, assembly GCA_024345325.1. Taxonomy (NCBI): domain Eukaryota; kingdom Fungi; phylum Basidiomycota; class Cystobasidiomycetes; order Cystobasidiales; family Cystobasidiaceae; genus Cystobasidium; species Cystobasidium tubakii. Next base: position 3,704,475 of record BROO01000003.1, read on the forward strand.
ACATAGTCTGCTTACAAGGTGGCGGTCTTGCCGGTACCGGACTGAGCCTGGGCAACGACATCCTTGCCCTTGATGACGGGCATGATAGCTCGCTGCTGGATGGCAGAGGGTCTCTCGAAACTGTGCAGAAAGAACCCAGAGAAAAGTCAGATCGGGGAGCTCCTTGTTGTGGCGAAATTCTGCCTCTTCGCGGAGACGAGTTGAAAAGCATGCGTACCCGTACTAAGAGAATGCAGGCACAAGTTAGCGGCAAATCATGGTACTGTTATACACATTCGTTACTTACAGCGTAGATACCGCGGAGTAGCTCTGGCTTGAGCTCCATGGCGTCGAAGTTGTCGACGATCTGCATGTGTAGGCACGAACAGTCAGCAGGCTATTCAGGCATGCATAAATGATAGATCAAGGCCAAAACCATCACGCACCTCGTCCCAGTTGGACTCAATCTCGCCTGCGGCGATAGGCTTGGAGGCATCCTCGGTCTTTGCTGTCTCAGCGACTGCTGGGGCAGCAGCTGGAGGAGCTGCGTCGCTGCATAGCATAAAAATGAAGTGCGTCAGCACAGCCGATAGATTGCGTGCACCTTTCTCGCTGGCAGTAGTTCAGTCAAGTCATTCTCCTCCTGTTGCGTCCATTCATCGTTCGAGCCGTTCCTCCAAAAGTCTTTTTATGCTGGCGTGCCCGTGACGCTGCTGGCTGCTCATTCCCACCGCAACAGCACGAGGGACAGGACAGGAGGCCAGCCCATGTGTTGAGCATGTCTAGCATGCGTAGAAGGCTTGCAACCTCTCCATGCTCATCCTGTCCATCGTTGATGCTTCTCGCCCCCACTGCCCGCACAAGGTGCACCATTGAATGGAAGTTTTCTGCTCACGTCGTGGAAGCCATGATTGGTTGGTCTTGCAGGCGGTTGGAGTGCTGTGAGGTCCTGAATGGAGCAACACAGACGAAGCGTGGTGTAGTAAGCTGGACTGTAGAGCTGGTGTTGACAAAGATGTCGTTGGGCGAAAAAGAGCGAAGTCTGGCGTCTGCCACGCTGCAGAAAAATCAAATCTCGAAAAAAGCAAGGCCGATCGAGGACGCGGGCAACGAGGCGAATAAAGCAGGCGCTGTGAGGATGGTAGAGCAGTGCTCTCGATGTGCTACGCCAAGCGCTATGTTGTCTAACTCTGCTGCAGTGGCCGGTAAAGTCAAGCCTTTCACTGGAGGACCGCATGGCATGTGGTGGCTACAATAGGATACCCATCCATCTATCGAAAAGCATCTTATCGTTGCACGGATATCACCGTGATCTTGCAGACCGTCATACGAGTCCATCCTGTGTTGCAGCGTAAGGACACTCTTCATTCAATCGTGGTTCCGCCAGGCAATTGACATGCAGGGTTACTGCAAATACGGATGCTTTCTTCAGCTTGAAAGAAGTTGCTGCGCCGGATACGGCATTTTCTGCTCGACGAGGTGTCTGCTGTATACACATGATTCGTGAGTCGGAATTGTAAGTTCGATAGAGCAGCTGCATACGCACTGCTAGCGGACCTTGCCAAATTCCTGAAAGACCCCTCCGTGCATGCGGTATTGAGCAGTTCTTCCGCCTCAAGCTTCTCGTTTCCTAGCGCTTCCATTGTTTATTTCACAGACCGCCTGTACCATTCTTAACCCCGGTTTCCGCGCATCCACAGTCCCCAGTAAGGCATCTACCATTTTCCTAGCTCGTGTCTTGGACTCTTTTGAGGCAAGCGGTGATAGTGCATCCCATTTCTTGAGTGACACGCCATCGTCCATACTCTTGTTTGACGAGTTCGACTTCTGATTGGGGCTAAGAGACATGGTGGCCCGTTCTGCTCGTTCCATATAAGCATATGGATCCTGTTTCCGTGAACTCGGCGTAGACCTGGACCGCGATTTCCAACTAGTGACCTCTACTGGCAACGGCATTAATGGGTTGTGATGTAGCTTGTTGTATATGTATTCATCAACTCGAGGTGGGGTAGCTGGCAGCTTCAAACCAATCCTATTTGAGGGTGTGACCGGCAGCTGTCGCTGAAAATCTGGAAAGTTGAGCGTGTGATGATACAAGCTGATGGCTCTTGCCAGCGAAAGCTTTTCCTTCGATTGCATCTTCCGGCTCCGTGTGTGTGGCCCTCTAATTGATGTGAGCTCGCTGCTTCCGACTTGGCTGCTGCTGCTCGCAACATTTGTGCTGGCTTCTTGCTCGACTGCAGCAGAAGTGGACTGGCACCGGGTAGGCATTGCCCATGAGGCTTGGAGGGTGCGGCATGCTCTTGCACAGTGTCTTGAGGAGGTGGAGGTCATGTTTGCGCAGTATGGGGCGGCAGCTCGTCCAGAAAAAGCCAGGCTGGTGTCGGAGCAAACGAAAGAGTCCACCAAAAAGCAGAATGCAATGACTTTCTGATCCTCGCGGAAAGGCCAAAGTCGAGAGTAGATACTCACGGACTACGCCAGCTGCTCGCGATCTATTCGACAGAGTAACCCCAGACTGCTTACTTGTTCTTGCTACCTGCTGCCATTTTCACAAAATGTCTGTCTGCAGGATGGCGATCGGTCAAGTAACACCCGGTTCTGCAAAAGTACAAGCCAGTGAGGCTAGACGAAGCTGCATACAGGCTGGCGTGTGCAAGCTTTTGGCGGCTAGTAGTGTTCTTCGTTGCGGTTCCACCCTTGGAGTGAGTATGGCCAGCGATGGTAACGCACGCGGGCACGTGACTTTCTACGGCACCTGCTGACCGTACCTGCATTATTGATGATACATGCGCAATAGCTATCGCAAACTCCGTCTATACTGCTTTAGGAATACTGCTATCGGATGAGACAACTACCATCCACCATCCGACTTATACTGACTTCTCATCAAATGCTAGTCATCCCATTACGACACCCACATCTCATATACTCCCCATCCGAAAGACAGATCCCTCTCGCTCCTGAGTCTTACGAATCGCCAGCCTTTCCGACGAGACCCGCCTGCACTCGTACTCAGAGCAACCTCGCAGCTTTCCAGCCTTGCTCGAGATCTGCCCCAGGCTGATTTGGAGCGACCTTGCAGCTTCCGGATGATCTGCTGAGCTGCCGGCGATGTTAAGAAGGTCTCCGGTAAAGAGGGCTCGGGAAGTGTGGACAAATGGCTTGTGGTATGACAGGAGAACATTGGCTTAGGAGAAAGCTCGCGCTGCATTCAGAATTTAGCGTCCTGTCAGCGAGGAGTATATCTGACAGACTTCGGCCTCCTTACCCAATTGTAACCATCCATCGATACCTCTACTTTTGAGTCGGATAGCACGGACGAAGCGTGTTCTAGTATGATATGCACCTTGATGGCCCTTCTGCTTTCGACTTGTATCTGGGCAAGCAGATCCAAACCGATATAGTCGTTTTTGCGGATAACTGAATAAAAGAATGCATCAGCGAAAACGGCTATACATCGATTATTGGACAACTAAGGGCTTACCGTCCGGACTTCGCCAGGCTGATCGATAGTCTCCATCTACAGCATCATAGTAACCCCAAGCTAGAGCCCAGTCCTTTCCTTCTTTCCACAGATCAGGCGAATCTCCTAATGCACGCTCCCACTGAGACAAATTGCGAGCTGCATGAGGTTGATATACCACAGCATCCGGCGGTGGCAGATTCGCTACATTTGTCATAAAGATACGATCATTTTCCCGAGCTATTGCACGGGAATGATGCCAGTACGTATGAGGCTTGTGAGATGCTGCTTGCATGCGGTATGGGTAGATTGTCTGCGATGTGTGAGATACATCCACGGGCCAAGGAGCCACAGGTGGCGGATAGGGTGAAAGATTCGGTAGGACTTGTAGCGAACTGCTTAATTTATCTAGGCCCTTTTGCTGTCAGAGAATATGCCGGGAATCAGTGGAAGACACTCGCAGGATATAGGATCTCCCAGCTTACAATGTATATCTCGTTGCGACGATCTCCGGCGGTGCCATCCCCAGCAGTGAAGGCGACTGGCTGTGGCATAGGCACAAGCTCGCCAGCAAGCACATATGGAGGCGCATTTTGGAAGGTTGTGAAACTATTGTCGAGCATACCGAGCTCGTCTGCGGCCAACGGCCCCAGAATTCTCGAGACACCAGCTTCTAACGATGGTGTGACCAGGGTGGCACTTTCAAAAGTCTGAAGCACTCGCGCTCGAGAGACAAAAGCTCCAGTCCCGAGCCATGCGAAGCATGCGTTCATGTTGAAGTCGGTATCTGAGTGCCAAAGATCAGACTGAATGCACGGCAGCCTTAATGAGAGAGTTATAACGTACTGAAGAAGCACCACTCCCATCCCTCCTTCTCAGGGAACCCGTCTCCCGTCAAGACTACTGGTGGTCCATCCGGATTGCGCATGAAGTGAGAGTGGCCGGCTGCAAGGGTAGGTACGAGCCAGTCATCGTCTTGAAAGTAGCACTTAACACCTAAAGCACATCAGTGATCCGATGACGGCGCAAATACCTTGAAAAAAGCGACTCACGTATGGTGTCTCCGCCAACGAACAAGCCATAAACCTGGCCATGAACAGAAGGTTTCCAGGAGAGTTGTGTATCCGGAGCTTTCCCTTCGGACATCGACTAGCCGCAAAAGTGTCGTGTGTCAGAAAGGTATCGGGGTTATTGTTCCACACGACAACACTGCTAAAGATGGTACTTGTGAATGCACACAAATGCGCAAGAATAACGACGAGGTTATCCGTGCGCTTCCAGTTTAGAACTATTGCAGTGACTTTGCCTTGAGTGGAGGACGGTATCTCAGCTGTAGCGGGCATTTTGGGGTTGTTCACTGCCATCTTTGCAAGTTCGGCTGAGGAAGCTGGTGGCAATTGTATGTCTATACCAGCTTGCAGTAGCGTTTTGAAAGGATCTCGAATATTGACCTTGAGTGACAAAGGATTCTGATATAATGATCTTCGAGAGCTGATGGAGCCTATCTTCGTAGATTCATAGATGCCCAACATGAGAAGCAGGATCAACAAGATCAAGGCCGGTCGACTGACACCGAGAGTTCGTCTCGCGCGATTTATAATGCGCTTTGCGCGTTTCCAATGGCTAGCACGTACTCTTGAAGCGCGTCTCGCTGGTTTGTTGGATGACGCTCGCGTAGTCTGACCATCTTCGTCCAGAAGTTCGGATGTATCAGAGCTGTCATGGTCGTTCTCGCCACCATCGTTCCACGGCGAATTAGGGTCCACAGGATCCTCGTACTCCACCAGGAGTAGTTCCGGCATGCGTCTAAGTATGTCCCATAACTTTGCGATGTAGCTCTGGCTTCCAGCAGGTGCATTTGTGCCGAAAGCCCTTCTGTTCCAAAAAGTACGACGTAGACCATCTCTTTCGATATGCCTCAGCTGATTTCGAACGGTACCGGCCCATCTCTCAGCACGAGAAGGTAGATTCCCAGTACCGCTAAAGCCGGAGGTATTGCTCGATATGCTACTATTCCTGGCGTTGATGGCACTTCGGGCTCTTCCGTGAGAATGACTCTCTGAAGCGCGTCGATGAGGTGCCATCCCAAAATCTCGATGTGGAACATGACCTATGACTGGTGAAGTCGTGGTAGATTTCGAGATACTGGGTGCCAGCCATGATGGTAGTGGAAGACCTAAGCCTGAGCTAGGTTCTGGATCTGGTTTGATGTTGACTTGATAATGCGTACAAAAAAGTGCAGAGATTAGCTAGTTTGGCGATAAGCTGGCCAGACGAACATACTATGTATTGAGCGAGCCCTTCGAGGATTCGCTCTCGAGCCGGGTGCATGTACACTCAGACTGGGCTCTTTTCGGACTGATGGTCCTGCAGCTGCATTCTGCGAGCCAGCAGGTGCAAACGGCGCGTATGCCTGAGGCGGCGATGAACTGCCCCGTTGTCGAGTTGGCGAGCGGTTGCCCTCTTGCGCGCTCATCGTATCTCTTCTGTCACGGACTCATGGCGAAACGGGGAACATGTTAGAAGCACAGTGATAGCAAGCGAGCAAGTCTGAAGAAAGCCCTTCGTCCGATCGTCACCTTGCAAGCAGCAATGGCACATGTGCAAAGAGCGCAGTGCCAGGACCGCATATACTCAGCAAACTTGTAGACTGTACTTCAGCATCAAGGGCGCCTACCTGTTGCAGAAGACTTGTTATACTTTGGCTAAGAATATTACAGGCACGTGCTTGTAAGTCTATCAATCGTCCGCCTGTGGCGTCTCTATAGAGTCTACATCCACCGCCAACGCAGCTGCATCTCTTAGCGCTTCCAGAGCATGGTACGCTTTGCCTTCTTTCAGTGTCTTAGTAGCCAGTGCGAACGCCGCTTTCTCGTCTTGCGCTTTACCGCAGATGAGGAGAAGAGCAGCGGCGTTCATGCATACCCAGTCTTCTAGTGCTTGCGTGTCTAGTGTCCGTGTCGACCCACACGCACCTTCCTTGTATGGCACCTGAACTGCTTCGTTGTTCTTATTCCGTCTAGGTGAGAGCAGCGAAGCGATGATTTTTGCGTGAACGCGATACTGGGCTGCGGGTGATTCATCGGCATCACCATTCGAAGGGAGTTGTATCGAAGCTAGAGGCCGCTCTTGTACGCCAAATAATGCTGGCGTCACTGTCCTCGTTGTCACTTGGCCATCTTTGAGATCCCACACTATGGTCTCTCCTTCTGGACTGATAGCATCTAATCCGTTCTTGCCATGTACGATCCACGCTCTCTTCGCTCCAAGAGTCTTCATTCCTTCCGCAAAGACAGCACCTAGCCTCTCTTCATGCACTCCAATCACGCAATAGTCTCTCTTTGCGGGACTGACGAGGGAGGATAAGCTATGGAAGATAGTCTCAAAGCCGAGTTCGCGACGTAATGGGTTGGGTGCAATGGCGGCGAAGCGCGGAGCATAGCGAGGGGTGTAGATGTGTAGGAAGGGAACGTGACGTGAGGAGGCGACTTCGATGAGTGAAAAGAGAGGGAGAGTATTTGTTGGGACTGAGAGGGCGGTCAGGATATCGCCTGATGACGGTGTAGATGGCCATGGTGAAGAAGCATTGCCGGTCTGGAACGACTCGTCAGCTTGATTGACTGAAGTATAGAACGCAAAGCCTACCTTTACTACTCTGCAACCTGCTCCTGCTGCGACAATAGCCGCGGGTAGGGCTACATTCAGGAGCTAACGGTAGAGAAAGCCAATCGATCAGCACCTGCTACAGAAGATGGATCTCGTACCAGGCTTACTGAAAGTCTGCTTTCACCAGTCAACGTCCAATCGCATATATGACCTTCACCGCCAACCTTGATATTCCCACTTAGTTCCGAAAAGACCTGTACTTGGGTTTGGACCATATCAGGTTTTCTCCATACATCCGAGACTCTCAGCGAGGCCAGGAAAGAGCCCATTTGAGCATGACTTGCAGCTCCAGTGACGACGTGGATCAGAGCTTGACGCATATCTTCAGGTGTGAATTCTTGTGGTCTCTGAAGGAGTTTCGAGAGTAACGGCTTGAATGTATTGATGTTCATGCTTGATGCCTCGGCGGTGGAGTTGCTGCTGCCGCCGTTCTGGACCTGGCTACTTGACCCACTGGCAGGACCATCATGTGATATGCTCATTCTTTCAACCACTTTATGTCGTTGCAGTATCTAATGCAAGCTTCAAAGCAGCACTTGTCCTGCATCTACAACTCTCGTGACTCCCTCCAAAAACGTGATCGAGGTTTTTCACCTTCCGAGAACAGTTGCACACTTTCAGGACATTCGCCTACCTATACACAGCTGCAACACATAGCAAGTAAGAGTTCGGTCTTCATCTAGGATTGGACTCTCAATCAAGTCCACCATGGCCAAAAGCCGGAATCAAGAGCTCACGAGCGAGAGTTTCGAAGGACTCTTGACGCACCTGGCCGACTCACCCGACACCTACACGCCAGAAGAGCTCTCAGATTCACTAGATCATCTCTTCAATCCAGATTCATGTACAGAATTTCAAATTGGAGCTTTCTTAGCTCTCCTTAGGGCGTCTGGTCTTGAAGGTCGTCCGGATATGATTTCTATGGCTGCTGAGAGCATGCGTGAACGAGCTGTTAGAGTCGAATTGGAACAGGATGGTTGGGCGGATTTAGTGGGAACGGGTGGGGATGGGAAAGATACTTTCAATGTTTCTACAACTGCTGCTCTGGTTGCTGCTGGTGCGGGTGTGAAGATCTGCAAGGTGAGCAATCCAATTCTCAGCGAGCAAGTCATGTGTACTCTGCCTGTCTACTAGTCTTACTAGTCTGCAGGTGGTGTACATGAATACGGCTGGCGACCCGAGTGATCACATTCTGACAATCTCTACACCATTCTTCTGATATAGCACGGAGCAAGAGCTTCTTCATCAGCATCAGGCTCAGCCGACGTTCTTCTAGCCCTCGGTATTCCGATCACTTCTCTTCCATTATCACGAATACCATCAGTAGCATCCTCCCTCGAATACCCCTTCCTCTTCCTCTTTGCTCCTCTGTGTCATCCAGCACTTGGACTCGTCGCTCCAGTACGGCGGCAACTGGGTCATCCTACAATTTTCAATATCTTAGGTCCTTTACTCAATCCTGCTAGACCGGATTATATGATTGTTGGCGTGCATTCGAGGTACTTGGGCTTACCGTTTGCGGAAGCTTTGAAAAGATTGGGAGTTAAGAGAGCTTGGGTCGTTACTGGGGATGAAGGTCTTGATGAGATCAGTCCGGAAGGGACATCGCACGTGCGTATGAGCCGACTTATACCGACCAGTCAGCCACTAATAGACCATTCCTGCAGATATGGTCACTGGAGAACGGCCAAATAACAGAAAGAGTGGTATCACCAGCAACGTTTGGACTGCCTTCACATCCCTTATCCAGCGTAGCAGGTGGCAAGCCTCACGAGAACGCACAATGTATATTGGATCTGCTAAACGGCAAATTAGATCCAGAAACGAGTCCAATAGAGAATTTCGTCGTTCTCAATACAGCTGCATTGCTTGTGGTAGCTGGCAAGGCGAAAGATGAAAAGGAGGGGGTGAGAATGGCGAGAGAGAGTATACGGAGTGGGAATGGTCTAAAAGCACTCTATGGATATAGAGATGCGGCGCAGAAAGCTATGAAAGAGGAAGAGGAGGATGATACAAGGAATGATATGTAGGGAGGGCAGCAGACATCAAGTACGCTCTAGAAGTTCGTTGTCTACATCTCGCAAAATCTGGCGGATAGCGGACTATGCATTGCATACTCAGTTTCTCTAGGAGCGCCTTGACTTTGTGAGAGTCAGCGGACCCCTTCAAATCAGGCCCTGCGTCTGGATATTCTTTTTGGAGTGCTTGCCTTGACTTGCTCGATATTGTAGCCTTTTCGGCCCTCAGGGCCTGTCTGATGAGTAGGACAGGCCTGGTGCGACCGTTGGATCACGTATCCGAAGCGGACGAGTGGCTTCCGAGTCGTGGTGACTGATCACTGTAGTCCGTGTGCCCTCTCTTGCCAGTTCTCCAACCTTCACTGGATCTCTGACCATTTCTATCTTCTTCCACAGATACAGGATTCGCCACAGAGTCCTCGCCTGTGATATATGCAGCATGATTCGCCACAGCCATGCATGGAGGTCTTTGAAAGTGATTGGAGGACTGCATGGATGAGTGGATGCATCACTGTACAGCTACGGGACACCATCCATCCATGCTTCTCGCTCCCAATGCTTGTTCCCCTCCATCCGCGGCAATCTCCCAGGTCAATCTGATCTCTGCTCATCATCGCGAATTGCCCGCCGAAGAAGCTGACTCGCTGACCTCGTCTTTACTCCAACCGAGAGAATACAAGATACATAATCTCAAGCAAGCACTCCTCATAACTACAACCATGCAGACAGTCAGAGGCGCAACATCCCTCCTCAGAGCGCCCCTGCTCGCAAGGCAGGCTCCCGCAGCTGCGAGACTCGCAGGACAGAGCAGAGCGTACCACCAGAATGTCATTGGTGAGTGGCCATCGACCGGAGAAGCTTAGTATGTACGACATATGCTTACACCCTGCATTGCAACAGAGCACTTCAACAACCCTCAGAACGTTAGTCTTGGCCTTTCCTGACCAATCTTCTCTGCCCTCTCAAGTTCGAGGGCATTTGCATGGTGGCATCTGAGCTGACTGCGTTTTACCGTAACAGGTCGGAAGCTTCAACAAGAAAGATATAGACGTAGGAACAGGACTCGTCGGCGCACCAGCATGCGGCGATGTCATGAAGCTTCAAATCAAAGTAGATGATAAAGGTATCATCTCGGACGTACGATTCAAGACATTCGGATGCGGAAGTGCAATCGCTTCCTCTTCATACATGACTGAAAGAGTCAAAGGAATGTCTCTTGAAGATGCTGGAAAGATTAAGAACACGGAAATCGCAAAGGAATTATGCTTGCCTCCTGTTAAACTGCATTGCTCTATGCTGGCTGAAGATGCCATCAAGGCTGCTATCAGGGATTATCAGACAAAGGTCAAGGGAAAATCCAACATTGCTGGGTCTATTGATGTTAGCCAGTCGGTGAGTGGTCTCCATTCGCTACCTCAAGGCTTCTTATTGCTTTCTTACACTGACAGGTCACCCCTTCCTCTTCACGCAGGTCACAACCGGACAAACTACCGCAACGGCAAAGCCAGGTCAAGTCTAAATATATCTAACTGAAACCGGCTTTAATGCACGGCCTTTTTCTCTGCATTTGTGTTTAGGAATGACATCTGTTGTCTTTTTCGAGTGACTTGATGGGCCAATCCAATTCCTGTATTTTAAGTCGAATCAAGTTTGCTGCTTATAAATCGATTACGTTCCAGAATACATGACATTTTCTATGATAACTACTTTCGGACTGCCTATCCGTAAGGTTAGGCTAAGTTTCGGCCTGTTGGGCTTCTGACCATTCGGGGAGAAACCGGGAACGGTTCTCCCATTCTCGATAACCCTGATACAGATGCAGTCCCAGTCGGTCAGAATTGCTTGAGTTCGTTATGGTGTTAGGTCAGGCGAGCGTCCAGTGCCTTCTGAACCGAGGAGACGTCGGCCAGAATACTGCGGATGGGCCGCACTATCCTAAGAAGTGAAAACGCGCAGCTCTCTTGTATGCGCATCGATAGCTTAGTTAAGCGAAGTAAAGAGACTGAGGTATTATGTAAAAAGCTGGATTCCGCCATTAGCAATGCATGTGGAGCGCAATGCATACCTGCCCTGCCGCCTGTCAAAAGTGTAGGAAGCCGCTTAGCCTGAAAGTATGTTGCGACCAACCTGGACACGAGCAGCAAAGGGTGGCTCATTCTGCAGAGACTGTCACAGCATCCAAAGTACATTTCCTCACTACCCAATTGAAGTACGCTACATGAACCCGGCTGCGACAGTTTCTGGCCGATAAACAGAATGGGAGACATGGTGCGGGTGGACCTCAGCGTGGCCCATCCTGATTAGATGAACCAGGAAACCTAAACTGATGACAAGCAACAGTAGCCAACAGCGGAAATATAGTTATATGTCATCGCGTCATTAGGAAGCTTGAACCTTGGCATGGGATTAGGTTGACATAACCTTCTCTGCAGGCCCACTGGCGTCAGCTAGTTGAAACGGAGATTGTGGTGAGGGCCGCCTTTTGTAATACCTTAGAAATGCTATCAAGGATGTGGCGACTTGCGAGCAAACCCAGAGGGAACTGAAAAAAATCCCATTCCGTTGCTAAACAACAAAGCGTCGATTAGCATATGCGATGTAGATCCACCAAGTCCCCTGGCAGACAACTGAGAAGGGCATAATACCAATCCGAGTAGCATATCGCTGCGATTTAGGGCTTGTAAGAGAGGTGTATTGTCTGCAATACTGGCACAACAACAGGAAAACTTTCACAAAAACGGCATATTAAGCCAGGCCTGCCTTGTCGGCTATGTTTAGATACTTGATGATGGAGCAACCATCGAAGCTGGTCTAACGGCGTGAGATCGTGAAGCAGCAGTTTGGCTGATCATCTTGATGTATCTTTGAGCATTCTGGCTAGGTCTTCGCAATGCAGCACCGGCAGCGACACAAAGACTCAGGAGTACCAGACTTCCCGCTTGATGCGCAGCTGCCAGTGGGATTGGCACCAAGTAGACAAGCGTTGAGATGCCAAGTGCAACTTGGAGTATAGCCATATGCATTGTGCCTTTGATGGCTCGCAAGGCGTTCGCAGGTATGTGCATAGCTACGCTAGGCCGTCGAACGTAGAGGAACAAAGCCAATATGGCGGTGAAGGTCGTAGTTGCTAGTGCTCGATGGTCAAATTGGACAGTTGTAGGATTCTCGAGAGAGTTGCGGATGTATAGATCGGACTGGTCTGGCGAGCGGGAGTACTTCGGGGAGTAAAGCTCCGAAGCGGGTGGAACAATGCGATCACCCATGTATGGGAAGGTATTGTAGAGAAGACCAGCGTCGAGACCAGCGACAAATGCACCTAAACACAGACAGCCTGTGAGCAAAAGCTGATTTGCCCGGAGCGCAAGAGAGGCTTACCTGAGATAGCCGTTACGAAGATGAGACCCGTCAACCCAGTCACCAACACCCGTACTTTCCGCGCCTGCGGCGTATTGAGCAGCGTCAAGCTCTGCCGGGCTGACGTGACTTTCCCGCCGATAGCCTTTCCAAGCTTTGCTAGGTTCCAGTCTCGTCGGACACCGATGGCATGTCGCAAGGCCAATGCATAGACCAAGAAAGCCATTCCAAGATGTGCTGCCAGTCGATATTGCGAGACTCGAGGTACACCATCTCTAGCTTGGATAGCTTCATGGGTGAGACCGGATTTGACCATGTACCATCCTAAAGCGCCTTGTCCGCCGATGAGCGTAGCGATAGTGAAGAGCATAGCAGCAGACCGCCTCGACAGTTTTCGCTTGTACAGATAATAAGGAATAGGTGCCATGAAGGCAATTCCGATGATTCGGCCTAAAAAGCGATGACCCCATTCCCAGCTGTAGATTCTTTTGAATTCAGCCAATGTCATTCCTTTGTTCATGAGCTGTCCTTCAGGGGACACCATGTATTTGTTGTATTCCGACAGCCAATCTTCGTGTGATAGTGGAGGCAGAGTTCCAGTTACCAGATTCCATTCAGTTATACTGAGACCAGATTCAGTGAGACGTGTAAGACCTCCGACGACGACTATCGAGAAAACCAGCCCAGCTATGACAAAGAGATGTGTTGAGACTGATGGCGCTGTGAGGCGTGGTATCTCTGAAGAGCCGGAGCTAGAAGCAGGACCAGTTGCAGAGGCGGTGGCGACAGGTTCGGCATTGGCCATTAAGCGATGGGCGGATCGATGAAGAGAGCGGATGTTAAGGGATTGTAGGGTAATTCTTTGAGGGCTTCGTAATGCATTTATACCAGTAAGCGCTGGAAGCAGCCGCGATGGAGAGGAACGCGATGCTGTTTGATGGAGTGATCTTGCCAGAAATCTTGCGTGACCTGGTGAGAGTGTCTTCATCGGCATACATGGACTCGCACCCAGCAAGCGAGTAGCGAAGACCCGCGATGTTGAAGCCATGACGGGCGAGAAACGACAATCCAAGGTCAAATGATATTGCTCTACGAATAGTAGAAAGTGGAAGGCAAAAGAAAGCCAATCGGGGGTTAGTGGTTGCACTCCGACGTGGATAACCTGATGCAGCTTGCTTTCGAACTTCTTATACAATATACACTGCAAACATGTTCCAAAGAGCTTCATATCGTGCCTTGATAGGCCTAAAAGCCGCTGCAAACAGGCGGACGGGTCTCTCTGCTGTTCGGATACAGGCAACTTCGCCACGATTAGAAGCTGGACCATCGCTGTCATTTGCAAGATACGTCACATCAGACAAGGGCGACTCACATGTACATCCTACACAGCAACCAAGTACATCCCCAGACCGCCTGCCCGACGCTATCAAGTTGGTCTGGACTGCCTGATGTCTTCGATAAGTCGTGGCGTTCTGAAGCTGACCTTTCGTCACACAAATCCTTGTAGAGACCCGCAAGCTTCGGATGCTACATCAGGTGCCGCGAGAGACGCAGCAACCATATCTCAAAAGGACGACAAGGAAGGACAAGAGCGTTTTGGTACCGAAGAGCATACTTTGATGAGCGAGCAGGAGAAGGAGATCCTACAGAAGCTTCTCAAGGAATTCCCTGGTGGTTCAGTTGCAGTTCAGGATGTGTCAGGCGAGTCGAGCAAGTTTAACGCAAGATCGCGCATATGCTAAGCTATACCAAACTTAGGCGGATGTGGGACTTTCTTTGCCATTTCGGTGGAGAGCGACAAGTTCCAAGGATTATCGCGGATCAAGCAGCATCAATTGGTCAACAAGATCCTAGCCGATGAAGTCAAGACATGGCACGGAGTTCAGGTAAGCAATTGGATAGTAGATAAATGAAGATAAAGCACTGATTGCTCGGCGTTGTGGCAGTTGAAGACTATGGCTATCTAGGTGTAACTTACCTGCAGGAATGCCCTTGTACAACAGTAGACAGCTGAACTTCGAGTAAGACATTTACATGTGGATAGTGTCTCAAGTAAATAATGGATCGTATTGCCCTGAGCCTAAACGAATCAACGCATGTAGAGGTGGCGGCTGTCATAATGTAAGATCTCCGGGGTGGCTGCTGGAGCGATCGTCGCAAGCTTCAGCAAGGTGTGGTGCATAGGCTTGAAATTTCTTGAGCTAATTCTATGCAGCGCACCTCGCTGAAGCTTGCGACGAGCATGTGGTTTATCATATAGTCGCAGCTGCATGACGGTAGCCTTGTACCGGATGACCTGTGGCAAAAGTCAAGTAAGCAACTGGTTACTCTATATGCGAGTAATTGTTTACAGGCAACTCTGCAATACTGCTGGCCCCGAACTGGCAATAAGCAGTGAGCTGCACAGCAGGGATGTGCCATCTACTTGCCCTCCTGATGCCTTGACCTTGTCTGGTCTGCCTTGCCACTCCGCGCAGCTCTGGTGGTGCTGCTGATGCCCGACTGCCTTGGCTTTCGTCCTATTCGCGAAATACCACAGCACCACTTTGCTAAAGTGCAGCAGCGCAGCAAGGCCCACCTGAAGACCGTCAATAGACCTGAAACATCAAGTCTACCTCTGAGACTGCTTCTCCCTGCTCGAAATCATGGATTTTCTGTAAGCCCGCTTCGGTCGCCATCCATGCAGGTCAAGTTGGCTGATACAGGTTGAGATCCCTCTAGCTGCCTACCTATACTATGCGGATGCAGTACACGGCGTTCGAGTGAAGGCAACGACCCACGGTAAGGTGGGCTATGAATTTCGCGCCACAATCTAATCTGACCAAAACCCCCCATAATACAGCGTCTGCCCACGCTGCCACAACCTAGCAGTACAGCCGGAGAAGAAACGTGAATGGTTCGAACTCTTCTGTATACCTATCGTTCCTTATAATTGTGAGCTTTGGCCTGTCCTATGGGCTGAAGAGGGCTCTATAACTTCAAGCTGATCATTGTCACCGTTGTACCTTGCAGCTGACCACGTCTGGCACTGCAATATATGCAATTGGGAGATCTCGCGAAATGGAAACTGGCAACCCATGGCGGCTGGACAACTTCAGCAACAGCCTCAAGGCCAGCAGAGCATGCAACCGGGTTATGGAGAACCTCCGCAAGGCTACGCTCAACAGCAGCCTATGCAAGGCCCCCCTCAACAGCAGCCTATGCAAGGCCCCCCTCAACAGCAATATCCGCAACAATCTGGTCCGAAGGTATAGCTGAAGCCGGCAGCAAAGGGAGAACATCGTTTTCCATGCCCGCTGTGCGTTCGCGAAGCCAAGCCTCGCTCTATAGTATATCTTCAGATAAACCCATCGCATATGCACGCACGAACAAGACCAATTACTCTGTTTACGAAAGCTTCTCCCTATGATGTGTGGTAGCATGTGTAGCTATAGCTTGTCATCTGCCTTACTTTGAGCAGCTTATTATGGTCGTTTGCATGACAAGTGTCGCCACCCCAACAAGTTCGCATCCTTCACATCGACGGTCTATGGAAAGTAGCCCGGCGAGTGAAAGCTGCGAAGTGGTCGGTATAGCGACAACTTTCCAGTCATTTCCGCGATACTTCACCCTCAATTCTTAGTCGGCCTTTACGGCGATCGGCGCTTCACTACGTGCAATAGTTTGTCTCTGTTGCTTCTTGCTTATCGCAGAATCAACATCGCTTTCATATCGGAACTAATGCATGGGGTCCCGAGCAGTATGCGGAGTTACTCAAAGCACGCTCATGCCTTTGCGAGCGAGAGGTCGTCTACATGATCTATCCTCGAAGCATGTCGTCCTGCAGCGTCATGCTTTCGCCTCGCCGCGATCGTGTGTACATAGTGCAACTGCAACTGCATCAAATCAGGCAACGACATCAAGTACAAAGATCAAACGCACTTCTAGACGTTGGCGTAATCTAGCTATCGTCGCTGCTGGTCTCGGCGGAGCTGCCTACCTTGCAGATCGCGAATTGAACGCTTCGGCAATCGCAAGAAACTTGAGATGTGCATATTATGGGTGGGGGATCTTCCTCATCCTCGGTTGTTTGTTTCATACAGCTCACACCGTCTTTTGATAACCTTTTTTTAGCGCCCTCATACTGGCAGACTTCAAGTGGAACTTCTCTGAGAATGCTTCGTCGGACGAGATCAACGCTCTTCACGAGCGTGTGGCGGCGAGGCTGCACTACGTGTGTACAGCCAACGGAGGTGAGGCCTTGGCAAATCCATAAGTACCACCAATTATTGTGCTTACTCCTCGCTTCTTGTCTCACCATAGGCCTCTTCATCAAGCTCGGCCAATCTATCGGTATTCAAGCTACTATACTCCCCAAGCCATATCGAGAAGCATTTAGTACTATATTCGACGCAGCACCTCAAATACCATACGAAGAGGTCGAGAAGGTCTTCAAATCCGAGTTCGGTGGAAAACTTCCGCTCGATATCTTCGAAGCATTCGACAAAACACCCATAGCTAGCGCTAGTATAGCCCAAGTGCATCGAGCACGGCTTCGTCTCCCAAGTATAGATGGAAAACCGGGCGAAGCGAGAGAAGTGGCCGTCAAAGTACAGAAACCCGCTATCAAGAAGCAACTCAATCTTGATCTATGGTCATATCAGTGAGTTTCAATCACGTGCTTATCGGCCCTGTAGATGCTAATGGTCTGCTGTCGGCTTATACAGTGCTCTATTATGGATATATGAGAAAGCTTTCCAGATACCCTGCTACTTCGTAGCGCCTTATGTCTCTCAGCAGATCAAGCAAGAAACGGACTTCCTGAATGAAGCCGACAATTCTGAAAGGACAGCACGTTTCATCGCTGATGAGCCCTCTCTTAGAGACAAAATATACGTTCCGTAGGTCACCACAAAGCTACTATATGCAAGAAAGGTCCGCTGATAGATGTACATGTATAGGAAAGTACACTGGCAAGTGACAACGTCACGGATAATGACAGCAGAGTACGTTCAAATCATCAAAAGGATCTTTTGCCAAGACTGACCTGTATCTGTCGTAAACAGCTTCATCGAAGGAGCTACCAAGTTGAACGACAAAGAAGGCATTCAAAAGATGGGCTTTAGTGTCAAAGAGGTCATGGATCCGGTCGTCAGCGCATTTTCAGCAAGTAAGCAACCATCCCGCTCAGTTTTACACTTCCCTCAGCTAAATCGTGCTATAGTGATCTTCGTCTGGGGTCATCTGCATTGTGATCCACACCCTGGTAATGTAGGCACATGTTGATAAAGAGTGTCAGTAATAAATGCTCTAATACCTATTATCCACTCTCGTTCCAGGTCTTGATCCGGCCAAATCCGCAAAAACCTAGAAAGCCACAAGTGGTGATAATTGATCATGGTTTGTACATCGACCTCTCACCGTCTTTCAGACGATCCTATAGCGAGTTATGGCGAGCGCTATTTGTGATGGACACCGATACAATCGAGCGCATCGGTCGTTCCTGGGGTATCGCAAATAGCAATCTTTTTGCATCTGCCACATTACTTCGTCCTACGACGGTGAAGAAGGAAGATCGACCCAAAGCAAGCACCGACGCGGATGGGAAAACTGCTCATCAAGCTCAATATGAGCTGAAAGAACGCCTGAAGACTATGCTTGAGAATGAACAGCTTATTCCGAGAGAGCTGATTTTCCTTGCGAGGAGCATGAGGATGGTACAGGCGGTCAATCAAGGATTGGGAAGTCCCAGTAATCGGATCAATATACTTGCTTGTGAGTACATCTTTTGCTCGCATGTCGCTCGGTAAGACGTTAATGACCCTGTTTGTTGCAGACTGGGCTTCAGAGGGCCTGAGGCGCACATATCCTTTAGACGCTTCAATCGACAAATATACCCGCGATACCTTGCAGATTGAGCCATCGAATAGGTTGAGAACCTGGATCGACGAGAAAAGGAAGCTGTGGACATTCCAGATCGTTCTGTTCTTCATTGATATCGGCTTTGTGCTGACGAAAGTCAGGCAAGTATGGCTTAGGCTAGTCAAGGGCCGTGAAGAAGGATTCGAGGATCTGCTCCAGCAGCAGGTCAGCCAAATGGCCAGAGAAGAGTTTGGAATGGAGCTGTAAGTGTCGAGAGGCCTTATCTTTTTGGTTTAGCTAAGTAAGACCCCCATCTGCTATAGGGACGATGATGCCTTTGCGGGCTAGCTAGCCAGTATGATAAGAAATCGTTCCCGATGGTGTCTCGAACAACATAGACGCGCTTATACCCACAACACATCCTATTTCACAATCGCTGTGTATCATTGTAGAGCAGTGCCCAATGCAATGTTAATCTTTCCGCTTCTGGACTCTGAAGAGTGAGAGACCTTCTCGCTCATACTGCCCTTTGAACGGATCGTCCTGCACCTGGAGTGCGCAATTTGCATCAGACCATACCCAGACTCTAAAAATCGTTTTTCTAGCTTACGTGCTCCCAAGTGAAGTGCTTCTTGAGTTGCGTAAAGAACCGCTTATCCGCTTTTCTGCGTTTCTTGTAGCAAAGCAGTATTTCTGTGTTTCTGGTCGACAGGAGTAGCATCGTCTCGATGAGCCATGGGAAGGTGATCTCGAGCTGCCATGAAAGTAAGCTTTGGCGCTTCGTATGGTAATCGACATGGACTCACATAAATGCAGTCGGCGAGCAGGAGCAAATCTGGCTGATGTGGAACATTATCGGGCAGAGGTTTGCCCCATGCTAGTTCTTCCACTTCAACCACATCTTCGAGCTGATTAAGAGCGACATTCTGCCTGGCTAGTGGCAGCAGTTGTTCCAGATCAGTAGACCAGATCTTCAAGTCAGGAACGCGCAAGCTTCCTAAGGCACAAGCAACAATTCCTGTTCCTGCTCCAAGCTCTATTGCTGTTTTATTTTGCCACCTTGAAGGATCTTGTTTGTTCTGGAGATGCAGATAGCGTGATAGCACAACTACAGATCAGAGAGAGGTTTAGACTGATACAGACGTCCACGAGCGCAAATATGGCGGTGGCCTACCTGCGCTTTGCCAGATGTGCTAATGCACATAACAATGATACAATGGTTAGGTCGCGTCTGCAATCAGTGGAGACCGCTGTGTGCTCACACCGCCGCAGCCTACATGATTTGACATCAACTTAGCAGCAGTAATCTCAGACATGTAATACAAGACTCCTCGCGCACCTGGCCCGCCGTCCACCGCGATTCTGAGGTCGACATCCAAAAAGTGGAAGTCGCTGAGGCTAGCATATCTCGCCGGTCTGCCGTCGGTATCAGGGTTTCCAGCATCGAAAGGATCCGCTACCTTGAGCATGCGAGTCTCGAGACCATCACTGCTGCTGCTCTCGCCATCGCTGTCGCCTCCATCGCCTCGACTCTTGATCACCATCTATCACTGCAAGAGTCGAGTGAAGCACAACTTGCAGAGCACTCCCGCGATACTGCTTTATCGCACTCCAATTGGCGCATGTGAAAAGCTGCAAAGTGCAGGAGCTCGGATAGACGCAGAACGTGCATAAGATGAAGAAGAGCTTAACGGACCTGCCCGTCGAGATCATCGAACGGATCGTTGGTAGGTTTCTTCATGCAGTTGCCATCCATGCGTGGCAAAACTGCTGCTAAGTGCATGTACCCTTACTAATGTTGACTGGTATACTCACATGCAGCTAAATGCCAAGAAAACGATGCCGCAGCTCTGATAGACGAATGTAAGACGATAGTAGAACACACGGTCCGCGACCATGCCGGCGGACAGGATGCAGCCGACGAAAGTGGATGGGAGACCGAAGAAGACGACGAGGACATTGACGCTGAAGCAGAAGATCTTCTCGGTGTGGACGATGTCTTCGGAGACGATAGCATAGATGCTGGATGGTGCAAAACCTGCGACATGTACCATCACATTGGTAAACGTTGCTGCCTAGACCCGGACGGCGTTGCAGATGATGTGCCCGAAATGCCGTCCCTGCATCAAGTCGCAATGACTTCAAAATACCTTCGAAACCTTGCTCTTCCTTACATACATCAAGCTGTTGACTTCGAAGCTTTGGACAATACAAAGCTGGAGCGCTATCTGGAGCTCATTGTTCCAAAATATGGCCACTTAGTGAAAGACGTAAGACAAGCGTCACAGCCCGAACTTTGACACCGCGCTGATACATTTTAATCTAGTTCTGGATTCGTATATCTGCTGGCGAAAATGCCGAATTCTTCCATGTAGGCGAAGAGGAGGCAGAGGACCCAAACCTTTACCAGGCGGAAAAACGCTTCGAATTAACCATGCAAATTTTACGAGCACTCCCAAACCTAGTATCCATCGATGTGGATTACACTTATTTGGAAACTGGAGGTATGGAAGATCTGTTCGACAACATACAAGAGAGAGGCGTGCAGATACTGGGCCTGCACCTAGCTGCCGATATTATGCGGTGTCGTTTCACAGCCAGGCAACTATGCCCATTACTGAAAGCTTTGACAAGCTTGGAAGCCCTGGAAGTTAGCGGGATAGATCAACAATCTGCATCAGAACCTTTGTTACGGGATGTTATAGCAAGTTTGCCAAAATTACAGGTATTGGATCTGGCAGATGCGCATTGCGTCCAGGACGACTGGGCCCAAGCCAATTGGCAATGTGCCTTGAGAGCTTTGGATCTCGACGAGTAAGCGAATCTTTGCCTGCCTAAGTGGAAAGTCAACTGAGGTCTCGCCGTTCTAGCTGCCAGAATATCTCGGGTCAAGGCGTGGAGGCGCTGATAGTACGCCACTCTTCGAGTCTTCGGTATCTAGCACTGAATGGTACTCCGTACCAAAGTATCGGGAACTTCAACACTGGGCAGCCTTTCGACCTGCCAAGCTTGACGACGCTCTCGCTGGAAGACTATCAATTCGATTTCAACTTGGTCAAACGTTTCGAACTCTGTCCTCTGCTATCGAGGCTCGAGCTGGGTACTTTGGACGAGATGGATCCGCAACAGCTCGTCGAACTTCTTGAGCGGGACGGCTTTACTGCGCTGAAGGAGATTATGCTCACTTGTGACTGGCCTACAGCTGCCGAGCACCGAGCGATGGAAACTCTGGAGCTCATTTGCTTTGAGAAAGAAATAGCTTTAGAGATTGAGCCTGACGACTCAGATGATGAAGATGATGATGATGACATGTCTTTTGATGAGGATGACCCTGATAATGAGTACTGGGAGGAAGGTTTCACAGAAGAGGAGATAACAGACGATGACGAAGAAGAAGAAAGTGGAGAGGGCGATATCGACTTTTAGTAGTATACGCGAGATTTTGGGATGAAGATGAGGGACACATTTCGCACACAGTTAGAACTATACAAATATAGAAGTTCAGATAGCGTTGCGGTGTGGCAAACGGGTTCGTTTACATATTTCTCGAACCTCTTGTAATTCAGCAGTCAGGTCGCAAGACTGTATAGTCTGGAGGCATATAGGGGTATTGATATAAAAAAGCATGCTGTGGAAAAGAACATGATTCGTCTCAGACACCCTCGACCGCCTTGGAGGCTTATCACCGCATTGCTATTTTGACTTGATGCTTTGCCGCAACACCAACTCCAGCGAGAATGGAAGAAACTTCGTAGTCCAGGTCATGTCGCTCTGCACGTGGTCAACATTGAAAGCGTAGCGGAAGCAGACGTTTCGTTACACGCAGGAGAGTCAGCCTGAAGGATTTCAATCCGCATAAGGGCCGGTCCAGGCTGGACCATAAACTAAGAGCAAGAGCAAGAGAAGGGTCAGAAGAGCAACATCTGTGCATCAATCATGGCAGCTGCAGCTCTGCTATCGTCGGCGCAAGGCCTGTTTCGCGGGTCAACGCTTGCATCTTCATACACAATCGATAGCGGTCCGTCACGTCAAGCCGCAGTCGTAGGGTTATGGACCATACAGAAAGCGACGCATAAGAATGGCAAAACCGTCAGCATATGGACATTCGACAAGAGCGTGCTGTCGAATTCGAAAGCTCGCGGCAAGCTGGAAACAGTTGTAGAGGTCTTGAAGAAAGAGGTGCGTTTGCATGGATCAACGCTACGCACTCTCCAGGAGTTCCAGCTGACACGAGCGGTCTGTACAGGTTTCCATGCTTACTCGTCTACGGCATCCTTGTGTACTGGAAATGGTGGAACCTCTGCAAGAAACGCGGTACGCAGCGCCCTCGTAGACTTTCGCCACGTGCATGCAGGCTGACGTGCAGCTGTGCTCTGCAGGTCATCCCTTACATTCGCAACAGAGCAAGTCACTGGCTCCCTCAAGTCAGCAGTGTTGGCTGCGGGCAGCTCACGACCCATGCGAAGAGGGGCATCACACGAAAGCGATGATGGAAACGATCTCGACGAGATAGAAATACAGAAAGGCTTGCTGCAAATAGGCAAGGCTTTACAGTTTCTGCACGAAAGCGCCAAGCTTGTGCACTCCAACCTCACTCCTGAAGCTATCGTCATCAATGCAAAGGTCGGCATAATCCCAGATGCGAAGGCCATGCGAACTAGCTGATGTGTTTCGATACATATAGGGGGATTGGAAGCTTAGCGGTTTTGGCTTATCAACATATTTGACCTCTCCGACAGGCGAGCCAGCTAGATGGACGTTCCCTTCTCTTGATCGCTCCATGCCTCAGGCAGTACAAAAGGACTTCGATTATATGTCTCCGGAATACGCTCTTGACGAGAGCTTGTTACCTGCGAATGACATGTACAGTCTTGGCTGCGTGCTGCATGCAATACATACGAAAACTGGTCCGCCATTCAGCAATCACGGCAGTCTGCAGAACCTTCGCGACAACATGGAGAATTTAACTTCCATGAGGGCTGGCTGGCACAAGCTGGGTGAAGAAGTGCAAGGTGAGCCGGCCAGTGTGATGACATTCGATGACCACTGCAACAAGCTGATTCATACGATAGACGTCTTGTCACAATTGCTTACCCGCTTCCCCGGCTCGAGAATGTCTGCCGCATCCTTCCAGTCATCCCGATACTTCCAGTCTATACTGGTGTCGACGTTACGATTTTTAGATCGGGAGAACTTTGCTGCCAAACCTAGAGAAGAACAGGTGAGACCTTCCCTCGTATTCAAGCAACCTATGACTGAATTCGCGTATGGACTTTTAGGCTTCCTTCCTAAAAGGACTGCTGAAAGTGCTACCTCAATTCTCCGACAAGGTCGTGAAACGCAAGATTCTGCCCAGCTTGCTGGAAGAGACTCGTAAAAATATGCTGGTGCCTTTCTTGCTGCCTTGTATCTTCTATATAGCCGGCAAGATGAACAATGTCAGTTTCGTCGCTACAATAACAGCCTTACAGATTTTAACTATTCTGTCAAAATATAGGACGAATTTGCGGAAAGCCTTCTGCCATCGCTCAAACCCCTTTTCGCTCTCAAGGATCCACCTCAAGCTATGTTGACTATGCTCGATAGTCTGCCCCGGCTTCAGGCTAAGTGTAGTGCAAGCACATTCCGAGAGGGTGAGTGTGGTGACATGGCAAAACCTGGAGTTTCCTAACGGATGCTGCTGTCCGCAGAGGTCCTGCCTCTGGTCTACAATGCACTGGATAGCGACATAGCACCTCTTTTGGACAAAGCCTTGCGGATCATACCCAACTTGTCCGAAGGATTGGATGTAAGTGACGAAGCCTGAGAAACGCGATTCTAATGTCTAACAAACGATACATAGTATACAACGGTCAAGAATATGCTATTACCGAAAATCACAGCGGTTTTTTCGAAAACAACGTCACTAGCTGTCAAAGTCTCGACGCTGAACTGGTAAGCCACCATACATTCATGTACAGTGCAAGCAAAAGCTCATGCTTTGAACAGTTTCAGAGCCCTCGTGCCCATATTGGACAAATATACTCTGACCGAGAAGCTTGTGCCATTACTGGCTCGCATCAAGACAAAAGAGCCATCGGTCATGATAGCAACCCTAGGAGTGCATGAGCAGATAGGTCTCAAATGCGACATACAGGCTTTGGCGACCCTAGTCTTGCCTCAGCTATGGTCCATGTCCATCACGCCATTGCTCAGCGCTGAGCAATTCGCTCGGTTCATGTCTACAATAAAGCAGCTGGGCGCGAGAGTCGAGGAAGAGCAGTCCAGGCACTTGGCCGAAATCAAGAGGCTTGAAGGCACGACTGCCGCCAACAACCAGGCGCGCAGAGCCAACTTGTCAGCAAATGGTGAAGTCGACTTTGAGGCTCTGGTACGCGGGTCTTCGCAGAACGGTAGACAGCGCTCGATAACGCCAGATCCTTTCGGTACAACTGATGATTTCGCCAAGGTGAGCAGAGCATGCCTAGCTTTTACAAGAACCATACATATTCAGACTGATACTTGTTTTTTGTTCAGTTCGATAATCTATCAATTTCAAACTCGAGCTTCACTCCACCTGTTGCATCCTCCTCCACGTTGTCGCCATCGATGTCCGCCTCACCCGCCATGCGCCGGTCGTCAATATCTTCTCGTAGTTCTGCACCCTCCCAAGGTGTACGTTCAGCATCTGTTCTTGGTGCACGTCCGATATCTTCTTCTACTTTTCAGTCGCGGAACGGGCTGGCTATAACACCCGACTCTTCCGCTCCACCGTCACCGCCACCGCTTGCACCCTTGCAACCATCTATCAGAGCACTTCCACCTCCATTGACAGCAACAAATAGCTCAAGCGGGTTGCGACAGCCTTCAAATATTGCAAATCCTACGGTCTCCGGGCCAAACTACAATTTGTCGTTATCATCACAACCTCCGAGCATGTCTATGGCCGTGCAACACTCATCGAACAGCTTCATGCAGCCACTCCAACCGCAGACTTCGACCCAATCGCAAGCTCCGATGGCATCATCAAGCATTCAATGGAGTACTCCACCGATTGCACCCCAAAGCTCTTCTGCGTCCGGACAATGGCCGACAGCCACCCCGAAGCCAGCTTCTGTGCCTCCGGGCTGGGCTGGAACATCTGTGCTACAGCCAACCAAGAAAGAAACGACATTCGACTGGGGAGATCTTGATCCGATGCGGTAGTGGGTTGGCGATGCGACTAGATAGCGTTGCAGACTGCTTGGCATGAAGACATTGACGAGAGAGGAAGATACTGTAAAAAGGGTTCACGCTTTTGTCTTCTGATTGTTGTCTACAGAAGCAAAGCCAAAGAGCTTGTTGAGACTGTGTCGGAATCGCATCTTGACGCCTTCGAAGTCATCCAGTGCGGGTCTGACGTCTAGGTAGAATGCCAGCTGAGGGGGTACGCCGGCTGGTAATGCAGCTGCTCCGCCTCTGCCTGTATAGAAATCGATAACATAGCGTATGCGCTTGCCGTTGCGGTCTACGATCCAGTCGTGTCGATCGAAGGGTGGTTGGTAGCTGGTTAAGAAAAAAGCAAGGTAAGAGATGGCAATAGACCATACTTCGACAAAGACTTACCCAATGAGTACCTTCCACCATGCTCTAGGCGATCTATCATTCGGTCGACCTTTAAAGGTAACGAGCTGAGGAGTAACTTGTTCACCAGCTTCTCTTTCCCATTTCATCACTTCCGTCCACGTTCTCTCATTCACAGCATTATGAATAGTAACTACAGTATCCATATCTTCCTGTTTAGGATTTCTATCTTTTCGTTGCAAAGCGGAAAAAAATTGCGAGGGAGATGGGTAGACCCATTTGCTGCTTGATGCTTTTGCTGCTTCTGGTGGTGCTGCTGTAGAATTGGAAGAGCTTTCCAAGAATCGAGGAATCGTTGATGTCTCTCGGTCTCCTGAGAGTTGCTTTGCTTTTGATGAAGATGCTGAACTGGACATAGATGCGCTATTGCCTGGTATGAATGGATGAGGTGCTTCTGACTCGCCAGTTGATAGTTTTTGCTTGTGTAGCCATCTTGAGCGTGTCGAATGGTCGACTGGACATTGCGATGCTTCGGAGGACTCAGCTGACACTGGCGTACTCGTAGTGCTCGAGACTGATGTCGCAGGGACCTTCGAAGGTCCAAATGGCCAGGTCAAACTCATGGTTGTAGTTTGATGGAAAGAGAATCAAACGGCATGGATGCGTTGCACCAGCAGCTTCTGAGGCGCTTGGGAAAAGTCGCCACTGACATTTGAATATCGGCCGTTTGCAGGAGATGTGTCACCAAGAAATCCGCGGAAGCACTCTCATCTCGCCTCCTGACGGCTGTCCCTAAGGCTCTGACAGCCGTGAGCAGAGCGAGATGAGATTGCGCGCGCGGAGCTCCTCGCTGCGACACATCTCCTGCAAAATGGCGATACTTCCAAAGGCGAACAGACACTCGGCACCACCGCTACTCTTCATGTTCCACTGCTTCAGCTGATAGACCTGAAGCGATGCCGGTCAATTGACTAAGTCACACGCGCCCAAGGTCAGATATCTATAGTATTCACATCTAGAATAACGCCTGCTCTGCTAAGTACATGGAAGGATCAGATGATCTTCGCCCTCTACTCATATTTGATAGTATGTCTGAGAGTACCAATGCCATCAATGACAATCCTAACTTCGTCACCGTCCTGTAAGAAGACGGGTGGATTTCTAGCGTATCCGACGTTGGCAGGAGTACCAGTCATAATAACATCCCCCTGTTCGAGTGTAGTACCCTGACTGAAATGCTCAATGATACGTGGGACAGTATGAATCATTGAATCTGTTGAGTCTTCCTGGAAATCTTGTCCGTTTAGCTTGGAGGCTACTCTTACATCGGAGCTGTCGAAGATCTTCGGGGAAATCAAAGCGGGACCTATAGGAGCGAACTTGTCTAGGCCTTTTCCGTAGCACCATCTGGGCAGACCAAAATGCTTCAGAGAAGAGTCGATGCACTTATACGGGGTAAATACGCCTACTGTGATCCGGAGTAGGGGAACTGTTGTTGTGCGCGTCTCCACGAGACATCGTTTCCGCACTGCGAGGCAAGCAAATCAGTAATCGAGTGTATATAATTATAACAGCACAATAGTCAGTGACATACTGTGAAGCCGAGCTGCGGGAGAAATCAAGGTTAGGATTGCTCTGAGGCGAAATATCTGGCATCTATAAACTCACGACATAATCTAAAGCTTCTGATTGCTTGATGTCTTTGCCTGTCTTTTTGATAACGATACAGAGCTGTAGAAGCCAAGGGTAAGGTCAGTATAGATGAAAAACAACCTTTTCTGCCAGAGGCTGTGACTTGCCTCGGCCTCTAGATCCATCGTATCTTGGGCATATTTAGGAATGGGAACTGGTTCATCCGGATTAGCCAGAGCTGAACGACCTTTGATGAACTCTGTTGGCCATTCTGGAATCTGTAGCGGGATATAGTGTGGTAAGTTTGGGGATGTTATGGAAGTGGCGATATGTGGGTCATGCAGGACCGGAGGAACCTACCTTTCCCTTCATATGGCCTTCCTGGACTGCAGGAATGATGAGGAATATCAGCATGTCTCTTCAATGCACGCATGAGGCGAGCTACGAAGCTGTGCTTACTGTGCTTCACATAGTTCAATCCGACGCATCTGAACATTGTGATCTGCTCCTTGGAGACTGGCGACAGCAGCTTCTTGATAGTCTTGACCTCGTCGGTGACTGTGGCATCGCCGTAGATATCGCCAGTGATGACATTTGCTTTCACACCTTCGTATTGGAGGCCAATGTCGAAGTTGGGATCATCTTTAGGATACTGCGGTTCACCTTGGTAGGTCTTTCCGTCCTCCTGCGCCACGAAGCGGACGAGACGGTTCCAGGACGAGGAGGAAGCAGAGGACGACATGCTGCGTGCGCTGGTAGCTAGACAGCGGCGGATTGTTGACGCCAGCGTGGTGTGCATATGCGAACTGGTGGGTGCTGGACAGACGGAAACGAGCTTTCCACATCTTTCTTTCTTCTCCCGCACGTGGGGCCCATCGGATGGCTTGCCGAAAGTCTGAAGCAGCCGGCAAGAGGTGGGTCGCAGGTGGGTCACATTGAAATGTTATATATCGCACTGATAGCATGCATGCATGGCTTGATTGCGATGCTACCAACTACTCACTGCGCCCTTCTACGCTCTGTATTCTATGGGTACACGGTACATCCCCCTTGGGGTAATTGGGAAATTTCTACACATAGAGGTATCTCAGAACTTCCACAACGAAACGAACATCACACGCATTCCAAACTACTCTTCAGCATCACCACCACCCAGCGTGTTTTGGATGTTGGCAAGGGCCTCTCTCGCCTCGTCACGCTCCTTTTGAACTCTCGCCAGCACTCGCATCGCTGCGTCTTCCTTGTACAGCGCATGGCTGAGCTCTTGTCTCAGCTGAGCATTCTGTTGTCGCAGATCGAATGTTTCAAGGACGACTGCGTCCCATTCATTTTGAAGAGCAAAGAGAAGAGTAGGGACGGAGGTGAGATTGGGTGGACGGGGAGGTGCAGCTGGTGCAGAGGGAGCTGGATAGAGGAGAAGAAGTTGAACGGGCGAGGTCAGTAAGAAAAGGACAATGGATAGGAAGCACGAGCAGGCATAGAGGAGAGGAGAGTGATGACATTCAGATAATGTAGATAAGTTTGTATGAATCATGGGAGCCCAGAAAAGGGCTACTCATAATCAGCCTTCTAGTCCAGCTTTTTTGAATGGTCTTTCATCGTGGTGAGAGCGAGTACGGCGGGAGTACAAGGGAAGTGCGTACTCTCCACTAGAGTGTGATGGAGTGAAAGGTGTGCCTGCTCGTGTCGAGCGTCTATCCTGTACTCACTGGTCTTCACGTCGACAAGGTCGTCTTCGCTGATTATTTCGCCCGTAATCGGGTCTTTGGAGTCGTTATTTCTGCACGACCAACAGCAGGTTTCGTTCAGCATGCGCCCTGCTATACTATCGTGTATGACAAGTACTAGCAAGTGCTGCTTTGTCGCAGGCCGCCCACTCACTTGAGGTACTGCAGGATCAGCTCCTTCTCGTACACATTGCCAGACTTGACCGACACCACAGGGTGGAGGGGAGGGTTCCCCGAGACTGTTTGAGGGAGTATATATTCAGCATGTCTCCTATCGTAGTAAGGACGTATGCCTCCCACTCACTTGCACAGAACATGGTTCAGTGCTCCTCGCAGTTCACGAGTTGGAAGCTGGAAGAGCCGCAAACTTTTTGCTCTGCTTCTCTCAGCCATGGCGGACGACGATGGCGAAGAGGGCAAGCAACACAGCACGGCAAGACAACAGGCTGGATATGCCTGACATGTGTGGCTCATGGCAACCACCTAGACGACTTGACAGAATACGAAATCGTCATTGTCAAATTTGGCACACAAGCCATCTGGTCGATGGCGATGATGTTGACTGATGGAGGACTCGCATTGACTGATGGAGGACTCATATTGACTAGATGTGATTCACTTCAGCGCCGAATTGCAAAAGAAGCCCACCTACTGATCTTCGTACATGCAAGGGTCCCAAATACCTGCCAGTTTACCTCTGGCATCTCGATTTCCTCGACGAAAGGTTGGGATGGGTGACGTGAGGTGTAAATACATAGCTAATGCAAGCAGTCTCTAGACCAATTGAATGAGATTAAAGAGGTAATGCGAAAGCGCCTAGGAAGTGACAACAACACACTACTGAATGCGATTTTCTAACAAACAATGAGGACAGGAAAAGCAGTTCAAACAAGGCGTTATAGCGGATAAGGCATGGGTACTGCTGGATATTAAGGTCTGTATGAGGAATACTAACAGTGTTGTAACAGAGAATATGCGTACATTCGGGGCATTCGTGTCTGCCTTCTTCGTAAAAGAGCACATCTCGTGATAATTCGTAATGTTGAGAGGACCAGCGCTAATAGTAATGCCGTGTGATTTCGTATGAGTGTGCAGGTATCTTCCAGGTGGGATATGCAACAGCGCACGCACGCTCGTGTCCGTGTGCCGGAGCTTGCTTTCCTTTGTTGCAGCCGGGCATGCTAGCAGCACCCCCAAACTCGGGTTGGGTCGTCTGCCTTGCCCTTCATTTCGTCCGTGATCATAATAGAATCTTTCGTACGGAGCACACGCTCCTGTTCAATCTGATTTTTTCGCTCGACAAGCTTGCCGGCGATAGTTGCAAATAGCATGTCAATGCCTGGATGCGTGCGCGATTCAGTCAGATCGGTTACCTTTCGGGCTATAACGGTCGAGTATGGAGGATACATACCGTCATCCTCTTTGGCGGATACCTCTTCTAATCCCCAATCTTTGAAAGCCGGCAAGGCAGGTTCCGATTCCTCAGATGCTTTCTGCCGACTGCCTGACCTGCTCAAGTTGAACGAAGCCAGGCCAACCATACCCTGTCTAGAATTACTAGGCGATCCTTCGTCCGCACTTCTCGATGGTGTCGTAAGTCCACCAGAAGTCGAGCGTCGAGGTTGCGGAACAGCCAGTGTCGAAGCGTCAATCCCGCTAGCTGGTCGAGCGATCCAATTTGAGATTTGCCTTTGAGCATCTTCAAGAGTAATCTTGCGCGATGTGTGGGCGAGATCGGCTTTGTTGCCAACAATATGAACGATCAGATCGCTTGTCATGTTTTGTCGTAATTCTGTAGCTCAGACATCAGCTTGTAGTCTCATTCAATGTCTCTCTGCAGCGGACGTACCATCTAGCCAGACTTGAATGTCTGACAAACTCTCGTCGTTCGTAATGTCGTATACTAAAATAGCTGCGTGAGCTCCACGATAGTACATTGGTGCCTGTGTACAGTGACATTCGAGTCAGCTAATCTATGCGCGTAGGTCACAGTCTGTACGAGAAAGTGCTTTACCATGCTTCTGAAGCGCTCTTGTCCTGCTGTATCCCATATTTGAAGTCGAACCTTGATCCCGCCTTCGAAGTCCAGCTTCTTGACGAGGAAAGAAGCGCCAATGGTCATGGGTAGGGTTGAGCTGAATTTGCCTGTAATATAGCGGTGCACGAGAGACTGCGAGCAAGGCAAGGATGAGCATAATAATGAGTCTTCTAGACATGTGATGACAGAGGAGAACTGGCTTCAACTCACTGTTTTTCCTACACCCTGCCGCCCTAGCAAGACAATCTTTGCTTCGAGCTGGTTACTGCGCTGTGCTTCATGAGAGGCTCGACTGGAGTACCGCGGTGATGTAGACATGTATGGGTCGGTCCGCGAGCGAGTCGGAGACAGTTGCGGAGCACTGCTATTTTCGCCATGGGTATGTTTGCCGCGCTCCCATTGCTGTTGTCGACCAGCTGAGCCGCTCTGAACCGAGTTGAAGGAAGACCCAGGCGGAGACGACATTTTATCAACTGCCGAGGGAGAAAGCAGAGCTTGTGATCCCAAAGAGGCTTTACGATAGCGTGAGCCTAGTTGCATTAGATGATGTGTTTGATGGGATTGATGTTGGTGGTCGCCGAGTGAGCTATACTCGCTGCTGCTCGGAGGTACAGAAATAGATTGACCATGCCGGCGATGTCCTGTTGCAGGCATTTGATGTGTTGCTCCGTTGTGGTTGTAGTTGCTTGACGTGTTGCACAAAGAGTAAGGATCCACGCTGTGTCTACGGTCCGCCGCCGAGCTTTTGTTCGAAGGGACCAGAGGAGGAGATACTTGGCCAAAACTTTTGCTTGCCGAAGAGATGGATTCAGTCGTAGCGGCAGGATTTGCATCTTGTCCAACAGGGGAGATGCTGTTCCATGCTGTATTGCTAGGCGGTGAAGAGGTGGTGGCGCTGACAAGCGCGTGATGTGAAGATAGTGCTGCAGAGGGCGGACTCGCGGCAGGCGAGACGGAAGTAGGAGGGGACTTCCTCATTGCATCCATGTTGATAGCAGCCATGCTTTCGATAGCTGGCGAAGTCGGACCTGCCGGTCCAGAAGCCGAAGTAGAATATGCACGAGCACGAGTCGGGGCAGGTGCAAATGTGACAGAAGCAGAATTCTGCACAGGTGGTGCGACAGAGGACGTGCCTGGGAATTGAGGTGGTGGACTTGTGCTTGCATTCACGAGCTGCAAACCAGCTCCCATCGACGAGACTGCACTTGTTGTGTAAGATCGTGATAGACCTTGTCGCGGGCTTGTAGAATAAGACCTCGTGGAGCTTGACGCAGGAACACCTCCGTCTACAGCACGAGCTCTGGTATACTCACTACTGGGCGCCTGCCCAGCTTTGTAAACTGTTGCCAGCGAACTGTGTTGAGTCGCTTTCGCTCGTGCTTGTCGATGTACAGGCTGTTGCGACGCCACAGGCAGCTTGGAGTGGTAGCGCGGCGCAGACGTCGAAGACTGTGTTGATGTGCAGTAGGAGGGTCAGAAGTATGTCAAGATGCGGCAATGAGGATAGGTCTCAGCTTCTCGAACCGCTGCACTGAGCCCGCCATGGCCTGCGTGCAGACTCACATCAAAGCCAGGCGAAGAGGTCGGTGTGGACAGCGTCGGACGCGTCGAGTGCAAGCGTCCTGCGGCGGTCTCTGCACCAGCCAGCTGGAGTGCAGAGGTGCCGCCCCGCTTCTTCGCTTGCTCAACCACAGTATGCCCGCTGCTCTGCTCGTCCTCGTCCTCCTCGTCGCTCGCTCGACTCGTGGCCTCTGTTGCCATGCTCGACTCGGTTCCGCTGCTGCTCGAGATGCTGGCCGACTCGCTGACGCTGCTGCCACTGCTCAAACTCCTGCTGGCAGCAACCTGGGGCCTGGCTGACGATGCTGACCTCTTCGCAGCTGCTCTGTCCAACCCCGCCTGTACTAGCTGCTTTTCACGCTTGCTTGCTTGCTTGGACTCGGCGAGGTGCTGCTTCGGCAATTGTACGGATCCGGACTCTTCACCACCCTTTCTTGCAGTGGTCACAGGTGCTGACAGCCTTGGCCTGTTGGAAACGTTGAACATGCTCTAATGCTACCAAGAGCAACTGTGACGGTATCCAACAGTCGCAAATAAACAGTCTTCTGGGCCTCGTCTGCCCTGGGATCTTCTGCTCTTTGGATTCTATAACCTTGCAGCAGGGCCAGCCTGACAGCAAGAGAGCGATAGAAGGTGGGGGTGAAATAAATGATAGTGATGAGTATCCGCCGACGGACAGCTTGAAGAGGCAGTCCGCCAGAGACCCGAAAGGATTGTGCTTCTGTTGATGAGATATGAAGAAAGGTGGCCAGAGGATTGGCTTCGAAGGTATCGCTAGATGAGATCAAGGTTCTGACGTTCCAAGCCAACTTTGTTGTTGGAGAACCTCGCCGGGGCAGGATCTATAGGCTGTAAAGGAGTGTGGGTTGCCCTTCCAGGGAGAACTATTAAACTAATTATGTGATATGAGGAAGAATGACAAACATCACAGGGTGGAGCTAGCATCGGCCTTCTCTATTCCTGCATGAGATGTGGACGCTGCTGGAGAACAAGGGTCTGGCCGTAGGTTCGCTGCGCCACCCCGAAATGCATAAAGAAGCGTTATCACCGGCACCGGCAACTGCAAGACATCGCACAGCAACACCTCATTTACAAAGCTACAGGTGAATTAACATGACCTGACAGCAGACTATATCTTCCATTGCGGAGGTCAATCTCAATTTTACGAAACGAAGAAATAAATCTCCTGTCGATCCTGCTCTTTGTCGAAGCCTCGCTCGGAGACGCGAAGCCTTCAAGGCGAATCTCATTTCACCTTGTTAATGACGTGTTGACATGACTTCCACTAAAAGCAGCACGCGATACGGATTTATCGTGCGAGCTCCACCTTGTCCAGGCAAGGATGAAGGCTCAAGGTCAACTCTTACGCAAAGTCCTCCCTTTCGCGCTCTGATGTTGTGTCCAGGGTCGTGGTCAGCCCCACACCATTGTCCATCGACGTCAGATCCGACCAAAACAAAGTTCGAGATGGCCAGCCATTAATCTATGCAAGAATGGGCACGTGACTTGTCCGGAATTAACAGCTCGAGACAGATCTGCGAAGCAGTTCAGAACACACCACAGAAGCTCGCAGGGGCAAGTCGCAGTAGTGACGGAGTTGCTGCTTAGCATATGCTTCTGTGTATCACCATCTGTACTCGGTGATATACTGCTAGCTTTACTCCACAACTTTCAGAAGCATTCTGCTTGTTATTACCCTAGCAGCTGCAGCTTCTTGTGTTTCGTGCTGCAAGGGAACGCCCTTTGAGCAGTGTCGCATACTACTGTTCATCCTACAACCTTGCTTACATGTCGCAGACGATTCCGGGCAGTGGTGAATCCACACCTTTACTTCACATTCACTCGCGGTCACGTGACCCTTACTCGCATTCCGATCACTCGCGCGTAAATGCAACAAACGCGTATTGTTGACAGCAGAAACGAGGCTCGAAGGCCATCTCTGCTTCAGCACCTCAAGACAGGCCTACCTTGCTGCTGATCTGTCAGTCACAGTTGGCTATCTGTGAGCATGCAGTCGCCTCGATCCGCTCCTGACGCGGAAAGCGAGATGCAGACCCTTCCAGCACGGCCCGCCGTCAAGCGAACATATGGAAAGCCCAAGACGACCATGATTCCCGTGATGCAAGCAGACGAGTCCTTCTCAAGTGATCTGACGAGTTTGTCTCAACTCTCGCAAGCTAGCGCCGTCAGTAGTGCACCCAAGCAGCAAGACGCACCGCACTCGCCCGAAGCAAGTAGCGACAGTGGCATGGACGAACATGAAGATAAGGCACTCACGGACTCTGGGTGTTTTACAGCACCTAAAAGTGTCAAAGAGGCGCTCTTGGGGATAGATGAGGATTACGATGCACTTTCAGATGGAGGCGGGCATCCATCCAAGCTATTTGCGCAGCCAGCGCCGAGCGCAGAGCAGGCCGATGAGCAGGATGAGCAGCAATCCCACGAACACAAGCGAGAGCGAGTCGTATCTGGCGCTTCTTCTTCGTCTACCCATGGGATTCATCGCATACAAAACCAAATTCTCACATCCACTTCTTCACCACATCGTACAGACGCTCGTCACTCGAGCCCGCCAACTTCGCCTCGTTCGCATGCAATTAAAGCACATTCCGACGCCGAAGGCGAGGAGACCGTTCTTCCGGTTCATCTACGGAAAGTAGCTAAGAGTCAACGCAAAATTCTTGACTCAGAAGACGAGGAATCAGATGAACCATCCAAGGCAGAGAGACCGTCGGTGTCTCCTCCTCGCAGTCTTGTGCAGCCCTCGAAGATTCATAGCCGCCGGGTGATAGATGACGACGAGGAGGTCCAGTCAGCAAGCAATGACAGCGACAACGGAGATCTGCATTCATTACAATCCGCTGGGAAAAGTCACAAGGCTCGCTTCAACAGTCAATCTGAAGAAGCAGGCGATGTAGCGAGTCAAAAGACAGAAGCAATCGAGCAATACGAAGATTCTCCAATATACCAAAGCAACAGGCGCTCTGAAAGCCCAGATGCGAATGAGAAGTCGCGAAAGTCTAGAGTGAGTCTCCATCTTCAATAGACCGGCCTTTGCTGCTGCATGCTGAACCCTTTCTGTGTAGCCTCCCAGCAAGAAAGATGAGGAAGAAGCCCACAGAATTGCAGAGCAGTCTCGAAGAAGTAGGCTTAACAACTCAACGTGCCCAGACACTGGGGAGTACCTAGCCGGACTGACTCTTCTTTACTGTGCGCAGGTCGGCATGCGTCTATCATGCCTCGCTCCAAGCCGGCGAGACCGCTTTCCGAGATCTCTCAGCGACTGCAGGGTACCGACCAGTAAGTACACCGAGGGCATCTCTGCAAAACCTTTTTAACCATTTCTGATTCTCCCCTCAAGCTCAAGCAGACCTCTCAGCTCGATGAGACCGAGCATGACTCACCGCCGGCGTTCAAGCTCTACAAAACCGGCTTTGTCTTTACGTGCAGCCAGCATTCCGCTCGCCAGTATGCAGGCTTCGAACAGGCCACTTACCAGACCTATCGAAATTGGATCATCGAGTGCTATCTATGACTTCAACATGGACGAAGATTCGTATGATCCTTCGTACCTCAAAGCTGAGACGCAATCGCAATCTCAAGACAGTCTTCCGGCTCGTCAAGACACCAAGTCTGCACTATCCACCAAAACTGGCACATCTCCCATTTGCGACATGGAGGAGGACAGTGATGAGGAGCTTCCAGACGCTGTCAAAATTATACAGGAAAGGCAAGATCGCGAGAAGAAAGCCAAAGCGCTGCAAGCGAAAAAGGCAGCACTGTTAGCAAGACAGCAGGAAAGGAGTGAACAAGCCAGATTCGATGAAGATGTGAAAGGCAAGGGTAGAGAAATAGTGATGGATCTAGACTCAGATCCAGAAGAGCTTGAGATTGAGATCTTCCGTGCTTCTACGCCAGTCATCAAAGGAGATCATCGCAGTCCGCGTTCGCACAAACTCGTGAGGCGATTGACGATGAGAAGCGTAAAGAAAGAGCACGATGACGTTATGAGCGAGTCGCAATTTCATCGAGCAGGCCGAACTTTCCACCACGGAGACGACAATGTCCTTGTCAACCCGCATGTCGCCATGAAGGCCCCGAGAGCCAGGTCGACAAAGAAGCCCGAACATGCCGCAACTACTCATGGCGTGAACAACTTGTTAATGGAGAAGGCCAAACAGCAAGCGTTGAACGACAAGATCAAGCGGATGGAGGATTGGAAGCGCCGAGGTGGTACTCTGAGGCACGACCATGGCACTCAGGAGCTGCTTCAAGGTGATGGAGATGAGGAGATAAGCGATGATCGTGCCAAAGAATTGATGGATGCTATTCAAGCACGCGCTGTGCAAACACTGGAGAACGATGATGAGGAGGAAGAGGATGACGAGGATTACATTGGATCAGATGAAGAAGCCATTCTTTCCGGTGAGGAAATGGGGACTGCCGACGAAGAAAACTTAGCTGGCAGTGATGAAGAAGAAGCCGAAACAACGACTGCTTTCGAAGGCGGGACAAACCACCATATGTCTGCACACCAGTCTTCCAACGATCTAGATCTGGATGGAAGTATGTCGAGCATCGCCACTACCCAGGTGATTCCCTCCGAGAAGGGCGACGTATCTGATGCCGAGAGCGAGGAAGCCATCGTCGTAAGCACGAGACCTAGGCCCCCTCAGCGCATGGTGCTCGAGGATGAGGATAGCCAAGAGCCAGGTGGCACTGCTTCTACCGTTCAAATGAACGACGCAAGCGCGGAGTCACAAGGAGGGCAAGCCACTCAGTATCATGACTTTGTCGTGAAGGGCGCAGCTCCAGCCTTTCCTGAATTCAATAGCATCATGGACATATCCCTTACCCAAGCTTTCGGAAAAGTTGGGGCCACGCAAGCACCCCCGCAGGCGTCAAGGGCAGTTTTCGATGACGGTGAAGGCTTCAGCCAAATGTTCGGAGATGATGACGGTAGCGGCTTCACTCAGGCTACATTGCCTACTCAGCTTGCGGGAGTACCAAAAGTGGATGGACCGATACCATCAGTAAGCAATTCATACTGGCCCCGATCTGCACTTTTGCTGAAACCTGTCGTCCTCGCAGATGTTCCGCAAAGCTAGTGACAGCTCGCCAGAGGTCCAGCGGCATGCCTTCGGAGAAGCACCCATGCTTCTTGATGCTGCCCTACGTGATGCTCAAATCCGAGAGGAAGCTGAACGAGCTTACGAACGAATCCAACTTGACCGTACTCGTTCCGTGGACGACAGGTATGTCGATTCCTAACCATTGCTCCTATGTTGATCTGATCGAATGCAAGCAGGCAAGAAAATGACCTCACTAGGACACCTGGAAGCACCATTTCAGAAGAGATGCCGCCTCTTCCTCCCGTCACAATGATTGCAGACCGTTACAGTGACAGAGGAATGTCCATCGATGATGTGCCGTCCGAAGAAGAGAGTGACGAGGTGGCGCATATGGAGGATATCAACTCGCCGTCTATGCCGAGGAAGCTGCGCCGAGCTGGCGAGGAGAGTCCGAACCGTACACTGAACGCCTTTGACGTCCTGCAAATGGGCCGACAGAAGCACCTTTATGAACGGGATGCATCCAAAAAGCAGAAGAAGAAGAAGAGTGAATTCATCGCTGAAGAAGTCGATGTGTCTGAGGATGAAGGCGACTATAGCGAGATGCGCAGAATAAATGACGAAGGTGATGAAGAGGACGGTAGTGATCTTGATGGTGAAGACGAAGAACTCGTAGACGACGAGAAAGGCGACCCAGATGAGCAAAAAGCACAGGATGAAATGGTCGGCGAGCATCACAGAGACTGGGTGCAGAAGGATGATGCGAAATCACACAAATTGGCTGAGAAGGTCGTTGCTGGAAAATACAAGAAGCGCAGCAGAGGAGACGACGGCGGCTTGAGCGACAGCGACTACGACGATGATATGATGCACCGTGAAGCGAAAGCAAGGAAACCTAAAAAGTTTAGCTCAAAGATGGAGGCCCTTAGTGAGTGCTGGCAACCTGATCAAGCACTCATCCGTCTTGGGGTCTAACTAAGTTATCGACTCCACAGCGGCTAATCCCGAAACCCAATCCTTCGCTCAAGCAGGAATGGATGACGGAACGGGCGACATCAACGGTGACTTCCTGGAGGCGCCGAACCCTACCGCGGAAGCCGCTTCGGAAGATGAAGAGTACGGCTCAGAATTTGAGGACATGCCTGTGCACAGGTCGTCTAGACACTACAGAGACCAAGCGGTAAGCTGTCTGTCGTCGTCTTGACTCACCCTTTGGCTTTCTGACGGTCTCGGTCATTTTCCAGCATGCCTACTCGCGCGACTATAAAAAGAGTATCATCGACAAGGCGATTTACGGCATTCCTAGCTCACCTCAACAGGAAGTTGTGATTGAAGACAGCCTAACAATCATAACATCGCGGACGATGGTACAGAAGAAGTCGGGCTTGGATTGCTTCGATGACATCGACGTAAGTATAGGTTAAAGTCATATCGGAAGAGACTGGGCGGCTTAAGCTGACGCTCGCCCGCACGCAGCTCACCTACGCCGAGACGCAAACACTGAATAGACGCGTCGTACAGCTAGAGAGGGAGGAAAGCCAGAATGAGAATGGACGAGGCCCGGGTCGTACCAGCGCGGTCACCAACTTTGTTCGTCGGCAAGGCCAGGACTCGAATGGCACTGGTGCTGGCAGAGCTCGCACAGCGAAAGCGCCCACGCAGAGCAGCACCATCTTGAAAAAGAAAGAAAAGCAGGGCAGCCGACCTACTTTGGAAGTCGGCAATCGGGGCCGTCTTGCTGCTGCCCGACAGGGCCGACGTTAAGGAGGAACGCATAATTGCCATGCTGAGGATATACCATAATACGCAGACAAGAGCTTGGTGGTGTTGTATTGGTATAGCGTTACTACTGTTCCCGTTTCTTTTTGAGGAACTTTCAAATGCATGACCTGCGGGATACGCTGGCTTGGGACTGTCTGAAGGCTATTCCTGCCTTTTCAAAGGAAGCTTGCTCTCAGCCCGACTTGCTGTCGAGTAAGCAAGCGTCAGCAAGATGCACCTCGGGGGCCTCACCCACATGCTAGAGCGGCAGGTATGTTTGCGGTCTCCTGCTTCTATGGATTCGAGCAGCGGCTGCTGACCCGCAATACGATGATCAACTTGATCAGCCTCCCAGTGTTCGTATAGTTCAAAGTCCGCAGGAAGTGATGAAAGACGAAGCTTATGATTGTATGATTCGGCTAACAGTATGCGAAGAAGAAGGTACGCTGCATACCAGAACTCTTGGATTTTGAAGACAGACCTATATGCTAATGACGCTTGTTCGGTCCCGATCGTCATTTACGTGATAGCAATACAAGTTCCATAAGATGATTGGAGAAGGGTCGGTTAAGACCGAATTGGATGGCGTATGTGTTGAGTGAGAATGCTGAGGGCGTCCCTCATACAGTACATATGGCGATGTGAAACAAGCTACCTGGACTCGGGAAGACGGAACCAAGCAAGAGGTGAGCGACCCGGCAACTTGATAACAGCTTAATTCAGCACCTAAGAAGATCTTTGTCGTGTTCGCCAAGGTCGCCATAAAATGTATCCGCAAGAAGCTTGTCAAGTCAAAGCCGCAAGTCGTGTACGATGAAATGTCTGTCCTGAAAGATCTGGATCACCCGAACATAGTGAGAATCTTTGACTGGTTTGAGTAGGTGGACAAGTTATACCTTGAGAGTCCTACTTCTGAGCATGATTTATAGATCCAAGGACACCTATTATCTAGTGTTCGAAGTGAGTCTGATTGGAGGAATCCGTTTGTCCCCCGCACAAACTGAACAATCACTCGGCTGTCACTTCCAGCTTGCACCGGGCGGAGAGCTCTTCGACCGTATTGTCAAGCTGCATCACTTCAGTGAGCATGATGCTGCCATTTGCATCAAAGCTGTTCTCGAGGCAGTTGCATACCTTCACCACAAAAATATCTGCCACCGCGACATCAAGCCTGAGAACCTGCTTCTCCGCTCAACCGACCAGAGCAAGCTGGAGGACGTCGTACTTGCAGACTTTGGCGTAGCCCGTCACCTGAGTGAGCCTATGGAGCGAAGCAAGACGCTTGTAGGATCGCCTGGATACTCTGCTCCAGAGGTGCTTTGCGAAGACGACTACCGCGGACCTCCAGCGGACATGTGGTCAATCGGAGTTATAACATACGCTATGCTTTGCGGCAGTACGCCGTTTCAGCAGAGTCAATCACAAGATAATCTACTTCGGGAACAGCTTAAAGGCAAAATAACGTTTGAAAAACCTATATGGAAGACCATTTCAGAGGAAGCAAAAGGTAAACTTGGACAGTTAAGTGCGATGATTGCCCAGCTGATGCACGGAATTGGGTTTTCATATGCGCCTAGACTTTGTCGTAGCCTGCTGCAAGGTTGAGCCGGAGGAGCGCATTACTGCCAATGAAGCGCTGAAGCATCCTTGGTTGGTCAATGAGCTATCGAGAGGAACGCACGATATTGGCAACGATGTACGGGATGCCTTCCGAAGTCGGATTCAACGTACTGGCAGTCTAGTCGAATCCGACCGTACTCGGGATTTGGAGCCGCATGAGCGAGAGGAATCTCGCTCTAGCTCAAGTACAGCCGAAGAGCGAGATGTAAGCACAAATTCTAGACTTCAATGAACGAGGTCTGATGAACTTTCACAATGTAGATGGAGAGGGTAGTCAGCGACAAGATGGCAAAAGTTGACCTCTCCAAGAACGCACCACCCATATCCCCAACCTGATTTGTATACCTACTTGAATGAGTGGACAAACAGTGAAAAAAATAAAAGGGATCTGCAGTATCTAACAGTGTTGTAATGAAGTCATTCATGTAGCAATCTTGACCGAACAGCAATGTTTTACTCTTGTAGGCATACTCCACCATGTCTTGCTGTTTGCCACTCGTTTTCAAGCATTCGACCTTGATCATTTCAGATGGTGATGGCTCTGCTTTTGCTAACTCGCGACAGTCGTGCAAGTGGATAGACAATGGCCGACTTGGCAGACGAGCTGCTGAGGGACCTTGAAGGAGATGATGAAGAGGTTGGCAATTACAGCGAGGAGGAGACAGACTCGCCCGCTGGACGAGATGGTGCAGGGACATCATCGCATGCAGCCCAGAAGCGCAAGGCGCACGATAATGAGGACGGCGGTAATGGAATGAATGAAGACGACTCAGATGACGATGCAGATGCTGGATATGTCAAGCAGGAAGAGGTCGAGATGGCTATTCCAGAGGGAGGCGTGCGACCTGCAGAAGAGCTGGACGCTGAAGATGTGGCCCAAATGCAGCTTCGAAACGTCAAGGATGTCAGAAGCGTGGCTAGATTAACAGGAACGAAGACCTTCAAGGAAGTACTCCAAAAAGTAGCCGAGTACTCGTCTAAGCCCGCTACAGATATTTCGTCGGCGGAATCACCAGAGTATAAGCTCATCGTGCAGGCGAACAATATGGCTGTAGAGATTGATAACGAAGTTCTCGTCGTGCAAAAGGTAATTATACTATAGTTCCAGACGTGTGTGAGCTCGAGCCCAAGCTCACGCTTTCACCCATCATAGTTCGTACGTGACAACTATGCGATCAGGTTTCCCGAACTTGAAACTCTCGTCGATAATCCCTACGACTACATCAAAGCAGCTAAAGCTATTGGCAACCCTCCTGAACTCGAAGACATTGCAAACACCTTGAAAGGTATCTTGCCGGCTGCGCAAGTCATGGTCGTGACGGTAGAGGCGACAACGACTCGTGGCAAACAGATGTCACCAGCTGAATGGAAAGCGGTCGAAGGTGCTTGCGAGATGAGCTTCGAGCTTGAAGACGCGCGAAAGAAGGTGTGTCATACTACTTATTCAATGATCTCTTGCAAGGCTGACTGCATCGTGTTGGGCCGCCATCTAGATTCTGGAGTATGTAGAATCGCGTATCCGTTTCCTCGCGCCCAATCTTTGTGCAATTGTCGGTTCACGAACGGCCACAAAGCTGCTCGGTATCGCTGGTGGCCTCAATGGTCTCAGCAAGATGCCTTCTGCCAACATATACGTGAGCCATATTGGCTTTTTAGCAATCATCACCGAAAGCTTTAACTGACAGGCATCACGTCCCTAGCTTCTCGGAGCGCAACGCAAAGCTCCTGGAGCCTTTCATACATCAGCTAGAATCGGTACTTCGCGGCATACTGGATTCATCTACCAATCAGAGCTCGTACAAGCATGTCCAGCGGAAATCCGATTGAAAGCGCAACGGACTGTCGGAGCTAAATGCACGCTTGCCTGCCGCATGGATCAACAGCGAGCGCATCCAGATGGTAAGCGTTGGGATCTGCTATTTTTTATGCTGCAACTGACGTTACATTGGTGGTTACTTAGGCTTTTATGGTAGAAAGCTTTCAGATGAACTCGAGAAGAAGCTCGAAAGGCTTGCTGAGCCACCCCCGGCGAAAATCACAAAGGCTCTACCAGTGCCTGTAGAAGGATCAAAGAAGCGCAGAGGAGGAAAGCGAGCGAGAAAAGCCAAAGAAGCGTATGCCATGACTGAATTACGGAAGTTACAAAACCGGATGGCTTTCGGTGAACAAGAAGAAGAAACTGGAGCATTCGACGAGACTAGAGGTCTGGGTATGGCCGGAAGCTCGAGTGGCAAGCTGCGGCAGTTGTCTGGCGAGTCGCGCAGTAAAGGTGCGTTCGCAACGTGGCATAATTGCAGCTCATTGTGCTCACTGACCAATTTTGTGACTGCTTATCCCCATGCAGCCAAGATGTCGAAATCCAACAAGAATCGTCTGGCACAGCTCAGAGGGTCTTCTTCAGGGACTCAATCAGGCTTGGCATCCTCAATTTCGTTTACACCCCATCAAGGTGTCGAATTTGTCGATCCAACGCGGCAGAA
This sequence comes from Cystobasidium tubakii, assembly GCA_024345325.1. Classification (NCBI taxonomy): domain Eukaryota; kingdom Fungi; phylum Basidiomycota; class Cystobasidiomycetes; order Cystobasidiales; family Cystobasidiaceae; genus Cystobasidium; species Cystobasidium tubakii. Next base: position 3,748,231 of record BROO01000003.1, read on the forward strand.
GAAGTTGGAAAGTGCGAATGATTCTTGGTTTGCGGAGGGTGCGTTTTCGGTGGTCAACAAACCAATAGGGAGTGGATCTATGATACCCGCTATCAAGAAGCCGCAATAGGGTGTTCTGTTAACTTTAGATGTGAAGCGCACGTGTTGTCCCAATTATAGTATCAGGCTTTGCGAGTGAAGAGCTCGACAATGACAACCCGTGTGGTGCCTGTCTTTCATCTTGAGACATTGGGCACCAACGACAACCCTTCAACAGTACTGACTGACACAATGCCCTCCAGTGAAATCTTGAATGGATTGTACAGTCAGCAAGGTGCCGAAAGATTGGAGAATGATCGAGGCAATTTGAAGGCGGCAAGAATTGCAGTTTGCACGATTACCGAGACGGATTAGCATGACAATGAGCTCTTCCTTGCAAGTGATTACTCAAGCGTGGCTGCTCTCATCAAGCTGGGAAACTACTGCGACTGGAAGGCAAGGCGTCTGCTGAGCTCCTCATAGCGCAGGGCAAGCTCGCCCCGTCTGCTGCTGTGTCACGCTTGCAGTGCCAGCTCGAGCTGTCAGAACTGTAAGTATACCTCGTTAAGCATCACTAGCGAGAAGATTGGAAGGCGCAAGACCATCAAGATCGCAAAGCTTGTATCAACATGGCTCCCGCACAGCCAGCGGGATGGCGCAAGTGGGGCACTCGGGCCATGCTTGTCGCGGACTGGGCAGGCAATCATGCCAACAATGTCGGATCGAGTGAGTGACCATCTTGCCGACCTAGTCGCACCCAACTAGAAGACCACTTGACTGATTGCCTCTGACTTCCTACTCCATAGAGTTCGGCGTAGAGAGTGAGTGGGGTTGGCTTCTCGAACCCTACTTCTTATCAGCATATATGTACCCAAAGCAGAGAGCTGACAAGTGGCACCGACATTTTGTTTCCGCTGTGCCGTCCCAACAGGATTCTGGCCAACTTCAGGGGATTATGTGATGGAGCTTGAAAAGTGTGAACGCATATTGCGCATGTTCACCGTCGAAGGTGTGCCCACCGACGAGAGCTCCGCTGACGGCAAGAAGAAGCGAAGGGTCTTTCGAAAACTTCCCCCAAACATTATCAAAGAAGCCAAAGGATTGATCATCTTCACGGCTATGCGATCTGGTATCGCGCCGTTTTCTGGAGCAGGTGAGCAGCTGCCTTCTCTTGGACCGATGTTCTTACTTCTAATCTTTGGTCGCAGGCGGCGGAGGCATTATCATTACGAGAATGTCAGATGGCGGTGAGTGAAGCGCGCCTAAGCGAAATGATCTATTCTTTCTGACAATTCAGGGTGCTATCAGCTTGGTCGCCTCCGAGTTTCATCAGTCCCAACAATTTTGGCGCGGGTTTGATGCTGGGCTTAGACGTATACAACGCGATCCTAGTTTTACGTACAGATGAAGCTGTCAAAGGGTTCAGAACGCATAACTTGACAGTGGGAAGCGAGCTGGGTATAGCAGCTGGACCTTTAGGTGGTGCAGGAGTTTCCGGTGAAATGGGTCTGAAGAGTCCACACAAGGCACCCATCTTCTCGTACGTGCAGAGTCGAGGTTTTTACGCTGGAGTCTCGTTGTTGGGACAGGCTTTCCTTGATCGATTTGATGAGAACGAGAGAGTGTATCAGTGAGTAGACATCTTACTGTGATTACATGGGCACGTCACTGAACTCAGATGATCATCAGCTGGGACGGCATCAAGGCAGGCGATATTTTCGATGGCAAAGTACGGCGACCTCCGGAGTCCAAAGCTTTCTATACCGCTCTGCTTGACGCCGAAACTGGAGCTGCTCAAGGTGCGAATCTAGAATGGGATACAGACGAAGTGAAAGCGATAGATTTGGAAGAAGGCGAAGTTTTGACTTTGCCGCCTACGCCAGATCAACTTTCCGAATGGGAAGCACAAGGTATCAAGGATGAAGAAGATGTTAAATTCGAAGAAGCCGAACGACAGGTTGTACGCGCTCTACCTCCGCCACCGTTGCATCCTCGTTCGAAGGCTGCGAGTCGGAGCAGACCTGGTAGCTCTGCTTCATCGATACGGAGTGGCTATCTCTCGGGAGCGAACAGCCCAGAGATGCAGGCTCACGATTCTCAGCTGCATATGACAAGCCCTCTCAGTCGAGGTCTCCTCAGTCCAGCGATAGCTATGTCCCCACCTCCTCCACTGCCACGCAGACATCCAGAACACAAGACAGGACTCGGTCTTTCGAACGCTGAAAACACAAATGCTCAGCATGTGAATGCAGATGATTCTTTAGATCTGCATCATCTATCGCTAAATGAGAGTACAAGCCAAGCGAACGAGTCATATGACGGAACGAACCAACCGAAGGAAAACCATGAAGAATCGCTTCGGATACCCACACCTCCCCCTACGTTCGAAGACGCTATTACCGAACCTTCCGTTCCTCCTGCAGAAAAACCTACACATGGAGCAGACCAAGCTGAGACGCTGGAGGTGCCACCGCCATTCAATCATCAAGACAGCGCAAGTTCAGTCAGCGTGTATAGCGATGCGGCTCAGGAGGAAGCAGGGCATCGGAAAAGCGAGGAGACTGTCATGACTAATGTGTCACTAGACGATGATGTGTCCAGCAAGCCTGACAAATAGCAATTCTCAACGCTGTCATAGTCCTCCTATCGATGCATGTCAGGAACTGGTCCCCCAATTTGGTCCCCCTAGTATGTCGTTGTATATTGTAGCGTAAGTTTTTGCTGTGACAGCTATGATACTAGTCTGCAGTTACTGAAGGCCCTTTCCTTTTTCTGCAGGTGGTCTTAGATTCTCTCGGAACGCTAACGGGTACCATCTGAGCAGTTCGTCTTTTGAGCAAAAGCCTGTAGAATAGTAGAACAAGGTGATCGAAAGTGAACGACTTCGCATGTCACTTCCAGCAACAGGATCATAGATAATGCTTGCTGAGCTGTGGTATAACTTGCACTGATCGGCACATACTCCCCCCTCTTCTTTTAACTCCACTCGCGGCACTGGGCGAACTTCGGTTGCCACCCTTGAACAAGGTATTGATAGCGTCTGATGGACGCGCACTGGGACTCGACAGAATGGAAGGCGACATGACGGTACTGCAGGGAGACGGCCAAGGATCAATCACTTCTGATGACACACCGACGATGGGAACATGAGTACAACGCTATGCCATTTCGAAGGGCCATAGGCAGCTTGTTGAGGTATCTGATGCGAAGTCCATTTAACGGTGTCAAGCACGTGCTGACGTTCGTTCATTAATTGTACTACATCATCAAACAAGATCACATGAAGAGCCTGACGACAAGAGCCTCTATCGTACAAAATCCACATGTTTTCAACAACCATCAACTATCGCTCAAGCTGGAGGGTGGGTACTCTTGTTTCTCAACAAGCAGCGAAAATATATGTCTGACATGTATGAACTCAGCCATTACGGATCAGAGTTCAGATGGACGCTGTGTATACTTCGCTGTGCACAGCATGGCCCGCCTTGCAGTGGGTAGATTGTTTATAGATGAGTTGCGGTCGAGCCCGTGAAGAAAATGAGGCTCACAAGATTGAACGTCTCGTTCGACAGCCAAGGAAACACAACTTGAAAGACTTTCAATTCAGTATAGCATATCCATTCTTTTGTGATCAGCTCAACAAGGCCAACATATATCTCGATAACAATATCGACCTTGCCGAGGACGCGATGGACTCACGTGACGTTCAGCTTGCTCGCCACTCCCACCTACCGTACGACATATACTTGTGCGCGACGTCTGCGGGATCAATCACTCACAATCCTTCGCTACGGGCGGCAGCCATTGGTCTTTCGCTGTCAACATCTTGCAGAGATACGGTCTAGTCCAGGAAGCTCTCTATCCGGAAAGCTATTTTTCTGGTCACTCGGATCAGATGAAGAGACTTGTAAATTCCAAGCCAGGTAGAACTAGTGAAGCAAACTCGCCAGTTCACTGATACTGGCACGGGTCACAGCTTTAACAGTTATGCCTTGAGTTACGAAAGCTATATCAAGAAGTCGAGTTGAATCGCTCTAAACGTGGGGGCAACGAAACTGCTGCAACAGAAGAGGCATTGGACGAATGTAGGAAGCGCCAACAGAAGAGGCATTGGACGAATGTAGGAACCGCAAGATGGAAGAAATGAGCAAAGTTTACAGCACCTTGACTGCCTGTTTGGGAGCTCCCCCTTATCCACACAAGCGTTTCAACTACGAGTTCTATAAGAGGGCAAAGACCACAGGATCTGGAAATGACATCTCTCGAACTTCTGGCGGACCTTGCACCTTTGTTTGAGCCAGAGGAGTATATTGTCATGCAGAACTTCTCTAACCAACAACTGAATCAGCTCTATACAATCGATAGATGACAGAATGTAAAAGGTGCAAAGCCTCCTCTGGCAGTCAACACAAAAATGCAGGACTTGGAAGACGCTGTCGTCAAGATGATCAAGGCGGGCATGCCTGTCTAGTGAGGCCCTTTTCCACACACCTCAATCAAATGCACTGATTCCTCTGTTTCTGGTATAGCTTTACTGATGCGCGCCTGCGGGTGACCGAGAGCAAGGGGATTTTCGATGTGGACGTTGCAGCCTTGGAAGACGCGTTCGGAGTCAAGTTAACATCATCAAAGGCAGATCGACTAGCTACCAGAGACAGCTGGGGCGATCATGCAATTATCATCAAGGGCGTACACAGCAAGAATGTTAAGGTCGTTCGATGTCGTGTCGAAAACAGCTTTGGCAAGGAGACGGGGGACAACAGTACGTCAAAGCAGCACTCTTCATTGGGATTTTGAAAGTAGGCTAATCATACTATTGTTGACATCTCTTAGCTGATAAGGTTTATCGTTTCAAGGTTACAACTTACCTGGTGACTTCTCTTAGCTGATAAGGTGAGAGGAGACTCCTCTTAGCTGATAAGGTGAGACGCCGACAGGTGGCCTTAATTTACAAAGCAGATTGGTCGATCGAATCTTCTGTCTTCATTAGCTCAGTCCCCAGAACGTCAAGGCTTTCCGCGTGATGACAAAGAATCTACAGGCTGGATAAACGTCTCAACAACTATGTCGCACAATATGTTCAGAAGGCTATTTCGTTTGCACGCGAGAGTGGTTCAACGAGTTCGCCTTCGAAGTTACTGTCCCTAGGGACATGGCCCCTGCACATACATGTTATTGAAACATACGATGACGGACATCCGACCGTACATCCGCGATGGATAAGCTTTGTAGTATTGCACAGCGCGTGCGTGATTCTGAAAACGATCAGCACTCATGCACTTGTTGATCTAGATAATCAGCTCGACGTTAAAGGCTCTCGCCCCGTTTCCCGAACACTGTGAAATGGTTGGCGAGCTTTCGCAGCTACGTTTGTACCCTTGTAGTTTAGCGAGTCACCGAATACTTTCAAGGAGCCGGCATATCGTGTATTTCGAGCTGGTATCCATCAAACAAAAGGATGACAATAGCGTGGTTCACCCTACAGACTGGTCCTTCCGCGCTGTAAGAAGCTCGCGACGAGAAAAGCAGAGGCTGCTAGATACACATGGGAACATTGCCAGCTGAGCGCCAGGCCTTGTCCTTGGGCAGATAGATTGCGTTCTTGTGCATACTCCAGTGTATCTAGAAGTACCGAGCAATTTCTAGCAGTAATGCGTCAAAAGGATCACCATAGTTCGATTCAAAATCACGCCCTTGACTGCGAGGCCCTCAACATTATGGCGAGCTGGCTAGACAGCAGTCATCTTGCGCCTTCAGGCTACAGTACCCCATATGCAAATGTCTCGACCGTGCTCTCGGTAGGGACCGCATTGTAAACGCGGATGATTTTCTTGCCAGACTGGGCAACGGCAGCGTTGACCGCTTTACCCAGATCTTCTGCTGCTCTGTTTCGATAATCAAAAACATAGTCTGCACCAAGTTGCTTTGGTACATCTGCTGATGAACCCGCTATGGCCACGACTGTATAGCCAGCGCGTTTGGCTAGCTAAACGATATATGCGCCGACTGATGACGATGCTCCATTGACAACAATAACGCCCTCCGCTTTGCCTTGTCCACTGAGAGGGCGTTCTTGGAGGCCAAACCGTCGGGAGAGACCGAAGCAGCGGTCACGACGGTAGGAAGGAGGGTGGCAGCATCTTTGTAACTTGTACAGTCCGCTAGGTGCCATGCGGTGTGCCGGTGAGACTGAATGATCCGCGCTGCAGGAAGACTAGTCAGCACGATAATCGTAGTCTCTATCGAAAGGAAAATGGCATCGGTCTGTGAGGTGTGCAGCGCCTTGGCCTTACGCACAGTTACGCTACTAAGTGCACCAGTTACCATTGAACAGGGTTCTTTGGTAACCCTAGCCTTTTGCCTCAGTGGTAATTGTCAGTCTAGGACGCAGTTCGCGGTAACCCGTTCTTGCACACTATGGATCCTTACACTTGCAGGTCGGCAGGAAGGCATGCTGCTTGAACCCGGATCGACTGCCACGACCGGCTTTGTCAGCTGCGAAGGGGAGTTCTCCTCGAAAGTTCGGTCTCATCTCCCCGTGTCTACGTGAGCGTCCAGAAGTATGGTCTGCCGAATTCCTTCTCATCAAAATTCTGCTTCAAGCGTAAAAGCATCTTTTTGTTGATTTTCCAATGCTTTCGAACGCAATCGAGCCTTCCATCGGGGCATTCTCTGCTTTTCAACTGTGACCTTCTAGGATTGGAACGTTACGACTCCTCTGGACCTTCTCTTACACGCATCGCATCAAGCTGATAACTGTGCCGTGATTTTGGGGTGATTGTGGTTCTCGATGGCATCAACCTGGGTCGGCATCAATTCGCCACCTGCAAATCGACGGTAGCCTGAACCGTTTCAATCACGGCCTGGGAAGCTGAGATTCATGATGGCTGCAAACCTGTGTCTGGTACTGAACAACTTGATAAACGATGATTATACGAGCGGTCTACCGTTTGCAGACTCAGTCATCGAATGCGGGGCACAAGGGTGGAACGCAAGCAGTCGACTTCGGATAGCCGTTGGACAAAGGAGTCAGAGACACGCGCCAGAGTACAAAAACCTGTCTCAATGCAGCAAAAGGAAAGGTCGAGCGCAGGAATCGAACACATGATTCTACCTGCAATCTCGCGAGGCGGGCTCAAACCGTAACAGTCTCGGGACACCTACTTGGACTGGTAGCACAATAGTAACCACTAGTCCAAAGTGCCTCGCCGCTCGTGCCGCCAATGGCCTGCCTCGGAAATCTCGATTATAAAAGGTGCATTCGTGATACATTTATATATGTGCATCTTTAGGCGAGCTTGACGACGTTAAATTAATTCAGAGAAAAATGACTTCGAGGGAATTGCATCAGCCACGAGTGCAGCCAGTGTGGAAACATAGGGAACTACACATGCAAGGTCATGAAAACACTGAGTAAAGCAGCAAGTTAGCAACTCCAAGGTCAAGTCATCATACGTTCTCTCGAGGTCACGCAGATTGCATGCCTTGCTTGTAGGGTGTGCACAGCCAGGCAATCAAGCGAGAGGTATTACAAGGCAAAGTATCGCCTTAGCCCTATGAAAGGCGCGACAAGATACACGACGACCGTCATGCACTTCACTGACGATTGGCGCGCCAACTGTCGCTTTCATCATGAGGTACGTGCGTGCCCCTTGTCCTGTCCTGTCTGCCAGACGAGTGCGACTGCTCGGTCTCTGGTTGTCCATCAACCAATCATCGATATCTAGGCATCATGTCGTTGTGAGTGTGACGGTTCCTTGTGCTGCAGTGCTATCGATGTAGGTTCGCTGCTGACGAGGCGCCTACGTCCAGTAAAAAGGCGAAGCTCACGCACCCGATGACTTCTGCGGTGAGCCTGAATTGCGGGACGAAGTGTGGTGATGCACTATCCGGGTATTGCAATACCCGCTCGAAAGCCTCTCCGCCATGCTCCGCAATGCTGACGCAATTCCGTATATCCTTCGGCTGCGTGTGCTTCCTCCCCGTCCGCAGGCCAGTGGCGACTCCATCCATACTGCGAACCCAACCGAAGGCGCCAGCGCCAGCGACAACAACAGCAAGGACGACGGTCCCTTCGGGAAGTCAAAAGCCTCTGCAATTGCCATACACGGGCAAGAACTTCCGCCTCTACTACCCCTGGGTTTCGAACATACGGAAACCTTGTTTAAAGGAATTTCGAATCGGGGTCAGAGAGAAGAGCACACTCAGCAAGGCCAAGACCTCGCCGACGACTGGAAAAAGTTGAAGCACGTTGGCGAAGCAAATCTCCGTGCGGGTATCTCCAATATGCTGGTGGGCAAGTACTACATATCGGCAAAGTACATGAGAGTGAGAAGAGTTCCCATCTTAAAGACCTGCCATTATGGTTTGGCGCGGAACTTACATGCTGAAGTGCCTTCTTCCTGCTGACTGCAGGACATCCAAGATATGCTCTTAACTCAAGACTACCTTGCGAAATTGGCCAAAATGTACAGCATGGACGACATACTATTCCAGAAGTTGTCTGCAGCTCAAAAGGCCAATGTCAATGACAAGGTCCTCGCCGACTTCTTGCAGGTCTACTTCGGCCTGATTCGAGTGTCCATCCAGGAAGGTGAACTCACCAATAAAGACTGGGAGGATTTCCTGGAGAAGATGTTCAGCTCTGAGGTCGTCCCTGGGCTGAACCGCGACATCAAGGCCTTGCAGAAGCGATGGAGCGATGTGATGGAGGTGGACTGAGGGCTGCATCGTACAGCGGTCTGAGCTCCCAATCAAGAACCTTTCAGTCTTTAGGATTAGAGGCAACAGCGACGTTCTTGACTCGAAGCTCAGCATTGCCAGGCTCGCGGATCCCGAGGTCCCGGATTACTGTGCGATTTCGGAGCTTTGGAGAAACTAGAAACCTTTCAAGGTAGGCATAGTGGAATCGAGTCAGTCGGATGTGCATGTGAAGTGAAAGGTTGGGTGGGAGGCAAGCCCTTCTATAGGCTCTTCATCCACATTACAAAGCAAGATCACCCCAAAGATGCGCTGATAATCCATCGCCTTCATCTACTGTAGCGAAAGCTTGATCACGGGCTGTCCGTAGTAAGGGAGTAAGATCTCTCAATTCCGCAATTCGTAGGGAGCAAAAGGTCTTCCCTAAAGTACTTGAGCGTTGTACCATACCCAAGTCAGCCTCGCTACTACTTCCAATAAACGAAGACTCTCCGAGAAATAAGATGTTAGAACCGAAGTATTCTGTTCTGTGGGGCTACAACCTCAAAGCCCAACTATAGATCTACGCGAGAATCAATTTTCGTATGCCCGAAAGTCTATCACTTCAAGTCGGCGCGTACACACCCTGCTTAGCTAGAAACTGTAGCCTTATTGCTTTATCAAGCCATTTGTTCTCCTCAGCGTTACTTGCACACGTGACTTTTGCCACCGTCCCCTTCAGGCCGGCAGCTGCGGCCATCGCGATATGCAGGACGGACGTGCAGGCTTGCCTGCAGGCGACAGAGCATTAGAATATACAGACCATGGGCGCATCGCAGTCATCTACGTCTTCCGCAACTGGTCAAGCGCAGCAGCAAGACAGGGCCGTCTCCCTGTGCGAGAAGCAGCTCCGGGCCATCGACATCAATGCTCGAGTAGGCAAGCGGGATGATAGGCCATTGAGAGCGTTCAAGGACAGCAAGGGCGGCCGCAAGGACGGTGCTATCACTCTGGATGACTTTGAGAGATGGTACCAGGAGTACACATCTGTTCCTGCGCATGCTGTGTTGGGCACCATACTCAGGCAAGTCCGCGTGGACCGGCATTTGTGGCTGGTTGAACTGACCGAGTATCATACATATAGCCAGCAAGACCCGCTGGCCAATCTCACCAGCCGCAAAGTGGCCATCGCTGACAGACAGATCTTCAATCATAAGCTGACTACCCAGCTCGCGAGTGGGTCCTATTCAGCCGTGCTGTTCATATACACGTGCCGCGTCAGCTGATAAGCAACATCCAATCCAGCTGTCACCAATCAGGGTGAGGTGGAAAAGCCTGACATCTCGCTGATCGTTGACGCTGATAACAGTCAAACACAGCTCAATCCGGTCGATGCTGGCTTTTCGCTGCCCTGAACATGGCTCGCATTGCTATGGGTGAGCTGCAGCCAATCACTCGGCATACACGCCACAGGCTAATCCCTTCTAACATAGCCAAGAAGTACAATGTAGACGACTTCCAATTCAGTCAAGCTTATCCCATGTTCTATGATCACCTCAACAAAGCCAATGTATTCCTCGAGAATATCATCGAGCTATCAGAAGAGAGACTTGACTCGCGCATCGTGCACGAGCTTCTTCAGGATCCAGTCGAAGGTGTGTAAAGCTATGCTTACCGCAATAAGATTGTCTGACACGGCATCGCGCTCTCAGATGGCGGTGAATGGGTATTCGCTCTCAATCTCTTTGAGCGATATGGGCTCGTTCCGCAAGCTTTGTATCCAGAGAGCTGGAGTTCTAGCTCGTCCGCGAAGATGAATGAGCTTGTCAATACTAAGGTGAGCCTAGCTTTATCATCTCCATGACTCAGCCATACTGACTAGACGTTTTCAGCTGAGGGAACACAGCTTGGACTTGCGCAGACTATATCAGCGCACGAAGAGTGTTATTCTCGAGACTACAAGTCTGGGTCAGGCCGGAGCTATCAAAGCTGCTGTGCAAGCTTGCCGAGCTCGGAAGGAGGAGCAGCTCAGCGAAGTGTACACTATCATTACTATGTGCCTCGGTTCGCCCCCATCTGCCTCTGAGAAGTACACATACGAATTCTACGATAAGAAAGGACAATACCAGTCTTTCAAGATGACGCCACTGGAGCTTTATGCCGACTTGGCCCCTGCTTTCAAACCTGAAGATACCATTTCGCTTGTCAATCAGCCTAATCACGAATTGGGCAAGCTGTACACTGTAGACCGCTCTCAGAATGTAGCTGGCGGCAGGAAGACTCAGTATGTCAATACCGAAATAGAACATTTGGAACAGGCTGTTATCAAGATGATCAAGGCGGATGAACCCGTATGGTTTGCTTGCGACTCTAGAAGCAATGGCGACACGATGAAGGGTATTTGGGACGTGGGTGTACGTGATATCGAAGGTGCTTTTGGCACTGCACTGGGAATGAACAAGGCAGAGCGACTCGACACTGGCGCTTCCGCTCCAACACATGCTATGATGATAAGCGGAGTCCACGTTGAAGATGGCAGACCAGTTCGATATCGCATCGAGAACTCCTGGGGCGCCGATAGAGGAGACAAGGGTAAGCTCGAACAGGCTTTCGAAAGGGCAGGTGAGCGACCCGCTGATGCTCTTGCATGATGATACAGGCTATTTCGTTTGCACGGCTGCTTGGTTCAGGGAGTATACCTACGAGGTCATCGTGAACAAGAAACTCGCCCCTCCTGCAGCTGTCAAGATTCTCGAAGCTGGAAATGCCACTGTCCTTCCTCCATGGGTAGGTTTAGTTCTCGTCGCAAACGGGATGGTCTTATGAGGAGTACTGAATTTTTCCTGGAATCGCCCCTCGATAGTCTACCATGGCCCAGAAGGCGAAGTGATTCAACATCTGCATGTATCGGCTCTGATTGCTTCAGTAGTCTCCAGCTATTTCGACCTTGTGCCTTGTGATATTTGTCGCTTACCTTCTCCACATCTGCTGGCCAGGGCGAAAGGCCGCACATATTCCTGTCAGTATGCTTTCAGACTATCCATCTCTTGTTATCAGCGTAGTCACACCATTGATGTATCCTTATGCAATGTTGGCCTATATTGTCTTGTCTTATTGCCTTAGGCCTACATCTGATTTGACTAAAGAAGATCTATTCGCAGACCTCGAACACGAGTTCTTATGACTAAGCGTCTGTTGCTTTGGGTTTAAGTTATTTAGAAACTTCACTCGGCGAAGTATCTGACCCAAGAAACGTTGCTACAACTTGCACAGTCCGGGCACGTGATATGCTTCGGGCCCCACTTACCTTTCTGGTATCAGATTGAGGAAAACGGTCGCTATCCGCTCAGATATGGCTTTATCCGACAGAATTATCGATGTCCAGACTTCATGCAATGTGAAGCTTCTATGTTTCGAGTTATACGTCGATCATGCACTGGAATCACCTGGTGACAGCGTGACTTGGGTTTTTTGTTTTACCAATTGGCAAACCACTATGCGATAGCGAACATATCGTCAAGGTTCAGCGGACTGTCATGGTGGGAGGAAGACCCAGACGGTCTGCGGCGCCAGATTCGTACCACATCGCGTTCCCTGAGCTCACGAGTAGCGGCTCGGACGACAGCGCCAGCGGCGCAGAATCTGGTACAGGCGGGCAAGAAGAAGGCGCCCAGGCGGGCGGTGGAGGTGCTCAAGCGAATACGAGCACACCAGATGCCTCTCGGATTGTCTCAGAAGGCGCATCGTACCAGAAAAAGAAGAAGAAGAGCCGCAAAGAGCCATCTCCATTGCCTGATGATGCGGCGGATAGTGCATCAGGTAGCGAGTTCGCGCCCGAGGTCATCAAGAACAAGGACGGCACAGTTGTAGTTGTCGAAAAGGAAGAGGATGATGAAGACTTTGAAGAGGACGTCGTCGAAGAGTCCGAGTCCGGAGACTCTGCCGCAGGCGAAAAGGACCTCGACATCATTTCAATTGCCAACTCGGAGGGACTGGAGTCAGGCAGTGAGGCTGGCACAGGCAAGCAAGGACTCAAATTTGGCAAGACACGCTACTTCCCCGTTGGCGACCCTAGCGAAGATGGCAGAAAGTCTACATCCTCAGGTGGACCTGCTCCACCTATGCGGATTGTCGGTCGCACCCTATCCGCCACTGCTCCAACGCTAGCCATCCCAGGGAAGAGTGCACTTCGCAAACAAGTCTATCATTATACGGCAGGAGTGCAGAAGAAACTTGGACTGCATGAGCTCAGCTACGGGCCAGCGTTCTGGCCTCCGCCACTCGTTCTATCGAAAGGCTTCGACGACCCTGCCCACAGTCTGGCACATTCGCTAGACCCGGATCAGCAAGGACTCGAAACGCTGGCACCGCTTTCTGAATCGGAAAAACCCTTCTACCTGAAGCGGTCGGCGTATCTGCCATTCGGTCCCGTTCCAGACATCTGCCTAGACACTGGCTGGTATAAGGGAAAATGGATGCGTAATGACGATGGCCATATACACCGCGCTGAGCGGTGGGGTGGCTGGTACGAGACACTGAAGACTGATGCTGCGTACTTTGATTTCGTACAAAATATAAAGTACGTCTTGCCTGTCAGCGCATCCTGTCAGCAGCTGACTGCCTTTACAAAAGCCAAATTCTGCCTCACCTGCCAACAAATATCTTCCCAGCTCTGCCAGCTCCTGTCCATCTCGAGGCAAGAGTCGATGGCGAAGGCGAAAAAGCAGACGATAATGACGACGATGGCTGGGATCAAAGCATGCCCGTGGACGGCACGGCTGTTCCAAGTGATCCAACGAACGCAGCCGAAATGTTTCGCTCGAATGCTGGGCATCTGCAAGGGCATGTACAACAAGCACAACGTAGACGGGATATAGCTTCCGGCCGGACGCAGCATGAAGACGATGGAGTGATGAGGGTCATGATCGGTCCTATGGCAGGAAGCAGCGAGCACCCGACGCCGCAGACCCCGGTCGAGATAGAGCGGTTCACTAGCATAAGACTCGGTAAGCGACGTCCATGTGGCGGCTGTATGCGCGAGATTAACACCCTCCAATACAGATACGTATCTGCCTGACAAGCCTGGCTTCGCTTTAAATGCGGGCGGGCCAGTATGGGGTCTAGATTGGTGTCCACAGCCAGACGATGCCGTTCCTGCTGGTAAGCTTGTCGGTTCTTGTTTGAGGATGATAAGATGCCTGACAAGAGCGTTACAGCTCGCGAATATCTCGCTGTGTCGACTGTTTCGGAGCAGCCATCGCTGGTGTATCGGATACCGCAACCGATAGCTGCCTGCGCTAGTATGATACAAATCTGGTCGCTCGACACAACTGTGCCTAGTGACTTTGGAATATCAACGAGCGGAACGAAGGGCGAAAAGATGCGATTTGATTTGGCACTGCTGACCGATTTCGAGGCTATTCAGCTGAAATGGTGTCCACGCGGCGGGGCAAGCGAAAGAGTACCGGAGTCAGGGGATCGTGCGTCGAGCGAGCGGGGCACAACGCTAGAGAGGTTAGGTTTATTAGCATGTTTGAGCACGCAAGGGTTGCTAAGCATCTTCGACATACCCAAGCCGGAGAGTGCGCGACAGATATCGTCGGCCGAAGCGGACGACCTGGTTTTCAGTGAGACCAGCATTATTTGACGCAGAGTGAAAGCAGCTGATCTTTTCGATCAGTCAAACGCAAAGTGCCTCTGCTATCTTTTCAACTTGGCAATGTGCCCATTAGCTGTTTCGACTGGGCAAGCCATGAGCGCATCGTGGCTGGCTGCGCGACCGGACATGTGGCGGTATTCGATATTGGAGAAGCGCTCAAGGCGGGAGCGGCGTCCGGTATGTCCTTTCAGGCTTCACACGGGCACAATCTCGACTAATGTACGACTTCGCTTTGCAGTTGGCTGCACGGCCTTCTTCCCTGTACATAGCGTGAACATCACTGCGATTGCCACCATAAGACAACCCTTGCTCAAGCCCGGCGGACAGCCTGACCTGTTCGAGGAGTCACCACGCGTTGCGACAACTTCTTATGATGGCTCATGTAGGATGGTCGATCTTCGTGATACGGCTAACATATTCAATTTTGGTCACGAACGAGGTGAGTATTGCCGAAATCTGTTCTCATAGGCTATCCTGCCTCAGCCAAGTCAGCCGCTGATAGTTTCCACTGCATTTAGCCGTACGCATTGCGTTGGCGTACAATCCGGTTGCCGACTGCCTTCAGTTCGTCGATCAGGAAATGTCCCACCGATATCTTGGACTTAAGGGCAGAGACTTTGGCTCGACTACTAGATTAACATCTCAGAACGCACCTATTCTAGTGAGTCATTTACCGGGGGATTGACAGAGCACAACGTTGATTACTTGAATGGATAGGACATTGCGTGTTCCGATTTTCATCCTTTCTTCGCATCAGCCTCGGCAGATGGTAGCGCCGGCGTCATCAACACTATGCGTCGCTTCAAGCGTGGAGGTCATTCAGTGTGTTTCACCACATTTGCAGAAGCCTTGAGCACTACTGACGCCCTTATGCACAGCTACACTACATGACGAGGATGTTCCGCCTCGATTTTAACCGTCTCACGGGCACTTTCCGAATGCTCGACAACATTTTGCCTGATGTAAGTTCAACAGGCGTGCAAACAGCGTTCCTCTTGCTGAAAGTGCACACCAGGCCCGAGCCACCACGGATGACCGTTCGCAAAAAGGAAAAGGCAAGAGCAAAAAGGCGGCAGAGAGGCATCCCGAGGTGAATTCCGCTATGTCTTCGTATTCTTGGTCGGCCGAAGTAGCTGTTCAGAGAGTGGCTTGGTCGCATTCGTTGCGAAGAGCGCATGTCCTGGCGAGCGGTTTGGCTTGTGGCTTGGTGAGGGTGGATATGACCGCTTCGCACTGGACCACCGAGGTCAGTCAGAGCACGAAGGATGCCGGTTTCCAGGGCAGTACAGGCGATGAAAGCGACTAGGGTAGTTGCGATACAACGTTTCAAGAGTTAGCTCTTTGAATGTAACAATTGAGCTCAACTTTGCGATATTACATTTTAGGAGCTAGTATTACATTCAAAGAGCTACCTCTTGGAACGTAACACCTACAGCGATAACAACGTTCCTTGAGTTTTGGGACTTCTACGCGGTGCCTTGTTACAGGTTCCGCTTCAAGTACTAGGCTGGGACTAGAGGCAATAGATAGAGTTTCAATGCTTTAGTTCGACAGGATTCGACGTTTCGAAGCCCCTGAGGGAGTTCCGTATTGTTGTTGTAATGATGATAGAGGTGAGCATTTGGCTCGACCACTTGTGGGAAGTTCGAGATGCTGTCTAAGCAATTGATATTGTTGACATTCATGCATGTCTGCTGCAAGTAGAGAAATAAGGGATGTGAGCCTCTCCGTGCTAGCTCCATCGAAAGCGGAGATGGGGAAAGTCAAACAAGCGTGGCCCACACCACCGACAGATAAGAAGACGATCCTGCAACGACGCTCCGACAAGCATCCCCGCTTGTTTACCCAACCTTCTGCCTGTTGTTCATGCATCTTCTCAGGCACGTGACGCTGGATGATCGGGCTTTGTTGCTGATCACCATCGGTAGGGTGCTTTCTCCGCTGGTAAGCCTGTGAGCCCGGTCAAGAGAGGCCTGCTGATGCTTGTCGAGGCTTTCCGAGCGTTGCAGAAGGCCTTTCTTCAGCACTACTGACTTGCGCGATACATTTCTGACCAGGTGAGTGCAGCTTGCAGGGTGGTTGCACGCAGAGGACTCCGACTGAACCCGCAGGGTAGGCTTTTTCAGCGCGAACCGATCAAGCAAAGCTGGGGAAGCTTCAAGCCTTCACGAGCTGCTGAAGAGAGCAGTGTCACCTGAAATCCGTGGAGCCCATCGTCGACTTCGGGACCGACCTCAACAACCAGCCTTGCACCAGCCTGTGGTTGCCTCTGGCTTTCGTGCACGAACAAGATGCTTTCCGCTGCCCAGCAGGCTATCGCCGTTCTGGCATACATCAAGAACCGATTGATCGCCGACAGAGGTGATGCTAGTCTGTTGCAGGACCCGTTCTTCCTTGCGAACCTGGACTACAACTTTACAGCACTTTTTGAGATATATGGCGGTAGGTGGCCGTCATCAGTATATCGAAGGTGTATTTGGCTTGCTGAAGGCACACACCTTCACACAGCCCTGTATGGACACCGTCATGACTGCCTCGAAGGTCTGGTTCAGCTCGTCCGGGTGCTTGCAGAGTCCTGGACGGGCAGACCCGAATGGCTCAAGCACACAGACCGAAGCAGATTGCTAAAGTCAACCTGGTATACGTCGAATAAGATGGTGAGTAGCCTAGAATGTTTATATACTTTGCCCCGAGTGCACTTGCTGACAACCGGTGGCGAACAGGTTGGCGGAACTTGGTGCGTATGCACAACTATACTCCTAGTCGCGGATGAATGGGGAGCTCATATGATACCTCAAATTACAGTTATGCCGATCTATACGCCAAAAACCTTCAAGGGTTGAGAGACCGCATTCCATATTTCCGCGAACTTGGCCTCACCTACCTTCATGTCATGCCGCTTTACAAGCAGGCGTACAAATGTACAGATGATGGCGTACAAGCTACATCATACCGACAGCTAGATGAGAAGCTTGGTTCGATGTACCAACTTTCGGACTTGGCCAAAGAGCTATCTGAGTGAGTGCTTTGCGCTTACCCTGCATCTCTCGACGATTGACTGACATCTCGTAACTAGGGCCGGCATTAGCTTAGCTTTAGATGTTGGTGAGTCTTTTCTGTCCTGATACTTTTGTAGGTTGCTGAAAACAAGCTGACCTCGTGCCATACACCAGCTACGAGCTATACATCTGATCAACACGAATGGGCCAAGAAGGCTACTGAGGGAGATGTTGAAAGCACCGGCTTCTACTGGGTTGCTTCGGATCGTGGCGCCCTTGACTCCTACGCTAGACATGCAAGTAATGACGCTGGTGTCACACAAATACGGGATGGTCGCTGGGTTATGACGACTTCACAAGCGCATCAGTGGCGTCTGAACTAGTCAGTCAAAGCTTCTTCTCCGTATCATGTTGCCATCTAAGAAGGCCCTTACTCATAGTACCAATCCTGCGATGTTCAAGAGCATGATGGCGGAGATGCTCAACCTTGCAAATGTCGGAGCTGGCATCTTTAAACTAGATGACATTGAGTCAATATGGGTAAGATCATTTTTCCCCTGCAAAACCCTGTACTTTTCATGCTGAAGGGTCAAGTGCAGCCATCAAAATCGGGAGCATCGGATCAGTGCCAGTCGCTGCGACTGGTGGAGGCCATGAACCTTGTGTGCAGGATCGCGTCCCCATCAGTGCTACTTGAGGTGAGTTTGATGATGAGTGGAAGCTGCCTGCAAAAACTCACTCCAGACTCGTGCAGCATGGACACACTGGACACTCGTCGAGCATGAAAGATTACGCTAGCCCAGCTGCTTGCCAGCTATCAGGAAACGCTCTTCAAATGTCTGCGTGCTGGGTGAGCTATTCTCTTGATTTTCGACTTGAAGTGTCTGGCACTGAAGGATACTACTTCTGAATATTTAGGAAGCCTTAGCTACGCGGAAGGTCTGCATGTTACAGCAAACGATGGAACGATGGAATAGTACAGCACCAGCACTGTCGGGACATTGGATGAATTATGTCCGTTCACCGAAGGTAGGTGATTTGAGAAACAGCTTGTAACCTGCCATACTGATCTTGAACCCCTTTGTACAGGAATTAAGCTGGCTCTTTACCGATCAAGAAGCATACGAGCAACTCATCGACCCTCAAAGCCATCGACGCTTCCTCAACTCGTTCTACGTGAAGCGATACCCTGGCTCTTTCGCTCGTGGACTTGCGTATCAAGAGGATTCGGCGATGTTAGATTGCCGTATCAGCGGCACGACGGCTAGTCTGGCTGGACTCGAAAGCGGCGAAGAGAATGCAGTTGAGAGGATTTTGCTATTATATTCTATCTGCTTTTCAAGCGGAGGCATCCCTGTGATCAACCTCGGTGACGAGGTGAGGTTGAGAGGTGGCTGCTTCGACTCTTGATTTGCGGCTGAAGGTGATTCGTTATCAGGTCGGACAATTAAACGATTACCACATGCCTGCTGAGAAGGATGCAGAGCACGACAGCAGATGGATACATCGTCCGGCATACCCGGCGAGCCGATACGAGGAGAAGAAGGACGAGGAATCAGACGTTGGCCAGCTATTCAGAGGCATGCGCCAGCTGATTGACATTCGCAAGAGGACAGAGGAGCTATGTAAGCCGCTTCACTCACTTTGCTATCTCATTGCACAGACTGACTCGTCTCTATGCTTAACGACAGCCGGAGGCAAGCTTGTGGGATTCTTCACTGGCAATCCACACATCCTCGCTTATCAACGTCACTCGGGCCGGTCTAAAGTACTGGTTCTCTGCAACTTCAACGACCACTCCGAGCATGTCGCAGGAGAAAGATTCGCTGGAATTGCATCTCGTACGACAGACCTGATTACCGGCAAACAGATAGAAGCGAAAGTGCAAGGTCTGCAGCTGGAGCCGAATCAGTACATGTGGCTGAGATACGAGTGAGGGTGGATGTGAGCATCATGGGCAAAGGGAGGGGACTGGAAATAATTGCTTTAGGACTAAATCAAGCTCCCAAGGTTATTTCGTACCGGTCCTTGGATATACGGTGTGAATTATGGACTCTATTTTTCGTTGATTTCTAGGTATACCCGTTGGATTTGTTAGGCTACCAAACTTTATTTATCACATTTTAATCTACATTGAACAATAGTTCTGTTGCCTGTATTCTCATAGCGCTGTCTGCGGAAGACTAGTAGTGTATACTTGCGGTGTTATCATCATGATGATTTCCATTCAAAGGTGGTGGTGGCAATCACCTCGATGAGGCGACACGACCTGTCCGGCTGGCAAGCTTGCACATAAGGACGAGTCTTGGAACGAGCTAGCCGGACATTACGCTCGTTGCTGGTACGACGGGGACAACGGGATGCTCTTGGATAGCCGGAAGTGCGACTGGAGTGTGTGGGCGACCTCGAGTGTTGATGGCGCTGGACAGCTCCGCCAGCTTGCTCTTCAACCAACACCTCACCTCTGGCCTGGTGCAGCAGCGACAAGACACGATAGCTAGCTAGCTAGCCAGTCAGTCAGGAGGATACTCGCCCTCAAGATACACATACACCCTCCGTACAGTCGATCCGTAATATCTCGTTTTCACCCTCGTTGTTCAGTCCAGCATTCTCGTCGGAAACAGCCAGCAAGGCAAGCACGCGCAATTATATACCACACACACACCTATACGGACACTACGCACTGGAAGGCGCGTCCCATACATACATCACACTCCTCGATAGCACGGCTAGCCCTTGTCGAGTCGAATCCACCCTCACCGCCCAACCTCGGATCCCCTTGACGCAGGAGTATAGACACGCTCCTCACACCCTATACACTCGAGCCGGAGCACACACGCAGACGACGTTGCACTGTGAGTCTCGACGCTCTGTTTGTCTATACCGCGCTTACCCTGTCTGCTTGCAGCACCATGTCCTACAACCAAGGCTATCACAATCTAGAGGCTGGAGATCGCGCTGCTCTGCTCTCTGGCCTGCGAGGCGGACAGCAACAGCACGGCATGAGGAGCACCTCGAATCCAGCAGGCATGGGCAACTCTCAGTCATTCGATGAGCTGCAGTACATGATGATGCAGCAGCAGATGCAGTTCCAGCAACCCCTGTCATTTCAGACTCATCACCAGCAGCAACAGCAGCAGCAGCAACACCACCCTCAATTCCAGAACTCGGCCCAAGCGCAACTCTTTGCCCTCCAGCAGTCGCAGATGGAGCTGCAGCTGCAGCAGATCAAGATGGCGAATCTAGCTCTTCAGGAGCAGCTGCTCATGCAGCATCAGCAGCAGCAGGCTCGGAATCAGTCGCCTCCTCAGCAGCAGCAGCAGCAGCAGCAAAGCCAGCAGTTTCAACAGCATGGCCCATCATCGTATGGACACCTCGCAGCTTTAGGACCCGCTGCTGCAAACAGACGCGCAGCGGGTCGATCTGTATCTGCAGGTCCAGCCCTGCCGTACATGGGCAGTTCTACCACCACGGAGGATTCGAACAACAGCTCACGCTCCACTGCCGGCCACAATCATTCAAGCCCTGATACGAGCTACGAAGTTCAGCCCGAGCTTACAGCAGCTGCACGTCACGAAGTCAGACGTGGTGCTCTCCAGAACGTCCAGCAAGCACGCCAGCAACGCTCGCCATCCCCTGCTGCATCCGCCTCGTCTGGTACCTTCTCTCCTCCTACAGCGAACCTTGACTGGCAAGCTCAGCGCATGCAGTACAAGTCTGGCACATCAACTCCAGAAGCTGCTGTCGTAGTTACTCCACCTGCCCAGATTGCATCGGGTTCAAGAGACTACATGCACGACAGCGGTGCAGCGCACCCCCTCCAGCAACACAGGAAGAATAGCTCAGAAGTGTCCGATGCCTCTATTCAATCACTCTCCATCTCCGAGGCCGAATCTCATGTCTCGCCCAACCGCGGACCGGCTCTCGTTCTCTCTAAACCCGGCGACGAGTGTACAGATGATGAAGGTGACGAGCCTACCGACAACGGTCCCATATCCCCCTCTCTTACAGCCTCGATGCGTGCAGCCAGCATCCATGCCTCTCTAGCTGCTGCTAGCGCCCCCGCAGATTCACCTCAAGCTAAGCAGGATACCGAAAAACGTCGCAGCTCTAGCGGGCGTCACACTGTCATCCTCAGTAGCTCTATCGTGGACCTGCGACGCGCTGCCGCTGGTCACAATGGTCGCAACTCTTCCTTCACCGACTCTGACAGCTCTTCCACTGCAAGCTCACCTACATCAGACAAGAGCGAAGTTGCGAGTTTCGAGTCTACAAACAGTACCATTGCCACCTCACTCCCTAATACCAGTCCCACTTCCATCGACTTCGATAACAAGGAGATCACCGAGCCACAGACCACGCTTGGTCTCGGGCGAGCACCCATCGCAGCGAATGCTACAGCGCCTCTCCGCCGAGCTGTATCTGCCTCTCCTATCGCATCGCTCAATCCTTCAGCAACTGCCTTTGCACCTGGTCCATCTTCCAAGACTTATCCATCATCTTTGAGCGCTTCGTCTGCCAATTCCGGCAACGCCACTTATATGCGCCTCTTTTCCGCTCCCGCCCGTAATGGGACCCCTACCAATGTAGCTACGATATTTCGACAACCGAAAGGTCCTGCAGACGAGAAAGACCTGCCAGCTAAGAACTTTGCAGGTATGATCCGACGTAGAGCAGTCGGTGCCCTTCGCCTTGCAGCTGCAAATGGCTCGAGAGCTAGCCCAGCGAGCTCTCCTGTTGTAGGAGGCTTTCCTAGCAATGTCCAGTCAATCGATGGTGGCCTACCTAGGTTCGCTGGCAATCCCACGAGTCCGCTTGCGAATCAGACTGGCTTCAATATGTCTGATCTGGCCACGCGCGCTATGAAGAGACGAAGCGCTCAAGGAGGCTATACCGCCTTTGTTGAGAACCCAGGCTTAGGTATGCTTCAGTAAAGAATTTAGCAAATTCGCAAGGCTATTTGAGATTTCGTTTAGAAGCCCTTCCTTCCTTTTCGACAGTATTTATCGGAGAATGACTACGGATGAATATCAAATAAAATAGCACCATTCAAACCTTTCGCGTTCCTTCATTATGCTCCTCTATTCCCACATTCGTTATTGCTATTCTGTCAGTTCATTTCGCAAGCAGGTTTGTTCATCTGTTCTTCCCTTCAATATATGCAGTCATCAGTTTTTAGAACATATTCACGAAAAAATACTAGGCTATGCTGTACACGCAGAAGCCTTCTTCCACAGTATGTAGAGGTTTTAGCACCATCCAAAGGTCTTTTTCCTCATACTCTGTCCAATTACGAGTTTTGTCCGTTGCTTAAATGACGATTGGTTCGAACGGTACATCGTTGTAGCGAAATTCATATCGTTTCTAGTAGCAACCTCAATTCGTTTCCGCGGGGCTATTCGCACAATTTGAGCCATCTCTTTTCAATCATGATTGCGATGCATGAAAGCCTCTAATGCTCTTTGCAGATCGGAATGACTATGGGCCCTCTGTAAACTAAAGTGACTTTGCCACGAAACAACACTAAATAGTTCTCGATACTGTTACAAACTCGTCCTCTATAGGTGTGCGCTTGTTGTTACATCAAGATGTCCATCGTGATTTCGATATCTCTTTTAAACTTATCCTCGAATGGTTCTACTACCTTTAGAGTCGAGATGCTCTCCCACGAAAACAATTGAATCTAATTCCTCGCTCGCTTTGCTCGTCCAGGACTCTTGTATTGCTTTGGCTTCGCAAATGTCGTAGAATTAGCAGACGTACGCTTCTTTGGACCTAGTCCAGTCTTCAGTCTCCATTGAGAATTGGATGATTCTCTCGGTCCGCTGGTGCTGACTTTCTTTGGTGATTCTTCTGTTTCCATAGTTGTAGATGGTCCGGCTGATTAAAATTGAAGATTCGTCCGATTGATGATGGATAACAAGGATAGAAGGGATGAAATATAGCATCCGAGTCAGCACGTTGAACACAATTGCTGCAATACATCCAACACATCAGCACAGCGGCGGTCATAACTCAAGTCTTTACTGTTTTCTGAGCATGCTAGAGAGATAGCATCGGGATCCAGCATGCCCAGAATCCAGTAGAGCTTTGTCATTTGTCCGGGCTGACTGCTGTGTAGACGTATTGCTGCGTTCATGAGCAGTATGCGAGTCACCTTGCTGTGAAGCTTTGCTGCCAGATGGAGCACCTGCTGCACTTCCATCCACTGCCATAGCGGCCTCGCCATCTTTCACGACAGCAGACTCGTCGGCATCCTCGTCCTCGTCATCACTGACTGGGGTGAGCACCTTGAGCTTCTCGGTCAGCCTCTGCAGACGCAGCTTGTCTCGAATGTGGTAGTCGGATTTGGGATCCTCTCGTTTGATTCTGCGGAAGGCGCGCTTGGTCTTTGAGCGGAGTGATTTGGCCATGTCGACGGAGATGGATCTCTGTCTGGGTGCAGTAGGTGTCTGTAGTAATGCGATAGAGTGGGGCCTGGTTTGCAACACTTGTACAAAAGTCAAGCTGTTCGTCGTTGCCACTCGAGGCAGTTTTTTCATCGCGGCCTCTGAAATTTGAGAAGTCAGAGATGCATGTTGGATTATCAACGATAGTCTAACAGTTCAAACAGATTCGAGCATGGCGAAACAGCCCAAAGGCAAAGGCAAGGCAGTCACTGTGCCCATCTCCGGCATCGAAAACGTCGAAGACTTTGTTCAGCCTGGCGGCAAGGTGGCTGCAGTCGAGCAGGCGGCAGCGGTAGAAGAGCCAGCAGCATCAGCAGTGGAAGACAGGCAGGCAGAAGGGTCACCACAGTCAGCAGATGAAGAGGTCGATGAGGATGACAGCGACAACGAGGAATACGAGGCGGATGAGAAGGCCATGGGCAGACTGCTGGAATTGCTAGGTGATGTAGACGCATCCGAGCTGGGACTGGACTTCGACGAGGAAAACGAGGAGGAGTCAGATGAGGATGGTGAGGAGGCACTTGAAGATGAGGACGAAGATGAAGACGAAGAGTTGAGCGGCTCTGAAGAGGATGAAGAATCTGACGATGATGATGAAGATATCGACGATATTGATGGCGAACAGCAGTCGAAACAGTCATTGAAGCAACAGGAGATCATTGCAAAGAAGCAGCAGGATGCAAGTAACATTCACCAGCTGTATGAATGCTACGCTGGCTAATCCATGTCTCTGCAGACCATCCTCGAGCGCATACTTGACCGCTTCAAAATCAATGTGCCATTCTTCGAAACTCAAACGCTCACGTGCCCGGAACCTCTGGAGCTTACCGATGCGTCTGATGATCTCAGCAGAGAGCTGCAATTGTATGTCGTTATATCGCAATATATGGTCAGTGGACGGCTTGCTAACCTCTGCTTTGTTTCCAGCTACAAGCTCTCCCTATGGGCAGCACGACAAGCAAGCAAACTATTCAAAGAAGCCAACCTACCCTTCGGACGACCGAATGATTACTACGCCGAAATGCTCAAATCAGACGAGCACATGGAGAAGATCAGACAGAAGTTGCTCGATGACTCTGCGAATATCAAGGCTTCCGAACAAGCCAAGAAGCAACGTCACTTGAAGAAGTTCGGAAAGCAGGTGCAAGTTGAAAAGCAAAAGGAACGCGAAAAATCAAAGAGAGAGATGAACGACAAGGTCAAGTCGTTCAGAAAGAGTGAGTCGCTCGCCTTTTTCTCCAAAGAGTCGAGGTCTATTGCTGATTCGTTTATTACCCTGCAGAACGCAAAGCTGGCGATGAAGGCGGTGATGCAGCTGAATTTGACATTGGTGTTCTGGACCGAGACGATTCGAGACCTTCAAAGATGGCACGCGGAGGTAGTTCACAGCGGGGCAAGACCAGGTCGCAACGCGAAACCAAATTCGGACGACCTACGACTTCCCGCCGACCGAAGGAGAATGATCGCGAGTCTACAAATGCCTTTGGCGGCCGCGGTGGTCGAGGTGGACGAGGCGGACGAGGCAGAGGTGGATCGTCAAGAGGGGGTGGTGGCATGTCAAGAGGTGGTGGTGCATCGAAGCAGAGGCGACCTGGAAAGAGCAAGAGACAGTAGCTGGTCTTGTCCAGTCCCTTCTAGGTAGTTCCGCTATC
Organism: Cystobasidium tubakii; assembly: GCA_024345325.1. Taxonomy (NCBI): domain Eukaryota; kingdom Fungi; phylum Basidiomycota; class Cystobasidiomycetes; order Cystobasidiales; family Cystobasidiaceae; genus Cystobasidium; species Cystobasidium tubakii. The sequence goes on from BROO01000003.1 coordinate 3,773,687, forward strand.
TTGTCAGCTTTAGTCAGTACTTGTTGCCATCTATAGGAGGTTATGCTTGATTACTTTTTGCAAAATCCGATTCTATGATCTATTCCAGGTCCCTTTCGGGCTGCTTGTGCGTTTATGGACTATACAACAACATCGCTTCATACCTGACGAATACGGGAAGACGGTATTTTGCTGGACGACTGGACATCCAAGCGGGTCTATACTTCGATGCGGTTCCTCATTGAAAGAAGAGATCCTTGAGGAACTTCTGATACGCAGGTCTCTCTACGCTTCTTCTTGCTACTGCTTTATCGGTCTCGATATCGTTTATGAGGCTCTCTAGCGATGTATAGTTGTATTCCGGTCGAATGAAGCCAAGCATGACTATCCGGAGTTCTTTGCCGTAGAAGTCGCTGCCGAAATCATGCAATACATGTACCTCCTGTCATCGAGAACAATTCACAGAAGCTTTACAGTCAGCTCGAGACGAACTGCGATGTAAATGCGCATGCCTCGATTGCCGGACTCACGGCCGTCCGCTTCTCGTTCTTGTAGTATGGATTCCACCCCAAGCTCATCACCATAGGCAGAACTTTGTTCGATTCACCATCTTCTGGACCTAATACGACGCGTGCATATCCGAAATGAACGCCTGTTTGAAGGAGCTTCGTGTATTCCGATATCGCTTCATCTGGCAGGTTAGCTTCGAGATTCCAGTGAAGCATCGGCATTGCCAGAACGGTACAGCAAAGAACGAGTCAGCCGACATGACAAGATAGCTTGGTGTAGAGACAGTCTATCTCACCGGTTGGACAACCCAAGTCCTTGCTACCGCGCTTGAAGCCGTGCTGTACGGGTCCCTTCATGTATATCGGGTATGGAGGCTCCACCTCGTCCGCTCCACAGATGCTGGGTCTGTCCACCCGCGGATCATGCTGCATCGGCGTCGGGGGCGCCGTATCTTCGTGGTCTGACATGTTGGCGGTCTTAGGGGCTCTTGTGATGATTCAATGGGAGATGAAGCCGGCAATGCTGGAAGTTAGAGGATAGCTTTGTCGATCACCCATTTTCTTGTTAAGCAGGTTAGCAAGCCGACGTAAGGTGCTGAAGTGTAGAAGCTTTAAGTTTACATTCATTGATTTAAATGCATGAGCCATGAGGCGACCCAGGACTGCTCCACCTTGTGGCTAAGACGGCTCTCCATTGATATGATGCTACCACAGGGATACACCTACGCCACCGTGACTATCGGAAATCTACACAACGATAGTGCAATAATTGCAGATCTTTTCGGCTCTGATGCAGCATTAGAGTCTCAAGGTACGATATGCATTACTTGCGATATCGTGCAGGACCGCTGCGACCGTCTGTCGACTTCTCTTAGCTAATAAGGTAAGTACATTCCAAGTTTACAACATACCTGTTGACTTCTCTTAGCTGATAAGCTAAGAAGCCAATAGTGGACCCAATCTACAGGCTGTGTTGATCGGCACTCGAGGAGCAATCGAGATGCTCTGAGCTCTCGTCCTTGTCAGTCTTCGAGCTCAGTCTCCAGAATGAAGGGTTTCTGTTGACACCGTCCTCCCGCTATACTAACACGACAAACAGATACTCCCTGAAGCGAACACGATATAAGACAAGCACAGCATAATCCTGAATTGCAGACTCAAGCAAGCAGCTATGCTTTTCGTGAGCGCTCACGCCAGTAAGCCGTCTCCGCCTGCGTCCGTGGATGACTCGTGGAGGCATTCTGAGGAAAAGAGAGCGGATTTTAGCATCACATGTTCGTCGGAAAGATACACGGGCAAAGCAGCTTACTGTTGTTAAAATCTGATAAATATTCTCGTAATGTGTCTTGAGACTTTGGGACTTCTTTGCAGGTGTGTCTGCCTTCGCTGCTTGCTGAGAGATGAGTCGTTCGACTTCCGTCCTCACGCGAGACAGGCTGCAGTTACGTACGGTCAGTCAGTTTACAGGATCCGTATTTCACCATGAGTTAATCGAGACTAACGAATTGAAGACCATATCATCGTCATCCTTGCTCAAGGCAACAACGCCAGCGAAAAGATCGGCATACTTGCGACTAACATTGGCTACTGCGCTATCTTTGATGCCAGCGCTTCTGCCACCAAGTAAGCCAACCATGCCCGAAGATCCACCGGTATCAGCTAATTTTTTGACGCTATCGACTTGTACGCCCATTTCCTTCTGGAACAGCGGCCAAAGCTGAAGACGTAGACCGATGATATATGATTCCATAGCTGTTGCAGGACATGTTCCATTCTTGTTGTCGCCTAACAGCTGTTCCGCAAGCTCATCATTCAGACGAATCATACTCAGGAGGGACAATGCGTTGGGAAAGCCCTGTGTGAGTATAGTTTGCACGAAATTCTGCAGAGCAGTAATCAGTATCGTGAGAAGCACTCGCAGACATTGAGAATGCATTACCTTCGCATACTCCAGACTAGGCTCGAAAATCTGCTTCCAGACATGTTCCGTAGCTTGCGTTCTAGTCTTGGCGGATCTATCTCGAGCGCTCAAAGTAGCGCCATGAGACAAGCTCTGGCCTTCAGAGACGATGCTGATGCTATCATCATCCTGTATAGTCGAGAGATGACTAGAAGCACTTTCTAGAGGCGGCCTCCTTTCTCGACTTAGCTTCTGTGCAAACGTTACATTGACTTTTTCAGTAGTCACTGGATGGTAGAAGTCGTCCGGTCGACCAAAGAAAGATGATACGAAGGCATATTCCGCTCTTGCGTTATCTGCTATGACGAGTAAGGTCGAACGGAATAGCTGTTCAGGCGTCGCTTTCTACAGAAGACACGGTGCATTAGCACAAAAGGAGACCTAAAAGCGTCCAAGCCAGGCTCACAAATTCAGGCTCGTCGGCTCTATAGGCCAATATCACTCCAGACTCTTCCGACCTCTGAACAGCATTAGGACCATGCAGCGTATCCATCGATGACCGCGGGGCTTGCGAAGCACTTTGCGCAGGCTGCCGCGCGAACAAAGAGAGCGAGCTTTCCGACGATACAGAACCCACCGGCTCGGTCTTGGTCACAGATCTTGCTCTTATCCTCTCCAATGCTCTAACATATCTTCTGAATCCAGTCTCGTAGTACCATAGTGCGGTAGAGATGTATGCCTTCTGAACCTCGTGAGCTGCTCTTGCGGAATGTCGTTGTAGAAACGCAAAGAAGGATCGGTATTTGTTCAGTATTGATATGTGGAATATAGCTAGATTGGGCGTGATGGATGTTCTATAGGGTGTGAATAGATTGATGAGAAAACCTCGCAATGCAGAGGTGACCTGCGATAGTCCCGTTAGCCTTGTCGCGTTTATGTGAGTCTGCCATACTTACACGTATGCGAAGCTTTTCTACGACTTCTTCTAAGTCTTTCCGACTTGCGACTTTCGGCCCACTTCTTATAGCTACAAGTGCCTTCTCCAAATCATCCACCGGTTGTATCCAAGCTTCCGAAGGTTCCGTCTCCATCAAGGTCTGTATTAAGGCCGGCGAGACTGTTATACTCGCCAACAAGGGTGACAAGCTATTTCGAACGGTCTGAAACGATGGTTTAGCTCTAACTTGAGCATTCTTGAAGTTCGCCGACCTACTTTACGATTCTCTAACCGCGCCTCTATTACCTTGCTTCGCGACTGCAGGTCTGCGATGTGACCTGAGACCGCCGAGAGATCATTCTGAAAGGTCGATATGAAGGCTTCTAGAGAAGCGAGAAGAGTTGTACTGGACTAGTAAACGGCGTCCAATTAGCCTGTGCCAATGCAAGTGGTGACCCGGCACATTGTGTATTGCTGACCTCGACCTGATCGTGAAGCTCTCTATAGTCTTTCGCGCGTGCTGCGACTTAGGGCAGAGACACAGATGAGCTTTGCTCGCATTATATGACGGTACGACCTACATTGTGACTCCTCTACTCTTTCTCGCTTCTCTACTGCTCTGGCGGCCGCATTTCTAGCTTGCTTGATATCGCCTAACGTGGCGGCCTCTCCAGCTAGCTCAAGGAGTTCTGATGGATGGAGGATACGTTCATTGAGTGGAAGCGTCACAGCATGATGTGATGGAACGTATTAGCCTTCGATTGTCTCTCTGATTCGTGATAATAGATGAGCGAGATGTTGCAGTACCTTTGGGTGGGACAGCCTGTATCATGAGACACATGCAATCAGTTTCCGGCAGCTGCATCGCAGACGGAACTTGGTGACGAGCACTCACATCGTGCTTGTGGACTGGTCCAAGCAAGCCATCAAATTTCACTTGCATGAGGGATGTGGAGCAAAAGCAAGCGCAAGTGCTCCATGAAGCCGGCAATCCATAGATGCACTGACAGCCAAGTCCGGCAAACGGTGCACGTGTCTTCAGGACGAGACAGAGAGCAAAGCAAGAAGCAACGCAATCCGGTACAGACGTCTCAGCAGCAAGTAGTATCGAGACAATGTGGAGTGTATTGCATTGCATCAAAAGAAAAGAGGAGAGGGAAGGAGAGAAGAAGCTCAGACTAGCGACCCGGATCTTCCTGTTCAGACCTGACTAACAAGCCAGATCCTGAGCTGGGAAGTTCCAGTTAGTGATGTCGCCCGTCATCATGTTATAAAAGTGATAGGTAAGATATAGGGGAGCCATCGACGATGAGAATAGTCCGCATTGAGTTACGCCGCACTGGTTGCCAACCATGTCCTCCAGAAGTTGTTCCATCCGACCAGTCCAAATCCAGCAACTCGAGAAGAAACCTGTTTTAAACCTTCAATTCCGAGAGAAAGCTTAAGCCGAAATATGATCCCACGTGAACATGCGTTCGTTTATATGAATGAAAGGCCCAATCCCGCTTGCTTGGGGATGGTTAGGATCTACTCCAACAAATGTTCCTGCTGTGGTTTTTCCGGTCCATGATAAGAAGTGAGAAAAAAACGCGGTCTCCAAATTCCAACAAGCAAATCTTCGTTGAGCTGTTCTTTCTTCTGTTCTGTCCCTGACCTTTCAGCCGTCCACAATTAAGCTAATGCCTGCTTGCGTAAGTGAAAGAAGAGAGAGCGAGAGTCGGAAAAAGAGAAGAGGAGTCGAAAAAAGGTGGGTCCAAAAGGGAGGACGGGAAGGAAACAAACAAAGGCCGAGAAGAGATCATCAAACGACAACCCAACACCGATAACCATCTGTACATCTCCTAATCTGCCATCTCTCTCAGATTCACACAATTTTCCTCATAAGAATCGTTGCTTTGGTTCCGTTCCATAAATCGTTAGACCGATAATGGCGACGAAGGGGGGCGAGTTTGTTTTCCACGAAAAAAATTAGAGGTAGTAGGGTAGAGGTTCTCCAACGAAAAGGGGGCAGGGGGGCATAAGAGATACTCGGACAAACAAAGACGCCGGGCAAAGCACCACGCTTGTCGGGTTTCCAAAACCCTTCTCGTTCGGGTCCCGGCCAAGCGTGATGAAGCGAAATTGAATGACTCGGGCACTGTGAGTGCGAACAATAAAGGGTCGAAAAGGGAAAGCGGGGTCGATCCTGTTCTGTGTCCTGTCTCTATTCAGAGGCGAGCGGAGGCTTGCGTTCCAGACAAAGAAGGGGTGGAAGAGGAATCGAAGTGCAACTAGTGAATGTTGAGGTGTCCAGGGGCAAAAAGCTTCAGAGATGAAAGAAAAATCCAGAGTCCCTTGAGTGTACCAGAGAAGGATCGGAGGCGGAATCTTCGTAGAGGACGTAGGCTGGCGAACCGATGAAGTAAATGCGGCGCACCGCGTATTGCACTGAAGCCTTTGAATGAGCGAACCTCTGGCCTGGCGAGGGCAACTGAGGCTCCAGCTGCATTCTCTGGCGAAGCTCCTTGACGCCTTTTCAAGCTTGCTCCGACTCTCCTGGTCTTCCCACAATTGACTAGTTTCGCACACCCATTTTCAACCTGCTGCACGATGCTCTAATCTCCATGACCCTGCTCCACGGCAACTCGCACGCTAAAGCGCATCAAGAGTAAAATCCGGGAGTATGAGACTAGAAATATCTTGGAGCATCACTGCACGACTTGAGGACTGATCTAAGACCGAAGGTCGAGATACTGCGTCATGCGTCATGGTAAGCCATATGTCTTGCGACAGGCCGTGAGATAGCGTCCAAGCCAAGCGAGAACAGCTAACACCTATGCAGGCTGATACTTCTGCAGCATGATAAATGGTTGAAAGGGTCGATCCAAAAGGACCGAGGCGAGACAGTCGGGACGTGACCGAGAGAGGGACGATTTACGGAGAAGCGATACACCATTGCTGGTAGCGCCCGCAGAGGCTTTAACCTCTTGTCCCGCTAGGACATGCATGAAACGAAGCTGATTCGCGGACCTTAACCCGCAGCCGACCTCTTCTGTAAAGAGAAAGTAGCGTGGTGCACCAACGCTGTGTGTGAGGCTGCTCTCGCGGTCTTCTAACGATGGCCGAAGGGGAGGAATGGGGAAATAGAGGTGGACGGACGGGGGTAGGAGGGAGGGGGAGGAGGGCGAACCGACTCTACTGACGACACTGACCCGTGGGCCTGCACACACTACACTGCCATGCAACATGCCTCGTTCGCTGTCCGGGTTTCACGGTGCATCCTGCAGCCTGCGCCTCCCTGCTGACTGCCGCCAGCTGAAAAGCCGGACACCAGGTCAGGCAGAGCGTGCGAGTCTGTCGAATGTATGCCCTCAATGCTGCGTCGAAGTGTGCTAGAGCGAGTGTGTGTGCGTTCACTGCATCATCCATGCGACTGTCCCACCAGCCTCATGTCTGCATCGTCGAACGTGTCGCCTTCGAGTCGGTTGCAGAGAAGAAGAGGAGCGACGAGTCTCGAGCTCACCTTTTGAGGGCTGGACCGTGTGGCAAATTGCACAAAGGACATGCGGACGAGTCAGAACAACAGCCTGAACAAGTCAAGTGGGTCATGGCTGCTGTGTCAGTCTGCCTGCCTTGGATGCCGTACTACTCCTGCCTGGATTTGCCAGTGCCACTTGCAAGCTCCGTGGCGTGTACAGGGGTACTGACTCGTACTTCCGCATGTCCCCCTAGTGTGCTACATCATCTACACTTTACACAGATTGGCTATAAAATGTATGACTCCCACACCCTACCACCCATTCTCATGCGCCAAAGGTTCAACTGCATGAGGATGATCTTCAACATCCGTCCCTAACAAATGTTCATTCCCATTCTGATTTCTAGGCAGCTGTTCCTCATTTTCCGATATCCAGCTCAGCCTATCTTTCCTCTCTCTTTTGGGAGTTTCCACATCTTCAGTATTACTAGTATTCGCCATTCTATGCTTTTGATCTTGCGCCCAGCGAGCTGTACTAGCTGGACTACTCTCAAGCGCGCTATTGCTAGAATTCGTATGACTGAATTTAGACCTCGCTAACCCAGTTGCAGGATGTTGAGGTGAAGCTGTCGAGCTCGCTGGTGATGTTATGCCTAAAGGTGGAAGGATCGAGAAAATATGCCCTTCTTCTGACGGTTGCCCATACGCATTGAAGGGATCAGGTATGCTTTGAACCATACTCTCAATAATTGTATCAGACGTTCCTTTCGTGACGACTCTGTCCGCAGCATCTATTTGGGACCGTACCACCAAAGCAACTTTACCAGCAACGGCGTTCCAATTCTCTTCTTCGCCTTCAAGTACCTCCTGGTAGAAATCCGCCTTGATCCGGTCCAGGTCGTCTACTTGGCTCTGAAGTAGTAGTAGAGCCAGTCTGAAACTCGTCAGATCTACGTAAATCAAGACGTTCGCACAGTCAGCTTCCTCGTGCAAGAAGAAAGAAGTCAAGCTCAATGTCCCACCTCTTTGCTTCTTTCGGCCTACCCGCATATTCTCAGCCTCAGTTTCTCGAATCTTCTTGCTCTTTTCGTTTGTCTCCTTTTCATACTGCATTTGTCTGTCTTGCACTTCCACTCTATAATTATCATACTTTTCCAGTAGTGGGATCTCGAATGACTTGTAGAAGGTGTCGGACTGCAAAGAATGGCCAAGCCAAGTATCAGTCTTCTATAGCTGCGAGCTTGATAAGTTGTTCATAGTCTCACAAGCAGTTGCTGTTGATTGCTCATGACGTGATGCAGTCCAGCAGCAGCCATTAATCTCTCAGAAGGTGAAGTTGACGGTCCAGTTTCCTCCGCTTCCGCACTATGATCCTGTATTATCTCCGCACTATCCAAGCCGGGTATATCTTCAGGTATACCGATTGGATGCTTTGGAGTAGAAGGTCGAGGCGTATAGGCTGCTCCCTTTTGCCTCGCGCAGTCTTCTAATGCACTCGCAAAGTCACTGGTGGCGGTTGCTAAAGCCATCATTGCATTGCGGTATACCTTGGCAGCTTTAAGCAGGTTGTCATACGTGTCTAGAGATTCGCGCATATTTGATCTATACGATACATGCGTATGATGTTCTTCAGTTCAAGGCGCAGGTATTTATGCTCGTGGTGCACGCCGGCCAAGCGTACCTCGTGATAATGACCGCAGGTCCATCGACACCAGCACCCCATTCCATCTTGCTAGCCCTCGTAGCGCCAGTCATTCCGCTCACAGCACTCAAAGTAGGTGATGAAGGTGCAACTGCTGATCTGCCCGGCCTTGACGATACCCGACTAGGCTGGGACATCATACGTTGACGCTCGAGCACGGGTGTGCCATGCATACTTGAGGCGGAAGAGGAGGTCTCCGCATGTACGTTAGATGTGGATGATGCTCTTGAACGTGTGAGCCATGCCATTGCTGCGATTTTGATGCGTTTGAGAGTTGCTATAACCTATCTTGAGTGGCTGCGCTTTCAGAGTGAAAGACACGCGCTCCTTGACAGCTGCAGCTTGACTGGGACAATCACGGCGACACCAGCGGTTTCAGGAGTCCTGGATAGACGTTGCCGTTACTGATGAATGATTAGTAATCAGTAGTAAGTGAGAGGATAATGATACAATGCTGAAGGGACTGCAAGCACCCCAGCTTGGATCAACAAGAGAGTCAAGAGAGTCCGATCACTCAGTTGTTGCTGAGAGCAAAGGAATCTGCCTTCTCATGCTTATCACAAATGCAAAAAAAGTCTCATCCTAATCACGCACGCAAGTTTTCATGTTTCCAGAGAAGATATCTGACACACAAGTTTCTCTCCTCTTGAAGGCCGATGAGGGTTTGTCGATGTAACAAGCCTCGACTTGAGGTACATTGCAAAAGCAAGTTTACAATTCAGCCTCTATCAATGGCCATATTCCATCTGGTTCTATCAAGTGCATGCTATGTCCTCCCTTCTCGATAGTGACGCTCTTCAAGCCAAGTCGCGCAAAGTCATCTTCGTTGTTTTATGCCGCGACCCAGTCATGGCTTCCTCGTATGCAACTACCGGAACGCCTATCCTCAGAATACCAGCTATGAGATCCTCTTCTGCACATACTCCGCTTCCTCTTCCAGCTGCGTCCGTGTTCAACAGGCAACGAGTCAGCAGGACCGCTTCGCGTAAGTCTGACGGCGGATAACTCACTGGTGGAAACAAGGCATCAAAACCTCAGCGGATGCGCGATGCCGATCTAAGGCATAGGTGTATCTCCAAACAAACTCCCTGAGTGTCTTATCGATTCCCACCCAGTCATACAGGTCAGACGAGCGGACGAATGTCCGGATAACCCAAGGCCAGAAGGGACCAGTCCGGCGTATCACAGCTAGTGGTGTGAGGTGGGGAGGTGGTATTTCGTCCATACATACTCGGCTAGTCGATCAAAAACATTAACATGTTCACTGATGTGTGCTCCTGCATCTCGAAAGATGTACGAGAGCAGAGAGTCTTCAGCTTTAGCTGTATCGTCAAAATACTAGGAACAATGTGCGGAGAGAAGAGGAGCCATAAAAGTTGCCTTTGCAGCAGAACCTCTTCATTTCACCGAGTTGAGAGAAGGTAATGTCTGGCCGTTGTGAGTGGCGTCAGCCATAAAGTCTACAGTCTTGCGGTCAGCTTGAAAGGATCGCTACCTATCCGATCTGGCGCAACGAGATTGATTCGGCTTTTTATGTTGGAGTATTGCAGTGCTACGGGCCCTCCATGAACACCATTAAGATTTCAAAGATCTAGACTTTCTCTGCAGCTTAGAGTTTCTGAACGATGATAGCACTAGCGCCACCACCGCCATTGCATACAGCAGCGCAGCCATAATCGCCAGCCTTCTCGAGTCCGTGCACCAGCGAGACGACAATTCTAGATCCTGATGATCCAATAGCGTGTCCTAATGCTACGGCACCTCCGTTGACGTTGACTGTTGCCGGGTCAATTCCGAGGACTTGGACACTGGCGGGTACTACAACGCTGAAGGCCTGTGTTGGTCATGAATGAGAATTCGCATCAGCTCAATCGGGTGAAAAAGTCGTGTGTCAAATGCGCACCTCGTTGATCTCCCAGCGGGCGATATCCTTGGCTTGGAGGCCGGCCTTCTTGAGTGCGTTAGGGATGGCCTTGAGCGCAGGTGCAACAGGGAAGTCGATAGGATCAACGGCACCATCCGCGAAGGCTGCAGGAACATCAACACGAATTAGCTTGCCATCCAATCTGCAGACTCGTTTATTGGGAACGAGGCTTCACGCACCAACAATCTTAGCCAAAGGCTTAGCACCCAATTCACTAGCCTTCTCCTGGCTCATCAAAACGACAGCGGAAGCGCCATCGTTGATATTCGAAGCATTAGCAGCGGTAATAGTACCACTTCCATCTCTAACGAAAACAGGGTTCAAAGATTTAACCTTGTCGAATTTGATGTTCTTGAATTCCTCATCTTCAGAGATTGTAATTGATGCTTTGCGATCTGGGATAGTAACAGGAACAACTTCTTTCGCGAAAGCTCCTTTTGACCAGGCCTCTGCTGCTTTCTTGTACGAGTTGATTGCGAATTCATCTTGATCTTCTCGTGTAATATTGTAGTCCTTTGCGGTCTTTTCGGCGCAGTTACCCATTGGGAACTTGTTGTAGACGTCTGTGAGACCGTCGTACGAAATGAGGTCGAGAGCAGTCTGGTTGCCGAAGCCTGCATTGCGTGGGAAGGCGTATCTGTATGGCGGAAGCAGGTCGACTTAGTATGCTTGTATACTCTGTTCCAAAAGGAGCCTGATTCCAAACTTACGGTGTGTTGCTCATGCTCTCCATTCCGCCAGCGACGGAGACTTCCCTGTCACCAGTCATGATGCCTTGGGATGCGAGCATGATAGCCTTCATACCAGAAGCGCAGACCTGGGATAGCGGGTACTAGTCAGTTCACATGTTTTAAGGACGTTCAAGTATTCCAAGAACGCGGTCCGATGTGGTCCAAGCGCACTCACCTTGTTGATAGTGGTGGCTTCAGTCTCTTTGCCAAGACCAGCCTTTAGAGCAGCCTGTCTGGCGGGGGACTGGCCAACAGCCGCTTGGAGTACATTTCCCATGTACACGTCCTGGACCTCCGAGGGGTCAATGCCGGCTTCGGCGACTGCAGCTTTGATAGCGGCTGCTCCTAATTCGGGAGCGGTGAGCTTCTTGAGTACTCCATTGAAGGATCCGACGGGGGTTCGCTTCTATATAACACAACGTAGGAAGCACGCATGGAAGGTGTAGAATCAGATATATTAGGTAAAGCGCGGTTTCGCAAAATCGCATGATCGGACGAGCAGTACAGAGATAGAGAGGTGTCAGTGCAGGCAGTAACAGCGATAAAGAGAGGGAAACGCACAGCGGAGACGATGACTACCTCGCGTAGAGCTGACTGGCCGCTCATGGTGCTTGTCTGTGTGGTATTCGATGCACACGGAGTATGTATGCAATGGGAGAGAGAAAAGAAATGCAAGCACGCCTCAACTTTTTGAGCCGCAATGGAGGGCGCCTGGGCCACTGGAGACCGAGGGCCAGCACGGCACGGCACTCACAGTCGAATGGATCTGTCTGCTGATGCCCTCGAGACGGCGTTGAGGAGCGTATCTGGTGCTGCTGCGAGTCGCAGAGAGAGCGGGCTGCAGATGGAGGTGCGAGTGCTTGTGGATGGCCTGAGCAGCGTGGTGCTTGATCGAGGACAGTGAGCCGGACATGGACGAGTGGTACGAGGATGTCGAAGCTTCTGTCGCGGGCAGCTCTTCCTTCACTGTCTCTGCCTTCGCTTGCTTGCTGTTGCTCTCTGGGAAGGCCAGCTTATTCTTACTGTCAGGAATATTGCTCTGTCCTGGTCGGGGTGCCGAGGCGACTTCTGGCCGGCGGCGATGGGGAATCAGCGAGGAAGACATCAAGGGGTGGATGCGAGCTGGTATACACACCTTCTGCTCGGTGTCCACTACGCTGAGGCTAGTCTCTCGATTTGACCGTCGTGCTTGTCGCTCTTCCACAAAGGTCCCACCTTTCTGCATCGTCTTTCTCGGCTGTATCCCCACCCGAGTACCGGCCGACGAGATTGTGGCACATCTTTCATAACTGGACGAGTCAAGCGGTCTGGCTCATGATACAGCAGCGAGAACGTATCTGTGCTGATAGCATGTTGCTGGTCTACAACGACGAGGGAGCTACACTGCCCATTATTTCTGCAGGATAATGCGGTATACGGTACAGGGTTGGATGGAGAACTGCAACTACAGTCTATTGATATACCGTGTATAGGTAGAGACAGAGCGAGGAACGTAACCATCTCGCAACGGCCTAATGTTCCACTAAAAATGTCAAGCTACTTCTCGCTCGACCAGGCAGACGAAGAGAGTTTCCTCAGGAATCTTCTGAAACACCGTCCTTTTGGCTTTTCCACTCCATTGACATTGCTGCCGGGTTGGTAATCCCGACTGCCCTCCTGCTCCATCTTCCACGTTCTATGCTGCTGTTGTCGTTGCCGTTGGAGCTCTACCGTCTTCGGTGGATGTGGTGGTGACCAGTAGATCCTGGCACCGAGAGATTGTGCATTTAGACCGGGTGTCAAAGATCGACATGCAAGCAGGCAAAGGGGACAAGAAATAAAACTCACCCTCCTTTAGGAACCATGCCGCCCTGTCCTACTCTATATCCTTCATCTTCCATCGTTGGACTGTACCTTGGAGGTGATGATGATGTCGCGGCGAGATCAAGAATGTCCATAGCCGGGTTCTGCAAATGCAGGGCGTAGAGGAAGCGAGAGGCACGTGCAAAAGCCTGGGTCTCAGCGAGGACGTAAAGCACCGCCTGAGCTTTGCAAACTCACATTGCGAGCTTGCACTGGCTCGGCAGTATAGGAAAGGCGATTGATGTATTTCATATTGATATAGTTGGATTGTAATGTTGATGATCCTCCTGCTAGTATTGCGTAGGCCGATGTACCCATTCGAAAGCAGCTTGCCTCTGGGCGTGTCGTGTTGTCGCAAACGCGAGTGCTTTCTCGGGCCTCGAGCCCCGGTTCGAAAGAGACTACGGTGGGAGGAGAATAAAAGAGACTACGGTGGGAGGAGAATAGTTGTTGACAGGACGAAGATGTAGATGGCAATGAAAGCAAGTTCAGAAGCAAAAGACAGGTCAGTTTGGATTAGGGAGGGGTCTTGCTACTCCGGCGCTAGATCAATGCGTAATCCACTATTGCATAGCAACACCGTAGCAAGTGATTTGGCTGTTTCGCATCTATGCGTAACGCCGCGGGCGTGATAGAGGGGACATTCGACCGTTTTTGCTATGCTTCCGACTTGGGCCCCCTCGTGTATGATACTCTGCATGATAGCCTGCAGGTACCTACACCTAGCCGAGAAAACTATGCGCTAATCAGGCTTTTCCCTGCTAGTCAGCCATCGCCGACAAGGAAATCCAGAGGGCCTTGTGCAATCCATCGATTGTCGAAACTGAAAAATGCACGCTAGCAAGATTAGTGGCTCAAATTGATGGGGTGTGCGGGACTTTTCGTCGAGGTGAGAATTGGGCCACAGCACTTTACACGCTCTGCTTGACGGACGCTCGCTTGCGGCTTTTCCGGGGCTTCCTCAAGTCTCCATGTGGTGCTGTAGATACCTGTCATATTGAATTACGATGCCGCCCTCAGGTAAGAGGAAAGTCGGTTGATCCCTGCCTATCAGTCTGGCTTCCCCTCTTTTCGGGATCCGCCACAGTGTCAACGCTACCTGACTTCTTCCCAGCGTTGGATACCGTGCGAGATGCACCAACCTATAGTACAGTATATAGACGGTCGCCGTACCGGGATCTGCAGTTTTAATTTCGCACGAACACAGCAGTAGCGATGACCTTGTGCTCGTCGTTGACTCCGTGTGCTCATCCTGATCCGACGCGCACCCGCAAGGCTGACAGTCTAAAGACCGAGTCAGCCCTTGCTAGCTGCCATGCGTCACTGCATAATCAATCCGGTAGACTGTGCGATAGCAAATGCGCTGGAAAGGCGTGAGAGTGTCTAGACCTCTACAATCACTATCAAGGCTCGGAAAGCCACGACATGCACCTTCGGGTAGACCAGCACACGAGGAGTAGTGAAAGGTGTTGACTACGTTTCGTCATTTAAGCCAAAGAATTAGTCACCGCCTGTCAAATTTAATTGACCGCATGACCTAGATGTGCATTCCAAGACTTCAACTTGGATCTTCAGGGCACCATGTGCACAATGGCAAAACCGAGCCTCCGGTACTTCCATAAGCGTGTGCCCATTTTCGAGCTTGCCAAAGAGCTGCTGATGACTGAAGAATGATTGCATCCGGAATTCTCGTCCTTTGACAGCGCACGCGGCACCAGATGTCGAATAGAACTGACTTCCAGCGCGTCCTCTGACCTTCGCATAAATGTGCCATGATGACCTGGCCCGCGGACTATCTGCAAGTGTGCTAAAGCTTTTGACGGGCTCCTCAGCTCCTTGGCACTGTCGCATGTGCGTAGATCCATGTGCTAGGATGGCTGTACCTAATCAGTAGCCACGGCCACTCTCAGTATCTTCGCATGCTGACGAGCAGTGGAGACAGCGCCCAATGTTCGACCTGACTGTAGAACATTTTGAACAGTGCTGATACCGAGAACCGAATAGTAACTCGGCCTAAATGGTCTTGCCAGCTCCTCCGGATTCGCAGCCTATGATAGCTGGATCAAACCAAGGACCCATCCGAAATAGTCCTTGAGCACGTGCACCATCGCGGAGTTGTTGTGGCTTAAGATCCGGAGCCATCCTGTTATGAAAACCGTACACACAACACCTCTGGCTCATATGGCAGGCTGTGTGCGGTGACAGGTATCTCTTCAGGAAGTCGTGAGGATTGGAACCGCAAGCTCATGATGTATTCGAACAGGCGTAGGTTTGATCCAATATTGCCTTCCCCGACACTGCTCCCACCTCGTCGGGGCGTGTAAGCAGCGAGCATGACCAAATGTAACGGTTTCAGACCATAAATCGGTCAATTGAGGATGCGAGGATGTTTCGCAGAGGCTTGTGGCCATGTAGCATCGATGTACCATATTAGTAGCGGTTTGCTGGATGCGCGACCTCGATCATCGCATTTTTGCAAGCCTTCGCACAAGATTTACCGCCTTCCTTCTTACCAGTCGCAGAAAATGAAGATTCTGTCGATAGGCTTGATAGGTGGGTCAATCATACTTCGTCATGCTGCTCATCGTTGCTGACCTGGTATTGCTTTCAAGGGCGTCAGAATCAACCGCTCTTCATCAGGTCATACGGCAAACCAAACGCAACGGCAGAGGAGGATCTCAAATGGCATTTTGTAGCTCATACCAGCTTGGATGTCTTTGAAGAACGAGGTGTGTCTTATTGCAAGCAATATTTTTCCGCTATTTCTCTCGAGCTGATTGAGGAAACTTTCGTCACCTGAAGAGGCGTCTGGTGTCCGTCCAAACGATCATTATGCTGGTCTGCTCCAAGTGATGGATGATTATGCAGTGTGAGTGGATTACACCGGACAGTAACAGATTTCCACTCGTTTCTGAACATGCTTTTGACGCTATAGATACGGCTATCAGACCAGTACTCGCGTCAAGATCGTTCTCACGTTGGCATTGACCGAGGAAACCGTCAAAGACAACGATATCAAGATTGTATGTTTGAGCGTCAATCAATATCTGGAAGAAGCAATCGTCCTGACCAATTTATTCATTTGCAGATCTTCAGAGCCATACACAATGCCTACGTTGCCTACCTCAGCAATCCATTCAATGATTCATGCGGTGAAGGCGAACCTGATTTCGTAGCTCCTCCCATAAAGAGCAATAAATTCGAGGAGAAACTTCGTGATATCGCCTTGGCACAAGATATGGATGCGCAAAAGACGTGAAAATCTCACTTACCTGCTCATCAAAGTTGCCGAAAATTAAGCGAAGCCATCTATCCCGGAAGGCATTCTTCATGGGTAAGTACGCTACGTTTCGCACCCCTGCCTCCACGTCTATTGCGATAGTACCACCTCTCCCATCACGCCGGACAATGACGCGCCTTCTAGAGATCAGTGGAGATGCTGCGACAGATACCTGGCGAAGATTGAGTCTTCCTTCGAAGAATCACGAGACTGTCTGCAACCCTGCCTGAATCTCAATGACATGGCGTGAGGTTGCAGAGACAAGGCAAGGTCCTGATCTCGTACATTAAGACCTCCTCCCTCTTTTCACATCTCGCCCTGCCGAATGCGTTTGATCATTGGAAATGCTGACTTCTCTATATCCAGAATTCGAACGCAGACTTGTCTTTCTGACAGCGTTCAAGCTTGAAAATGGATCTGCCCACCCGCTCAAGAGACAGGCCTATATAGGCTGCGCTCTCGGTTAAGACCGCACAACACCTGGACCAGAAAGCGTCTGTCCATGTAGGTTAGCTGGCTCTACAATTCTCCACCCCTCTCTCTTCCTCTTTCCCCTCTCGAATGATGAATGTTATGTTGGCACCAGTCTCTAACAGCTCTATCCCATACGGGAGGAGCTGTCATGAAGAGGCATAACCCCGGCATTGTTCTTTACAACAACAAATACGCTATGCAGTGTCCTGAAAAGTCGCTCCCAAATCCGTCATCTCCCTTCACTATCTTCTTCGACACTTTTCCATGTACTGACATATCCCGGGCTGCTGCAAAAACAGGCCAGAAAACGTAGTCTATGAAAAGACCGACACGCACAGGAGACGGTTCGTCCGTGTAAGATGCGATCAGAAGTAGGACTTGACAGCATTTGGATCAGAATGGGGTTTTCCATGCAAGTAAGCTGGCTACACATTCCTCCATCCTCCTCTGCCCCCTCTTCACTCTCTCGAATGATGAATGTTATGTTGGCACCAGTCTCTAACAGCTCTGTCCCATGCGGGAGGAGCTGTCATGAAGAGGCATAACCCCGGCATTGTTCTTTACAACAACAAATACGCTATGCAGTGTCCTGAAAGATCGCACCCATTTCCTTATCGCCTTTCCCTATCCTCTTCGACACATCTCCAAGTATTGACATCCTCCCTGTATCTCCCGCAAAGATAGTTCAGAAACTGTAGTCTACGGCAAAGTATACAAGGATGAATGCTCCGACCTGTTCCCTTCATGTGGTTCTCAATCCCCATCAAACGGAGGATGCACAATAATAGTTTCAATACATAGACAACACACCGACTTTCTGTAACTGCGATACTGCGTGCACACAATTATACAAATGCCAGGTTGTGTTTAATCAGAAACGGACGCAGATCCATCTGCACTCGATGGAAGTGGTATATTGACGAGGTCTGTATCGAATAGCTCGATAAACTGAGTGCACACACACAAGTTAGCTTGTAATCTATACAAAATTAAGGCGCTCCATCTCGATGCAAAGAAGCTTACCTGCTCGTTCAATACTCGTACTTTGGCGCCTGCATGCCGCCGGTACTCTTCGAAGATGCTTGCCAGGTTCCACCGCTGTAGTTTCCGTAGACATCCAATGACGGTCCCGGTCCGGTGTCTGCCTAGATTGCACATGACCGCAAGGGGATATGACGGGGGCTGTAATATGATGTCTCTGTTGATGCGAGGATTTGTATTAGCTATGTCCTGCACAAAGCGTACTGAAACACGCACAATGCTTTAAGCACAACTTCCTCTGTAATCGGATCCCATGCATTCGTAGCTTGCAGCACTCCGAGATGATGCAGCTGTATATGATGTTCGCGGAGAAAGTCGAGACTGATGAATAGGTCGCACAGTATGTCAGGCTGAGTACTGCGTCTGGATGACAGATATCCTATTTCGTAGCATGCACTGCGCCACACGTACAATCGTTGATGGGGCTCTTCAGGAGCAAGCCATATCAAGCTCCGCAGGCCTAAGCCTTGTAAGAATGGAAAGTTGAGTTCTGTGGGTTGGCCCTGCGGTAGTGAATGTTTCAGCCTATCGTTCAAAGAGCGCATAATCAGCTACAGTCCGCATTGCTTACGCTTCTATAAAGGCCGTCTTCAACGATAGCAAAGTTCTCAGGCGGGATCAAGACGCTAGTCTTTGTGAATTTATTCTGTTTCCGCAATTGAGACTGCCGCCGTTCGTTCAGGTCCTGAGCTGCTGCGTCTTGCTGTTCCTCCGACGTCTTGCCTGAGGTGTCTTGCATATTCACGTCGCGGTCTGCTTCTGCCTCTCTGCCGTCCATTGTCACGGCGAGACCATCCACCTTCATGCGACTTGATGCAGTTGTGGTTGTAGGACTTTCATGGCTGTTATTGCTGTGCTGTTGTTGTGTCGACGTTGACGTCGACGCTTCCATATTCCCGTTCTCCATGCTGCTTCTGCTGTCACCCGGCAATGGATCTGTCGACGTTCTCCCCAATACCGACTCGTCCGACAACGTGCGAGGCAGTTTTTTGGCTTGACTATGATATCTGGCACGCTATGAGAACGATGCCTCCGCTTCTGCTGTCCTTTCCTGCCGCCTCTTCAAGATTATGATAATCGGAGTAGGCCTCGATATCCTCTATCTGCCTCGGTTGACCCAGCTCGTCAAGAGGCGCGGCGTGGACGGCCTAGCTCGCCGGATTCTTACGCAAGATGAGCTTAAAGCCTTCAAAACGACCGTCGATATCAATGAGCCTCAAGGAGCGGCAGTCCGCTACCTCGCCGTCCGGTAGGTGCTCCGTCAAGCTGGACAGCTCTAACGCTGATACGGAAAATGAAGCTGATCTCTGTAAACACCACAACTTCTTTCATGCCCCATCAAGTTGGACTGCTAAAGAAGCTGCATACAAAGCACTGCATGCGTACCGCATCACAACCTGGAAAGACGTCGAAATTACCAAGCTAGAGCATACTGGTAGTCGGCCTCTATTGAAATGGACGAAGCCAAGTCTAGCCCATGCGACCGTGAAAATGCATTTGAGCGTTTCTCATGATGGTGAATATGTCGCTAGCACCGTCATCGCGGAGAGCGTACCTTCAGGTCGGGATTCGGACCCTTGATGGCAGTATTGCAGTCTCTCCAAGCTCATCAGCACATAAGCGTGATGGCTATCTTTCACATGGAGAACTCAAGTGGAGACGGATATGTGGGTACCCTCAAGATATTACTGAAGCATATGGTTCAGGTCTTTGGCAATTCTGGGCAGTCATATCCGGATGTACGATTCAATGTTAGATATTGGATTTTCATTCACAAGCTTTACAGGACCCCTCAGCGTCGCTCGTCTAGTTCTCGAGTAGTCGACCGTTTTGCATTGTTGCTAGAGTACTTATGTGCATGTACCGTACAACTTTCTACTATGTTTGTTCCGGCAGTGCTCATCTGCACCGGATGGCACGCTGCACTTATGAAAGCTCTCAGTTGCCGGGCTTAGGGTTTGCTTTCATAAGGACACGGAATACCACAACCAAGACTCGAGCAGGAGGAGCGTGGCAACCAGCACGTGCAGGACTGTCCGCTCACACACTACCTGCTGCACGCCCGCCTGCCTGCTTGCCGGCCAGCTGTGTGATAGCGAGGTGCGTTATCATCCAGGACAAGGCAATTTTCGGACAGGGCACAAGGATAGCAGGATAGCAGCATAGGGCACAAGACAGCACGGATGGAGTAGCCGACATAGACAGGCATCAGATTGGACAATACTGCATCAGCCATGGCGGCCGCTGAAGATCCGAATGCAATGGCTCTTGTCTACAACGACCCTTCGAACATGCAGCTCGCGGGCACATCCAGCCAGGCACTGACAACCGTTTCAGCAGCTGGGACAAGACCAGCTAGCAATCCTGCTACTGGCCTGAAGAATGTGCCTGCTTTTCTCAACAAGCTTTACAGGTGAGCAGTGTCGGGCTGTCCAGTCTCTTTACGTACGGTATCGGAATTGGCTGATATTGACTAATAATGAACTACCTCTTACTACTACAGCATGGTCAGCGACCCAGCTACAAACCATCTCATAAGATGGACAGAAGACGGAACAAGCTTTATAGTCCCATCGTCGGAAAAGTTTGGGCGAGAGCTGCTGCCTCGGTTCTTCAAACATTCAAACTTCGGTTCCTTTGTACGCCAGCTCAACATGTACGGCTTCCACAAGGTACCTCATCTACAGCAAGGTGTTCTCAAACTGGATGACGATGATGAGAAGGAGAAAGCGGAGATACTCGAGTTTCAAAATGACAATTTCCAACGGGATCAGCCAGACCTACTGTATCTCATTCAGCGGAAAAAGGGCGCTTCGACGGCACATCCAGGCCGAACAGAAAGTGAAGATCCAGATGGAAAATCAAGTGCACCATCAGCAGCAGGTCCTTCGACATCTTCAGCTTCTGGGATGAGCATGTCCAAGCTCCAAGCGGATCTAGGGCACATATTGAGCGAAGTCCAGGCTATCAAACGTCATCAAGGGATACTTTCATCAGATCTACGAGAGCTGCAAGGCACAAATCGTACACTGTGGCAGGAGAATATGGAACAGAGACGGAAGCACGACAACAACGCCGAAATGATTGATAAGATCTTGAAATTCCTGGCTGGCGTCTTCGGAGGGAGGGCTCTAAGTGAAGGAGCAAGCTTTATGAGCGGCCATAATATCGCTGAAGCCGATAGCTCTTCTGGTTTGGGGCTTGGTTCGTATGGCCAAGGCCGGGCGAATTCGGCCAACGGAACGTCTGATGCAACAAGTCGGACGGCGGCCGCTAATAGCACATCCACAAATGGCTTTGAGCTGGTACCACCACACAAGCGGCCGCAGCGCTTACTGTTGCAAGGCTCGCCAGACAAACAGACGACAATATACGACAGTGGCGATGTAGATGACATGCTCCTCGGTCAGTTCGAAGAGCTAGGCTCGGATGATGAGGCGTCTGGGGTGGGAAAGAAAACTGGCAAAGAGGCGAAATCATCTAGCGGTGGTTCGCCCGGGTCTACAGATTCTTCGAGGTTCAATGAAATCAAGAGTGTTAGTGTTGATCCAATAGGCGCGACAAACCCCGCGGCACCGACAGATAATTTAGATGTCAGTAGTCTGATCAATAACGATAACATCGACTGGGCCAGCATCAATGCTATACTGAACAACACAAATCTGCAAAATGCAAATACAAGTCGACCAAATGTAAATGCATCCAATGGCGCAGTCAACAATGGGCAACAATCTAATATCGACTACAGCAATACCGACTTTTCGAACTTCGATTTTTCCGATCCAAGTCTCTTTGGCATGCCAAGTACCTCTTCTTACACCAACAGTGCTGCTGGAACCAATATCAACAACCAATCTAGCATGATGCCATATAATGCACCTGCAGCCAAGGCTTCAAGTAGTATGACTAATTCGACTCAACCGCCATCATACTCACTGGCTTTGTCGCCTGCTGTTCCATCTTTCGTACCGACAACGAATAACAATAACGACAGTCTAGCGATCACGAAGTATGGCGATGCGTTGACCCATGTCAGTGATGAAAATGCCAAGATCAAAGAGAGGATGGACAATCTCAGCTCAGCTATTGATCGACTGGTTGCGAACCTACCTGAAGGATTCAGCTTTTCTAATATGCCGCCGGCGGGTAATCCGAATAACGTGCAAACGTCAGTCAGCAGTGCATACGACGATGACTTTGACTTTTCACAATACCGTAAGCATGAAAGAATGAAGAGACGCTCTTCTGCGAAGTATGAATTGGCTGATTGAACTTTGCACACAGTCAATCCAGCTAGCGAAGACGTGGATGTAGAGGATCTCAGCAATGTATCGCAGACATCTCAGCCGCAGACACAAGACCCTCTCTATCAATATCTCGATCCGTCTCTTGCAGGCGCTAATATCGGCACCAGCGAAGCAAGCCTAGGTTCTACTGGCATACCATTGCTTTCATCAGACCCCCTTGCTTCTATACCTCAAACTCATCAATTGGCTAGCTCGGCGCCGCAAGGTGTACCAGCCAGTAGTCTAGACGTCGAAAGGGCAGTCAAAGAGGAACCAGCACCATCTCCTGTGCCTTTCAGCCAAAATTCCTCCATCAATGCGAAAGTTTTGCCTGCGAAGGCATCGAAAGCGCCTGCTAAGACTCCTGCCCGGAGTAGCAAGAGACGTTTATCAACAAGCGTGAATCAGCCTGTTGAGCCGGCCAATGATACGCAGCGGCGGTCAACGCGGCAAAAGACAGGTAGAGCGTAAAGCAAATCTATAATCGTACTACCAATGCAGTCATTGGGAAGTAAGCAGCTTTTGTTGAAGAGTTGTCGTGCATTGCGATTGCAGCCTGTAAGCCTGAAATTGGTGTCTAGTACTGTTGAATTATGTAGCAAATATAGCATGCCATTGCTGTAGATGGTGATGTACCGCTCCTCATCAAAGATTGGCATAAGCTGGGACGAGTGCCGCTTTGCGATAATGAGTTTGTTTCGGCTTGTCTCGCACGACGTGAGCTCGAAGTATCGTCTGCTTCCACCAATTCACTACTACAGAATATTTGAAACCAACAAGCATCTCGACAATGGCTCCACCTCGCTTACAGAACCCTTACGAAGAGCGACAAAATGCGGTTCTGGGCAGAATTCTCGTCAATGTCGTGAGTGTGCAATTAAGCCGAAGCCTCCAGACGTACCAGCAAGTAACCGGACTGACTGTCAGAACGCAACACGCTTCTTCGAGTAGGACAAGCTCAATGAAGCATTACTAGAGTTCACAAAGTCACTCGGGGTGGGCTTGTTGCTAGCCTTCGTCGAAGAAGACATGATACTCATAGCCTTTCTCTTCACATCACAACAGGAAATCAACGCGCACAACGAGCAAACAGTAGAAGCCGCGCAGCAGTGGAACTTCTACACCAGGAACGTGCGACTGAATCTCGAGAACGAGGGCAAGCTCGAAGAACCTGTCTAGACTCGGCTCTATATGCGGCCCAGGTGAGCTTGTGCCGTTGTTGTGTATTTCTTGAACATGACCAGTGGGCTGATCGAATACGATGTTCAGCGGCAGGACTGGCTGTGCTGGTGCACGAAGGACACCTTTCGGACTCTACTCGGGGCCTCTCAGCCCAGGGTGCGACATACCTGCCTGAATTAAGCACGACGCCGATGGAGATTTCTACACGTGCGACAACGACTCTTGCCAATCTCGTACAAAGAAGTATGTACCAGGCCACCTACTCAAGATGATACAGTACGCCGCGCTCGGGGTACAGTGTACACGCTCTTGCTCTCCCTCAGGCTGAAATACAAGCTAGGCGGCGTTGTCGCACTCTCATACGGACGAATTCCAAACCAAGTCTGCACTCCTCGAGAGATTCTATCCTTCAACCGTACGATCTTTGCGGTTGTATCATTACGATATGCAGCGTGACGTCGGTCATACATCTCTTCGAAGAGGAAGGCAGGCCTGTTCCGAACGAAGCTTTCATCGTGGTCTGTGCCTTGACCGGTATCATACGTGTGCTTCGTATCTTGGCCGAAAGAATCTTCCTGATCATGTGCTCGCAAAGTACCTAGCTCATGAAATTCGACCGGATGGCGATGGCGCCCTATTTTTACGGGAATACCAGCCTGCGTTCCCGCAAAGAGCATTTCGTCCATGTAGAAATAGATGCGACTGCAAGGAAATCGTCAATACTCAGATGCGACAAGCTGTGCTTCATCCCGACCCACTTCAATATGCCTTGAGTAAAGAACCCTCTCGTGCCCCCTTTGACCCACAATCCACGCTCGTTTAGGAAGGTCTCCAGCTTCTGCCTAGCTACGGGTCTATAGCATAAACTCGAACGATACTTTGGAGAGAAATCAATCTCGTATTTTGTCAACTGCGGAATCGAGTTGCAATTCCTCCGATAGACGTCGTCCCACAGAAGGTACCACCATTGGCATATGACGTCGCGGTTAGCAGCTTGCATTCTCTCCTCTAGGAAGCATATCGCGGCTGTATGATCGTCTAATATCGCTCTGGTCCGCTCATTCTGCTCGTTCTCAAGTGCTTCGGCTAGCGAGGTCCTATCAAAGTGTTCGTTGCCGTATACGTCAATCAAGAAAGCATAAGTTAGGGTTTGGCGCTTTTCCTCTATCTCTTCTCGAAAGAAATCTCGATGAGCAGCAAGCCTCGCCTCCATCTTAGGCATGTCTTGTTCGATGATGTGTCGGTTGAGCTGGAGGAATCGAGCCAGAGTGTTTGAGAGTGCGAAATTGTTTGCGATGCCCAGCATCTCGCCATCAAGGGACAAGAATGCTCCAGTCTTGTACGTTCCGTCAGCTTTCAGGTAGCGTCCATCATGGTACTCCAGTCTGACTTTGAAGCCTGAATTATAGCTGTTCATGCCTGACATCAGAGATATATCGAGTGACACAAGTTAAGATCGACCTACTTGTATCCCCGCCACGAATACTCCAGATTCCGCCCAATCCTTAGCAAGCCATGATTGTAGCGGACCTGAGATCCAAGAGACGTTTTGACTTTTCTGACGCCGAGTGCTTGTGCAGTAGACAATTCTGCAGCGTACGGGAAGTAGCATCTACACCCTTCCAGTGCCCTCAGAGCGAGGCGTATCCTTCTGCCCGAGATGGCTTCCGCCGATTCGTTCTGCGCGATGTAGTTTTCGAAATCCCTCTCGCTTGTGAGCATGGCGACATTTTCGCTCTCGTCGTATCGGAAGACCAGCGTGAATGGAAAGGGTAGGACAGTCGCCCGACCAAAGTACCCTGCTTCAGTGAAGTGACTTGAAGACAATGTATCGGACCACCAGACGCAGTCTGGACCTGTGTACTGCTCCATGATGATAGCTTGAAGCTGTCTCAGGCGAGACGATGGATTACGAGACATTCCGACCGCTGCAACATAGCGAGGCAATCCTATCTCGCGCAGGATCTGTGGATGGCTTTCAATGGTTAAGCTCGCGACTCGATAGCATCTCATTACAAGACCAACTCACCTTCAAGTTCTCAAGATGTCTTTCACCCTGACTGCCAGCGAAACCTAGCAAATAAGGTGGCAATCCACCTTCTCCATTCTCTGGCATTTTAGCTGCCTCTGACAAACTACAAAATACCAAAGGTTCGTCAGGTTTTCTTCTGACCTTGAATTCCGGATCTGCCAATAAAAGGGTAGAAATCATTTCTTGCTGTATTCGTCTAATGATATGTTTAGCCGTATCAAGATTAGGAGCGAATATATCAATTGAAAAATCTAATCTTTTCTGCCATTTCTTGACTATTCTTTGAGCGAAGACTGTTCCTATCAAGGCGAAATATCCGTTGAAGATGTAGGATACTGCCGTAAAGGTCACGAGAAGCCAACCTCCGTATGCTGCTTTGCCTGGTAGGCGGAGAGCGGCTGCAAGTCCGAGAATGGCTATTACCATATAGGCTATTCGGGAACACCAGTCGGAATTGTTCTGATAGCGGTCGTTGAAGGGTTTCGCCCATATCTGAAGGATCATCCAGCATATCATAAATCCGAGCTACGTATGCAAATGGCGCTTTCAGCTTGTCCTGCTTCAGGTCCGAAGGAAGCAGACACTACTTACAATGGTGCTCTGTCGAATGACATCTAATGCTGCTCGATGTCGGAAGCGAAAGATGCAGTTGTCCTGTGGATCGGATTAGGGCTGTAATCAGCTCCTCATCAAAGCACTATCTGCACAACCAGGCATCGCAAAATAAGGGATACTCACCTTGGTCAAGAGAGTAATACAAAGAACATTAATCAATTTCAAAGCCATATAAGCGCTCTTAAAGCCAGACCAAGGTTTTCTATATTCATTATAAATAAAACTAAAAGGCGATTTATCCCTTTCTAATAATCTACTATATTCAGATTTTAGATCCTTTCTTTTCTCACCTAATTCCGTATAGGAATCAATTTTAGGAACTTGAGATTTTACGACAAACCATAACCTAATTGGAAACCATATAGTTACTATTATTACTGTTATACTTGATATTATTACTATAGGTATTGACCAATTCCATCCTTGTTTTCTCATTGTTGTTTTATAACAGAAATTTAAGGGATCGTGAAATTGTTCTTTGGTTCCTAATGATGAAGGTGATGGATTATCTTCAGATGCATAGTAGTTTTGTACCGCCCAGAAATCGCTTGTCCAAGCTAGAGCTCCTATTGATATCTTTGATAGTGGAAGATAAAGTGATGTTATAAGAAAAATCACAGCTATTCTATAGCCTCTTGATCTTCTTAATCTGGAATACCATTTGAAACCAGGTATACGACCAGTATAAGTTGGAGCTTCATGAGCATTATAAGCTTCTTCACAATCTAAACCCTCACTGAAATGACCAGCTGTACCATGTCCTACCCTACCTCCCTTTCTAGATCCCATACTTCCCACCTCCCTCGCCATAACTCTGAACTCCCAGCACCCAACAAAGCACAGTATCGTGAATACCCAAAGCCAGAGGATTGCTTTTCCGAAAGCTGAGACAAAGTCGAGTCCTAGAATACTGGGTACCACGGTGAGTATGACATATCTAGGTGAAGTTCGGTCGAAAGGTATGATAGTCGCATTTGCGAATGGACGGATATGATCAATGATAGTGGTTGAAGTTATATTGGATGCCAACATACTCATGGGCGGTGTTGACTGCGGCTTAGCGAAATCTGTGACGCTCCCAAGAATCTGTATGAGATCTCTAAATGCCTCAACTCTAATCAAAGAGACAGCATAGGTCGATCCTTCCGCACCAAGTACAGCATCAATAGCAGTAGAAAGCATAACATTCAGAGAAATAAGTGGTGCTTTTTTTGATCTGTTATATTTTAAATCTGTGACTGTTATATTTGGAGGTAAAAGATGCATAGGAGGGAATATTAATGCTCTTTTAGCTTGCTCTGAATTGTATTGATTCCTTAGAGATGAGGGTATCTTAGAATCTTGCTCTTCTTCATCTTCAGTTCTAGTCGATGCATATTCCGCCGATTTCCGATTGAATACACCAACGAGCTTATTCCATATTCTTTGTTTTCGCGATGAGATATTTGACGCTTTCCGAGCAGTATCATCACCAGCTTGAGCGATCCATTCATTCCAACTTTTCAATTCCCTCTCAGACACTACCTTTTCAGGTTGTGAAAATTGAACAACCGGTAAGTTCTCGATATATTCATCTAATAATGGTAACTCTAATGGTTTACTATCTGCCGCGAAGACGTTGAATGCTGGAATATCGGATGTGAGTGCGCTTATACCGCCTGTGGAGCGGGAAGTCGGTAATGTAGGACGCGAACTTGGCGTGAACGAAGTGTCGGGATTGTCGTAGTCTTTGGCTTTCGTTACCGGGCGAGACTGGTTGACTCTTGTCCGAACGGAAGAGAAGGAGCTACTTGATTGACCGAGGTAGTCTCGGCCAGTAGATCTTTCGAGGTATTCATGGATATCGAACTTTTCAACATCCGCCTCCTGACGGCTGGATGATGTACTTTGCTCGTCATTTGCATACGAAGGCAAACTCTCGTCCTTCTCCTCTTCGATAGGATTGGACGATGCAGGCTCTTCTACGAGCGTAGCTAGCGAAGTCACCGATCCTGGTTTTACAGGAAGCGAAGGTTTCCTAGCTTGGAGTTCAAGGGCTTCTGGAGCAGTAGGAGTCGCAGAGGGAGTAGAAGGAGTCGAAGAGGCCACAAGCAATGGATGTCTTTGCTTGAATCTCTCCTTGATTGGAATAGGAGCGGGCGAACTAGTATTCCCTGCTTTTCCCGGCGAACTATGATCTGGCTCTTTCGAATTTGGATCGGACGTCGATAGAAACTTATCAAGTATCATTTGCCTTGCTTTGCGACCTTCGACATTCGTTGCGTTGTCTCGTGATTCTAGTGGTATTGCTGGTGGCGCTTTGTCCCTCACTATAGCCGGCTGACTGGATGCCGGAATGCTGGTCTTGATGGGTGTTGTGAGGGCAAAATCTTCCGTGGGCGTACTCGACGTATTCTTGCTAATGTTCTCTGCCGCTCTATCACTTGAAAGTGCTTCGCCAGTATGCCCTCGACCCTGATGAGCACGTGAAGGATTAGATGCAACACCCACGACAGGAGCAGAGACACGCCTTCGCTGAGCAGGCAGGGGTAGGGACGGCACTATCATAGATCCAGATACACTTCTATTCGACGGCGACTCTGAATGTGCCCTGCTGAACGACCTGTCCAACGATGCATCCTGCTGCTCTTGCTGGTGTCGTTCTTCAAAGTACTTTACGAGGGATGCGATCTTGGGAGGCATTGTAGGTGGCTCGAGCTGCTCTGCATCGCATACACCTAGCTGGTGGATGATTATCGCATGTCGTTCGTTGACAATCGGTCGCTTGTTCGCCGGTGCATGCGTGTGATATAGTCAGAGAGTTCTGCAATCTATAGGAAGCTAGCTCCAAGTGTGAAGTCAGCCAGTCAGCCTGGCCTTCCTGCCAGTAGTCCCCAGCAGCAAGACCATTGCAGGCAGCCGTTCAGCTCGGTACTCAACCATTGTCTTCCCCAAGCCCTGTCTGAGCAGTGTCCCATGTGCAAGCGTCATTCCGTGTCCAGTTCCAAGTCCGCCTCTGGATTGCTCTCTGGCAGATGGGAGTCGACTGGCCGCATCTCCGGACGAGCGGGCCTCCTCATGCATGGCAGCGTTCTAGTAGGGGTGGAAGGGAACATGAGAAGAGGTAAAGGTTGCTTGTATCATGATTGTTGCTTCTGTTTGCCACCATCATCCACCAACACCGTGCCGAGATCAAGCAAGCACGCACAGCCCAGCAGCAGCATCTTGTTTTTATGCGAACACATCAGCATATCCAGTGGAAGCTACGTCGCACACCGCAAGCATGGGCACACACACACACGCATCGTCGCCGTACTCCCGCCTGCTCCTCGCAGCCTCCCTCTCGTCCCTCGTCGGTGAGTGCTGGCAAGAGCACTTCGTACTCGATGAAGAAGCTGACGATTGTTGCATGCCAGGACGCTCGTATGCCTGGTCTAACTGCTACTACGACGCATACGGCTACGAACGCTGCGATGGCATCTCATATGTGCGTTGGTTGACAAGGCTCTCTCTTCCTGGCTGTGCTCTTGGCCCGAGCACCTGGGAAAGAGGCAAGCTTCCACATCATCATGCAGTCTGATTGCTGATTCCTCGCTCGCTCTCTTCATCATTCGACAGGGCGCAAGAGTGGGCATAGCCGTTGCAATTCGTGCGTCTCATTCTGCTTTCTCCTCCTCGTGGCAACTCCAGGGCAATCCTAACAATCCAAGCTTTCTCGACGCTGATACCTTGTTCTCTTCGCATCTTCTGTGGTCGGAAAGTAGTCGCCCTACTTTTCCTCCTTCTACTTCTCTTCTTGGTCCGAAGACGTCGTCTCCAGCGCTTACAACAAGCATCCTATGCAACAAACGGTCGTCCGGGTGCTGCGAGCCAGACATACTACGGGGGCAATAACAACACAGGAGCAACACAATACGGATACGCACCTCAGCAGCCCTACGGTGCGCCTCCAACAACACCAGGCGGTCAACCATACTATGAGCAACAATCCCAGACATACAATTATGGGCCATCAGCGGAAACTTGGCAACCTCCCCCTCCTAAATATGAGCCTCCTCCACCGGAAGCTCAACATGCAATGAAAGGTGCAGAAGGTTCTTTTAATAATAACAGTAGTACCGCGCCTCCTGCTTCTTATTCGCCCCCTGCCGGTCCACCGCCCGGTAATACTACTTCATATGGACAGCCTCCTCAAGCGGGCAACGATAATCGAGTATAGAGATGCTTCAATCGTACAAGAAGCTCTTTCGAGGATAATTGCTTGCTGCTAGTTAGAATAATTCGAATTGTTAAGATAGGTGACTCTCCATAAACATGTAGCTTTTGTATTTCAACAATAGCACAAATATTGTCTCAATCAGTTTGTGCGGCCGACTTATGTCCTGTATGTTCTAAAACAGTGCTAAATCGATAACCTGTTCTCGGCTACAAGGTCTCAAGACGTTCCCAGTTATATCGAGAAGACGATGCCTCGTATTATTCAATCCTATACAGCTCAGTCTGCCACAGCTTGCCACAGAAGCTGCCGTTCCCTCAGTGGCTTTCTTATCTTGACCTTTCCGAGGCATATCCCCTCAGGTCATATGGGGGGGGGGCGGCTGGATTTCAAAGCCAAGATTGAGTTCAGAAAGGACGTCTTCCGACTAATTTCAGGAAATATAGGATACCAGCTCCCGCTCCACCTAGATGCGCAGCAGCCGCTATCCCTCCGTTCTGCGAGGATGGGAAGAAATGACAATTACAAAGTCAGCTCTTTTTGAGGAGAAGCGGTGAGAGACGTTGCTTCATCTTACAGGTCGTGCTATCGCTGTGTACATATCGTAGGCTATGATACCCGAGACTGCGAGCTAAAGGATTCGAGAAGCGAAGTGACAGTTACCGGTTCAGCTGTGTGCAGCGGCGGGCGGAGACCGACTCGAGAGATAATAGATAAGGCACCCACCCATGCTGGAGCTGGAATAACGAAGAAGAGGATGAGTTTGTGATGTGGGAAAGCCATTGCGTAGAACGACAAAACTGCAATAACATCAGCACAATCACAAGCCGGCATTCACGCTCTTTTGTTCACTCACCTCCGCTAATAGCTCCACTAGCACCAAGCGCAAAGCTAGGTTGTCCCTTGTTACCTTGAACAGGATGCCAAAGCATCTGTACAGCATTACCAGCTAATCCAGCTAATAGATACAAACTAGCGAATTGAGAAGTCGATAGAATTGACATTGCAGCTTGACCCATAAAATAAAACGAGAATAGATTGACGAAAATATGAGCTGTGTCCATGTGGGAGAAACAGGATGTGATTATCGTCCAAGGTCGGACTAGATTCGCCCAACTTGCTGCGAAATTCTTCATCATGAATACATACGGACCGAAATCGCGGAATCTGCGTGCGAAAGGAGCGACGAAGAGGGGCCATTCAAAGACAAAGAGATTAGCTTACACAGTCACTCATATTCTCGGTAATGCAACACACCGAGTGGCAGAATTGATAGCATATTGCCAACTTAGAAATACGATGATATTGGCTACTATAATACCGTAGAAAAGCCACGACTGTGGGTGAAAGTCCGGCAAGTCAGCTTTCGTTCACCGAGACAAAAAGACAGACAGCTCACCTTTGGAACTTTCCTATCTATACTCCATTGTAACTTTTTGATAGGTCCAGCACGAACAGTCTCCATCTGTCTTCCGGCATACCAGTTCGGTCTAGCAGCTTTTATAATCGTCGAAACCGAGAGAAAGCGGGCTGTGCCTTGCGATGTCCATGATTTGTGACTGTGTAGAAGCCTTGTACTCGCAAACACACCTTGAAGTGTCGAAATTGGCGATGACAATGAGGAAGTACTACCATAGCTATTGATACGCTGTGGCGATCTACTCCATCTTGCAGGAAGTGGTGACTTGGCAGGCCGAAACGAGTTGAAAAAGGTGTTTGAAGTATCACTATGTTGTTTAAAACAGCCGTTGGAAGAGAAGAAATTGCGCAATGTCGCTGTGTGCTTCATTGCGGATTGATGAAGGCTGAGAGAGCTTCGCCAGCTTGCAATGATCGCATTCGGCATAACGGGAAACGACATTTCTCAACCTGATTAGCAGGAGATACGTAGCTCCGCACGAGCCAGGAGGTGTCTTAAATGCGATATCTACGGTATTGTATGTTGAAAAGCGAAGCAGCGATGTTGCAAGTATCTCTTGTGCGCGGCAAGTCTCGATCAACCATTCGGTTCTGTAAGATGCAAATCACCTCGCGACAGCTGCTTTCCTCTGCTCCCGTTAACATTGCAGACAACAGTATTGCCTCATTATCTTTCAAGAAGACGTCGGACATGTGTCCGGTCGGAATATGTCGCGAAAACAGTGATTTACGTTGACCATCTCGGATATGTCGCCTGGCGAGCTCTGTCAAACTACATCTTTGCAATGTTTCCCAAATTCAACGACATCCCTCTTGCAGGCGTGGCCACATTGCGGCTCACCCAAGCTGTGACTGTAGAGTTTAGCATCACCGGTACCATCAGCCTCCCTATCAGCCACACCGTCATGCTCGCCAATCATACCAGCTTGGCTCGAGCAACCCAGAGAGCCCCAGCTACCTCCTCTTCCACTCAGTCTATGCCAGTATGAACTCACCGACGGCCAGCAAGAGTTTGCCTCTTCACCGTGCAGCGAGACACTTGTTCCCGCTTGGCTTCTTGAACAGCTTGAGCAGCTTCAACCCCTTCAGGAAGGTGACCTACCTGCTCTCGTATCGCCTGTAGACCAGTCTGAGCAGCTCGTCCTCCCCCTCAAAGAGGCAACTCCACCTCCTTCACAGCCCTCCACTTCGTCCTCCGCCGCCAAGCTCACGAAACTTTCAAAAGGTACGATGAGCTCCACTTAATCATAGTACAAGATACTGACTGGCAGTTTTCCCCTCTTTCAGCTCCTCGTCGACAACAGCCTGGGCAACCTCGGCTCATCAAATCCCTCAAAGCTCCGCTAGCACTGCAGCCTGAGCAGTCTTCGCAAGATACTCAAGAGGCCCAACCCTCACAACGCACCTCTGCCCTCCGCGATTATCCAAGCACCTCCAATCTCTGTCTCGGAATGGGCTTCAGCTCCTGCGACATATCAAGAAGCATCTCTAGACAATGACGCATCGGGAGGCATAGAGATCTTCGTCGAGCAGAACGATATTATGGAGATGGAGATGGAAGTGGAGATGGAAATGGGAATGGGAATGAGGATGGATGGAAATGGAAATAGAGATGGAAATGGAGATGGGAACGGAAATGGAAATGGGAATGGGAATGGAGATGGAGATGGAATTGGAGATGGAATTGGAGATGGAATTGGATATGGAATTGGAGATGGGATGGAATATGAAGAAGAGCCGGCGACCATCCCAGCACCCCCTCGAATAACAACAGATTGCAGATTGATGGAGACCCAGAATGGTACTGGACAGACGTCGTTATGTTGGAAGGTTGCAAGTCGCTGACGGACTGCAACTACAGCGCCATCGGACCAGGCTATTTAGAGCCTGCTGGCCAACCCTTTTTTCAAGATGAACGATAGCTCGCGAGGACTGTTTACTCCTCAAAGGAGGCTGCAAGCCGTGAGTGTCCGCTTTCAAGCCTTGTGTCGTTTGACAATGGTGATTGGTCACAGCGTCTGGCGTGATAGCGCGGATGGCTGGGAAGCCTCGCTGCTCATGCCTAGGGAGCATATGAGCTCTTATCGGCAGATTTCAGCTAGACTGTACTTTTGTTGACCCGCTCTTCTTTGTCCATGAGCTGATAGTTACAGCTGGTTGATCCTATCATACTGTCGCACATCACGAACAGGCCATTCGGAGAGCAAGCACTGGAGAAGGTGTTTCTTCCGTTAGCTTGCAGTCCTATGTTGTGCTTTTCACCTATATTATGCAGGCTTGATGATCAGAACGGCTGTGCGTAGCTTGTGTAAAGAAGCGAGAAAATTCGTAGACGACAAGATATGAGACGGCAACAATTTCAGTCTGGCTCGTGGAACAGGGCGTTCTGCACAGTTCTTCGAGGCGCACAACGCTGTGCTGTAGTCGTGTCCCTGCGAAACGTCAATGTATGGTGTAGAACCACAGAAACAGTCTTGAGATAAATTGGAGGAACTGTCACCATTCGGGAAGGAGAGAGGAAGAGAGAAGTGCATGCACAACATCAGGGCTGTCTCTCTACCAGGACGAAGTGCCTACTCACTGAAACCTCCTGCACCTTACCCGTCTGTACACATGTCAAGATATTGTCAATAACTGCGTACAAGGCATTGCGACAACCTCTTCCGTGTCATGATAGTGGCCTCCGAATATGGTTCTACCCTCCTTGCAGTATTTCAATTTGAAAGCGTATCAGGATGAGATAGCGATAATTGATAGCGAGGAGGCGAGACTGTAGGTATTACAGATACAGAATGCTGTGAGGACGTGCCTGTACTGCTTGAATGAGCAGCCGAAGACGCCGCGTAGACTACAGCCCTAGACGGACGAGAGACGCCATCTTGGCTCAGAAGTGTGGAATTGCCAGTGGGTATAGCCGGAAAGTAGCTTTCATTGTTCTGCGATGATGGTGTACTGCCTGGCTTGTCCTGCAGACGGTGCACGTGTGCAGAAGTGGCATGTGTGCAGGCGAAGTATGATCATGTTCTGCGATTGACGAGGTCGACTCGGACACTGCTTGTACATGCATGCGCATTTTGAATGAGTCTTGAGGAAGAATATGGGTAGTCTATGTCTGCTATCTCATTCGACTGGCGCGTCTTGCTCTTGCATTGTCTGTCGAGGTTCTGCTGCTTTGTCCATGCGCCTGATCCTTGCGCAACACAGTCTGTGGTCTCGAAAGTTCAGCACATAAATGTACAAATGCGTGCTGTTTATCACAAGCAGTAGTGGAGGTGCAGTAGCATCGCTTCGTTCGCCTTTGCGGAGACCAGGCTGCAATGAATTGAGAATGGGCAGGAGCATTGGAGTTGAGAGAGGCGACGAGCGAGTCGGAACATTGGGAGTCGTACAAGTGGCTGGCGAAGTGATAAGAACCTCCATCGTTGGAGTAGTCATTGATACGACCAGGCAGTCTCGCTCTTGCACGTCCAGAAGCACAGGCAGACGCAGGATGCTTCCTGCAAGGGTCACGTGGATATTCTGTATTACATGCATTTCGTTAGATGTAACTGTAGAGGGCAAACACAGGCTACAGCAAGGAACTAGTACATGACAATGCAATGCAGCTTCACAGCACTGTCTACAGTCTTGTCAGGTTTGCATTTCGAATATATGGTTTTTTTCGCAATTGTGATGGCGAAGCTCGCCGCAAGCCTCTAGCTATATAGATGTCACGAATGCATGGTATTTACGGAAATCTCTCAGGCTCCCTTGGCTCAGTGGTTCGTGGCCGAGTTTTGCAGGGGTAGTTGCGCCGCGTTAGCCATTACCAAATGGTTATCAGGGAAATTGTAACGGTTCTAAGGTTCGCCCTTAACGACAGTCAAATCCCAGGCCGACTTTGAGAATTCAATACTCACCATTCGATTACGGCCTTTGTATTAAATTCGGGCGCTCACGGTGGGGGAATGGATGGGCGCCAGATTCTCGAAAGAGATTGAAGGCAACCTGAAGTTTTGCCGAAAATTCATTAACAAATTGAAGAGGCTATCTGCTTTCAGGAGGTCCGGGGTTCGAGGCCAGCTCTTGGAAGAAATGAAAGCACAGGGATACGGCATTTTCGAAGCATGATTTTCTTTTCGCTTTTTGCCTTGTTCAAGCACTTAGAAGGTGCCCCGGGCATACCAACCGTCTTCGTCCCCATCAGGGAGCGCACTTTGGCTCGCTGCCTTTCTGACTTGTGACCAGAGACAGCTCAAGAAATAATGGTGGGTCTGTCCGAGTGTCTCCTTGCAAAACCTTGTTTCTGGCCTGGCTGTCCTCGTCGTCTTCGGAACCAGCGTGTCAGAACAGTAAGGTATGGACGGCTGTCTGCCTCAACACCTGCACTTAAAAGCAGTAGCTGCCGATGTCACGAGCCAGGCGGACCGTGCTCCACTCAGAATGATTCGCTAGAGAATCTGATGAGCCAGGAAACTGCCATGGTGGTATGAGGCTGGCGCATCGGTCGAGCTTGCAATGGACGATTGTTCTCCTGCAAGCACAGCTGATATATAATACCGGATATACCAATTAATTTCCAGGTCGAAAGGAAACTTGCCTGTCGTATACAAAAGTCAGCTTGTAGACAGGTAGAAAGCTCCCAACTGGGGTACGGCGGTATCTCTCACCTGCAAACTTTCCTTCGGCCATATTTGTGTGAAACCAGCACTCCTATGTCGTGTACTCGGAATGCAGTCATTGCATTTGATATCAAGAAGCCCTGGATCCTGCCAGCATTTTGCTAATGCTATGACTTTCCTTTTGAATGTTTCTGCATGCTTGGGGAGTGTGATTGTGTGCGACCCACCTGCACGCCTTCACCTTTCCCCTTCCATTTCTACGTAAAATCGCCAGCGGAAGGTTAGGCTTTTATGAGGACTATATGATTGACCTAGGCATGTTCGCTGTTCTTGCGCTCTGCTGATCAAAAAAGCAAGATGACAGGGAAGAGGTTGTCCTGGACAGGAATCCGGGACATGCCGCCCGATCACCCTTGCTCCAACGGCCAAAATGAGACCGGCCGCTCTGCACACTACTTATCAGATTGTGCCAGCACAAGATGGACATTATTGCATACAGGTAATCACAATTGGCATCATACTATGACTACATTCCGGTGCTAACGGTGTTCCACCTGAAGATGCTCATCTGCCAATGCAATAAAGCTAAGCGTTTGTTTCTCCTTGTAAAGGTGTATGTCCGGTGTGCTGATACTGTAGATGCTGGCATTCTGCGATCCAATTGCTTACAAGCACTAGTCAAGAGCAAAATGAGTATATTTTGCGGCATCTTCCTTGATCGGGCTTCCGCATCACTTCTATGAACATGCTACAAAACAGTCAAGAGCAAGGATTTGCGAGAGGCAAGCTTTGTTCCATTTGGCCATTGAAGATGATGCACTCAAGTTTCATGAGGTAGAAACATCATTCTCATAATGTAGCAGCTGAGTTATGAGGACACAACTAGGGAAGGAAGATAAAGCGACTTGCAAATGAGTAAATCATTGGGAGGATACGATTAAAGGGAAACCTCTGCAAAGCGACCTCTGCAAAGCGACCCATTTCCTGGAGAAACTATTTCTATCATTCTACGCGTGAAGGCGTTTGAAGAGGGATTTAAAAGGGGAAAGAGTCGAAAGAGGAAATGCGCAATACATTCCTTCTTGATTTTGAGATTACATGAGAGAAAAATGTCTGGCGATGTGGTAATTCTGATAGTGAAACTCCACCTCATATCTATTCCCAGAAACCTTCGGAAAACAACTCTCTAGATATCGATGTCTTCCTCGTGTGGTAGTGGTAGAGGAGCAGCGGCAGCTGCATCGAGCTGTGCCTGGTAGTCTGCCACGAGGACAGCATCGACCTAGACCTCGGGAGATGCTAAAGCAGGAGCAGCGACGAACTTGAAGGAAGGGACGCTGCGAAGTAATAATAAATAGGGCAATCCCGAGAAGAGGTCAGCGTCTATAATTTCCAAAGTAGAGGAGATGCCATCTCTTATACCGGAAGGAACCACTCACCGAACGAGCTTTCGTGCGAGCCATAGGAAAGGCTTTTCAAAGTTATAGCTTAGCTTGATTTTGCAGAAATTTCAAAGTATTGTAGGTTCTTCTTTCTTTCTGTGGAAAGTTACATGTCCAGTCTTGACTTTGCGTCCCTGTTTATTTAATACATTCATGCATTGAAGAGGAAAGCGCCATCATTGTCAGCATGATCCGCCATTTCCGACCGCCTGCACGACCATAGACCCCTCGATAGCCGGCGAGACTGACCTTGACATCAACCTTGTTACCGCACAGAACGATAGGAATGTTTTCAAAAACACGTTCCATATCACTATGCCAGGTTGGTACGTTCTTGTAGGTGATTTTAGAAGTGAAGAAGACGCGTTCGAAGGGATTCTGGAATAATAGAAGGCGCGTTCGAAGGATACTCTACTCCGCTCTTACTCTCGACACTAGCTGGTCCTTGAGATGCTACACCGGTAGGCTGGGCGGCGACATTGGAACTCGATCCTGTGTCGCTCATACCACTGGGAGTCCTGACAGTGCTCGAGATAGGGCTCGCTATCTCTTTGACTTGACGCTTGTACTTGGGAACAGCTCGGATAGCAGTAGGCGGGCTTGGAGGAATTATCTGTGAATTCTTGACGAGCTGGCGCCAGCTTCCTCTTGAACGCCTTCATGCATGGGTGGCAACACATCATGTTCAAGTGTGGGTCTTTCGTGGCGGATGAGATGCGAGCGCGTGGTATATGCGCGCCCACAAGCCGGATGGTGGCACACGATAGGTTTGTTTGACCTGGATGCAACCACTGGGTCCACAGTTGTACATTGCATTGCGAGACCAGCGATTTGGCGAAAGCCAAGCGAGCAGGCGACAGTTCGGCTAGCTATAGCGGATATCAATCGGCAAGGCGGGACAACCTTCCTGTGACTTAGGCAGTTAGGGGCAATCTACCATGCAAGCGAATAATTAACGCAAACTCTAAGAGTATATCTGATGTCTATCATGTTACAATTCGGCCAGATCATCCAGCAGTTCGCTTGCAGCCCCTGTCGAATCAACGCTGTCCCGCTGTACTAGCCTTCGCGAGCTCGCCAATCTTCTGCGCGAGGGTCGCTGAGAAGCAGTCGAATCGTAGTTTGCGAGATCTATCGAAGAGGTAGGTGAGCGCACGCTAGTAGGAGATGCTCTACCATCCCTCTCGATGTCTAAATTTCCCAGAGACGTCGTTCGTGGCTGCCTGTTAATGCTCCGTTCAAGACCGCTACCCATCCTGCTCGGCGATAGCGGTACATCTTCGCTGGTTCTGATATAAAGCGGGGCATGGTCGTGTTTTGGCGACTGAGGAGGCGTCTCTGGTGCGATACTAGAAGATTGCGAAAGTTCCGTCTCTTGGAAGAATCGAGACATGGCCGAGACTGGTGTGGACCTGAGATCTCCAGAAGCGTCTCCGCCAAAGCTGAGGGAATCGTCCAGTACTTCGAGGTCGTTGGAAGCTGCCTTTTCCCTGAGGAGCGCAAATTGCGGTCGCTGGTCGGAGAGAAGTATTCAGCGATGAACCTCTACTGTCAGGAAGGCACAGTCCAAACTTACGTCTATTGACTTGCGAGGACGTTGTGGGGGTCTGGGAAGAATAGCTTCATCTGACGCTTGACTGCTGGAAATTGACAGTCGCCCTATCGGCACCTCGTCATTCACAGCGGGAAGCTCCTTCTCATTGATATCTGCCAAATTATGTTTCACTTTGTATGGCGAAGGCGACTGAGCTGTGCCAGCCAAGCTTCCTGCCCGTACATGGTCCGCATGGCCATTCCTGCCGTGCCCAATTTTGTAGGAGCCAAGTTGGCTAGTTGAAGCCGCTCTCGAATGCGAATCAGGTCTGACATGCGCAGTAGGCGATGGCGTACGCGATCTTTGGATTGAATTGTCCAGAGAGCGAGGGAGGCCCAAACCTAGACTGCTGCTATTGCTGCTACTTGGACCGGAATACGACGTTCTCCGAGATGCGCCGGAAACAAGCTGATGCGGAGAAGCGGGCTGTGTATCTTGCTGTAGAGTTACGCTCGCCCTCCGCGCTGCCGAACTCAGCAACAGTGGCTTAGGCCCTGACCCGCGTCTATCGCCAATGATACCGCCTGGACTTCCCGTACCCTCTGGCGACAACCATCGACCAGTGTAGGCAGTAGGAGGCGTGAAAGGGGGATCACTTTGCGGGCTTGGCGGCCGTACGACAGTCTTTGCTGCTCCAGCTGCTCCAGAGACTTTGGTGGAAACGTCGGTCGTCCATTTAGAGAAAGTACCGGGGGCGGAATCCTTCCATTGGAGTGCAGTTATATATGAATTCGTCGTCATCTTGTTGAGCTGTGCAGCGGCATCGCTAGACGCGAACGACTTGGCATATTTGTTGAGAAGGCTAGACGCTGATGAAGGTATTGTAGTGGCTGGCGATGTCGCTCTTGATCGAACGGGTGAATCGAACTTGCTTTCTAGGCCGCCGGAAGCGGTCACACTGGAGACATCGCTAGCGTCGTCTGGAAAGTCGCCCTCCTTCTGCTTGAAGAAGCGTTGCCGCAAAGCCTTGGCTGTTGGCGTGGAGGAGACATTGCTTGCGGCGGTCGAGAGCGCTTGCCTGGCATTCTGCAGGCTAACGCTTGGCGATGTATTGTTGGAGAAGTCACCAGCGTCGGGTAAAGGGGAGTTGGGGACTGAAGAAAAGGACGATATCTCTGTGCCGGTCAAGGATGAAGTGATGCGACGTTCTCGAATTGAAAAAGCAAGTGTGAGAACCGTATGCACGTCCTCACAGACGTAATTTTGCAGGGTATTCAGACAGGTTGAGAACTGCATAATGAAAGGCACTCTTTGCTCAGTGACCAAAGGTTCGAGACTACAAGTGAGCGAATGAAAGACTCACGGATGATGACAGTAGCTCATGTCGCTTGATAAGAACCATAGCTACGCAGAGGTCGAGCAGAAAGCCTCTCGCCTCGCTTTCTGACGCTGACACCGCTTTGGCAGCCTGCTTTGTGCTGTCGGCAAACATCGCAAAGAGACTGTCCCACACCCTGACTAGATCAGGTATCCGAAAGTCCATAGCTAGGAGGCAAGTGATCCAACGAAGCGCATAGAATGTGCTGGTTTTAAACAAACAACCGTAAGCTGACATCCACCACTCTCGCGGAGGAGGGAAGACCTACGGTTGAATCTCCTTTTGCGTGCGAAGGTTGTATGCCAACTCCGAGTCTATCCAATGCAGCTCCTTGGCAAACTGGCGGAGTGCAGCACCCAGGCCAGCTACACCAAGTGTAGTAGCATCCGCCGAATGACTTTCTCCAAAGGATCCATCTGAATCCTGAACGTAGAAATCGCCAATCTCGCCCATGAGAAAGGAGAAGGCCCAGAAAGTGTCTGCTTCTGCATCTTCTTTTTCGCTTGATTGTGCAAAGACGTAATATAGAGGCGCAATCAGCTCTGACATGCCTTGTACGTAGTGCACTGGGTTGAGGAGCGCAAAGATGTATAGCATGCGAATCAGGACCTCGAAGTGACGGTCATGGTCAACTTCGATATCCTGCGATATATCCTTCCCTTTGCCCTTGCTGGTCGGGGAGAGATCGTATCGTTCTTCTATTTCCTCTTGTCGATGAGGGTGCATGTCATTGAGACGTCGAAACACGCTTCGCGGTAGACGACGCTCGCTTGTTTCCGCTGCGACTTGCGAGAAGAACGCATATGATGTCTGTGTCCGTCGGACATCCTTGTCTATATCATCTAGCCAGCCATCCCGCGGTGTCTTGTTGTCGTTTACAGGCTGGTAGATTTCCAAGGTTAGCGTGTTAGGCGGTAGGTTTCAGTTAGCCTGTCAAGCTGATAAGGACCACGCACAGACGGCTGAGGCCCGAGCAGTTCGGTAGCAAGGCCATAGTACTGCTGCCTTTTACGTGCTTTGCTGGCTCTTCGAGCGGTATAGTCATTCGATTGACCTTCGGCAGTCAAGTCGACGACACCGAGGAGCGTGCGCCATGCCTCTGCTCGCAGGTCAGCATTGTCTGGGATTCCGTGCAGACAGGCAGCCTTCAGGACATGTGTTGCTATCTCGTCTGACTGCAAAAGCTGTCCGAATTGTGCTTCCCTGGTGTTTCGAGCGTCATGACGGGATGGCAATGGCGACACAAGAGCATCAGCACGTGAGGCACGCACATAAGCAAGCTCGCGAGGCCGGACAGCACGCTCACCGGTCTGCTGGCTGCATTGGTCCACAGGTGTTACGGTGCACACCCTCTTCTCCATCATCCAGCGATGGCGTGTTGAGGAGAGCCGCATGCATCCGCGTCCAGCAGCGAAAAGGTGTCGCGACTCCCTGTATCTGCACCAACTGGACGGAAGCGCCAGTCAGGTGTAAGGCGACTCTTCAACGCAGCAACAGAGCAGTACCACAACAGACCCTCTCAGCAAGCATGGTGCTGTTCAGACGGAAACAGGCGCCGCAGAACGAGGGAGACGAGGTCGAGGGAGAGATCAAGGAGAAGAAGAAGTGGATCCACCGGCCAGCGAGTGAGCGAGGACAACCTAACCGACGACTTGGATCTGCAATGCTGATGTGTGTGTCAACCTGCTGCCTGCAGACACCGCTTTCAAGTATGCTCTACCGCATAGCACGCTTCCTTGCTCTTAGAGACGACAGCTGACACACGCCTGCAGACAGCAGCGCCTCAAGGCATGGCAGCCCATCCTCACTCCCAAGACAGTAAGCTGCAGTGATTGCACTGGCCGTGATTGTTCAAGACACTCACACCTCGCTGCTTGCAGGTCCTGCCCACGTTCTTCCTCATCGGCATCATCTTTGCGCCCATCGGCGGCGTGCTGCTATGGGGCTCAAACCAAGTCAGCGAGTTCACCATCAACTACACGCAGTGCGAATTCACAGCGCCGAATAGTACATTTGGAGACATTCCAAGCAAGGCCTACTCGTACCACATCTCTGGAGACTCATCAACGACCCTTGTCAACCCTCAATGGCAATTCCAACGCGACACCGCTCAAGCAGAGCTTGCTCTCCAGAACAGATGTACAATCCAATTCACCGTCCCCAAGACATTGGACCACTCGGTGTTCATGTACTACAAGTTGACAAACTACTACCAGAATCACCGGAGATATGTGCAGAGCTACAGTTCTGACCAGTTCAAAGGACAGCCCGTCACCGCTAGCACGCTTGATGGAGGAGAATGCGACCCGCTGTCTAAACGGGACAACCTGCCCATCTACCCATGCGGTCTCATTGCCAACTCGGTCTTCAATGGTGAGTTGACATAACTGAAAGACTGGCTTGCATTTTGCTGGGCTTGGCAGCTTACATGCTTGTGCGCCACAGATACGTTCTCCGTGCCAACACTCATTCAAGCTGCCGACTCAACGGCCACCGTATCAAGCGCTTACAATATGACAGACCGAGGCATTACATGGCCCGAAGAAGGGAAAAAGTACCAAAACACCCGCTACCAACTTGACCAAGCTGTTCCACCTCCAAACTGGATAGATCGTTTCCCGAATGGATATACCGCAGAGACGCCTTTCCCTGATCTTAGCCAAGACGAGCACTTCCAGGTCTGGATGCGAACTGCTGGTTTACCTACATTCAGAAAGCTATATTACCGAAATGATAACGAGAATATGGTCGCTGGGCGCTATTCTATTGATATCTTTACGAGTAAGCTCTCTTGCCTCAGCAATCGCTGCTACGGACCTCTGATTCTCGCGGCTTTTCCTCGCGTAGACTACCCTGTTGCACAGTTTGGCGGCACCAAATCGATCGTTTTCAGCACGGTCTCCTTCATCGGTGGTCGCAATCCTTTCTTGGGAATTGCTTACCTCGTCGTAGCAGGTATCTGCGTGCTGTTCGGCCTGCTCCTCACGCTTCGCCATCTCATCAAGCCTCGAAAATTGGGTGATATGAGATACCTCAGGTGTGTTGGCTTTGGTCCATCAACATCTTGCTTCTATGCTGATCCATGCCTTCCTACCATGAATAGCTGGAATCAACCCGAAAAGACGAAAACGAAGTAGAAACATTATGCCAGATTGTTATTGTCTTTGTTCCAGTCATGTTGTCGTGTCCTGTAGCTGTACCTAGCCCCATCCCTACAGCGTGCATTGGAGTCTTTGTTTCACTAATATACGGTTGCTACCATGCCGTTTGCCACTCGCGGAAATCTGCCCGATTGCCCCTCTGGCTGCGGCCACTTGCTCTTTCCGACAGTAATCAGTCGACAAGAACATAGTGCATACGATAAGATGCCAGCTACTGCCGTCGCGCTCGTGACTGGGCTGCTGCCTGGCCTGGACTCGGATATCACTCGCTACATCTCTGGGATATGGGACGAGCAGGACGAGGACATCTCCGAGGACGACAGCGAGGATGGTCTGCGAGACTTTGTCCGTCCTCTGCTGGAAGGCGAGGGCGTAGACGAAGAGGAAATCAATGCAGTCATTGAGCAAATTAGGTCTCTACGCCCTGCTTCGCCTGGCACTAGCAGTGGAGCAGCTCGTTCTGCGAAACGTCTCGACAAAGCGATCGACATGAAGAATAACCCTAGTGTGTCCTTTACAGCAAGTCTCGCTGGACCAGTGGATATAGAATCAACTACGAAAGGAAGAAGTACTCAAGTAGATTTAAAGAAGCTCGAGAAAGCTGAGGCTAAGATTAAAGCTAAGATGGAGAAACGAGCTAGAAGAACTGTTGAATTCGAAGGTAGTAAACTTGTTGATGCCGCCAAAGCACAGAAAGCATACGAAGAAATGTACATGGCTGTCAATCCTCTT
Organism: Cystobasidium tubakii; assembly: GCA_024345325.1. Lineage (NCBI taxonomy): Eukaryota > Fungi > Basidiomycota > Cystobasidiomycetes > Cystobasidiales > Cystobasidiaceae > Cystobasidium > Cystobasidium tubakii. Next base: position 3,818,040 of record BROO01000003.1, read on the forward strand.
CAAAATTCCGCTGCGAACAAGGGCAAGTCAAAGGATATCGCTCTCGAGGCTATCGACGTTTCATTTGGTTCAAACCAGATTCTCAGCAATGCAACGTATGTCGTGGTCTTTAATGCATGTCAACCTTTTATTGTACTAAGATATATATTTCTTTAGCCTCACTCTTGCTCACGGTCGCCGATACGGCCTCATTGGTAAGCCTTACAGTAAAATACTGCTAATGATGAAATTGAGGCTTTGTCCTATTTAGGTCGTAACGGTGTTGGTAAATCTACCCTTCTTCGCGCGATGGCAATGCGAGAAGTGCCTATCCCATCACATATTACTATCCTCTTGGTCGAGCAAGAAGTGCTAGGAGACGACACATCCGCCATCGACTCTGTCTTGAAGGCCGATGTCTGGCGAGAGAAGCTGCTAGCCGAAGAAGCAGAGCTTACCGCTATTATTGCTTCTACGGACGCTATAGAATCAGCTGCTGGAGGCGAAGATACAGCGGATGTGCGTGATGCTAGAAGACGACGAGATGATGCTACGGGTAGATTGGGAGAGGTACAGCAATTGCTCGTGGAGATGGAAGCGGACACAGCTCAGAGCAGAGCTGCTGCTCTGTTAGCGGGTCTCGGATTCGCTGAATCTGACCAATCTAGAGCGACGAGAACTTTCTCTGGTGGTTGGAGAATGAGATTGTCGCTTGCGAGAGCTCTGTTCTGCAAGCCTGATCTTCTTATGCTGGATGAGCCTTCAAACAATTTAGATCTGGTAAGCAATTGTGCTTCATGAAAGTGCTCTGGGGGAAGCTTCGCTGACGCATGATGTGCGACATAGAACGCGCTGGCCTGGCTTGAAGATTATCTACAAACTTGGGAGAATACACTCTTCGTGGTATCGCACGACAGAAGTTTCTTGGATGCTGTAGCTACCGATATTGTCTGGCAACATTCACAAAGACTGGACTACTTCAAGGGTAACTTTACCCAATTCTACGCTACGAAAAGCGAGAGAAACTTGGCACAGAAGCGAGAAGTAAGCTGATTTACTGCTAGTACTATGCCTATGCTGATTTAACGAATGCTCACTCTGCACCCATCCACCTTTAGTACGAGACTCAAATGGCATATCGAGCACATCTACAAGCCTTCATTGATAGATGGCGCTACAATGCAAACAGAGCACCACAAGCGCAAAGCAAGATCAAGATATTGGAAAAACTTCCAGTCATTGAACCGCCTGAGGAAGAGGAGAGCATGTTTTTCAAGTTCGCAGAAGCAGATAAATTATCTCCTCCTTTGTTGCAGCTTGATGAAGCTTCTTTCGGCTACACTTCTGAGAGGCTGATTCTCAAGGGCGTTAGTATTGACGTCGATAGTGATTCGAGACATGGTATCATTGGTCCTAACGGGTGCGACAGTATACTTACACTGCATTGCTTTATAAAGCGAAAGCGCTGACTAGACTGGTTTCATCATTTGCAGAGCTGGTAAATCTACCCTGCTTAAGCTCTTGACAGGCGAGAACGAGCCAACACACGGAAAAGTGAACCGAAACGGACGACTACGCATCGGATACTTTGCACAGCATCATTTGGACCAACTCGATCTGGATCTATCGCCAGTAGCATTCTTGGCTCAGCAATTCCCAGGTAGATCAGAGCAGGAGTATAGACAGCATCTCGGTGGATTTGGTATTACGGGTATGACAGGTCTGCAGACCTTGAAGACTCTATCTGGAGGTCAGAAGAGTAGGGTCACTTTTGCGTTGCTGTCGCTGCAGAGGTGAGAGGGCTGGGATGCCATGGAGTCCGCGAGATGACGTGATAGATACTGACGCCCGCCTTCCGTCCAATAGACCTCATGTACTTCTTCTTGATGAGCCTACCAATCACCTCGATGTCGAGGCTATGGTGAGCACAAGTCATGCAGACTCCTTCAGGCTAGTCCCGTCATTGCCCGATGCTGATTGTAATAATTGGTTCGTAGGACGCGCTCATGGAAGCTCTCAAAGTGTGGCATGGCGGTGTCATCCTTATTTCTCACGACGAGAGATTCATCAATAACGTATGCAAGCAGCTTTGGGTGTGCGCTGACGGTACATTGTCCAAGTGGTGGGTTTGGCTAGAATTAGGTAATGAGCGTCGCGGTATTCGACCTTGCTGATGACATTGTTTTGCTCTTTAACTAGGCACGGAGATGTTAGCTCGTACAAGGTGAGTTGGAGGTTTAGGATGCCGAAGTTGACAGCACACTGATTATCCTGAATTCCTGCTTGCTTTCCGATTCCAGGCTCTCATCGTCAATGCACCCAAGAACAAGCCGACATAGTAGCTTTTCGGGCGGACGTGTGTAGTTTTGTGCTGCTGAATCGTGTACAATGCACTGCAATGCATCCCACATCGATGGCTACCATCCATGCTGCATCTCTTCTGCTGCTTCGTTGCCGCTTCGGGGTCCGATCAGGCTGCAGTCTCATTGGTTTTGCTGCTCTTCGCTGGCCAGTTTTCCCTCGTCCATCCAACACACCTGGCAAATCTGCTGCAGAGCTTCCCACCTCCGCCTCAACCTCGCCATCAACAATGCTCCAGAAGGCTTCGCAGTGGGCTGCCCTGCTCGCTTCCCGCCGGGCGTGCGTGATGGGCGTCCAGCAGCAGCAGCTGAAGAGCGCCGTCAAGCTCTCCCCGCTGGTCCTCAGCTCGCGGGCATATGCCACTGCAGGCGCACAGGTGGCTCCAGACGCTCCTGTCGGCCAGCCAGTGCACTCGCAGCCTCCTCCAAGCATCAAGACGACGAGGTTGACGAATCTTGGAAACGTGGGTCGAAAGATTGGCTAGCTGGCCGCCTGCTGGCTCTGTTCATCCATTCAAGACGAGAAGCAAAGGATTGGAGGGGCAGAGCAGCATGATCCAGCAGGTAGTAGTGTAGAGTATGCTAACGCTCTTTGTTATGCTTGTCTTCGCACCGCAGATTGAGGCTGCCTGGGCTGGCCTCCCACGCAACGAGCAAGAGCGAATCTTTACAGAGCTACAAGAGCTGCAGCAGAAGGACTGGAAGGAGCTATCGCTCGACGAGAAGAAAGCTGGTGGGTGCCGCACTTCACACTGCATGATGCGCCTGTCTAAAGTCGATCTCCCACCGCAGCCTACTACATCTCGTATGGCGCTCATGGTCCTCGAGCTCCCATCGTGCCCCCCAACACCAACGGCAAGGTCTTCCTCGGCGTCGTCGGCTCCATCTTTGCTGCATTCGGCGTATTCGCTCTCGTTAGAATGAACTGTGCGTTGTCCATCCCCATGCTCGAGGCAGCTTTGCGCTTGACCGATGTCGAAAGACTCTCATCGCTGACGTTGGGTTAATCCCGGCTTTTCTCTTTCTCTGTGCAATGCAACACAGCCCAAGAAACACCCAAAACAATGAGCAAGGAATGGAAGGATGCTCAGACTGAGATGGCTAGAGAACAGAAGATGGACCCGTGAGTCCTTGTTCCTCTCTGCCACTCCGCTCGAACTTGGCGGTTCAGCTGGTGCAGTTCAGATTGGCTGATTCGATCAACCTTGCTTTGCTTTTTACAGATTCACTGGTCCAGCCCGCGCGGACGGAAAGGGCAAGCAGTTCTAGAGAGCTGCTAACACAAGCTATGCGCTTCACCGTTTTCGCGCATCCCTCTTAACTCCTTTACTCAAGTTGTCCAGTAGTTGAGCACACTGTATTTGCAGGAAGGTAGAAACAAGATTCGAATGAAGACTTATCGGCATTCAGGCGGCGTACAGCACTCACTTCCATCCACAGCTGATGATTTTAACGCGCTTCGGCGTGCCGCCGCTTGTCCGAGTAAAAGTTAAGCGGCAATTAAGCGGCGTCCAGCATCTGGCTGGATCCCTAGGCAGTTAACGAATTCAACGCGGTCTGGCTTGCAGTCATTCATGCGAGACGACCCTCGTCTGTCTTGCAAGGCTAAGGACCCTGCCCTATTCCCTGGGTTTATCGCTGAAGTGCCACTTTTTAACGGGGCTGAGGGCAACTCGCAAGTCTTCATCCGCTATATTGATTCACCGGGTTGCTCGACAACCGTCTAAGTCTGATATAGCCTGTTACTCCTGCACAAGATAGACGTGCTGACGGCATGGGATATGTTGAACAAGACGATACCGCTCGAGCATGCCATTGTTGGGAAGGTGGCGAGTACAGCCCACGGTCTTGTTCACACCCACTGATACCTTTCCCCTCACTACCTCACTCCCTCTCATTCCAACTTCCTCTCTCCTCTTCCTATCTATCAGTCACTCACTCAGTCAGTCACTCACTCAGTCAGTCAGTCAGTCACTCACTCTCGCTCTCTCTCTCTCTCTCTCTCTTCCTCTCCAAGCTAACATACCCTCTACTATCCCAGTGGCTGGCGTTCTCTGAACAATACAGCGGCATGTCAGTACATCCGGTCTACCCTTCGCTGCAATGCCGTGTGGGAGGGCTGACTTTGCTGTTCATCAGAAGCATCATATATCCACGTTTGCTTTGGACTGATAGGTTGTCCGAACTGATAACGTCATGTCTGCCAGAGGCGATCTAACGACTATTGCCAAGAATGGTCAGTCCCCAACGTCTATACACACGCGGAATATCCCGCCAAACAGTTTGTCTTTCCACACTACATCTAGCTATCGGTCGGGCAACGGGCAGCAGTATCACCAACCGAATGACTGTCTTTCCTCTGTACTATTAACAAGATCAAGTAGCAGGTCCAATGATGGTCCTTACCGCTTGCCGCCTACAAGTCCGGCCATCTCGTACTCCGAAGTCCATCCTGACTTCGCACCGGCAGCGGCTGGCCGTGGAACGTAAGAGTCGCAACCCCTATCCAGAACTACACGCTATTGCTGACGAACTGGCCACTCTAGCCGGGGGCCGCTCGCGAAAGACACCCGCTTGATCTCTCGTAGCATCATTCAGGGTTTGCCTTGGGTGGTTTGCCTTGGGTGCCTCGGTAAGCATTCTCGGAGACTGGGGCACATACGAGGTAGAACTCAATGCACCTCGCTTCACCGCTGGAATGCTTATGGCGCCTCAGGCCCCTGCCAGGCTGAGCGTCCGGGCTAATGAAAGGCTAGGCGGGCGGAATTGCCACCCATAGCCTTGCGGATAAGCAGACCTGCAACGTGAGTCTGTCGAAAGACCTCACGATGCTGGTATGGCTGACGCCGGACGTCGAAATGGACTCTGGAAGTCAGGGACCCTTGTAGGCCAGGCCGCTTGGCATCTTCAGGCGGAATATCGTTAGCACCATAATGTAGTCATAGTATGAAGCCAATTGCGGTTACCTATATGCAATAATGTCCATCTTGTGCTGGCACAATCTGATAAGTAGTGTGCAGAGCGGCCGGTCTCATTTTGGCCGTTGGAGCAAGGGTGATCGGGCGGCATGTCCCGGATTCCTGTCCAGGACAACCTCTTCCCTGTCATCTTGCTTTTTTGATCAGCAGAGCGCAAGAACAGCGAACATGCCTAGGTCAATCATATAGTCCTCATAAAAGCCTAACCTTCCGCTGGCGATTTTACGTAGAAATGGAAGGGGAAAGGTGAAGGCGTGCAGGTGGGTCGCACACAATCACACTCCCCAAGCATGCAGAAACATTCAAAAGGAAAGTCATAGCATTAGCAAAATGCTGGCAGGATCCAGGGCTTCTTGATATCAAATGCAATGACTGCATTCCGAGTACACGACATAGGAGTGCTGGTTTCACACAAATATGGCCGAAGGAAAGTTTGCAGGTGAGAGATACCGCCGTACCCCAGTTGGGAGCTTTCTACCTGTCTACAAGCTGACTTTTGTATACGACAGGCAAGTTTCCTTTCGACCTGGAAATTAATTGGTATATCCGGTATTATATATCAGCTGTGCTTGCAGGAGAACAATCGTCCATTGCAAGCTCGACCGATGCGCCAGCCTCATACCACCATGGCAGTTTCCTGGCTCATCAGATTCTCTAGCGAATCATTCTGAGTGGAGCACGGTCCGCCTGGCTCGTGACATCGGCAGCTACTGCTTTTAAGTGCAGGTGTTGAGGCAGACAGCCGTCCATACCTTACTGTTCTGACACGCTGGTTCCGAAGACGACGAGGACAGCCAGGCCAGAAACAAGGTTTTGCAAGGAGACACTCGGACAGACCCACCATTATTTCTTGAGCTGTCTCTGGTCACAAGTCAGAAAGGCAGCGAGCCAAAGTGCGCTCCCTGATGGGGACGAAGACGGTTGGTATGCCCGGGGCACCTTCTAAGTGCTTGAACAAGGCAAAAAGCGAAAAGAAAATCATGCTTCGAAAATGCCGTATCCCTGTGCTTTCATTTCTTCCAAGAGCTGGCCTCGAACCCCGGACCTCCTGAAAGCAGATAGCCTCTTCAATTTGTTAATGAATTTTCGGCAAAACTTCAGGTTGCCTTCAATCTCTTTCGAGAATCTGGCGCCCATCCATTCCCCCACCGTGAGCGCCCGAATTTAATACAAAGGCCGTAATCGAATGGTGAGTATTGAATTCTCAAAGTCGGCCTGGGATTTGACTGTCGTTAAGGGCGAACCTTAGAACCGTTACAATTTCCCTGATAACCATTTGGTAATGGCTAACGCGGCGCAACTACCCCTGCAAAACTCGGCCACGAACCACTGAGCCAAGGGAGCCTGAGAGATTTCCGTAAATACCATGCATTCGTGACATCTATATAGCTAGAGGCTTGCGGCGAGCTTCGCCATCACAATTGCGAAAAAAACCATATATTCGAAATGCAAACCTGACAAGACTGTAGACAGTGCTGTGAAGCTGCATTGCATTGTCATGTACTAGTTCCTTGCTGTAGCCTGTGTTTGCCCTCTACAGTTACATCTAACGAAATGCATGTAATACAGAATATCCACGTGACCCTTGCAGGAAGCATCCTGCGTCTGCCTGTGCTTCTGGACGTGCAAGAGCGAGACTGCCTGGTCGTATCAATGACTACTCCAACGATGGAGGTTCTTATCACTTCGCCAGCCACTTGTACGACTCCCAATGTTCCGACTCGCTCGTCGCCTCTCTCAACTCCAATGCTCCTGCCCATTCTCAATTCATTGCAGCCTGGTCTCCGCAAAGGCGAACGAAGCGATGCTACTGCACCTCCACTACTGCTTGTGATAAACAGCACGCATTTGTACATTTATGTGCTGAACTTTCGAGACCACAGACTGTGTTGCGCAAGGATCAGGCGCATGGACAAAGCAGCAGAACCTCGACAGACAATGCAAGAGCAAGACGCGCCAGTCGAATGAGATAGCAGACATAGACTACCCATATTCTTCCTCAAGACTCATTCAAAATGCGCATGCATGTACAAGCAGTGTCCGAGTCGACCTCGTCAATCGCAGAACATGATCATACTTCGCCTGCACACATGCCACTTCTGCACACGTGCACCGTCTGCAGGACAAGCCAGGCAGTACACCATCATCGCAGAACAATGAAAGCTACTTTCCGGCTATACCCACTGGCAATTCCACACTTCTGAGCCAAGATGGCGTCTCTCGTCCGTCTAGGGCTGTAGTCTACGCGGCGTCTTCGGCTGCTCATTCAAGCAGTACAGGCACGTCCTCACAGCATTCTGTATCTTTGATACCTACAGTCTCACCCCCTCGCTATCAATTATCACTGTTCCATCCTGGTGCGCTTCCAAGTCGAGATACTGCAAGAAGGGTAGAGTCATACCCGTCAGAAGCGCATGGTACACCACCTTCTGCGCCACTTTCGCAATTCTCAGCGCCTGCTCTCCTTCAGCATCAACATAGCGTAGCATAGTACGAAGCGACATGACATGACACGACGCAAGCAGAACTGTATCTGTTCCTGCTATCACGGCTCAGAGGGACGTTGCGCCTGGATGGGCTTCGTTGCCTGGTTTTAAGGTGCATGATGAACCGGAGCATGATCCAGTCACAAATGAGCAGCATGCCCGAATTATCAAGGAGCAGTACAGACTGAGTGTAGAGTACGATGAGCATCCGTTCGGTACACTGGGCAAAAGGATAAGTGACCAAAAGAGATTAGAACGTCTGAAAGCTAGAATTGAGTGTCGTCTTCAAAGTTCAGCTCGCAAGGCTCTTCCAAAAGAAAGATGCTATCCACTAATTGACATCCACCTGTACAAACTGGCGACTCTGATGAGTATAAGGAGCCCGTAATCTTGTCATTGAAAGTGATTGGTCATTAGTCTTGGATAGATAGCTGTGAATTCGCAGGTATCAGCAGTTCGGCCTCTTTCCAAATGTAGCCTTTGGCGTTGGCAATCGGTGCGGGAGAACCAAGACATGAGGGAAAGGCAGCATACTCCGGAAGCCCGGTATCCATATTCAGGATGTTAGTAGCAGTAATGCTGCCATCGCGCTGTATTGCACCTTTCCATCTAATTTTGAGATTAGATTCTGCACTTGTTCGAGTTTCGAAATATCCGTCTGTTATCGCAGAGTAGTAGAAGCTCAAATTGTAGGTTTGGAAGTTACTTCTCTCTACCTCCCGACTGTCCAGTGCGGCGCCCGGCTTTTTTTGCCGCATCATCGAATCGCCTTACGATAACCTCGCATTTTACCGTCCTGCAGAGATTCTTTGATGTTGCTTTAGTCACACCATCGAACAGTGAAAGTCCAGCTGCCTTCTCCACAGCATCCACTGGACATTGTTGTAGGAGGCTTGTCAGCTTTGATTTAGCAGCTATACTGCGGAGATTCATTCCATGCGCACCTGGCACTTTGAACATTTCCAATGGAGTCTCGTCAGATATCTGCGCGTTCGGTAGTACAAATGCTCCAATGCTGGTGTCCATGATTAAGGGAGTTGCTGGGTTGCTAGGTTTGGCCCCCAAGATGACTTTGCTGAAATCGCCAAAACTTGGTTTTAGACCCACTAATGATGGTTTCCTCGAAAATCACTCATTATGACTTACGCGAAGTGAGTTGGTACGGATACTGACGGCGCGCCTCCTGATTGTGGGCCAATGACTTCGTATGTCTGTGGGAAGGGATCAATATGTCAGCTCCCTTCTGTTTGGTCGTTGCCGGGGGGGAGTCGTGAGGGGCAGACTAACCACTCTCCACCTTCCATCACGCTCTTGTTTGGGTAGGTAGAGCGGCACAGTGAAGACGTATACATCCGAGAAGGGTGTCGTCAAACGTCGACAGAAATCCTCCACGTATGCCCAGTCTACAGTAATTCGTTTTAGCTGCAGATTAGTGACTCAAGTACTTGCGATATCACACCCACAATGGCGGTTGAATCCGTCCCCTACTTGCGGAGCAATGTTCGTGAGCAGGAACGTTTCATCCATTGCCTCCTGATTGCGATGTATTGATGAGCGTTAACTATTTCTTTTTCGCTTACAATCAAGGAAAGAGACCAACCTGACTACGTTTCGCATCTGCCGCTGGTACCTACGATGACCAAGGTCCATGGCATCAGTGATTGCCGGAAGTGCAAAAGAAAGAAAGGGCTGAGACTCACCATATGACCTCTATCATAGCCAGATCTGAAGTAATCTTCTAATTTAGCTCTGAACATCTCAGGCAGGTCTGTATCTTCCCTGAAAGTAGCATTAGCACGATCTCCCTTTGGTATTTTCTGTCTGTGTTCTTGTTGTTTTATCAATGCTTCTGCGTATGAAGAAGTTGCGCTTTCTGATGCTGTACTTGGTAAAGGTAAGGGTGGCGTGGCGGATTTGCCTAGATTTGCAGAAGTGAGATGCTCAGCCGTCTAGTATGGTTTGGAACGTGTACATTCATGAAGGCATTGTGAGTGTTCACGGGACTTCAGCTTCAATAAGTTCGTCACGAAAAACATCAAGGTCGGGGAAGCTCACCCAGGCAGGATGGCGTTTTTGACGGTCATAAGCAGCGACATAAGCTTGTCTTTGCAAGATATCAGAGACGGGGCCTGTACATCAAGTAAGAAAGTATCAGAATAGGAAGGTAACGAAGATCGATATTTCGGCCTCCTTCGCTTTCGGCTTTGGGCGAATCTTGCAGCAAAACCGAGAAATAAAGGAAAGAGAGCATACCCGGAAAACCAAACTTCAATACTTCGGTCGCAGTAGTATTGCTGACACGCTGCAAAGCACCATGATCCAGTCTCGGTACTAGATTTTGCAGTTTGTTCGTGTTCGATTGACTTTCTGTTGATGCAGCGGGAGAAACTTGGGCTGCAAGTTTAGAAGTGGACGGCTTCGATGATGCAGAGGAGGAGTTCGTAGCTGTGACTGCTACTGCACCAATGGCTAGTCCAGCTGCGAACACGCCTGCATGCAATGCGAGTGACATCGCTCTTAACGGGGATATTCGTTTGCAAAGAGGCTGCACGTGAGTGAAGGATGAGCTGAAATGCAGGCAAAATGGAATATGGTAGCCAAAGTGGCGGAACAAGTGGTGCAGGAAGGCAGAGGTCATACTTGATATTTCGCAAGTCAGTCACTATCGTACAACGACATGGAATATGCGTGTCAGGCCGCTGCGCTGCCAGATCATTTGCACAATCTAGCTTGTAGACATCTCCTTCGCTATACCCTTGTATCGGTTCATACGTAGTTCATCCACCTTTTCCAGCTTCTCCAGATGGTCTAGACACGCTTTCTTGAGACTATTCTTTTGCGTCGCGTCATCCAGAAGCCACATAAGGACTCTTTGATAATAGACAAGAGAGTCAAGACACCCTGTAGAAGCCCGAGCCCGGCCAAAGGTCAGTACATCTGGACAAACATGTGCCTGGCAATGAAACCAGCAGAGGCCACCTTGAATAGAAGCCCGAGGAAATAGGCACTCACATTTACTTTCCGGTTCCAATTCAAGCAATTCTTCTATTACGCCGACTTCGCGCTTGATGATCTTGATTCCAGCTGTATATGCGATGACAAAAATCAGCACACCTCCAAGCTTATACTTGAGTATAAGGGACTAGGGAGAGAAGACAGCTCACCGCCTCTGGTCAGCCAACGATGGTATATCCAAGCACTCTGATCGTCTGGGTCCGTATACAGTGCCTGCTTGACAAGCTCGAATTCTGTGCGAGGAATGAAGCGAAAAGAGGTGTTTAGTCGAGGCCTCCGGAACACTCCACGATGGACCAACCTTCATCCAATACTTTCTCCTTTTCTTGTTTATCCAAATCAGCAAGTATCTTCTCCATCAATTTACTTCTATAATGCCAAGCTGAATAATTGCTGAAAGACGCCGATATCTTGTTTGTTGTATATGTTAATTCTGATTTTAGAGTTGTAGTCGGTCTTTTACGTGTTGAAGCTGGGGTTGGCTTTGATGTGTTCAACGATGCGACTATGTATCTTCTGTAATCCCATCCATGATCTGCAATGGATTCCGCACCGCACCGCGTCGCACTTCTCAGCCTTATGTACTAATGCAAAGCATGGACAACCAAGCAAAAGCGCGACTCACAATTCCTCGCATCGCGCTCAAGCAATCCCTGTACCATTTTGAATTCATAGCCCCAATCAGGGTCAGGCATAGTCTTGAGTACCCATTTTCGATGTTCCCAAATCGCATATTCTTTGGGATTTCTAACGAGGCACTTTGCGGTCAATGCGAGATCTCCTTCCAGTATGGATTGAGCGTCTTCTTGCGATCTGTTTTTGATGCATGCGACAGGGAGGGGCAGATGGGGTACAAAGTGTCAGAACCACGAATATTCCATGCGAGATATGTCGAAAAAGCTGGTAATGAGCTGATGGATAGTATTTACCTATCCTCGAGTAAGCCTCTCAAAAGGATACGCCGCCTGAATGCCCATCCTGATGGATATTCTGGGTTGACAGCTAGTATGCGAGAAGTCAAATCAAGGGCTTCTTTCGTATATTGCTTGTTTGCTCTCTGTGCGGAGATGTCAGACATCTGCCTTGTAGCAACCGAAATTGCCAACCTACATATTCAGCGAGTTGGTCTCTCAGCTTGAGATAATCTTCAATTCTAGTCTTCTCTTTCGATGCTTTCGCCCTCGCTACGTCTTCAGGATCCTTCTGACCGGGTCTAGGTCTCTTTACGCCGTGCTACGAATGTATGATAAATTCCACGAGATAAGACGGCAGAATGGCGAACAACGACGAATGTCAGCTAGGTGCGTTACGCAATGCGAGCGCATCAGGAGTAGTGGGGGAGATCTAGAAGATCTAGAACCGAATCCATCGCCAAACGACTGGATCTATGCTGATGCCCTGCCCGATCACGCATCGGGACGCAGGCTCGCGTGTTGCACAACGCAGCAGGCATTTGGCGCCTTACCATGTCTCAGTGGTGTGCCATCCAGGGGAAATGGATGCGAAAGAAATCGTGTGGCAAGAGACAGAGCAGAAGCGCCTTAGCTGGTGCTCCAGATGATAAGCTTGGAGCCTGTCACGGTTACGGTGGCGTGGCGAGCAGTCAATGAATTGCCAATTGCAAGCTTGAATGGCGATGGCGCGTATAGCAGTAAAATGACTGTCGTCCGACGGGCTGCGTCAATGTGTTGAATGCCCATAACAACAGGATGAATGTGCTACTATGTACATAGTTAACGTTAAGTGAGCAAGATCTGGCAGCTTGAATGCCAATATTTTGCTGCTACTTCTGTCAACATCGTCGTCACCAGTCATGAAAAGTAACGATGAGTTAATCTGATCTGATCTGCGTAGCATCTTCCGAGGCGATATCCCTCGAGTCTGACTTTTACAACCTCGCATAAACCGAAACTTTGCGTGTCGCCATTTCGCGCTGGATAAAAGTCAGCGGTGGCGCAATTCTCGATCACTTGCAACCTTTTCGAAAGGTATGGCGCAATGCCCGGGGGAGAAGCAGAAATATGGGAAAGCTCGATGGTGATGCGCTGAGGTCGACTGGAGAGCTTGGTACACCTACGATTCCTTTCGACTAGTCTTGTTCTCCCTTCATCCGACTTGCTACTTGTTTGGACCGGTCCCCCCCCCGACAGCCGTCGTCGAGCGAGATACAAGCCGGGGGCAAAGATACTTGGTAATCCTACTCTGCGGAAGTGAAGATCTGGAATATTCAATCAGGAAGACGGGAGGTTCAGCACGGTCTGAACAACTTGGAACATAACGACAGTACATGCTTGTCATTGGAGACGATCTGAATCAAAAAAGGCAGGATCTGCCATATACCACGTTCTCGTCTGGACCGATCTTACCTACCCACTGCCCGATAATACCCCAAGATGCCTAACTCAAAGCAAGCAGTCACTTTTGTCGGCGAGAAGATCCTACGCATTCCTTTCGAAGATAGCAAGGAAGACTACTCCGCTCGCGTGACAAGGGGAGAGTCCATTGCATCCGCACACAAAGCTAATGCCTACATTGACCATGAACCTTCGGTGAAAGACTGGTTGAAGGAACAGGCTCCAACTGGAAAAGATGTCGTTCTATATATCAAGTCCACTTTCCCCTTCGTTGACTGGCTACCTCGATATAATGTTCAATGGTTGATTGGTGATCTCGTCGCCGGTATCACTGTCGGTGCAGTTGTCGTTCCTCAGGGTGAGCATACTTTCTTCACCCTTCTACAGTCCCGGACTGACCGAAATGATGTCTCATTCAGGCATGGCATACGCTAGACTCGCCCAGCTACCCGTTCAATTCGGTCTCTACTCATCTTTCGTCGGAGTCATGCTCTACTGGTTTTTTGCAACCTCGAAGGATATCACCATTGGTCCCGTCGCTGTCATGTCTTTACTCGTAGGAGACATCGTCGACGAAGCGAAACAAAAGGCTCCTCAATTTGCTGGTCACGTCGTTGCATCCGCCTTGGCGGTCATCGTTGGAGGTATCGTCTTCGGTCTCGGAATTCTACGACTAGGTTTCGTAGTCGACTTTATTCCTCTACCCGCTATCGCTGCATTTATGACTGGATCCGCTATCAACATCGCAGTGGGCCAAGTACCAGCAATGATGGGAATCACCGGTTTTTCTACCCGTGAAGCTCCATATAAAGTGTTCATCAACATCTTAAAACATCTAGGAAGAACAAACATCAACGCTGCTATGGGCTTGACTGCTCTTGCCATGCTGTACCTCATCAGAGGCACATGCAACTTCATGGCCAGGAAGCAACCTCAACGACAGAAGATGTGGTTCTTCATCTCAACACTCAGAACTGCCTTCGTCATTCTCCTATACACTATGATCAGTTGGCTCGTTAACATGAACAGAAGGGCCAACCCTATGTTCAGCATAATCAGAGATGTTCCGAGAGGTTTCCAGAATATGGTGAGTTGCAATATCTCGCCAATTCCACGCTTGCTGTGGTAGACACAGGGACAATTGAATGACCCTCTCCTCCTATCATTAAAGGGTGTACCCATCATCAATTCCGAGATTATAAGCGCTTTTGCCGGCAACATCCCTGTATCCGTCATTGTACTCTTAATTGAGCATATCGCCATCAGGTGCGTTTCCCTCATCTCGCTTCTGTTGTTTTCACGAATCCGCTGACTCTTGAGCCTGTGGCTTTCTAGCAAATCCTTCGGTCGTGTCAATAATTACACCATTAACCCCTCACAAGAGCTAATTGCCATCGGCATAACAAATGTGAGTATTCCATGAATCGGTTTCAATGCATATAGGATGGTCAGGAATGCTGATCTTTGCATCCTGCTTCGTCTAGATCTTCGGTGCCTTCTTCGGTGGCTATCCTGCAACAGGATCTTTCTCTCGAACGGCTATCAAATCCAAAGCTGGTGTACGAACACCTCTTGCAGGTGTCATCACCGGTATCGTTGTTCTTCTCGCCATCTATCTTCTCAAAGCTGTTTTCTACTACATCCCCAACGCCTCTCTCTCCGCCGTCATCATCCACGCTGTCGGTGATCTCATTACCGCACCCAAGACAGTCTACCAGTTCTGGCGTATCTCTCCTTTGGAAGTCGTCATCTTCTTCGCTGGTGTTATCGTCGCTGTGTTCACTACTATCGAAATCGGTATCTATACTACAGTAGCTGCCTCTGGTGCGCTACTGCTGTGGAGAACCGCCAAGGCGGATGGAGAATTCCTAGGCAGACTCCGAGTGCAATCACTCGCTGCCGACGGCATCAACGAGAATGTCTACCTTCCTGTCGACAGAGGTGATGGTTCCAACCCTGAAATTCCAGTCGAAGAGCCAGCACCAGGTGTTTTCATCTTCCGATTCTCCGCATCTTTCCTCTACCCCAATGCAGTTCATGTTACCGATCAACTCGCCCAATACGTCCTATCAGCTACAAAGCGTACCAACCCTACTACATATGGTAAACTCGGTGACAGACCGTGGAACATGCCTGGTCCCCGCAAGATTGATCCTGAAGCTGCCTTGAGAGATTCAAGACCTACACTCAAAGCTATCATTGTCGATTTCTCAGCAGTCAGAAACATCGATATTACCTCCACGCAGGTACTTGTCGATGTTCGAAAACAACTAGACAGACATGCTTCACCAGATGAAGTCGAATGGCATTTCGCCCATGTCAATTCTCCATGGACCAGACGAGCCCTCACTTCAGCTGGATTCGGAAGAGCATCAGCTAAAGGAAGAGCTGTATTCAGTGTGGCAGAAGTTGGCGAATCAGTCGGCGGGTTTGCAGCTGGCAAGGATCAGACTGAAAGGGCGAAAGCTGGTCCTGCTCCTAATGATATCGATTTCGCCGAAGCCGACTCTGACCCTGTCGCTGTCAATGCGAGAGGTGTTCGTTTACCCGTCTTGTCAACCGACTATCCGTAAGTCTCTTAATATCACATCCTCTGCGATCGGCCCATGTCACTAACGCTTGTCCACTTTCAACAGTGCTTTCCATCTAACAATCGACGAAGCACTACATTCGGCACTCCACTCGCTTGGAATGGATCAATCACCGAGTACCTCGTCTGCAAATAGTACCTATGAGAATTCAAAGGACAAGAGCCCTGAAGTGACTGAATACCAGGCAGCGTAAATTCGAAGTTGGAAAAAATTAGGAACGAAGGAATTGAAACATAGATCGAGCTCATCATGATCGTTCAGTTTCACTGTCCTACCAAGACAAAGTATCAATAGAATAAGACAAAGTGTCAATAGAAAAGAGGTCTCTCTTAATGAACCCTGTATCAGTACTTGTGGTAGCTTAAAGCCGACCTGATGGGAATAGCATGTGCATCTAGACAGCAATGTTTCATTAGGGTCTGCTAGCATAATTTGCAAATTCGTGTTAATTGTCCTTTGGCAAGAAGCTTCCCTCATATCCGACTATTATGCCCTCGAACCTTGCTTGCAAAGTTAGCATGGCCCCGAGCAGATGACAGGGCTGATGCTGATGCCCCTCTCATGATGAACGATCGGTTTCAATTCTTACATGGTGTGCTTAGTGCTACATATTAAAGAGGCGGCTTGGCTCTCGTTCACACTGATTCTCCACTTTCTGATCTGTACAATCCACTCATGCCATATATTGGTTCTCCATCTGCTTCCGGGAGGTCTGCGTCTTCATCTTCATATGCAAAGGCTTCATATGCTTCCTTGTAATTCGTCTGACCAATGTCCAGATCGATATTGAAGCAGACGAAAGTTGCATCAACACTAGCAAGTGGTGGATAAGCAATAGGTAGGTCAGATTGCGCCGATGTGGGGAAGTATATGAGAGACTGTACGTACGCATTACTCAGAAGGTCGCTAGAGAATCGCACGGTCCAGAAAGGGACGATGCCACAGACGAAAGCTACTAACAAGGGAGTAATGATAGTAACTTCCTTCGCATCGGAATCAGGAAAGGTGGCTGGTGCTGAAAGCCAGTAAACGGAGGAGACGTAGCCTGCCAGTCCTCCCAGCAATGCAAGAGCAAACGAGAAGATCGACAGCAGCGACCGGATCATCAGGTCTGCAACGGAGGCTGTCAGTGCTGATACTACTTGCTTTGCGAAAGACTTACGACTAGCCACCATGTCCGTGCCATTCCTGCCCATGATGAGGTCAGCGGCTTCGCCAGAGGCATCCCAGAATCGATCTCCCGTAATAGCAGAATGGACAAGAGTGAATGCATTGAGGTTCCGGATTATGCCGCTGAGTATAGCAATGAGTGGTAGCACTACGTAGTTGACACTTACTCGAAGACAGGTAGCTGCGATGTTCGGGCCAGTCCATCGGCGCGAGCGATTGACCAGAGAATAGCACAATGATATGAGGAGCGTAAAGAGGGAAAGGATAGCTAGGATCATGGAGGACGCGCACAGTGTACCTATAGACGGGCCTATGGCTCGATGGAAGGCATCGAGTACGTTCTGCTGCGCTTGAATCATCGACGCCTTTGGTCTCTGAGTTTCTGAAGAATCTTCCCGTTTGACGTCTTCGTCCGAAGAAGCCTTGCTGATGATTTCTCTGTACCACCAAGTACCAACTGTCCCTGCTATCGTATGCTGGTACACAGCTCGCAATAGGCCGAGTGTCCAGAAATACACGAAGGTCGTGTGCAGAGACAAAACAATCGACCAAGTGCTCGGGATGAGATATGTGTAGCTATCTTTGGACATCGGTGACGAGCTCTGCTTGACTGTACCATGGTACAGAAGCTGTGCAATCATGAGAATAGCCGGTACGCTTGAGATGATATATCCCCCAACGAGAGCAACAGCTAGAAGGATAAGTTGAGGATGCTGTAAAATGACTTCGGCTGATACTTGGAGTACTCGGATAGTCCGCTCTAGCCTTGCTCTGCGAGAGCTTGATCCGGACGAAAAGAGGGTTTGCCATGATCTTCGGAATGCAACAACTGCACAGACTAGTAGGCTCACACTAGTGATTCGTAAAGTCGTTTGAGCCCAGGCAGCAGCGAGTTGTACATCATTTGAAGAGTCGAATCCCAGCGCAAAAGAGGCCTGGAAGGCCCAGCCCGCTCCGGTAAGGAACACGATAGGAGGCGCCAGTACGAAAACAAAGGCTGCTTGACGTGCTCCGTTCTTTATTAAGAGCGTATATGCTAATGTTGATGTAGTAATGAGCAAAGAAGCGAAGACTAGAAGAGAGAGCAGAGGTATTGAACGTAGAATTGCCATGGATGGCGCAATAAGATGAGTCGAAGAGGGCCTGCGCGTCGAATCGAATAGGAGAAGATACAGGGAGAGGAATGCGGTAAAGACCAGGTTGAATAAGTATATCGCCAGCCATGCAGGATCCCGATATGACTGATCTTGCCACTCCATGTCTGCTGCAGCGAGAGAAGCATCCTTTGCGCCCACCGCTGCTCGGCGATAGCGTGATGTTGGCATAGGGTAGCGATGTATGTGAGGCTTGTTGACAGTGGGCGCAGCATTATATTGCTCTTGTATTGGAAGGTCCAGCTGATGTGGGAGCCCCTCAGAGCGGTTCTGGTGAAGTGGCAAAGATGGACGGCCGCCTTGCGTCAGGTAGGTTGGAGGCTGATGAGGCGATCTGGTGAAGGCTTCTTCGAGCGAGGCCTGATCAACATCCTCTGTGGCCTTCTGCTTGCCTTTGTCAAGCTTGTTGCCGATGAATACGGAGCTGTAGACCGACTCTGACTGTTCATACAGATTATGCAAGACGGACTGCTTGACGCCAGGAAGGTAGTTTGTAGCATGCATTCTCCAACCTGGGTTCGTAGTAGGCTGCTGCGTGGGCTTTCTCAACGGTGCTGAGGATGTTGCAGCAGACTGACGGCTGCGCGTTCCATGCGAGCGGAATGGGTCATTCGACTCATTAGACCCCGTCTCGCTGGGTGATCTGCCCAGTCCGTCATGGTTGTATAAGTCGTCGTCACCACGACTAGATGTCGATGCTTGCGTGCCTTCCTGATCTACCTCTCCATGTAGACCACCTCTTGCCGAATGTGGCTGATGCTGACGATAAGCGTCGTGGCGTTGTTGACCTGCAGCGTGATGGATAGAAGTGCTGCTGCTGCTTGCTGGCTGTCCCATCACAGCATGCTCATCCTCATCGTATTCATCGTGGTAGTAGTATCTGCTTCTGCCGTCTTCGGTGCCGTCTTCTCCATCTCCCGCACTCTCGCCGTCTACCGTGCTGAAGAACAGCGGCGCTTGATCCACTTCATTTCTCCCTCCCCCGCCGAATGGTGCAAAGGTGCTGGCAAGGAACTGACTCGCTGACCGTGGATAGGTGCTCATCTAGATCAGCTATCGCTGTCCATTTCGGTTGGCGATAGCGAAAGACAAACGTAGTGCTGCTGGTCGCGGTCAAGCGCAGACGGGTCGTCCACGCCCGGACATGCAGGATGTACGATGAAACCGGCACATACGACAGACAGCTTACGTTAGAGCCAGTCGTGTTAACTGAAACAAACACCATCTCTCTAGGCGATGAGCTGGTCATCAAAAGCCCGCCTAAATTGATTAAAGTTATTCCGCATTGGGGAAATCTTGCATACAAGAGCGTACATTCTCTAATTTTATGACGAAAGGGCTCGTTATATGTATGTCAATTCACGGAAGGTCAGACAGCATCTATGCATCGGTCATTTCTTGATCACCGCTCGTGTTGTCGCTGCGTGTTGGGACTGGTTGACCGTCTCCTATCGGGCCGGCAATCTGGAGAAAGAGAGAAATGAAGTCAGCAGTCAATATCCCATGTGCCTATGGGAGACAAAACAAGCACCACTTACATCGACTGCTTTCCCTGCAAAGTATCGGACATCTGGATCGGAGTCATCCTTCAATTTGCTAAGTGCAGGCAGAATATTCTCCTGCACAACTTGCTTGCCGCCCTCCTGTTCTGATAGAACCGTTGCGAGGACTTCTAGTGCTTTTGCTACGTTGAAACGGATATTTGGAATAGGGTCGCTCGCTAAGATGACCACTGAATCTATGATGGAAGGTTGCTGAGCTCCGTTGGGCGTTGATGGAGCTGTTGGAGCCCTGATGATCTCAGCACTGAGAGCAGGTGCCATCGTCTGGGGAGAAAAATTGTCAGCAAGACAGACACAGTCTTGTAAGTTGCTTCCAAGCTTACAGTGAGAGCGAAGACCGTTGTTAGTCTATGAAGATAATTCTCATTCCCGGCATTCGCGACGACTTTGGGCAAAAGCGCACTCGAAGCCCATTGTACGCCAAAGACTTCCGTCAATTTGCGCAAGTTGACTGTGGCCGCTTCTCTGATGCTGAAAACAGGGTCGGCCAACCATGCCATGCAGAGATTACCGAGCTTCTCATCGAAGAACGCGACTCCGAGTTGGGTAGCCAGAAGTGGAATGTATTCGATGATAGCTTGTCGGACTCGCCATTGCTTATCTTCCGACAACTGCATAATAGCCGGTAGAAGAGCTTGCGAAAGTAGTTCAATGCCGATAACACTGTTGACTTGCTCGAGCTTAGAAATAATGTTGAGGCGGACTTCTGGGAATTCGTCTTTTAGAAGTTGGAGGAAGAGGGGTAGAAGGTTGTCTATCGTAGCTTGTTTGCCGAGCAGAGGTGCAAGACCGCTAATCTGTGCGCCAAGCGCAGCTCGAACGTGTTGAGAAGTATCGGTCGCCAGCTCGCGGACGCATGGCATCAATCGAGCCAGGATGGTTTCGGCTGTGACAAGCTTTGCGAAGCCTGAGACATTGGAAGTCAGACCTTGCACAGCTATTGAACAGCAGGCTACGTGACCTACCTGGAATTTGTCCTGCTGCTGCTGTCCTCACTTCCGCTTCTTGATCTTTAAGCAGTAATGTAAACGCGCCGACAAGCTCTTCCCGGACGATCTCTTCGCCAGCCGCCTCCGAAAGCTGTACGACGTGTCAGCACGGCTAAGCACATCAACGCAAGAATTGACTGCTCATACCTTGACAAAGTTATCGGCTACCATGTAGCGTACTCTCCAGCTCTTATCCTGCACCATGCTCTTCATTGTCGGGCCTAGATACGTCTTGCATTCGCCCGTGTCCATCACATTCGCAATAGCAATGAGAGAGTCGACAGTGAGCAGTCTCACAGAGTCTTGGTCATCTGAAGAGAGTTTCCTGAATACAGGCACGAGGTCCTTGATCAATGTCGGCTTGTCGAGTTGTTTGGTAAAATTGCCCATTTCCTTCCCGGCTGATCGTCTAACCATGGGCGTATCGTCCTGACATAGCTGTGAGAACATCTTGACCATCTCTTCTCGTACAGCTGTAACGTTCCCTACAGCTTCAGAAGTAGAAGTTGATGGGGCGGACGGATTGCTTGACGAGGATGATGAACCGGAAGGTGAAAGGCGGGGGTAGGCGGATGCGTAAAGTGCAGTTGCTGAACTTCGTGATGTGAACCATTCGCCCGTACTAAGGCGTCGAAGCAAAGGGAGGTAGTACTCTACAATCTGTGCTGGCGAGAGGACACTGCAGATCTTGTTGATGGACTCGGCGGCCTGCAGGCGTGAGGAGTACACAGTATCAGCAAGATACCCGTAACGCATGCAGCGAAACACAGTGTGGCGCTTGCCAGCATGTCCCGGTCTCTTGATGCTCAAGATGAACACAGACTTGCAGCGAGCGTCACACTGCTCATACAAACGCACCTTGTCGCGAACCAGAGTCTCCTCGACAGCAGCGAGGTTTTCGAGGGAGCTGAGCAGTAGATGAGCCCACTGTGGACCACCGACATACTCTGTAAAGTTGCCCAGCTCCTCTGCGAGCGCCAGCAAGACCTCGTCCTCGTCGTCCAGGCTCTCCATGAGGAAAGGCACGAGCTCGTCACGGCATCGGTCTTCACCCAGCGCGAGAGCAATGGTGCTCAGACGCCGTATAGCATTCAAACGCAGGACCACGTCTTCGCTCTTGAGCTCGTCGATGAGAATTGCAAGCGGGTGCAGCGAGTTCGGGTCCAACATCTGCCCGCCTTGTCCGGGCTGGCCCTGCTGCTCCATGTCGCGGTGCTGGAGGTGTTTACTGGATCCCTGATGTCTGTCTACTCTGTCTGGTGTCTCCTGGCAGCTCTATGCCGTCGTGCAACGTGTGTGTCTCCGCTGTCAATCGTGCTGTTCCCAAGGTGCGTCCGCCTCTGGAGCTGGTTGTTCGTTGCGCCCCTTGTGTGCATGCGAACAATTTGCGTGAAGCAAAGCAGCAACTGGCAAACGCACACTCAGAGTATTCTACACCGCTGTAGATGTACGCTCTGGGGCACCTCAAGCGCTGGCTAGCTTTTGCACAACGGATGGCGCCGCGTCGCAGCCCACACATTGACGCAACTTGCTTAGCACGCGATTTGGGAAGCTTTACTCAAAAGGTCAATGGAAGGCCAATTGCACGATGTGATAACGTTACAACAACACAAAGCAAGAGCGACGTATTCCCACTGCTATTAGCTTCGTCTATTGGGGCATGCCCAACACCCCTCCGCATGCTAATCCTCGTCTATATGCTTCAACATGCCCTTAGTCACAAAAGCTTTATTGAAGCTGAGCATTCCATTGATGTCCTGCACCCATCCTCCATCGAGTATGCTATCAGAATCCGTCCTTCCTTGAGTCTCCGCTTCCACTTCTTCGCTTCTCAGTAACGCCTGTGGCAGCTTCTTCGAGGTGATTTTAGCAGCAGGAACCACGCAAGGCACAGGATAGCGAGACATGGATACTGTGAGATATTCATGCGGCTCGAGGACACCAACTGCCCTCCCGTCCAAGGAGAGCTCAGCCGCTGCCCTCGAATGAGGTGATATTTTCAGGTGGATTCGCACGTCCGTAGGGAGCAAGACGCTTCGGAAGCTTAGAGATCGCGGACAGATGGGCGTTAGGAGTAGAGACGGCACCGAAGGATGCACTATGGGTCCTCCAGCTGATAGGGAGTAGGCTGTAGATCCCGTTGGAGTGGATATGATAAGACCGTCTGACTGCATGAGGGAAAAAATTGTCAGTGTCTGACATTGCTGTTGCGAGAATGACTTACAATAGCTTCAGTAAGATGCTGCCCATCGACAAATGTGTCGATGACAGTCAGATGAGGATGCCTCCCCCTATGTAAGTGTATTTCGTTAAGAACTTGAGTGCCTGTAAGATGTTCGAACAGGCGTTTCAGCCTGTGTACGGATAGTGAGCGATTTGCAGATAATCTACCTTCGTCCTCAAATCGCTTAATACGCTTGCCCTGAGCATCGTGTATGCTGCATTCGAGCCGCAATCGCAAAAGCAACGACGCCTGCGAGTGTATAATCTGGCCGAAAGCGTCATCAAAGTCGTCCAGACCTTTGAATTGCGACAGTCAGACACATATGTTGCTGTTGCTGTTGCATATGGACCTGCTACACTTACTGAATGGCATGAGGAAGCCGAGCGAGCCCATCGATACGCCAAGTACGGGTGGCACTGCACTTGCTGAGAATAGCGAAGCTACATTAAGGACTGTTCCATCTCCACCGATAGCAATAACAAGGTCTATTTTGTTGCTGGACTTCGATATCTCGGCTGTATCCATGACATCAGCCTTTTTTGTTATTATCCCAAAGGGAGAAGCTTCAGAAGTTCACCTCTTTCGGCCACAACGATGTGCTGTCTTGCCTTCTCGCAGAGCTCTTCAGCTATCGAAGGTTCTGTTATTAGCTGTAGATCCGGATACTGATGATTTAGATGCTGTATTATCGACTCTAGTGCCTCTACTGTCTTTTGATCGTTGGGTTTCTTCGTGAGCAGTATCGTTCGAGGCGGTGACATCCATTTTAGGGAATGCGAGCCTCTGTTCGAGGAGTGAAAGGTTCAGCCCACATTAGGTTTCCACTATCGTGAAAGGCTGAAATAAAGGAGCTTACCCGAATTTGGAACCGACTCTATGGGTCACGTCAAAGCATCGTCTCGGTGGCACTACGTTGGCAAGTCTACATGGAAGGGGAAAGGGTCAGGTAAGCGATAAAAGACTGTCCAACCGACTTTCATGCGCACCTTCCTCTAAGTGCAATTTCAATCTCAGCTTTCCGGGGCAGGTCATCCAGTCTTTGTGTCTTATATGCAGCTCTTTCGGATATCGCGACAGAAACAGAGAATCTTCGCAGGTCATGTCTTGCGTTCCGGAATCTGAATAGGCCAAGTCCACCGGCTCGCTGGGTCCATCTCAGCATGTATCCTCGCTCAGCTTGATGGCTGCAGTATGTATGGAAGACAAGCAGAAAAGCCGAAGAGCCGGCATCTGTCACTTGAAGTACCTCGATCACGGTCCTGACAAGGGAACCACACTGCTCTTTTCTCTGCTCCATCGAGGTTTATATTCACTTGCGTCCTCGCACATCATATTGTCATGCTCTTGTGCTCTCTCGCAGCATGCTCGCTCGCAGCTGCAGCTCTCGCGACCGCCCTGCCAGTCTTCGAACAGCAGCAACTATTCGAGGGCTCTCACCATCCTTTGAATTCAAAACCGGTAGCAGGCAGCAATGACGAAGACTATGTAGCGACATTCGGCTCATCGCACCTGTCTGAATGGTGTGCTCTGTCCAAGCAGCACTTTCTGCGAGATCTCAAGCACAACAAAGCGCAGGACTGGATTGTCGTGACGGGCAACGAAGCTGGAGGTGCGCGCGCCGGACTTGGATCACTCACGTGCGACATGGGTGGAAAAGCTGACGGAACATATCCTTATTCGAAATGATAATCATCATTCAGATCTTGACTCCCTCGTCTCAGCTATCGCATTGGCTTACGACATCGCACACACAAAGCATCTCACGCAAAAGGCAGTTGCCCTGCTCCAAGTGGAGAAGAGCGCTATCGATCTGAGACCTGAGAATAAGCTCGCTCTCGAAAACTCTCGTATGGAGAGAGGGCACAAAGACCTTCTTGGTAGGTTGTGATTCTTCTCACATTAGTGTCCCTTCCGTCACCATGCTCAATTTGCTCGCAGTCCTGGAAGAATTGCCATACCCTCCTCAAAAGGTCGGCAGTATGATCAAAGGTCTCATGCTGGTAGATCATAACCGTCCACTATCGTGAGTTCGCAGTCTATCTGTAGATAGTAAAGCACTCATCATGTCTCGTCCCTTACAGCTACTGGGGCAATACACCTATCCTCGGCATTATCGATCAGTAAGCTAGTGTGGCATCCAACAGCAAATGTCCGGCTGATCCAGTCTGTCACAGCCATCGAGACCGTGGTGTAAATGCTACAGCAAAACCTCGTGAGATTAGCACCTCCTTCACAGTGCGCTGAGAGCCCGGCTGAAATCCTTCGACAGGTCTAATTGACGAAGCCGGCTCGGCATCATCCCTAGTTACCTCAATTATTCTAGACCACCGACACTCTCATGGCCCGCTTCCTCGCTCTCTTGGCGACCTTATCCTCAGTAGTATCGCCATCGACACCGATGGTCTCAAGAAAGGTCGCCCCGTCGACCACACAGCCGCAGAGGCGATCTTCAGATTCAGTCACTCGGCTGAAGAAGAGGATTTCCGAGGATTCATGAAACATCTGGGTAAAGAACTGAAGAAGTCGAAGAAGGATTTGAGTCATTTGAATGTTTGGCAACTTATCCAGTAAGCTATACCAGCATCGATCAAGACCTTTGTTACCATGCTCACGCTCGTTGATAGGCGCGACTGGAAGGGAGATGTTGTGCTTGATTCGACAATCCCTATCCACCTTGGCTTCGCTAGTATACCATACTCGTTCCAGCAACTCATCGACAAGACACCCAACAAGACAATCGAGAACTTCTGGGAGATTGAAGATGACTGGGCACATCACAACCAAGTTGACATTGCTATTCTCCTTACTTCGTTCAAGAATGAAGGTGGGGAGAAGCGCCGAGAAATCATCATGACTGTTAAGAGCCAACATCGTATAGATGATGCAGAAGCTGATCGCCTGTTCAATGACGCAAAGCACGACATCGAAGCTAGTAAGGACCTGAAACTCTTGCCTTGGAATAACGGGCAGGAGCTACCTGAAAGGAGATTCGCTTGGGTTCATGAACGAGCTGATGGAGGAAGGAAAATCGTCAGACCCCTCGTCGAGAAAGCCATTCAGCATTGGTAGATAACCAGTCTAGACTTGAATTCGTCTTATAAGCTTGTAGCGATCCTGATACTCATCAACAGCATGCTTTCCAACCTCCAAAGTTCCGAAGTGCTGCTTTGTAACATAGTCTTTCATTGCTTGCGGCAATTGGGCCGATGCCTTAAACATTCACGAAGGTCATAGGCAATCTAGTGACTGGAACACGCGCAGCAGTATGCATTGCTCGCCATAAGTTGGAGGTTGTAGCTTATGCACCTCTACTTGCCATCGTAGTCGGCCGATCGGCTTTGCGATGTGCATGCTTTCTTCTATACCACATCATATGAAGCAGTTATGCATCCGCCATTAGCACATCATCAGCACGAATGTCAGTAGCTTCATGTGACATACGCTCCCTTACCTCCCGCTGACAGCTACAACGTGTGCCATAGCGTGCAAGAAGGAAATCGAAGCATTGCAGAATTGCCACGCTTCCTGGAAGAAGTTCTTCGGACAATGCAATGGCTTGAAGGATGACCTTACTTTATGTCTGAGAGCAGAGGTACGGTGTCACACTTATCTGTTGTGCCGTTAAAGCATGCTGATTCTGGCCTATGTGCGATACAGCGTCTCGACCGACGCAAGCAGAATCACGAAGAGGCAAAAGCCAAGCGTGCGAAAGCTGAAGTATTGTGGAAGCAAATAGATGAAGAGTCATAGCAGTCATATAGGAAGCAACGTCGTGTGCAATATTTCAGTCGTTCCTGTATACCAGAAGTCGAGACGTTTTGCAGTTCACTATTTATACAAGGAGGGCTTGCTGAACTCTAGAATCAAGCCCGGCCACTCGCAATACTCATTACACGCATTCCCGGAATATCCACTAGTCTATCTTAATCTTCCCATCTGCTGCTCCAAATTGGAAATGCTCGGCACACAGAATAAAAGTCACTACTGACAGCACGAGAACTGCGAGATCGTCAAGCAGCTGGCCTAGGAGAGACCAGTACTTCATGCCGGTGTACGCATACGATGCGAATTTTGGTGGAAGGTATGGCATGATGTTATTCAGGAGTGAGGGCATAGCTGGACGGGTCTGTTTGGAGTAACGCATTAGCGTGAAGCTCTGTGACCCGTGTTTCCAAAGTAGCATACCTTTAGAATGACGATAGCCGTCGTCTGCAATATCAGCTCGACCGTCAGGAAAAGATACATGATTTGCTGAGATTCGTGACATGCATCAGTGTTGTGACGCAGGTCACGAGGTTTGCGCATGTGTACTCACCACCGTCGCTACGCCCCTGCCCGTACCCAGCCACGCTTTCTCGAATTCTTGCGCGTACTCAGATGTAGTAGAGTCACCTTGCTTGCCTCTTGCAAGAGAAGCCCATCCGTTCCAATCCACATTTCCCATGCTAGTCCATGTTGATTTATCCGAAAAAGCCGTGTATATAGATCCGTAGCCCTCACGTATCCGTGGTTCGATGATGAAGATAGCATAGAAAGCGAGTCCGACCATAGATAGCAAGTGAATCAGAGGAAGCAAGCGGTCTATCCATGTTTTCTTCTTCGGAGGTTCTAGGTGTATAGGTGTACTTCCAGGTTGACCACCAAACATCTGAGCGAATTGCTGTGGTAGTCCATCGGCTCCTGCACCCCCTGCGCCGCTTAGCAGAGCAGTCATGAAGTCGGGTGTATCGCCCATGTTGTTGGGATCTTGAGAGAAAAGATTTGGGATATCACCGAATCCTCGCATTGCTTCAGGTGTTGAGATGTCGACATCAGGCGGGTCATCCAATGGATTGAAAGCTGGAGCTGCAAGTGCTGGAAGCGTTGCACGAGGTGACACTGGACTCGAAGGTGCGCGTGGAGGAGCTACAGAGGAACAGAAGGGTCTCAGTGGGACCTCTACCCCTCTTCGCCATAGATCCTGAAGCCCACCTGATCCACCTGTTCCGAAACGAGGTGCCTCTCCTTCGCCTTTGGCCGCACCTGTAATCTTAGCCAGTCTGTCTGCACCGCGAGCTGCCAGCTTCTCTTTGCGGGCCTGTGCCTTCTTGCGTCTCTCTTCAGCTGCCGCTGCGTCGTCTGCCATGGTCGATGTATTGTAATGCTTTGATTACGAAAGAAAGCTGCTTCTCCACGAGTCGCCGCCTTCTTCGCTTGCCAGCTTGATCAAGCAGCGTCATGCATGCACGACTTGCTTCTGCAACAACTGCAACATCATCAAGGATCATCATGTCGACGTTCAAAGGCATAGATAAAGGCAAACAGCGCGCCTCGTTTACGGACTCAACGCTCATTATCGTCAGTCTGATCAGCAGGTTATGTGCAATATATAGAGAGCGATCATACAACTGAAAATCAACGAATATCATGCAGCCGATAGTCTCGCTAGCTAATGTATCACAACTGGCTTCTGATCTGCTACTCCATTCGCTACAAATGCAACTCGTCGGACGATTGACTTCGAAGTACCACATACCGGTCGTATCGCCTCGAGATTACGTGGAGGGTCAAGAAGCACCACCTGGTCTGTCTACGCCGGTGGAAGGTGAGCTGACTAGACCTCTCCGTGAGACATTATTGTTACTCACATATACTACAGTCTTTCAGAATTATGATTGCTCAATCACGCTCATACAACAACGGTCTCCGGTCATAAAAGTACGTCGCGGTAATGCTCCAGCTAGACCCAAAGTACAGCAGACAAACTGACTATCGTGTTCAATCTAGTCTCAAAAGGATGAATTTGTGAAAGCACTGGTGACGTTTATCAAAGAAGAAGGCTTTTCGCAAGTCCTACTTGTTGCGGGAGTGGATGCTGGAATGCGACAAGCCCAAGATTTCGACAAGTACGTTCACTTACGCCTTTTATCCTTGATTAGAACCCATCTTATTCAGTTTCTTCAGTCCAAGCCCTTTCCGATATCTGAATACACCCAATTCGACGCTAGGCGGCAGCTTGAAGGAAGTAATGACGGCCTACGACCCAGCTTCACCGAATCTTCAAGCGAACCGTATACCACTGTTGCCATCATCCGGTATTACACGACGTCTACTTGCAGCTCTCATCGAGGAGTCTTCCGCAATTGAAATCTCAGCAGTGGTGATGTATGTAGCAGAAGGAGACAACCGCTTCGATGCACACGTCTTGGCGCGCGCAATCGCGAAAGTCCTAAACGTTGAAATTCCAGAAGATCAATGGAAAGAACCGATAAGTTGGACATTGGGATTGTATGGACAGGATCAATTGCGTAGTACTATAGAGGGCTCCGCGGAGCTGTATGGTTGAACGACCCATGGCAGGATGACATGGAAATATCGATACAATGATGGTTTGCATCATGAAAGTGGGATGGAGCATCTACACTCGATGATGAGGCTGAGTTGCTACAGCATGATCGTGGTCATAATTCTCACGTGGTGAACCCGTTCGCTTCTCTGCCAGGCCTTCAGCTGATTCTTTTTTCACTTTTCGCACTAACGCAGGTGATATCCAGTAACCTTTTCAACAAAGTCGATTCTTTCATCAGCTATGCACCTCGAGAAGCGGAATCTAGGCACAGTGCATGCTCACTGGGATATCTCCGCTTGCCGAGATTGTTGATGAAAAGTCCCCATGCTAACATAATACCGCTACCTCCTGCCATTTGTGCGACATAGAACCAACCAAGATTATAGACCATCGTTACTGTCACAGCTATGACCGCTGTTGCACCTCCAGGTGGATGACTATGACACAACAACGTCAGAGGCGGGAGTATCTGAGAGCGTTCTGCACAGGGAAATCCAGCTTACGTGACATTGAAGATTTGCATCGCGGCGATGGCACATGCGATAGATAGAGCAGCAGCCTAGTGTACAGTGCAATCAAGAGAACAAATCATTAGCCAAATAGCCCAACCAAGAGTCAACGCTCCATCGCGTATCAGACTCACAGCCCAATTCAAGTCTCCATTATCATCTATCCTGAAATTTGAAAGCTGCGTAAAGCCCTTTGCTAAGGCTACGCCGATGACAGCGCTTAGACAGTTGCCTATGAGGATGTTTCGAGGCTGTAAAGGTAATGGAACACAAGAATCGACCTCGGAGATCAGTAGACTGTATCATGTTGGAATGGAACATTCATCCTCACTTGTACCAGGGGCGAAGTATGAGCTGCATAGAGCAATACAGCTTCTGCACCGAAACTATGGATCGCAAACAGATAGTGTTCAGCCGTCATACAAGCAACATTTTGGAAGTGAAGCAACAGATTTGTCTCACCTTCCCACAATAACAGGCGCTCTTCGTGTCAAGAAAGGCTGCGAGCGAGCCATAACACATACTAAAGCGACGCCAAAAAAGCTTCCGAAGAAAGTTTGAATGATATTCAATGTTTTTTGCATAAATGCAGTTTCTCTGAATCTTGCTAATGATCTTGAAGTTTTTGAATACCTGGGATGATTATGTACGATTAATGGTAGGAAACGACCTCTTTCTGCTGGATCGGAGTGATGCCTCTCGGCTTCTAGTCTGGCTGGTCGGTATCTGACATCCAAAACACACAGGACAACGAGCTTCATCAGTAAACAAAAACAACAAGAGTGATTCAGTGAACCCAGCTAACCCTAAGAAACGAGACGCAGGCCATAGCTTGTCGCCTATCCAAGGTGGGATATCGCCCATGGTCGATCTTCCTCTTTGGAATTACGTGATGTATATTTAGCTCGACCAGAAGAAGCAGGTGAGGTCCACGAGACCAAGGTAGAACAGCGTCTGTTTGATAAGGTTTCCGGAAGGTTCCTCTTCAGAGGTCAACAGGCTTTCAGGCCACTTTCGACGTTGTCTGCTGTTGGTATGAGATTCAAGCTCGTTGTAGAAATCACGTTTCTTGCAACCTGTTTCCAGGACGATCGACCTTCTTGACCAAAGCATGCGATACTGTAGCTGCGTTGCAAGCAAGCCTCAAGTTCTGGACTTGCCTGCAGGGAGGGAGCAGGGCGTGATTTCGTCAAACATCCGAACCGATGTGATGTTTGCCTTTTACATATATATATTTCATGATTTGTTGTTGCATTTAACATCTGTATTTAGAGCTGTATTGCTTTGTATTGCAAAGTACAGAAGCGGCTAATAGACAACTTCGCTCTCTATTTGACTTTTTTTTGGGGATTGACTGTCCTCGCCGCAAGGCCTACTTATATAAAGAAAACTCGATTTGATGCGTTGGCAGGGGGAGTGGAGACCAGTAGCCCTTATTCGAATGACGGAATAGGCATTACGTCAGGGCGACTGACCTAGCGGTTTAAAATTCCACTGCCAATTGGGTGGGCTTCCCTTTGATATTCGGTAAGGTGTCTGCAGGGACAAGTAACAACGGGTGAAAGTCCTGGGCCCATGCGGGAGGTTTCGAATACTCTTTTTTTTTTTTTTTTTTTTTTTTTTTTTTTTTTTTTTTGGATTTAACATCTGTATTTAGAGCTGTATTGCTTTGTAGACAACCAGTAATGGACGAGCGCTTTGCTATAATGTACAAATTAAACCAAGAAAGGCCGAGCTCGAGCTCTGAGAAGACTAATACTGAGATCGCGGGTCATGTTTCTGTATTGCAAATTACAGAAGCGGCTAATAGACAACTGCTCGATTCGCCGCTGGCTGGCTTATTTGGGTGGGAATTGGCGGGGCACCTGATGCTCACTTTGTTCCAGCTTGAGGAGAGGGTGTTCCCAACCTTCTGCCCACTATGGACGAGGTTTCAATTCTCGGTTTTTTTTGTGTTTTTTTTTCCAGGCATAGCTTGCCTTTGTCTTTTCTTAGGAAAGGACTCTCCTTGCTCAACTGAAAGCGACTACGGTCAATCTGGTAGTTGCGTCTTGGAACGACTCCCTTTTGTTTGGATTGGGGTACAATCGAAATTACCTAGCTCTCAATGTAGTTAATGCTGAGTACTGGGCGGGTGAACAGCCGGGCAGCAGCCTAAGCGGCTGGACGTCGACTCTCGGCAAGCTTTCTGCTCGGCAAGCTTTCTCGCTCCGGTGGTTTCTACTAGTTTATGCACGTGCTCAGCGGGAGATTTCTGAACGCAGGAAAGGTCAGAGCGGTGGAATATCATATTGGTTGTACAGGAAGCAGGGTAGATCACCGTCTGTCTTTCTCCTCCTCCTTCGAATTCCCTGCGAACGCACACCTCATTTGATCCTCATCTCACATCAACCTTACCACGCGATCCTACAGGAAAAAGTACATACATTAACCTGGAACGGTCCAGAGAGACAAACATGCACAGGACAGTACGAAGTCACATAGGTTTCCTAGAGGTGCCTCCTACATGTAAAGCAGCCAAAGTTCCTGGACGAGTGATTATGATGACCGGTCCCATATTTGCCACACCTTGACCTTGCAAATGGTACCACAGTCTATGATAGCCGTGTTTTAGAACAGATTCGGAGATGCATAGGAACTCCTGGTCTGTAGCGACTCAAACCAAGCACAGGTATTCAAGGATCCTGGCTTTGCGACGTCAGCAGCATCCACTCGACTTGGCCGATCGCCTTTTCTCCATGTCATTTGAGCATTCGACTAGTCGTTGCTATCCCTCCATCTGTACAATTGCGAGGGATACAGTCATCAGTATCGCTAGTATACAAGACACTCTCCTATTACTCCGCAGATATCCTCAACATGTCCAGCGACTTGCTCGTCGCTGCACTGAACAGAGCGACCAGGCGGGACCATGACGCTGCACGTTCACCTCCGCTGGGCTCATCTGCATCAGCAGGCTCATCAGACGCAGCAGACCACAGCGACGACGACGATAATGCGTATACACCAGTTCATACACGTCCAGGTACTCCCAGCGGCACTCCGCGTAAAGGAAGGGAGCTCCATGGACTCTCCAGCCACTTGATGCACAGCAATTCCAGCACACCAGCTGGATCACGCTCGACTTCGCCTTCGAGGCTCGCAAAGAAGAAATTGGCGGAAGAAGCTGAGAAGAAGTTATCTAGAGATCCATTGAAGAGATTCGATAATAGCATTAGCAGTCTGATCTTCCGTGAACTGGATGTGACGGCACTGGCGAGATGCATGAGAGTGAGGAGGAGCTGGCGGAGAAGCGCTACAATTAGTGGGTCCTTATCAGCCAACTTACTGCACTACCTTTGTTATCCGCCTGCTGATTCTTGATACTCTACAAAACTTCCATTGCTTTCATCCCTCAGACTGGGCATGGTATCTCCGCTTTCAAGAACGCCGGAATCAGGAGGTCCTTACGACAGAGCCAATATGGACACGGAAAGAGAGCAAAGAAGATTGGGCACGTCGCTATCGTTCAGCATTCACGATGAACGGCCTGCAGTATTCAACCGCCTTCGAGATGGAGTATGAACAAGCTAGAAGCGATGGGTATCTTACGCCCAAGGAAGAGCGAGAGGAGAGGTGGGCAAGTGAAGCTGCATCTGCAAACCCTAATCACGGCAGCTTTGGCAGCGATAAAGCTGCAGCGAGGGAGTTCTACAAGAGCTTAGGTGGAAAGTCGAAAGTGAAAGGCAAGGGAATGGGTGGTTCTGCCATTACCGGTCCAAAAGACAAGACGATGTATGGAGAGGACGAGTATTATTGATTGGCCTTGATTGTCAGCAGCAGATGTTAACCCTAATCTATCGTGTAGCCTATATAATGTGACACCCTCTACAATCTTAACCTGACCCTTGCCTGTATGGTGGCAAGCTCCCAGCTATGATCACGCTGATATCGAGTCCGTCGTTTTGCGACTTGGTTGTTCTGCATTGCAACAGGCCAGAACACCACCGACAACCGCACCCCAAGTTCGTATGACAGGATGCGATGGTCCTGAGCTACCTCGCATCCTACGTCTATGCGCCGTCCAGCAGCGCCAGTGCTGCTGCATCCTCGTCGCATGCAGCACCGTTACCGACACGCGCCAACTCTGTACGGCGCACTGCAAACACAGGCAGATATGGGAACAGCAGCAGCAGGCCATCATCTAGGACAGGTGCCAAACACCGCTTCGAGACATCTGCCATCCCTGAAGACTGCTTCGAAGATGGGCCGAACGCCAGTTTCAGACCGCCAAATGATGATCCAGCATTAGCTGTTATACATCACATCAACACCGCTAGATCATTCTACGATGTAGTTGGCGTGCCTCAAAACTTCAAGACTAATGAAGAATTACGCAGAGCTTACATGGCACGCTGTAGGAGTTGCCATCCAGAGTGAGTCGACGACGTCTGTCTCCTTAGGCTTGCGATTCTACTTGCGCGTGAAACGGGAATTCTGATCAATGATTATCTCTCCTGCAGCAAATTTCCCAATCATTCAGAAGTAGCTACAGCCGCTTTTCAACGTGTATCTCTGGCTTATGAAACTCTAAGTAAACCTGCTAGTCGTAAAGCGTATGATTTAGCTGGTGCAAGAAATGGATTCGGTGGTCCTGGTGGTGACCACCTAGGTCCAGGTTGGTCCACTCTGTCCCCTTCTCCATCATCACATTGGCTCATTCTTTCTCTCTTCTGCTGCAGACTTTGGCGAAGAAACATTGCGTTCTGTCCTGTACACGATGTATTGCGAGTTCCTGGAAAAGGGCGATTTTGAAATGGTCAGAGTGCTCGTTGAAGCTCTCAATGCTAGCAACCCTGGTCTAAATCTAGGAGAAGAAGCGATAGAGGGCATAGAGGGTGCCTTGAAGAGATTGCGGTCTATGCTTTTGTGTAGGTATCTTTCACTTTCCATCCGGTCGTGAGTGCCCTCTTAACGTTCATTTGCGCACTAACAGCCGGAGCGAAGCACTTCCGCATCGTCAGATTCGAACTGATACGTCTCTATGAGATCCAACATGATCTACGTCAACTTTCCTACTTTGATGTATTTGGTCGCCTAAGACTCTCACTTCAGCTGGCACGTGTCACTTTGAGCATACCGATGGCTATCGACAAGGCAATGCGGGAGGACGATGACGAGGGGGATTCGGATGGCAGACGTCGACCTGCTGGATATGTGGAGGACGACGAAGATGCTTTACATACTTCTGATCATCAGATTGTAAAGAAGGGTCTACTAGGACCCCGAGTGGCTGGCATTTTAGGTTTGGTAGGTCGTCTCGTTTCATTACTTTGGAAGAAAACGTAGCTTATGTTTCCTTCCACCAGGCCGTTGCAATATTAGAAAAGGGTGAACGCATCATTTAGATATGACTATTCTGCGTGCGTATATCCGCAATAGTCGGAAAGTAGTACTTTGTACATCGTTTCAAGCTTGCACAGGCCAGTCCGCCACCATTCATACATGTTAATACTGTAGCTTGTCCCTTCAGTTTCAGTACATCAGTTGCTATTGTTGTTAACATTAGATGCATTCTATGCTTGCAATCTTTCTGGAGGCGATTTATTCCATCCTCATGGCAATCACTGTTTCACTCGAATGCTGTCACGATAGCGTACCGCGAGGCCTGCCTGCCTTTGCTCCAGCCAGAACTCGCCGGCAGAAGTGCGGGCATGGCATCGCATTCAGTACTGGTCGAAGGGTATCTGGAGAAGAAGAAACGGCGTGCCCTGCAAGGCTACGCGAAGCGATAGTGGGTTTGTCCAAGGTATTGCATGTCGACAATCGCTGATGGAGTGTTTGCATTGATCGGGATCTCCTGCACGTTGAACACAGCTTCATACTCGATAACAGCGGCACCCTCAGCTACTCTAGAGTACAAGGAGAGAAGATACGAGATTCAGTCGACTTGAGGAAATGCTCCATCGGAAGAAGCAAGAAACGCCGTCAACTTGTGATTGATAGTGGGGACAAGGTACCATGGCACTGCAAAGCACTGAGTGCAGATGACTTTGAGAGGTGTGTGGTAGATACCATGGTTGCACTTGTGCTATGCTCGTGCACTGGTCGTGACGGCTGTCGCTGACGCCTGTTCGACTTGCACAATGCAGGTGGACAGCCGCGTTTCACACCTTCGCTCAAGTACAAGAAGAAGAAGCAAGACCCCGAAGCGGTAGTGTCGGGAACAAGCTTATCAAGACTAATGACAGACTCGTCAATGATAAATCGGCCTCTGAGCTCGTTCGCCTTATCACTTCGATGACCCCCGTTCGTCACGTGTACCTATTTGGAGGATTCCCTTCGCAACCCTGCTGACTCTCTTCGTATGTGTCCATGGCTCCGTTATGCCTTGAATCACGCATATAGAACATCAATAACTTGGCTAGGATAGCTTCTGCTCACCAGCATCAGCAGCAACCACAACAGGGTAGCAGCTTTGGGGTCAGTTCCCTTGTGGGAGCTGTAGGAGCTGTTGCGTCAAGTGAGTACTAGCACACGAATCTACCTAGCTTTACTACAGATGACATTCATATCTTTTGAATGATGCTAAACTCGCCTGTTCCTGCAGCCGTTACTGGGGGATCGCCGTCGACCGCCAACGACGAGCGTGACGAGCGTGACAAGCATGACCTGGCCAAAAATGTCGCTTCTCTCAGGCAGCTCCATCAGCGTGTTCTCGACCTCTTGCATAATGTTCATATAGCTCCAGACAGGCAATCGTCTGACTCACTTGACCGTGCGGAGAGCATCTACCATGATGCAGAAAGTGCTGGTTCTACTTACGAGTTGGACGAGGACGAGCTCGGCTTCAGCGATGCTTCTAGCTCCGTTACTAGGAGTAGTAGTAACTCTGTCGACTCCTCTGCATCTTCAACCTCAGATGAAGATGATGACTCTTCATTCTACGAATCAGGCGAGGAAGGTGTCTGTGACGATGCAGCGAGCAGTGCAAGCGATAGGACTCAGCATGCTTCATCTGCTAAGGAAACTCTTCAAGTCAAGAGACGTACACGCCTCCCTCATCCTATAGCAGGAAATGAAGTGTCATTATTCAGCTTGTTGAAGAAGAATATGGGCAAGGATCTTTCGAAAGTCGCCTTTCCAGTCAGCATGAATGAACCGCTCAGTGCTTTGCAAAGTATGGCCGAATCCCTGCAATATACGGAATTGTTAGATCAAGCTGCCAAAATGTCAGACTCCAGCGAAAGATTGCTCTTTGTTGCGGTGTTCGCTATCACTACATACTCGAAGTACAAGTATCGAAGTTCGAGGAAACCTTTCAACCCGATGCTAGGCGAGACATACGAACTAGCCAGGCCAGACAAAGGTGATATCCCAAAGTACAACCTTTGTATATGCCTACAGCAAGCTAATCCCAAACGATGTGACAGGCCTCAAGTTCATAGCTGAGAAGGTTTCGCACCATCCAAATTGGCTGGCTGCACATGCAGAAGGAAAAGGATGGGACTATACCGCAACAGAATCTGGCCAGCAGAAGTTCTGGGGTCGGAGTATGGAAAGTGAGTTAACTTGACTCTCGACTGACAAAACTGTGAAATGCTGACAACATCATGCAATGGTAGTCCTCCCGGAAGGAATCGCTGAAGTCAGACTGAAGGAGACAGGCGAGCTGTTCACCTTTAGCAGACCACCTTCGTACATTCGCAACATCGTGTCAGGTGAAAAGTACATTGAACATGTAGGGAATCTTGAGGTTTCAAACACCGATACTGGAGAGTATGCTGTCATTAACTTTAAAGAAGGCTCATCGTGGGGAGGCGCAAGTTCTAGAAACAAGATAGAAGGCGGTATTTACGATGCGAATGACAAAGAACAGATCCACATTCAAGGCAGATGGGACGAATACGTATCTCGAAAAACAGGGGGGAAAAGTTCTGAAACAATCTGGCAAATTGCAGAATTCCCTCAAGATGCTCCTAAATGGTATGGTTTCTCAGAATGGACAATCAGCTTGAACGAAATCACAAGCGATATACAAGATTGTCTGCCTCCTACTGATTCGCGTCTGAGACCTGATCAGAGAGCTCTAGAGAATGGCGATGTCGATACTGCAGACGCGGAAAAACAAAAGCTCGAACAGAAACAACGTGAAAGACGTCAGAAATGGGAGAATGCTCCGGACGATCAGAAACCTCCGCAATTCTTCAAGGAGCAAGAAGATGGTGCTTGGCATTATGCTGGCGGTTATTGTAAGCCTTTTAAGCCCTCCTTCACTTGGGCAGATACTCATGCTTAATCTACCTTCTTATTCGTTCACAGGGGAGCGACGGGAAAAGAAGGCTTGGAAGCAGGAAATTCAGGTCTTTGAGATGTGATATTGCTATAAGATACGTTTGATTCAGTCTTGTTACGCGCCGTTATCAATGATGAAGACACCCTTTAGAATTCAGTTCTGTCAGTGCTTTCTGTTAGACGATTACCCTCCGATTGACCGAGTAAAGCTTCGACCTGACCATATACGTCCCCGAAGATGGCCGGCCGCCAGCCATTGCAAGATTGGGCTTGAGAAGACCAAGCGACGCAGTGCCTGAGTGAGAGCACGATTGACGCATTGATTGAACATTCCGTTGCTACTACTAAGGTAGCCATCGCGTGTCTGCGCCTCTCACAGATGCTGTGTGAGTCTTGAAAGCTTGCTCTTTCCTGATGGTACAATACAGATTCAAGCTCGGAAAGGCTGCACTGCTCGTGCGAGAAGGCGAATGAGCTGTAATGCTGATGCTATGATGTGAAGTCGAGCTTTCTGTATCCAGTGACCTATTTGACACCGCACTTGTCAGTGCTTGAACCAGCTCAAGCAAGCTGAAAGAGGTGATCGTCGACCTACCCGGTGCGTTCTGACCATATCTAGGTACTTTTCAGAGAGGGCATGGCAGCTCTGGTAGTGATTGACACCTTCTTCGCGCCAGCACTTGGCGAGCTCTTCGCGCACAAGTCGAGCCTCCATGGTGTTCACCCAGTCGCTTCGGATCTTTGCTTCTTGAGCATCGATAACGGCTGGGAAAGAGCAGGACAGGCTCAGCATCAGGCATGTTGCGTGGATGCTATGCATATCTATGCGCACCCTGATAGTCCTCGAACTTTGCTTTCGACATGGCTGGCGATCCGGTGGTGAACTTGCGGGCGAGTTGACAGCTGGCCAACCTGCGCAAGGCTGTTTCCTCTCGACTATATTACATGCACGCCAGCCACACAATCAGGGAGAGCTTTCATCAGGCAGGAGACGTTTCTATAGCAACCTTCCTGGTCTATACTGTGCTGCTGCTGTTCCGAAAAGCTAGCAATTTTCCCACACACTCTAATCTTCAACATCAACCATGCTAAGCGAAAATGAAGAAGGTCAAGACTTCTCGACAGACTTGCTTTTCGAACGGGATTTCGACCCTTCGGCCCTGAACTACAATGGCATACGAGTAGAATCGGCTAGCATGACAGGGAAAGCCTTGACCCTGCTTGCGAATGCAGTCTTCAACTCCGCCTTCGTTCTTGGAGAATGGGTAGACAGAGGCTTCCTAGATTTTGCGAATGGCCGAAGCGGTAGGTTCAAGGGCATCCAATCTATTCCCAGCATCTTCACTCAACTATCTCATCATCGCAGTCCTCGAACTCGGCGCTGGCACCGGCTTTCCTACACTACGACTATTGCAAGAGCCATCCATTTCTGTGGCACGTGCCGTAATCACAGACTACCCAGCAGAAGAAATTATGGTCACGCTGAAAAGCAATGCCAGCAAGAATGGCGCTCTCAGCAAGCAAAACGTGCATGTCGCTGGGTTGGATTGGTATAATGAGGAGAACATCAAGGAGGTTCTGGCTCTGAACGATAATCAACGTTACGACTTGATCCTAGCGGCAGACCTTCTATGGTACACCGATGCCCATGCAGCTCTGGTAGACTGTATATCCAAGACACTTCGAAAGCCTTCACCGTCTGACACGGAAGAATCTGTACCAAGAGCTCTGGTACCTAGCGGGACCTACGCGAAACGCGAAGATGTACGGGTTTTCCTGAAACTAGCCGAACAAGCAGGCCTTAGGTGGCGAGAAATGGACCTTGACAGGCCATTTGAGGGGTTTTCCTGGAACAAGGAACTCGAAACTATCCCAGAATACGAATGGCACGGTAACTTGGACATTCATTGGGAAGATAAAGACGGACGGCGGGAAGTTTGCACGCCGGCGAACCTTGCA
Organism: Cystobasidium tubakii; assembly: GCA_024345325.1. Classification (NCBI taxonomy): domain Eukaryota; kingdom Fungi; phylum Basidiomycota; class Cystobasidiomycetes; order Cystobasidiales; family Cystobasidiaceae; genus Cystobasidium; species Cystobasidium tubakii. Next base: position 3,857,972 of record BROO01000003.1, read on the forward strand.
GGTCGCAAACGGACCGTGTATGCTTTCGAGTTGCAGTGGACGTAAATGCGCACAAGCCGAGACGTCGCGTTCAATTTTCCACGGTGTCGAGGCTCTTGAGCCACTTCCCGCGTTTCTGGCCGACTTTCCAGTCTTTCCGCCTCACTGAGGCATCGCAGTAAGGCTTCACCGCGAGATCTAGCACACCTTCAAATAGCTCTTCGATGACATAGTGTCGGTCTTCTCCTGTCTGGCGGAAATCTGGACATGCATTGACTTCAAGCAGGTGGACCGGGATCTCCTCGGACCCCTCTTCTGGCGTTGAAAGTAGGATATCAATGCCGAATACCTCGAACGCGTTGGGTGCCGTCTAGAAGTCGTTAGAGGTCCGGAATCTGTCAGCCACGGAATCAACCCTGAGGCATACCCGTCTTACCGAAAAGTGGTTTGGCATTCCTAGGCCCGCTCTGAATGTCTCGCCCACGACTTCGCCAATCCGGGCGATGATAGAGTCTGTCTGCTCTTGGGATAAAGTGCCTAGAGGCAGGTGCTTTGTAGGCGAGAGAAAATGTTTTTTCGTCAGATCAGACAGAAGATAGACGCTGTCTTTTGCTGTTTCATCGTCTTGTAGACAAGTGTTGGTTAGATGAGCCGCGAGATCTTGTATGCTATCCTCTGCGTTGTCCGATGCACTTGGGAGTTGCTCGAAGTCTATGCCAGCGAAAAGTGCGAGCATGTCCGTGTAGACATATACTCTGTTGTGTCGATGTGAGAATCGCACATCACGTCGGTTTTACGTCAAAGACTCACTCGAGTGCCCCTATGGCCAGAACATATACCCGCAGATGGAACTTTCTTCCACGCCCACTCGCTTCCGAGCCTTGCAAGATTCGATGATCAAAGAGCAAAGGTCGTGATAAGTATTCCTGCAGACATCGTCAATAGCCATTCTGCGTGCTACGTGCTCTACTTCTTGTACCCACCTGAATGACCCAATCTCGCATCGTGCTTAAGCTGACTTTTGTCGCGTCTTCCTGCTTTTCGCGTTGTTCATGTATTTCAACTTCGCCCTCGTCCTGGTCGTCATCGCTGTCATTATCCTCAAAGCCATCGAAAATATTTTGAAGTGTGTCTTTCGAGTTGAAAATGCGGATGCCTTGCCCTTTATCGGCCATTGCAGGCTTCAATATCCACCAATTTTCACCATCATCACTCTCGAGTGCTTCGCTGACTTCGTACAACTCGTCATAGAACAGTTCATCCAGCTCGTCGGCATGAGCTATTTCGAAGGCATACGTTCTGGGTATACTTGTCCTGAGGATAGAATCTGGATGCTTGGCAAGCCGATGCGCCACAGCCGTTGCAAGGTAATTTTTGCGAATCAATGCCTGATAGATAGGCGTCAGACAAAGACGTGAGCGTTGTATCGAGTTCTTTGGTTGTGTACCTTTCTCAGCATGTACGAGTTTACAGAAGTCTTTGGGTCTTCTGCAGCGTCCCAATCGATACCATCGTAGTCCGCAAATTGCAGGTCGTACAGCACCCCTGAGCTTCTGCTTGTTTCGACATCCCAATCAGGCAGTACTTTCCTGAAAGCTTTGATTAAGGCTTGCGTAGTGTAAGATTGCGTTTCGGGATACAGCACGAGAGCACGTTTTCGGTCTCTTGCGGCCATTTTGTGAACGTTGCTTTGCCGGAATGGCGGTTCGGTTCTCCAGCTAGAAATTTCGGTTGAGATGGCAGAGCTAGAGGTTCATGTGGTGTATCCATGCATGACTATGACGTCCTTAAGCAGTGCAGTGCTACTATACAGAAGCAACAGCACACTGCCGATACTCCGGTGGCACTGCAGAGGTGATCGACGCGGCGAACAAGGTGCAAGCTAGGACTGCTTGACGGCTCTCTTTTGCACCTTCATCACACTTGTAAACATGTCCTCACTCAGTCAAAGCTATTTCGATGCCATAAATGCGGCCTCGGCATCGCATCCGCGTCCAGACGAGACCTTTGCGTACCAGTACGGCACTGCTGGCTTCCGACTAAGGTCAGTGCAACACTTCAGGAACAGGCACTCGAATAGCTGCACAAGGAGCGACAAGCTGATTATCAGCCATTGTATACCTTCACAGAGCCGACAAGCTGGACTCTGTCCTGTTTCGCGTTGGTCTGCTGGCTGGCCTTCGAAGCAAGAAGCAGGATGGCCAAACGATAGGTGTCATGGTTACAGCCTCACACAACCCGGAGCAGGTAGGTGGAGTCGGATGCCGTTGATTCAAATCATTTCATTGACAGTATGCATCCTTTTCCTATGCCATCTTTACGTGCATCTCCTCTTCCGCTCCATGGTCACGTTTTCAGGACAATGGCGTCAAGCTTGTTGATCCTCGCGGAGAAATGCTCGAAGCAAGCTGGGAGAAAGCTGCAACCGTACTCGCCAATGCAGTGACACCTGAAGCTCTGATAGATTCATTGAACTCTCTTATCGCAAAGTACAAGATTGATCTTCAAGTGCCGAGCAAGGTTGTGTATGGTCACGACACACGTCCCTCGTGTCCGTTACTAGTCAAAGCACTCGAGGACGGCCTGTCAATCTGGAGAGGCGAGATTGTACCAGCTGGACTGGTCACTACCCCTCAACTGCACTACCTAGTCCGAGCGTTCAACACGCAAGATAAGCCCGAGAGCTTTGGCACGCCTACCGAGGAAGGCTATTACGAAAAGCTCGCCAAAGCTTTCAAGACACTGTCCAAGGGCAAGGCACCTCTGTCGACGCTTACGGTCGATTGCGCTAATGGCGTAGGGGCTCCCAAGCTTCGCAAACTTCTCGACCGGTTGGATTCGGATAAGCCCGATATCAAGGTTACCAAGGATGATAACTCGACTCCAGGCGCATTGAATAGCCAATGTGGTGCAGATTATGTCAAGACCAACCAGAAAGCCCCTCCTGGGGTGCAGCTTACTCCAGAAGGACGGTACTGCTCGTTTGACGGTGACGCCGACCGGATAGTCTTCTACTACGCTGGACCTGATGGTCAATTTAGACTTCTAGACGGCGATAAGATCTCTGGCCTGGCTGCCATGTTCCTGATGGATCTCGTCAAACATGCGGGTCTCGAGCTCGAAGTAGGTGTCGTGCAGACGGCGTACGCGAACGGTAGCTCCACAAATTATCTAGAACAGACCTTGGTTAGTCACCTTCCACTTCTGACATACTGTCGATCCGACTGACGTGTCTGGTAAGTAGAAAGTACCAGTCGCATGCGTTCCGACGGGTGTGAAATACTTGCATCATGCTGCCGAACGATACGATATTGGTGTATACTTCGAAGCGAATGGACATGGAACCGTTCTTTTCTCGCCTGAAGCGTACCAGCAAATCACTACAGCGACACCTTCCACCCCGAACCAGCAAAATGCGCTAGCCAACCTTCAAGCACTATACGAACTCATCAACCAGACAGTTGGAGACGCTCTCTCCGATATTTTGTTTGTAGAGACGATCCTGTTACACCGACAATGGGGATATGCAGAGTGGGATGCTGCATATACCGACTTGCCAAACAGACTAGTCAAAGTCCTCGTACAAGATCGTACGGCTTTTACTACAGAAGATGCAGAGCGGACGCTTGTCACCCCTCAAGGCTTGCAGGCACAGATAGATTCGACAGTAGCAAAGTACAAAAAAGGACGAAGCTTTGTGCGACCTAGTGGTACTGAAGATTGCGTGCGAGTGTATGCAGAAGCAGCGAGCAAAGCAGAAGCAGATGGTAAGTCTTTCGTAAAAGCTTGCATCCGATTTCATAGGCTGACGAGTGGCACTATCAATGCAGAATTGGCCTTCAAGGTCGCAGCCCTGGTCTTCGATGTAGCAGGCCTCGGTCAGAGACCCCCTGAATTCGTTTAATCAAGTTACCCAGCTCGTATTGAGCCGACTGAAGCACTCAGGCAACCGTTAGATGATGCAATATATGCTTTTACAGGTGCTGCATTCACGTGTCATAGAAGTGTGCACGCCACTCGGCAGCCTTACTGACTCAATATAGCTGATGGTAACCTGAAAGCTGATAGTACCAAACCGGTTCTGGCACGTCGACAAGATCAGTTAGACGTGCTCTGGTCACCGTACAGATCCGGTTGGGTCTAGCCAACCCGCCTGTAGCCCACCGAAGCTGGACAGCCTAGTCCGGCAGTCGCGAACGGACTTCACCTCACGCCGATATACGCCATCACTCAGCCGCTCGATAGCCGGCCTTGAATCGGCTTCTTACCTGTTAATGGCAGACTTCCATAGTCTCTGCAGATCACTGGTTTTCCCTTTGTCCCTTTGTCCCTTTGTCCCAACCAGTGCCTGCCAATCCGCTCAACCCCGGCCCAGGGTTCTGGAAATAACGTCTCCATCTCACCAAAGCGGCATATGCAGCTGCGCAGGACACCGTGTTGATAGACGGTAGGGGAAGCGAATGCGTTTCTGAGCGAGCGTCTTGGCGCAATGAAGGGTCAGGTGTGGCACGCGCTCGCCGTGCTCGTCGGTCTCATCGCGCTGGCATCGGCTGGGAACACAACAGATGGCAGCTGTGGTCCAACGAACGGATATGGAACATGTACCAAAGCAAGCCACTGCTGGTAAGTGAGGGAGTGCAACCCTTAAGCACATCATACGGAAACTGACTCGCTTCTGATATCCGTAGCAGGTAAGCCGATACTAGATAGCCGCAAGTGTATATGGCAAGCGTTGAAAACTTCGCCTTTATCTCGAAAAGCCGATATGGATGGTGCGGGAAGTGAGTCGCGCGTCAAGTCAAGGAGCTCGGTGTATAGGCTGAAACTCCAGCTTTTCAGTGGAGGCGATACTGGTGGGTTGCCCTGTGACGGTCCGAGTAAGGACTTGTGATTGCTAAAGGTAGAAGAAATGCAGTGCACAAGGCTGTAATCCTCTTTACTCTTACGATGTCGATTCGTGCTATCCTCTTCCAGTGTGCCAGAGTAAAACTGTAAGCAGGCCATTGAGAAAAGGAATCGCACGGCCCCCTCATTAAGCTAATAGTCCTGCACCTCTCCACTGCAACAGTACACATTCGGGACGAACGGCACTGCTCGATTAGCGAAGAAGGAGAACTACAAGAAGGTCGATCCGATGAACGTCGATTTTGTGATTGATACAGGGGAGCTTGAACACTCTGCAGACGGTTTAATCCTAACTCTGAGACAAGACAAGATCGGTGCTAAGATCACGAGTACAAGAGCTATGCATTATGGCAAGATTACGTTTGAAATGCAAACTGCTTGGTCGGGTGGCGTCGTTACTGCTGCTGTATTGATGGGTGATACCAGCGAAGAGGTTGATATGGAGTTCACTGGGAATGCACTGAAAACTGCGCAAAGCAATATATTCTAGTGAGTCGCCCCGCAGTACTTATTCCATTCTGCCTTTAGATGCTGATCCAAATTTTTGATTTCACAGCGATTATGTGCCTCTTGGAGCGACACACGCACTGGATAGCGATAGTTCCAGGAGCTTTGCGAACTGTAAGCTGTCATTTGGGGCTTGTGTATTGATTGTTAGTAATGAGTGGTGCATGTCTTATTTTAAGATACCTTGGACTGGAGTCAAGATAAGGTCGAATGGACCTACAGCAAGAGTAGTCAAGAGCGTATCCTCCGCACAGTCACACCCCAGCAGAAGCATATACCTGAGCTACCGATGTATGCCCAGCTGAGCATCTGGCCTGGAGGTGCCTCGAAAGCATCAGGGACACGAGGATGGGCAGGTGCGTCTAGATTACATTATTGCTAGGGTTCAAAGCGGGATATTCATGCTTTGCTTCGGTTGTCCAGGCGGTGTGATCAATTGGAACGACCCACGCTTCAAGCAATCAGGCAATGAATTCCGTTTCATCGTCAAGAGTGTTACGATAGAATGCTATGACCACTACTCGCCCAATCAAGCCTACAAGTATATTCGAAACCAGAAGACAAACGACGAACTGGCATTTAAGGTTGTTAAATTACAAGGGTATGGCGTGTCTCAGAGATCTACCCTTATTTCACATGTAGAACATGTGTCTCTACAGGATACGGGATTAACGATCGAAGGAGAAGAAGCAGAAGGGAGTGTAGTAGAAGGAAGAGGGGTGCCGATTCCTCTTCCGGAAAAATTGCAGAAGAAACCGACAGGTAGCGATGCCGTGCAAAGTCGAAATGGCGCCACATCCACTACCACTGCCTGGACCACTAGCTGGACTCAACCTGCGTCGTCTTGGACTAGCAGCGGGTCAGAAACTACTTCTTCTTGGTCAACTTCCTCAACAACGTCTTTGAACTGAAGAAGCTAGACTCTTCTCTGCCTTTCTCCGGTTTCTCCTGGGACCTATCGATGGCTGTTGCGACTTACTGTCTGCATTTGTCTGAGTCGTCGAACGTGTTTGATACAATATACCATCATACGTCCGAAAGGTATTCCCTCTTTGCAGCGCTCGCACGTTTCTCGGCCTATTCCCTTTCGGATTCTGTGGTGTATCACTACCTATTCTCTTTCGGTTTTTGTGGTGTATACTATGATGCTCGTTGTGAAATATGCAGAGCTGAACGGAATATGGTCCGCCAAGTAGTGATAGCCCTCGGAAGCTTGCTTTGAATTGCTGATGAAGTCAGAGAGATCCTGACGGTCGTCGCCATCTGCGTTGTCAGCGTCCTCGAATTCAGGGGGGAAGTTTCTTCATTTGTCTCAATCGCCTGCTTGGATGCAGCCTACACCTTTGAGCGTTGAGGACTCTGGAAGACATTGCATCGAGCATCGTACATGGCATCTCTCGCATAGGAAGACGGGCCCACCCGACGGACCATTGTTTGTCGAGCAGCACACAGCAGGTCGCTGTAGGGTAGGGAGTGCAGCAGAGGCAGAGCAATAGATGATGCAAGCCCACCGGAGACGATCTCCCTCCAAGCATGGGAAATGTTTTCATCGCAGCCTTCCCTCGCGCTGCTGACGACAGGCTGATGGGCGCGAGTCCTTGTGCACTGGGCAGCTGCTGGCATGAATAGACAGCGCTCGGGTCGCTGCTGGGGAGACAAAAGAAAGCGCAGAACGAGGTCGAGTGGAGCGCAGAACAAGTGCAGAGAAGCGCAGAACAAGGTGCAAGGAGTGGATAGGATGGACACAATGCGGTCATCGAGCCCGTGCTCATTGCATGCACGGCTGGCTGTGACTTTCGAGTTTGCAGTGCAGCTTCTCTCGCCACGAATGCAGCAGGCCATCTACCGCCTTCACCCTACCTGACTCCATCCACAGTCCGGCACACCACCCGACTTGCTCTCAAGCATCATCAGCTCGCCAACATCCACGCTCTGCACTCGCACCTCCATCGCACTGCTGACACCTCCCCGGCTGGGTCCCTCGCCTTTGGCTGGTGTTGACTGACTTTCCACGAGGAGCGGCAAGGGAACACAGGAATTGCACAGTTCTACTGCTTGCATCCATCCAACACATCCACATCGCCAGACTGCACATCCTGCTGCTGCTCACCATCTGCTGGATACTGGAACCCAAGGTCACGTTCTCGTCGCCACCACCAAGCCTGCGCTGGTCGCCAGGACTCCAATCTTCAAACAGACGAGGTAAAGGAGCAAGTCTCTGCAACCATGACTGCAAACTACGCTCGAAGACGAGTAGGCGCTCGCGTGACTCGCTCGGTGAGCTCTAGGAGCAAAGATGAGCAAGACTGCAAGGCTCCCAAGTCGCCTTCTACCTCGCCTACTGCCTCGAGAGGCTCGCGAGACGACATACTCGTGCCGGTAAGCTCGGAATCGCGTTGTGAGCACTCCCCATCGCACTCGAGCTCGACATCCACGTCAAGCAGTTCCCTCTGGTCGAACGATGCAGCTTGTGCTGGTCTCGCAGCGCAATCCTTCTCAAGCCCGTTCCAGTTGAAAAGCGCTTCGACCGACTTGCAAGACACAATTCCGTACAACAGCCCTTCCTTTGCATCCATCTACACCCCGTTGCGATCCACCCTCTCCGCCAGTGTGTCTTCAAAGCGCAAAGCTTCCAATACCGAGATAGATCCATTCCAGCTGCGTCGTTCTGTCCGACAACGCGCAGAAGTTTCTCCCTTTCGACTCGACTCGACCGAAGCTCAAAGAGATTCTACTCTATTCATGTCACAGCCTCAGACCCCATCAAATTTCAGTAACATGGGTATATTGCCTACAAATCGCAAAGATTCGTTATTCATGTCTTTACCCGCCTCGTATCATGAGCAGAATGGCGAAGCTCAATATGCATCCTTCTTTGATTTCCCTCCGCTGTCTGCAAAGAGCAACGCTTCGTGCTTCCTTCCAGTCCAGCAGCAGAATGGACAAGCAAAAACGACAACACCAGATCAAGAACCTCCATGCACGGCATTCCATGACGAATCAAGTCCAATTTTTGGTTTCATGCAGTACAACGATTTCAACCCTCCTTTGAGGACATCGCCAGCGCCGGCTTTCTTGAGCTTCCCTCAAACTCCGAAATTCAGTGGGACGTTCACTACTGCCCCTCATGCTACTCCAGGCACTCCATCTCCTTCTGCTACCTCATCCTTTCCTGTTGCTACTCAACAGACTTCGACCGGTGATCAGCAGGGTCTCCAGCTACAGCAACAACTGCATACTATACATACTCCGTTCAATCAGCCCACTCGTCCTTTACCTAGACGAGCGAGAGCATCGAGTGTCAGCAGTGATACTGGATCGGTCTTCATAACAGAGCTCGATGATGACGAGGAGGAAGCAGAGGGAGACGACACTGCAAAGCCAGCCGAAGAGGAGATACAAGGAGATGCTAGGCAAGAAGAAGAAGAAGGAATCGAAGATGAGCGATTCGCCTTGTTTGCATCGCAAGTCCGAAGGAAAGCAGAAGCAATGTCGCTCATGTCAAGTCAAGGTGCTTCCGAACAGGCCTCCCTGTCTAAAACTTCACAATTTCACATTGCGATGAGTGACGTACATCCTGGATCTACGGCTCCGGACATGTTCGAACGTCCAAATAACCCGGAAGCTGAGGTAATGCCAGAGCTGCAGCAACAGCAAACACAACAATCGAGAGATGAAATGGAAGCCCAGGTGAGTTGACATGACTGGAAGCACTCCTGATCACGTCTGTCGTTTCCCTGTCAATCCTGAGCTGACTCTGCTTTGTGTCATTCCTATCTGCATTTGCCTTCCAATTCTCGTCTCGTCGCCTTTTACGGATACCGCTGGTCGGCTCACCTAGCAGCAAACTTTTGAACTTCCTTCCATGCCATCGCCTCTCCTACCCGTCGCACCGCAATACCGCATAGAGAACGGCCTGTACACGGACCAGTACTCATCTTTTCCTCTTTCCGACGATTTCGAGACGGGTGGTCCTAAAAAGTCTGAAAAGCCAAAGAGAGGTCATCACAGTAAGCTCATCAAAAACTCTGGCTAACGCCTAATTATTAGTATTGTCAATCTGATCTGAGTGCCTTTGAATTTTCAGATAAAGTCCGAGGAGGCAGACCGCCCAGACCACCGAATTGCTTCATCTTGTATCGTTCTGATAAAGCGGAAGAGATCCGCGCCACGCACGAGCTATCGAAGGACAAACTGCAAAAGGACATCTCGAAACTTGTAGGCGGTACGTAATCTTCTAGAATGTGTAGCAAATGTGCTTAATGGCAAGTTCACTGATGCGTATGCCAAATCATCCTCACAGAGCTCTGGAAGCAAGAACCACAATCGGTCAGAGATGAATACTCAAGGCGTGCTAATCTAGCTAGAGAAGAGCATCTCATCAAGTATCCAGGCTATATATACCAGCCTTCCCGTAAGGACAAGTCATCAGATGAAGATGTATCGCCTCTAAAGCGCTCGGGGTCAGCACGCCCTCGGAGTTTCGCGAAAGACTTAAGCAAATCTGCTCCAGCCTCTAGAACAACACACCGACATTCGGCAAAGGAGGAGGTAGACTACTCCTCCGAGCTCGATGAAAGATCCGAATCACCCAGCCCGAGTAAGCCAGCTCGTCCTCTCAGACAGACGCGCATACCTGTGCCCAAGACCGCTAGCAGAACAGGCAACAACGTGCCGAAAAAGCCTACCAAACAAGAGCGTATGGCTCGATCCGCTATACCTACCTCTACCCAGAAGTCACAGTACTCCGTTAGACAAGCAAGTGTCATTTCGCAAAATGCGGATATTTTCGCAAATCAGCGCGCTATCACCCAGAAACAACCAGCACTGAATATGCCAGCGTCAACTCCCATGAGTAAATCGCGCTCTACTCCTTCAAAGATGTTTACGGACCGAATGAACGGAGCTCAGAGCACCTCAGCCCCTCGATATGCTAAGGCTACTGCCGCCTCTATGTCAAAGAGCCTGTCCCAACCTCTGCCTGGCACGGAGCATGTGATGCGATCTACGCCCTCTCATCCTCAGCATCAGTATGCTGCTTATGCGCATGTTCAGCACCCACTACCCTTGCCTCCGAGACAGAGCGGGAATGCCAGCAGCGCGTTTGAACGAATGATGAACTCTACACCCAGTAAGGCTCAACAGCTTGCTTTCTCGAATGTCTCGCCGCCGGACGTCAGCATCATTGCGCCAGTAAGAGTGGAAGATCTTAAATTCGGCGCCGGAGCTCAAAGCACGACCAAAATATCTAGCGGTCGACCAGCCCATCAAAGATCTCATACCTCGCAACCGGCTTTGAGCAGTGGACCCACCTCAACTCCTTCACGCACATCCGGCAACCGCCGGTCGAGGACAGTGCCTCAACAATCCACTTCAAATCATGATGCTAGCTCCCTCGCGATACCAGATGGATTCGTCATCGGAGGCAAGCTCTATCCAGCCGAGCACGCCGAGGAAGCGATGAAAGCATACAAGGCCGCAGCTGCTAATACTACTAGTCAACGTACAGCAACGCGCATGGCATCGGAGCACAGCACAGGTTCGAACGGCCCTGTTCAGGAGTTGACGATGCCGGCACTCCCTTCTTACGGTCAGCAGCAACCTCAATATCAATATCTTGCCCAGGCTGCCCCTAGTTACGCGATTGACATCGCACCGGATGGTCAGCAGATTCCGCTCCTCTTCTCGCAACCTCCAAACATGCCTCCGTACACATCCTGGCAGAATGTTCCTGCTTTCATGACTTCTTCCGCTCAAGTTACTCCATCTACTGGCTTTGCATATGACTTCAGCCACCACCCTATTGACACGCAGCAGGACTTCGGATTGAATACCCTCTATACCCGTAACACCGCCAATTCCAACATGTCCAACATGCCTAGCAGTAGTGCAACGTGGTTCACGCAGCAAAATTCGGCTGTTCAAGGTGCCGACTGCTCTCAGTACCTCGTCAGTAACGAAAGCCTCAATAATGGCACCTTCCCCACTTTCTTCCTCAATGACGCGAATGGGCAACAGCAGGAGTATGTGCTTGGCGGGCCGTCGGTGGAGATTACTAATGCGACTGGCTTCGCACAAGAGCCCTCTCATTGGACCACTGCTTGATGTAGTGCTTGATGTCCTCAGTTTAGATCGTTACTTTTCGTTTCTTCCATTCTTCCTATTGCATTTAGGACAGTTGTTACAAGACTTTTCTGCTATCTTGGCATGTTTGGATGCTCTCCTGTAGATAAGGATACTATACTCAACTTCTTCTGAAAATAATCCTGTCTTCTTTATACGCCTGCTTTTCGGCCGACGTCAGCTTGGTGCTCTTTGCCTCCTCCGCAACCGCTCAGAATGCAAGCTGCTGATCTCGTGAAGTCCAAGGATGTGAAGCACTGGCGGAAGGCACTTGAAAGCTACGATGAAGCCATCAAGGCGCATAGTAAAACCGGCAAGAGACGAAGTGGGTTGGTGAAGCTTGACAAGCATGTTCGCGAAGCGATTCCGCAGGCCGTAGAGTCGCGGAGGAATGAAGACGCGCCGAATGGCTATCTGACCAAAGAAGACATTTGCAAGATAGTGGAGTGGAAGATCACAGTAAATGGCTTCATAATCTTGTGTCGATGTCCCGATACTAAAGGTAGTTATGTCATCAGAGAGGCAAGTTCCGGTGGGTTCTCGTAAATATAGCAAGGTCCAGATGCCCCGAGCCTGACACTGTTTGACAGACCTCTAATGCGATATGCAAATGCTTTGAGCCCGGACCAGGCCCAGAGTACGACTAAAGAGGCTCTTCAACAATCTGCGAAGGACTCGTCTGAGTCGGAGGTGGGTCGAGGCCTGTGCAATCCGCATTGCTATGTCTTGCTTGACGTTACGGATGGCATCAGGCCATGACGACCCTCACGAGTCTAAAGGGAATTGGTCCAGCAACGGCTTCAGCCATACTCTCGCTGGCGGACTCCAGTGGTGATTGTCCCTTCATGTCAGACGAAGCGATGCATGCCTTTGGTTTGGTCAATAAGGCCGGCAAGCTGGATTACACCATGGGCAACTGGAACAAACTGCAGGAGCTCTGCCAAGCCGAAGCACAGCAATTGAATGATGCTCAAGAAGACACCGAGCCCGAATGGACTGCAGCGCTCGTTGAGCGAGCTGTTTGGGCTGTGGCCATGCAACAGACAAGCGTAGAAGTGTAGATGGGATGGTTCACGAGAGGAATGACACAAGGCACATGGGTATGACAGAGTGACAGACGTATAAGAAAAAGAATGTCCGTGATGAGGTGAGGATCGGCTATGCTATAGTGAGGTGGTACTACTGGAAGGGGAACAGAAACTTCTCATAACATGGGTATGGTCAGCACGCAGGTGCTTAGCGGCCAGTCGGCAGTGTAGAAGTCATTTAAGAAGAGCTAGAACATAACTTGGATGGCATTTTCCGCATCATTCGCAAAGAGCTGTCGAGGCATACGAGATAGTTAGCGGATGAGATATTGAAAGGCCTGGGCTGTAGATTCACCTCTACTTTATCCTGCGCAGCTTTGCGTGGTTTGTACGTAAAGCCAACCCAGACGCCACGACTGAAAGGCTCGTCCTTCTCCTTGACTTGGTCCACATTGCGCTGTTTCTCCTTGACTTCAGCATACTTCGCCATATCTGTGGCCAAAGCGTGTCAGTTTACATATCCTCATCACACAGCGACAAAAGAAGAGCGCACCAGCTGGATCTTCGAAGTTGTCGAAGTAGCCGGTGTCTACTTCAGACTCGAGAGCGGGGACGAATGGGCTCGGAGTATCACGAAGAGTATCCCACGGAATGCCAGCATAGAATGGATGCTGTTTCACTTCATCGAGCGTTGACATTCTTCGTGATTTATCGTCGATGAGACTGCAAGTATCGATGTCAGTCAAGTAAATAATAACCCTGAATGACAGGGTAAGCCTACTGGGCGATTGCAGACCAGCCATTGTCACTGAGATTAAAGATACTATCCTCCGGTCGATCATATTGAGGTCTCCTGAGGGTCTTGTGCCAGTTCTTCAAGTTCGCCCATGTCTCTTCGGGCGTTGCGCCTGAGAATGGCGGAAATCCGGCAAGAAATCTACGTGGTCCATGATTGTCAGGACATGTAGGGCATCTTCCCTGACAAGCAAATGACCTACTCGAAAAGGATGCATCCCAATGACCAGTAGTCAACAGAGAATGTGTATGCTTGTCCTCTCATGCATTCGATAGCCATGTAGTCCGGTGACCCCACAATAGAATCAGCTGTCCTCGGCTCGACCTTCCTGATACTCTTGTAGATGTCCCTCATTTCTTTCGTAGATCTATAGATCAGTTCCTCGTCCTTGACCTGGTCCAGTTCATGCTTCATGGACTCGATGCGACTAGGATTCAGATTACCGGCAGCAAGACCGAAATCCGTAAGCTTGATGTGGCCAGTCTTATCGACGAGGAAGTTTTCAGGCTTCAGATCTCGGTGGATATAGCCGAGCTTGTGGAGGGCATCGACAGAACAAAACATCTCTGAAATGTAGAAACGGGCATGCTCTTCTTTGAGGACACCAGAGTTGTTGAGCAGCGTGCGGAAATCACCACCCGGTACGTATTCCTAAATCGACAATATCATCAGCTGAAGAGTTGATCTTGAGACGTTTCATGCTCCATAACCAACCATTGCCAGGTAAATATGGCTTGGGTCCTGGAAAGCGTATAGTAGCGCAACCAGCCAAGGTGTCTTTGTCGCAGTTAAGATGTCTCTCTCTACTAGAACATGTTTGATCTCATCCATCTTGGCCAAGGTAGTCTTTTTCATCTTCTTCAATGCTACAACTTCCTGTGTGTCCTTCTTGCGAGCGAGATATACTTCTCCATACCCACCTTGCCCGACCTGGATGATGATGTGGAAATTCTGAAGACGTAGCTTGGCGCGTCGTTTTCGAAGAAGTGCACGCTCTCGACCCGTGTAAGACTTCCATTCTGCTGCGTATGCTTCTCTGGGTAGCTGCACATTAGTACGACACACGTTAGATTGAAAGTCCGCGCTGCGTTAGCGAGCGGTCACGTGACGTCCAGAAGATCGCTTCGCAATGACACACCTGGCGCTGAGCTGCATCGTCTTTGAACAGCTGGAGGCGTTTGCGACGCGCTCCTATGTATGAGATGAGATCGAAGTAATAGCTAACGAGAGATCTTGTCAGCTGAATGCGCAGCAAAACCTGCCAACTCAACGTACTCGAGGAAGTCTGCAAGAACAAGTCTTTCACATAAGTGACAGAGCTTGGACGAGCTCACGCATAGCAGCACTCACAAAGCTGTGCAACATCGGCCTTGCGTCGCACTTCAGGACTTCCGAGAAGCTCCTGCTCCCACTGCTTGAAACCCTGACCTTTCCTCCAGCTGGCCATACCCGTATTGCTCAATTCTGGATTGTGAATCGCAGATCGCGTGTGGACAATGCCTGGCGACTGAGCCAGAAGCTCCTGCATGGAGGGCTCGTTGCTGCCATTCAGCAACTGCTTGTACTGCTGCTGCTTAAGACGCGTCGGAATCGCAGATACCATTGGAGCGCGCATGTTTCCCTTGCCGTCTGCTACGCTGGGGGTGCTTGACGGGCCGGCCGCATACGCCGGCACAGCTGCAGAGCCAGGCAGCTTCGACGGCGTGCTATAACCCTTCGAAGAGTAGTCGGCCATGCTGCTACTCAACTGCGGCATCGATGCAGACGAAGACAAGCCTGCGCTCATCTTGGAGTTGTTGTTGTCGCCGCGCGCATTCGCGAGCAAGACGGGCGAGCTCGGAGCAGGCGAGTGATGGCTGGAAGCCATCAGATCAGCGCCCTTGCGAGATGTAGCTGCTGCCTTGACTTCCGAAATCTCTCAGGAAGTGAAGACATCCCAGCTCTGTAGTTTCGCACCTGCCATAGCGGGTGATCGAGCTCATATCATAGACCGCTGGCGACGATAGCTATATAGCTGGGACTGCCGTGGCTACTGCTCGATTTCAGACACTAAATCTGCGCCTGGCGACCTTTTGTTGTGTGTTCTGTTCCTGGTCCTGGCAGAGACCTTGTCGGGTTTGGAAGCTTGGTACCCACGCACAGCGCACACATACCACTCGCGAAAAGATCAACGCCACGCCGGCATGCATCGACGACCGCTGCAGACAACACTGAGAAGCCGCATACGCCAGCTGCAAGCTATACAGAATGGAAGTGCAAGCATCTTTGCATCTCCGTCGAAACTGCCGCAGCGGTCGAGGTCTACCTCCACGGCCAATGACGTGCCGATAGCACCAGGGTTTATCTTCGATATCGATGGTGTATTGAAGGTTGGCGAGAAGGTGTTACCGCAAGGTCGAGAAGTAAGGGATGTTTTCTCTTTCTACCTAGACAAGGCTAACCTCCTGGCGGTAGGCGCTTAGAATACCATCGGGGGAGAACAAGCTATCTCGACGATTTCCCTTCATATTGGTAACAAACGGAGGTGGGTTCGTCTTCCGCGCAATATAGACGCTAAGCTACTTTCCTAACCTTTGGAAATCCAGGCGGTATCACTGAAGAGGAGTGCGCTTCACAATAGCCACCCCTCCGTTTTTACAGCTCACAGCTGATGCATTGAACCTCTAGACGGTGTTACAAGCTTTCAAAAGACCTTGGCGTCGACCTATCCGTAGACCAGCTTATCCAAGCACATACGGTATTCAGAGACCAGGCGGAGAACTACGGAGACAAACCTATCCTCGTAATTGGCGGTGACGGACATTCCTGCCAGGAAGTAGCCCATTCGTATGGTTTCAAGAAAGTATACAAGCCACAAGATTTGCTCTCATGGCGACAGGAATTATGGCCATTCAAGACAGTCAATGAGAAAGAAGTGGGCAACGTACAGGTGGGAGCATGTTTTGAGTGGATATCGGGGGTCAGTCTTACCGGAAAGCGACTTTCAGGCTGTCGATTTCTCGAAAGTGCCATTCGGCGCCGTATTCGTCTTCCATGACTCTAGAGACTGGGGTTTTGACACTCAAATCATGTTGGATGTGCTCATGTCGCCAGATGGCATAGTCGGGACATGGCGAGATCCAGAAGCAACATGGGAGCAGAATATACCTGTATTTTTCTCGAATCCAGATTTTCTTTGGGTGAGCAAGATCCAATTGGAGATCAACCTGTACAGGAGCCTATCGCTGATAATTGTGCTGCAGGGCAATGATTGGCCGGAGCCTCGCTTAGGACAAGGGGCTTTCCAAGAAGCTTTTCGAGCAGTCTGGCGCCGGACAAGCGGTCGAGAACTAGAGGCTACAACGGGAGGAAAGCCCACGAAGCTTACATATCAGCATGCAGAACGTTTGCTGCTGGCGCAGGCTAATCACCCGGACATACTGCCTCCTGGTGGGAAACGATTGCAGAAGCTCGGTCCGACCTTTATGGTGGGCACTGTTATCTAGAGCTTCTTTGCAACTTGACGAGTTGCTGCTGATATTCGGCTCAAAATTCGCCCAGATCGGAGATAACCCGTTTAGCGATATCCAGGGCGCCAATGCATACGGTCTTTCATCGATTCTTGTCCGTACAGGAGTATTTAGAGGGAAAGACAACCACGCAGAGCACCCTGCCACATCGGTTCAAACGGATGTACTGGTAGGTGGTGTGCCCTAATCCAGCATGCTATTTGCTCATGACAACTTGCTTTCCAGGCGGCTGTAAAATGGGCTTTACGAGAGGAGCTTGGAGAAGATGTAGTTTAGCGGACGTTGAGCTGCTGCTGCTCGACGCCAAAAGTCTGCCGTAAAGCAGGATATGACGTTCCAAACAGGGGACGTTTGTTCTGAGCATCTACCTGACTCGAGCAGTCCTAGTGGCAGATCCAGAGGACTTGAAGTGGTCCAGTGTTCTCGACAGCCATTTCCCAGGTGGAACTCTCCCTTCAAACTATCTAAACCCCCAACGGTGCACCACCTCTTAGTTTCGCTTGTATTACAGTACAGCCGAACATCCGTAAGGATGGCATATGGGCCTCGATCCTCGAGGGTTTGACCTTCATAATACCCAGTTAAGATGAAAGCATACATCATTTGCTTAAGTTCGTGCCGCCTTGTCCCTCAGTGATTAATCCATGCAGACTTCACGAGCTGCGGGTCAAATAAGGTTCACGATCTGCTCGGGTCCGATCCCCTCCTCCGGATCCATTCACATGTCATGCATATCCGATTTCACCCAGACTCGTGCCCGTACATCAAGCATGATAAGGCAACAACTCTGCAGCATCGTGACGGCGGCGTCCGCCTTTGTTGTGCCTGTTTTGATTGCCCTCTTTTGGAGCCTGCGCAAATTGTACGTAGGTCCGCAGCAATCCACTTGTTTACGATAAAGTCGAGATTGTAGTCGATTGACGAGCTGATCGGGCATGCCACGCTTTGGGAACTGGAAACTGGTCCACTGACCAAGTTTTGTTAGAGGCTTCATCACGTTAACTTGGTAAAGCCTTTGCTGTATTACCATCACATACGGAGAATACCTTGCTAGAGCTAGAAGGCAATCGGAAACTCTGCCCTTGCTCTGCAGCTTACAACCCTGCTTGTACTGGAGAGGCTGTCTTGGTAGACCACTTGGGGAATTGGGTCAATACGGCACTTGCGAGGGAAGCTCTATCGCGCACAGCAAGGCTCTTTGCCAGCAACCTCGCGAATCTATCATGGACAGACAGGACAGTACATGAGGCATACACGTGCAAGATAGTCAAGAAGCGGCAAGCTCCTGGACCGGTCAAAAGATCGTCCGCATCATTGCAGGTGTGGGAGCTCCTGTGCAGAATGAATACCACTGCCACGCCATACGATCCCTTTGGCGATGTACAAAGTTTCCAACATGAAGCGAATCTAGCGTAAGTAGCGCATATGCTCTTTATAGCGCATTCAGTGAAACTACTGCACTCAGGCTAATTAGGTATACGTGACCTTCCCGATCATTCGCTTTGACAGCATCGGCCCTGCTTTCGTGGGCTGGTAAGGATATTTGGTTTCCTTAATTGCATCTCAGTCCACGCTGACTAGGATCGACACTCGACAGGTCGCTCCAGTTGCTCATTTCCGGTGCCACTCTGCATGCAGTCAGTCAGCATCTCAACCCGAAAACTTCGGTCTTCGACCGCCGAACTCGCATGGTGGCATGTGCAGTTTGCACCTTGAACTTTGTGGTCGTTGCTTTTACCTGTGAGTTCCAGTGCAACCCCTATAGCTCTGGAAGTCACTAGCGTAATCGATAATCGATAATCGCTCATCTGTTTTCGCTGATATCGCAGTCTACGAGGTTTTTTTCTGGGGCTCTATTCAAGCCACGAATCTTGATATTCTATTCCAGTTCACGACCATAGACGCCATTGTGTCGATACCGGCAGGAATCTTGGCGGCTATCGTCCAAGGGTTTTTCGCGAAACGCGCCTGGAAGGTATCTATTCCGGAAAACATAGGTCCTTCGTGTTCAACAGGGTACTGAGCCATAGCTTCCGCTCCAACAGGTCGTCAAGAAGAACAGAATCTTTGTGATTGTGGTTGGCGTTGGGTGGATTACCGCTCTAGCAGGGTCTATCGCGGTAGCAGTAGAGTCATGTATGTCTAGCTATGAACGCAGATACTTGGCAGGAGGGCTGACCCCAATTTTGGTAGTGATGCCGCAGGATGATGGAACAGCCTACTTCAAGGTACTCGTGGTCACACAAGTATGGCTGTGGTCGTCTGCATTTGTGGACTTCGTCATTTCCATAGTTCTCGTATGCAGTCTTTACAGATACAAAGACGGTTGGAAGTCGCGGTACGTTGTTTAGGCAATTGCAAATTGCAGAACGGAGAAGCTAAGTTGTACTTGTATCAAGATCAAACGAGACTTTCGCCTGGGTATGCAAAGCTTTCATACTGATCAGCTCAGATGTTCTGCTGACTTTCTAATCTACTCTGTGTTCCTCAATTTGTTTTCCAGCTCATGCAATTGGCTTTCCAGACAGTGGCATTAACGACTTTCTTCGTTCTTGCAGCCAGCATCACCGCTCTCGTAACTTACAAACACGGCTCGTCCTCCGTATACTATGCGCTGCAATATCCGATTCCCGCACTTTGTGAGTCTTGCCAGTGCCCACTTGCGCAGGAGACATTTTTAAAATCTCCGCTTCGTAGATGCCTTCTCCTTCATATGGTCTCTGGAAACAGTTGCGATAGCACGCAAAAAACACGAACTTCCCACAACTGCCAATATGTCCTCGTCAAGATGTACTACATGCCAGAACCCAAACTTTGGTATATGGCCCCATGCAAGCGGGCCAGAACAGGTCGCCCTGCCGACGCTCCAACAGGTGCTCACACGACGCGAAGAGCCAGGAACGCAAAGCACCCACAGTCAGTTGAGCCTATCTGCTTTCCTGAAACCCGCCCATCACGCATGTAAACGCTCGAAAGCTGGTAAAGGAAGCTTGTCCGTGATAGTCGATAGTGTAGCGAAGCATCCTCCATCTCCAGATCCGTCCACTATACAAGTTAACGTCGAAACAGTACATCGCGTAGAAGTTGGCACCCCTGGGACACCGATAACTCGGACTGGCTCGGCAAATTTTACTCCCCCATAGAGCAGACGTTCCACCCCCGATGCTATGAAAATCTCACGCTTCGCGCTGAGCATGTAAAATGCTGTACCATGAAGACGAGCACCGCCTTCCAGCTGCAGACATAGGCAAAGCCATTGCGGAGAGGTTGGTGGAGGACTTCCGAGGTCTCAGACCTTGATCAACAAAGGCGAGCAGTGCTCAGCAAGAGGACAAAGCGACAAGCTGTCAGAAAGAGTTTGCGTATTAAATGATTTCGACTAGCAAAATCCCGACATCGTGCTCTATCTACAAGGTACAGCGTGACTGAAATCATAAAGTAGATCATCAAAGCGTCTTCTCTGTCTGAAATGCCACATCAGGTCGAGTGCGTGCATCAAAGCGTCATCATGTGCGACGACATCGAATTAGAGATCCCTGACAATTTTGCTTCGTTTCAAACGTAGTGTAGGGAAGTCGTAAAAGTGAAGTCTGGGTCAATTTATTCGTATCTGTTTTATCTAAATGAGAGATAATGCGTAGCCCTAGCATCCAGTGCCATATGCTATTGTTCTGCTTCATCATTCTTGAGCGACGTGGGTCAAAACGGCCTTTCTAATATAAACACTCGTTAAAGTGGGCGTGGTTTGAAGGTAACTTGATAAGCGTAGCGTGGCAGATCGTCTCTACCAGACATTGTCTGCAAATCGAGCATTATCAGTCCACTGCGATGGTGTAGAATGAATAGCAAGGAATCGTTGCGAGACGGATGCTTCTTGTTCGAACGATGGTAGGAAGGATTCGGAAGCTGCAAATGCGGCATGCGAAGCCAGAGGCGGGGTCATAGGGATAGGATTGATCGAAGCAGGAGGAGGAGCGTTGTAGAACTGCTCCCACTGTTTGGTCCTCTCCGATTCGTCTGCCGCACGGCGCGGAACGGAAGAAGGTAGCTCGTCCCACTGTGTTGGATGAGACCAGCTGGATAACGGTGTATTGATATGCTGATGCTGTCGGCTAAGGCGTCTGCCGTGCGCAATGGCGTTGCTTGGTGTATGGGGCGAATAGGTATCCCACTGATACTGGGTTGCAGGGGCGGATGCATGAGCCGATGAGAAGCCAACACGAGGGGTAACTGGGGCATATGCTCTAGAAAGCGAGGCATTATGGGCATGACCAGGTGTATACTGCACGGTATCGCTCTGCGGTGTTGAGGGGACGACCACCGGTCGAACAGCAGTCTGCGCCGCAACTAGTGGGGCATCATCAAATCGACGAACAGATTCCATCCTTGGCGTGGAAGTCTTCGAAAAGGTTGGTTCTCTAGTTAGGCCCGGTCTTTTTGGTGTTTGCTGAATAGCGGGGGATGGCACGAGCTGATTTGACATTGCCGAATTCGCGGGCGAGGGATACGAAGCCTGGGCTGTTGATTCGTGGCTTGCAGCGGAGGCTGAAACGCACGGAGTACAGAACCACCTCTCGGGTATCTCATCTTCATCCATTCCAACACAAGCGAGATGGGACCAGCAAACGCATTCGTCACACTGGATCATAGCTTCTCCATCATCTCCAGTACCGCAGTAGCAAATATTAGATCCCTTCTTCATGCTCCGACGAGCTTTACGACCTTTTTGATCCATTCCTTCTTCTTTCCTATCACTCAATCTATTCCGCTTGCCAGGAGAAGCACCGTCAGGAGTAGGGGTGACTTGCCTTGACGAAGCCGTAGCTTGGAAAGGCATTCCTAGACCAGCTTTGATAGCGTTCCTATCTTGGCTGGATAATCCATCTTCACCTTCTTCCTCATCGTCTCCCAACATTCTCCTCTTCTTGGACATCTTCAAAGGACGTATGCTTTTACCACTAGCTCTCATGACTTCGACCTCTTCAAACTCTTCATTCATAGAAACAGAAGACATTTGCTGTTCCGATGCTGTCCTCGTCATGATACTAGCGGGAGAGATTGAGAATCCACTCGAGGAAGAGGCAGTAGGAGGAGGAGCTGAAGAGTAGTCCGTGTCGTCGTTGCGAGAAGGAAGAGACGACCACGATGAGGAACCCGCAATCAGATCATCTTCTCCATCTTTCAAATCAGGCGAGTCTAGCCAAGCTTGGATTCTAGATTGTCTTCGCGACATGTCCTGCGAGGCTGCCAGACCTGGAGCACCTGCGTTTCCGCCCTTCATGACATTGACAATCGAAGCGTTGAGAGAATGCATTGATGGAAAGGTGGAAGTAATACAAGAAGCAGGCGATGAAGATGCAGTGCTGGCTGAAGCAGGACCAGGTGTGATTGCTTGTCCGGAAGTATGCAAGTTGAGTCCACCGATACCAGAGGGGAATTTCCATGAAGATTGGAAACGTTCCTTTTCAGGGTAGAAAGCCCGTCCATCCATGCTACTGGTATTTGGCAAACTTTGCTTGCTCATTTCAGCGGAGTGAGGCGGAGTGAGGATAGCTCCATGGGGTGGATGGGCAGCATAAGGATATGAGACCTGAGAGTACGAGGTAGGATATCCCGGTAAACCCATTCCAGCAGCTAGATCCATTTCGATATCAAGTTTGAGCGATTGTGGTAATGCAGCGACGTTGGTGTTGATGGACATGGACATGCCATTCTTCTGATCATCGTGCAAGTCAAACATTTTGCCTTGTCCAACGACACGCCCGACACCGTTCAGCTCTGATACCTCCCGTTTCTGAGCGGAGGACGGACCCCTTGATGAAGACATGCGTGGGTCCGTAGTGTTGGAACGCATCATTTCAGGCCTGAGAGGAGTCTTGACTGCGTTGTTCGTTGTGCTGGAGCGCAGCATGGCGGCACTACGAAAATAAATGTTGGGAAAGATGTGAGTCAACGAATACTCTGATCGGGAGTTGCGTTGTCGAGATCAAGAAAAACTCACGCAACGAGTGCTTTGGGCATAGTAGATTTGGTAGGAGCCATTTTCTTCGACTTCTGCGGAGTAGTCAAACGGGCTTTTCCATCCAAACTGACCGAAAGAATGAGTGAAGGCGAGAAAGGTGTACTTGGCGATATAGACGATCGTCCACTGCGAGTAGTAGCAGTAGTAGACATGGACGAGGACAAAGGTACTGACATCGCCAGTGCGGCAGCTGCTGAGGAAGATGCAGAAGATGAACCCGACAAGTTCGAGATCGATGTGAGAGATCGTTTCGTGCGGGTTGTTGCGGGTTTGTTGAAAGTCTGGAAAGAAGCAAGATGCTGCTGTTGTGATTGCAATGATGCGAGACTTGCGTTTGAACTTGGAGTATGCAAATGAGTTGGTGACTGCATGTAGGCCATCTGGGCGTTGCTAGTGTTGGTAGGAGAAGGCCAGATTGGCAACTGAGCATGTCCGTAGATAAACGAAAACGAAGAAGTAGGATCGAAAGAGGGTTGTGTGAATGCAGACGACGAAGAGCTTAATGACTGAGAGGAAGGAACTGCTGAGAAAGTAAAGTCCGGTTGACTATATGCCATGCTTGAAGCGCTGCTGCATGAGCGGGCTAGGAGCGTACTGTCCTGGGCCATAGTGGATTGGGACGTAGATGGTCTCGAGACTGTTGACTGTCTCTGTTGTTGGCCAGTCATGGAGTATAGGCTGGGATGCGAAGCACCCCTGCCTAGTGAAGCTGCCAATTCATTCGTTCTGTCTTGGGTGACTCCATACGGCAGTCTGGCGCCAGCAGCTGGTGGAGGAGCGCCAGTAATCGACTGGAGAGATGCTTGCGTAGGCGTTGTCGAATGTCCAGCAGAATGGGGAGAAGCCACGGGAGTCGTCCTGGAAGAACTTGGGGGTGCCTGCTGCTGCTGGTGAGACCACTGTTCTTGGACGGCGTAGGCGGGTGAGGAGCTGGAAGCAAGACATGGGATGAAAGCATCGGTCAGTTATGATCCATTACATGCATGTTGCATATCATTTGTATAGCCAATCCGTATGCCAGAATGGAAGACGATCGATATAGTTGGCCCATTTACGTGTGCGGTGAATCGGTGAATCGTAGAAAGAAGAGGTGGAAGAATGGGAAGAGATGGGCAGGAATTGTGCTAGGAGGATGGCTAAGACAGCAAGGATGTGGTGCTTACAGAGGTGACTGTGCATGGATGGCATCGTCCATCCTGCTCGAGATGGTCCTTTGTGCATGGCTCTGCTCGCTCGCCGTGTTCTCACTTTTCTTTGGCGAGCTCGCTGTACGGAGGGCTTTCGCAAGCGACGACTTGAGTGCAGAGGACGACGAGGTAGCAGACGATGCGGACGAAGTGGATGACGAAGATGACGAGCCTTTCTTGATCGCCTTGAGATGCTCGGGTATCCTGGTCTGCCTGTGCTTCTTGGGAGGAGCAGCGCTTGCCGGCACCGGCATAATGGCAGTGGTGGGGGATAGAGTGAGATACGAATGGACCAAGAGTGGGACAGAAAATGAGGGTGTGTGTATGTCGCTGTAGTCGCTGTATCGAGGACGAGGGTGTGAATTTGCTTCCTTTCCCTATTGTCCACCTCGAAGTTGCCAGCTCTAAAGGCCTGTCCGCTGATCAAAGGCTGGGTGCACCAGACAGCCACAGTGAGCGGTGGGCCCACCACGCCGTCGCTGCCGTGTAGAGAGTGTGGTTGTGTGCCTCTGCCAGTCAGACAGAAGCAGAAGACTGCCGTGTCCTGTCCTCTCTTGAGCGTCCGTCCGAGTGAGATCAGCCTCAACTCAGCTTGCTTCTGGCTGGGGGTTCGCTGCCGGGAAGGATCTTGAATGGGCACAAAGGCGAAACTTGATGAAAGGATAGAGACCCAGTGTTGCTGTATGCTCTCTGCTGACTGCTCTCGTTTGTGAACAATTTCTACTCCCTCAACCACCCTCGTGGAAGCCTCTTCGCCCTGTTTCTAGCCGACCTCGCTGTTCGAAAGTGCCGCCGCCGTGCGAACAGAGTGCGGTAGAATGACCGACCGATGGATAATGCGAGGCTGCACTGACTAGGTCTAAGATAGACAGACGATGTCTCCTCTCGATGTTTCGCGCCGACTGGAATTAATAATGCAGCTTCCCGTTCATGCAGGTATCTAAACTGAGTTGAGTGCTTGATGGGATTGCCACTAACTGGCTAAACCCGCTTTTCTCTATTTCACACCTCCGTAAATCGATGTGAATGCCGGCCCTTGTGGGTGCTCGGAAAGTCCCACCGGGAGGCCCCGAATTGCGGTAGTGATGATAATGATATGCTGTACTTGTAGAGCAGCACCTCTGGCCAGTCGAAGAACTCTCGAACCTGCAGATCACCGGCAGGGTAAAGTAGGCGAAGCTTGATGATCCCTACACACGCAACTCAAAAAGCGACCCAGAGCCAAAGTAAGGTTGGTAGTTGATGTCAACAACAGGTAGTGATTGAAGCCTCCTGCCTGACCGTCTATGTGAAGCAAAAAGGCTGAGATCACAGCCAAAAGAGATTGCGCTGCTAGTCCCTGCACGATCTTAACACTAATGGACAATATCTACACAGATAGGGTCCCTCCTGAGACAGATATATGCGAAATAGATCTTGGAGGCGTCCTCAATAATGATTTGTACCTTTCCTTCAAGGTTAGGTTCGCAAGCAATTTACTCCAAAACTCACGTTCAAAGCTGTCCGATAGGCATACGATTTACAGCATATTTCCGTTTGACTGCTGGAGAGCTTTGCCTGGCTTACACCATACGTACGGAGTAAATGAAATACCGTCGCTTGTGCAATTTTTGCTGGGGTAGAGGCCGTCTCCCCGCCGATAAAGGTTCAGACCTCAAGCAACTGCGGCCTTGGTGCACATGGATAGACGTAATTTCCCGTCGGAGCGGCTTTCTTTCCTATAAACCCCACAATCAAATGAAGCCAACAATGCGGGGGCGACCCGCTCCAGAGCCTCTCCGCGGGGTAATAAGAGGCTCAAAGGTCCTTCGTCACACATTTTCATATAATCTGGGGCTGTCACTAGTCAAAAAAACAGTTCACGATCACCTGCCCTTTTTTCCTCTGCTTCCTGTCACTTCGCATGATCCCTGCTACTGCCCTTCATGCGCAGTCTAATTAGCCAATTGACAGCTTTCCTGCTGTGTGACGAGGGCCTTAGGATGGCTGGCAAGTGTGTCATCGCTACAAAACATATAGGGTACATACGGTACACCAATGCGCCCTAGCTTCACCCATGTGAACTCCAAAGTCAATTGTGTCACCCGCCTAATAACAGCATTCGACACTGCTGACGACCTTTTGAGGAAAGAGAAGTGCACACAGGATACGCTATGATGAAGGCCGTAATAATGCAAGACCCTCTTGCAGCATCATGCTGCAGGCTGCAGGACTTATCCTTCAAAGCAGATCGAGAGAAAACCCCAAAAACCGCTCATCTCGCCTGACGCGTAATTTGGAAAAGTAGACGCGTCGTGATCGGGCAACGAAAGAAAGCGGGGTAAGAGTTTATCGCGCTTCAAGTACAGACCACCGTGATAGAGTCAAGGTGTGACACACTCAGGGCTGTAAGGCCCTACCGGTACCTGCTCGCATGACAAAGTCAGGTACCGTATCTGAAGATCTTTGCCGTCATCATAAGAGATTGCGCATCAGAAGTTGCCTTGCTGTAGGATGAGTGAAAGCCAGTTAAACATTGGCCTTGAATGTAGAGGTGCCGAACAAATCATCAGAGCGCGCAGTTTGGGACAGCTAGAGTCAACGTGAAAGCCGTTGCTTTCCACAGCGAGCCCTTCTCCACCCCTAAGCAGAGTTCGCGAGCTAGCGCCCGCAAATATGTGATCGGTAGTCTCAAGCTGTAGGTACATTTCAGACCACCAAGCTTATGGGACTGTGAGACGCTCGATGCTGTCGGTAACAGGTAATTGTGGCATTACACGGATGACCGATATGTCACCAACATCCCTGAGGTTGAGGAATCTACATGCCGGGCGAGCCGATGACATGCGGAAGCTCCTTAATCCAGAAGGACCCAGCATCCTCTAAAGTGTGTCACTTATGAGAATACGACCAGCTTCAGCAGAGTGTTTCTCTAATGACGAAACAATGGAAGAGGCATTGCCGGAATCGCTCACCTAACTTGACTGTAGCCTGAGCCTATAATCAGAATTGACCTTCATCGAAATCCAGCACAACGGCCTTCGAGACACCATTTGAACCAACAAACTGCTTGAAGTCTAGATGCACTGGGTCGTGGTCTACGTAATAATCCCGATCTTCTACATTTGCAAACTTGACAACGAACGAGTGCTATTATAGTGGGATTCAGTGCACAATCAGCCTGCCGCGGTGATGATCGAACTGAGCTGGTCTCGAGGCCAGGACTGCAACGACAGCAGCATCTCGAGGAGTACACTCATAGACATACCTCAAGGCCATCGTTCTTCCCTTCTGGCGAGTTGTCCTTGCCGCCAGTAAGACTCAGAATGTAGGGCTTCGAATCGGTCTTTGAAACACACTGTTGCTGCATCTTCAGGAAGCGGCTTGCTATTTCTTGTTTTGTAGCTTCATCGCACTTGTATGCAAAATGAACGATGTGTACAATAGCCATCTTATCTAAGTATTAGTTGAGAGTAAGCCTTGTCTCGCGAATCTTTGACGGTCCACAAGCGGAGCTCCGGAACTTCCGGCCGCTGCCTCCTCCTCACAGTTGAACGGGTCAGCAGTATGTAGGATGATTCATGGAAGCGACCTTGCAGGGTATCATGTGTTAGTCATGCAAGCTATCTAAACACGCTCTACACATCCGCCAGAAGAACATATGTAATCTTTTGGTACATCGAACGATACAGGTGAAAAGGGTTCTAGGAGAGAGGCAGAAGTACGAAGAAGAGCGAGGAACGACGAAGGATTTGAGACCGATAAATAGCCTGAGAAGAAAGAAAGCATTAGGAAGGTACGTCGTGTATATAGGTGTCGCAAGCCGACTGACGGGATCTTGCTACAATTGACGTGGTACCTTGTTCTATGGCGATAATTATATGATTGGAGATATCGGGTGTATGCGGGTATCACGTAGAGTCCCGTTGTGCAGGAATTATTTGCGAGAGAAGAGGCTGGACCTTTAGCTCTTGTTTTGGACATGAAGAGTAATGGCAGGGTCTCATCAACGAAGACGGTCTAGACATCTAGCGTTTGGCGTTGAATTTAGATTGCCGCTTGTCACGTTTGCGAAGCCCTAGAGGCAACTTGCTGCAAATCAACCTTGAGTTTATCAAGAGGACTTTTGTTTTGTGCTGCCGCGAGGGACGAATACCTCGCTGGAGAAGCCAACTTCATCAAATTTTCTTGGGCTTGGTTGCTTTCAATAATTTGTTGTTCTTCAGCTTCTTCAGAGGGTGTATCTAGTGTACCTCTTGAGCCATTCGAGCCGACTTCTCTCCTCGTCGTTGTGGTGACATGGTCTTCGGACGTTTCTGGAGAAGTACTGAACCAAGGTCCGACAGACGATACATCATCACCGCTCGCATTGCTGCTGCTCGTTTGGATAGTTTGACCAGTAGCTTGTCTGCAATGTTGACGCCTTCCATTACCCTCTCGCTGCGTCGATTCAGCTGCCATGGACGCTAAATGCATGTTTGAAGCGAACAGGCTATTCGCATTGCCGATACCTGAAAGAGGGGAGAAAGCCAAGGTCGTCTTGTCTGTAGAAAGCCAAGGTCGTCTTGTCTGTAGCAACGACTGCGCCTGGCGGTGGTGCAAGTGGCATGGGTGGGACGATTTCTACACGCGAGTGACGGGCGTGCGGTGGGCCTGAAAGCCGAGGTTGCCGAGGAGCCGGAGCAAGGTATCCTTGTGATGCACCAAAGCTATGCTGCGAGGTCGTGCTGACCGATGAGGACGAATATGCATGAGCTAGTGAGCGTCGATCTCTTCCAGGATATGATTGTGGATTATTCGGATAAAGTAGAGATGAACGGGATCCTTGCGCTCGTAATCTATCCGTGGACATGCTGGAGTCGCCACGTATTCCAGGCCTTGCGTGGCTTCCGCCGCTATAAGCAGGAGCTGGTGAAGTCAGTCCGTTCATTGGCATGTTGCTCCTGCTTGTTCCATCTGTGAATGCAGCAGTATTCGGAGATGGTGGCCATGATTCTCCAGATGACCCGCTCCCACTCCCAGGAACGAGACCACCTCGGTCCATGACGCTTCCAATGCTGTCGGTTCGCATTTGTGCGTTGAAGGTGGAGCTTTGTGAATCGTTCGTTCTGTGCCGGCCCGCCAAAGTCCTCGAAGAAGTTGAAGGCAGAGCAAGGTTCAAATCTGATTTGCCACCATCCAATCCAGCGAAGGTGCTGCCAGAGCAATACGAAGGCATACGTCCGTATACAGATGGATGATAATTTGTGTATGCTACTTGCGACATGTACGGCCCGGTACCTGGGGACACAAGTGGATTTGCAGATTGTGGACTTGGCGGTTCTTTATAACTTGCGCGATGATCTTGCCGACGAGCATAGATGCATTTGTACAGCCTATACACGACAAATATCGCGACGAACCCTCCCACGATGGCCAGGCAGACAATGGCAGCGAGTGGGAAAGCCTTTTCTGCATTTTTCACTTGATTACTGGATGGTAGTACTGGAGGGACCGTCTGGCCTGCGACTGCCAGATGGAGAAAGAGGTAGGCAGACGAGACCAGAAAGTAGAAAAGAGGTGCGTCAGCGACTATGGCTCTGTAAAATGGATGCTTTTGTTTATAGACCGGCTTGAGGATAGCCACCCCGATCCGGCAGTCGACCGACAAGCCTGATCTAATCCCATAACTTTCAGACTACTCACCAGGCGCAGTCGCAGGAGCAGACGACATAGTGATGAGAGAGGGTCGGCCGTATTAGGAGTATTGCCTTGCTCAAGATCGATAGCGATGTTTACGGGGCTATCGACTGTGCTTGCATTTGGGGGTTTGAGGGTGGAATTGTCCCGGGACCGTATGTACACCCGACTGACAAGGAGAGAAACGAAGTGCCCGGCACTGGCACGGAGAGAGTCGTGGGAGGAGAAGAAACTATATCAATCAGCACCACGATGACTTGCATGTAAATGGTTTGCTATTTCTAGTTTTCCTTCCTAGCCCATGAAGGCTGCTCTTGACTTTCCTCCGGCCGCTGCGCGCGAGCTCTGATCGCAAAGCACGAAACAAGGGGTAGCCAGCAATTGAAGCCTGCTTTTTACCCCGTACTTTTCTACGTTGGACGTTCTAAGCGGTCTTCTCGAGCCAAAGACAACAACCACAGCAACCAGACACATCCCAATTATGGGAAGTCGGGGCAGGGGTGAAATTTCTGGATGGCTGCATTGTGTGATGCACGTTCGGGGTGCATCGGGCAAGTGCGCCAGAACGATCGCTTGCCGTCCACGGTGCAGAAGTGAAAACGGAGTAGCGTAACTACTGCGCTCAGTTTCGGGCGTCATCAGAGCGTCTTGAGACAGTCTCTGATGACTGTCCTCGATATGTGTACGCAGCCGTTCACAGGCCAGGAAGGAGCGACTAGATACCGCAGGAGGAAGGGAAGGTGTGCCGAGCTGAACTCACCTTTGATCGACCCTGCTCTGTCGTAGCAGAGGTTGCTGTAACCTAGAGTGAAGGCGAAAATTCGGTTGCAGGCTCCGCTTGCGTGGACAGTTACTCCTTGTTAAGATATTGCCGGACCTTCAAACGAATCCTTCCCTTGGTGCCTGTTGATGGTGCCTGTTGATGGTGCCTGTTGATTCTGCTTCCTCCCTAGGCCGCTAGAATCGACACTTGAAGGTGTAGGAACAGTAAGAAGGGAGGCGGAAAGTGAAGTGTTGATGTGTGGATGCTCGTGTATAATACCCTTGGTCTCGTATTTGGGCCTGATGCGTGGAGGGCTGGTATTGTGAGTGGCGAGGATACAAACACTCGGTCGGAGTTATTACGGCCTTGACGGAAAGTAAAGGTTGGCGACGTAATGTTTATTGGAGACTGGCGTATGGTTGAGTTGCAACGCGTGTGTGCAGGGATTGCTGTGGTCCAGGTGAACGGTTTGAAGTGGCTCGAGGGTATTGCTGGCCGTTTGAACGGATCCTTGCAAGCCGGAAGGGTCGTAGCTGCGGCCAAGCTAGGCACCAGTGCTTTGCGTGCGAAAGGAAGTCGCTCGGGGGGATGCAGAATCCTCCGATTGACTGATGGCTGGCGTACGCTTTTCCTTTTGCAGATCCGACAATGTCTCTGAATTCCCTGATCCTGCTTTATCCTCCAACGGTCATGTTATATTCTCCCTGTCGGGGCTGCGATTTGTTTGTTGCACTGAACTAAGCGCTTGCCGGCGATCGCTTAGTCCGATCATCAAAGTCACGTGTCTCAAATTCTAAGACACATCCCCACTGGCCGGTCCGCAAACCTGAAATGCTGAATTGCCTGAAATGGTAGACTGGGACAGGGTGTTGATTTGTGGAGACTGTCTCCTCTTGTAGGACGATGTGATCTCCGGCATTGCTGTCAGATTTCGTTCTCTGTCTCTGTGCACACATCATTGCGAAAAACCTTTAGCTCCACGGCTCGCAAGGCTTCGTTGCATGCCAACTGCCCCGGCCGGCACTGCTTATTGACCATGTCCAAGGTGCAGCTCTTGTTCTGCAACGTCTGCGCTGAGGAGTGAGGATCATGGCATATCTGAAGGTGCTAGCATCGCATGAGCTCCACAAAGTGCATGTATACTGAGCTTGCAATGCCCCCATGTACTCTGCATAGCGGCACGTGACCGGCTGCCAAATGCCAGGCGCGATCGAGGATTGGGCCTGTATACGCGTCAAACAAGCAACAATTTGGAAGGCAGATATGGATGGAGATGGTTGTGAATGCAAAGAGCACTGCTCGATGAGACATCAACTCGAAAGCACTTCATCAGGCAGTACACTCGGTCATTGACATTGGTATTTCAAAGTAGCCAGCATTCTGAAGCGACAGCAAGTTCCGCTTCGACGAACTGGCAGCAGAGTTGGCGACAGAGGCAGAAGCGATACAGGGCTTCGCAGGCCTCGAACATGACGACGGTGACAATCGACCTGGAACGCATACTTGCATCTGGCGGGCGTAACACCTACGAAGGTCGAGCCTATGCGGACCTTGTCTCTTGCCTTGCTCGCAGCAAGCGTGTGGTCTGTCTAACCGGCGCAGGCATCTCAACTTCAGCTGGCATACCTGTGAGTGATTAACTCTCCAGTCTAGATGACTCAAGAGCTCTTTGTGACTGTCATCTGATGTTGTCGTGATGTGGTTGCAGGACTTCCGAAGCAAGGACGGCCTGTACAAGTTGGCCGCTGCAAGCGAGCCCCACCCCTCACCTACAAAGCCTTCCAATCGACCCTCATACACGCGCTCACCTTCCTCATCGTCTAGCTCCAGCTCGTCTGGGCGATCCGGGTCATCGTCGTCGTCCACCTCATCAGCAAGTTCCTCCTCTCTCAAGGGCGCAGACCTCTTTTCGACCCGGGTCTTCTCGTCGGCAGCCTCACTTTCCAAGTTCTACCGGTTCATATCCAATCTGAATACACTCTCCGCATCAGCAAAACCAACACCTACGCATCGTTTCATCCGCACACTCGCACAAAAAGGCAAACTACTCAGAGTGTACACGCAGAATATCGACGGTCTGGAGGGGAAAGTCGGATTGACTAGCGCGAACCCGAGCGATTTCCTGTCAACCGGTACGAGTACTGTATCATCTGCATCTGCGTCCTCTTCGAAAGGCAAGAGCAAGTTCCAAGGTGATTTAGTCCACTTGCATGGACGAGCAGGGTTAGTAAGATGTACTGTGTGCACTTACAGCGGGAAATGGACCGATGAAGTTTCCCAAGCATATGAAGCTGGATATAGCATGCCCTGCTCGCAATGTCAAGAACGGTTGTCAGTGAGAAAGGCACTCGGAAAGCGCTTAAATGTCGCCGTTGGAAGCTTGAGGCCCGCTATCACACTTTATGGCGAGCCAGGGATGGAAGATCTCTTTATATCGGAAATCTCGAATGCAGATGTGAGAAGTAGGCCAGACTGTCTCATAATCTTCGGTACATCTCTGAAGGTGAGCACATAATTGTTATTTATGAGAGTGGAGTATTGACAAATTCCTCAACTCTTGGAAACCAGGTTCATGGCTTCAAACAATTGGCCAAGGATTTCGCACGGCAAGTGGAGGAAAACGGTGGCAAGGTCATCTATGTGAATTTAACAGAACCAGGGAAAGATTGGAATTCCTCCATACATTATCACGGTAAGTCTCTTCACATGGTCAAATGCCTCTGCAACCCGCTCGTTCTGATTTTGATTGATCCGGATCACCCAGTTCAAGGACATACAGATACCTTTGTAGAAGCAGTGCTCGATGAGTGGCGCCATATTAGACCTCAAGACTTCCAGATTCAGTCAAAGTTAACGATGTCCGACTTCCAGCCAGCAAAAGACAAGTATGCTATGCATGTGGGCAAAGAGGGCAAGAAACCTCATGCTGTCAAAGGCAATAATGGCAAAGAAACGAAAGAAGACCAAATAGCTAGACCTGTATCACCTTCCAGAATACGCAGTCCCGCACGTCGTTTGCGATACGAGGATGATGCGGATTATGTCTCACCCTCTTCGAAAACAATTGGTAATGTTGAGAGTATCTCGGAGCGGAAACAAGACCTGCAGAGCCGCCCCCTTCCTCCGACGCCTACTCTGCCCAGTTTCAAGCGCATCTCAGCCTCGTCTGTCGAAGTGGTGGTATTGATGAACAACAAACGGAAAGCTAGTAAAGCAGGTATTTCGGATAGCGATAGCTGCGAATTGCGAACGGACGACGAAGACGAAACGCAAAAGCACACTCCTCAGCGTACAACTTCAGCTCGCTCACAAACCCCTGCAAGCAGCCTTTCAGCCCGTAAACGAGCTAAAATGGACTCTCAGGAGTCTTCGCGCCGGTCCCCTACACGCAGAGATGACTCCATCGTCTCTGATAGCGATGAGGAGACCGCAAGTTCGGACTTTGATGACATGCCTCTGATAGCGGAAATGGATAGCGATGATCAAGATACCGTCTATATTAGTCCCAGGGCAGTGACCAAGCTTTCTGCAACTGTGAGAGGTAAAATGTGTGGATAGCATACGTGCGATTTCCACTTTAGTAAAGTAGGCAATTCGCGAGAACAACGCTCGTGTCATTCAGCATTATAAGTCTAAGCATACTATTTTCAATTACGAATCTTCGCAAGCAACGATAAAGACATCTCAAATGTAATTACATTCAATACCAATTCTTAATCTGAATAGCACTGCAGCAGCAATACCCACAAAACAGGGCATAACGATTCCTTTCAAGGAATATATCCCTCATTGAACTGCTCGCTGCGTTCCATACCCAATAATGCAAGCTGTATATGATAGCTTCATAGACCTGCCAAACTGGCAACGCAATGCTTTCTCTGCAATGGATGCGCAAAGGAAGGCGAAGTCTCTGCGTTATGCCGCTGCAACACTTGCAATGCGGTGTGACGGGGTATAATTCTTGAATTGGATAGCGCGGGGAAGGATGCTATGCGACCCTTGCTTCATTGCTCGAAGCGGTGTCCTTTAGCATATTAATGCTTATTCGAGAAGCTGAGAGAACCCAACGTTTGAAGAAGAGCTTCGACAGAGATCGTACGCGGACTGTAGTCCTGTCCTCTTCTATGGCTTGGGCGTATGTACTCGTGCTCAATTGTATATCCTCCTGAATTGACGCAAGTAGCAGCGTACACGTCAGCCACATTCGGGAGCTTCGTGATGCTGGCGACAGTTTGGCTTACTGGGATATGGTCTTCGCTATGCATTCACGACTCTTTTCTATGATTGACTAATTCTCCATTGACGATACTGTCCTCTTTGTCTAGTCGCCCAGACTCGACCTCTTGTACGCTAATCTCGATGTTCTGCTCCACCACATCCGCAGTGCTCGTCTCCAAGCTCTCAAGCATGCCGTCGAGCTGTCCTAGCAGTTGGTCAAGCCTGCTTTCGAGACCGTCTGTTACTAGACTCGCTTCGTCTAGCTTTGCAAGCATAGCTGATATGGATGGATCGGACATGTTCGCTAGGTCTTCCTCGGAGCCAGCGGAGATCTTCAGAGCTTGTATGATGGGCTGCAGGGATGCCAGGTCCGGAACCTCACTGTCCACAGACGTCTCGGTGTTATCGCTTGCAGAGGTCTGGCCATCGGCATGGTCTGCGCCACCAGCAGCAGAAGCATCAGCACCCGAGGTCGAATTGTCCTGCGTGGCCAGGACGTCGTTCAGAAAAGCGAGGTCATCGTTTGCCATGGTGTATGATCCAGCTATGGCCGTAAGTACGACTTGCCAGAGAGTGCTCTTCGGTCTGTTGTCGCTGCTCCAAGCCTGCTCTGCTCTTGATCTCTCGCGCGCCTCCTTCAACTTTCTGAAAGTGCGGACAACGTTCCTTGACTCTCCTTCAAAACATATCTGCAATCATGGTCGACGTCACTTCATTGAACAGCTACCTCGCTGAGAAGTCATACATCCAGGGGTGAGTTGCGCAGTCCTGCTTGTCCCTCTCTCTCGTCCTGCTTCCTGCCTGTGTGTCCTGCAACGGGCAACATGCTGCAGTGCAGAACACACAGCAAACCCACCATCCAATCCCCAACTTCGAAACGATGAATATCCGCTTTGGTCCGTGTTTCCGAGTGTATATACACATCACAGCTGGGTTTGCGTGACGGCTTAAGACCCCGTTCACCAGTCCTTTGCGGCTGCCCTGCCTGTGCTTTGACGAAATTTTAGATTTTCCAAGCCTTCTGATCTCAATCATTCAATCTACATCCTACCACACTCTGGCAGTGCTACATATCCGTTCGTCTTCTCAACAGCTCTCTGATGCTTGCTTTACCCTCCGTCCCGCCCATTCCCGCCTCACAGCTACACCCCCAGCCAGGCCGATGTAACGGTCTTCAAGGCTCTCGGCTCCGCACCTTCTTCCCAATACCCCCACGCCGCAAGATGGTACTCGCACATCCAGTCATACGCCAGCGAGCACTCCAGCCTGCCCGGCGACTCCTCCAAGTCCGCTGAGGACCTCGTCCCCAAGGCTGCCTCCACATCTGCCGCTACACCTGCGCCAGCTGCCGCCGCCGCCGAGGACGACGACGAGGTCGACCTTTTCGGTTCCGACGATGAGGAGGATGATGCCGAGGCTGAGAGAGTAAAGGCCGAGCGCATCGCTGCTTACAACGTGAAGAAGGCCGGCAAGACCAAGCCTGCCGCCAAGGTGAGGATTAATATGCTTCTCATGGCTTCATCTCTGGCAGGACACTGACACCCCTCACCTGCAGTCCGTTGTCACCCTAGAGGTCAAGCCTTGGGATGACGAGACAGATATGAAGGAGCTCGAGAAGGCCGTTCGATCCATCGAACAGGATGGTCTCGTCTGGGGTGCCTCCAAGCTTGTCCCAGTCGGATATGGTGTTTCCAAGCTACAGGTGAGTTCAGTTCTCACTCTACTCTTTCCGTGCACGTCAAACTGGGGCTGACGTCTGTCTATTGCTTCACACAGATCACCGTCGTCATTGAGGACGAAAAGGTCTCTTTGGACGACCTCCAGGACAAGGTCGCCGAATTCGAAGATTACATCCAGTCATCCGACGTTGCCGCCATGCAGAAGCTTTAAGTCACTCCCTGCTGGCTTGTTCTCTCGCGCTTGTAGCCTAGATTGCTTTTCATCAGTCTGCAAAGCATCAGAACCGTCGAAGTTATATCGTCAGATTTGTAGGCTAGCTGCCTTTTCAGAATGGCTCTCTGTTTGTCTACTGCTCTTCTTTGCCTCAAGGTGGAATATGCGAGATATGCTACGACTAGCGAGATTTAATGCTACTGCTTGACTACTGAATACATACGTCTAATCGATACTACTGCTGTCTATGTGACTTCACGTACTGGACCAAGGGAGGTGCTTACTGAACAATGCTGTACCTTGAGCAGGGCAATACTCTAATAATTCTCTCAATAGCGGATTCGAAGTGAAATAAGGATGTATCCTACGATAAGGATTCCTTTTTTTCCTCTTGGCAAGCAAGAAACCTTTACATCCATAAAAATCCTCCAAAAATGGTTTTAAACCGTATTCTTTCTCTCCTAGATATGATTCACCTGTCTCTCCAACATCGTCTATGCCGATGTAGGTGAAATTTTCCCGTGGCCAGCGGATAGCTTGACGATGGATGTCAGTGAATCTGGAACGCTTCATGCCAAAGCCGACTACTGTAATACGCGTAGGATATCGACCAGTCATTCTGTAAATATTGAGGCAAAGGCATGTTCTCAGCTGAGTTTGATACACCTTCAGCAGCTCCTGCGACTCACTCTTTGAAGCGACTTATACTGAAAATTAGATTCTGATAAGAATCCAGGGCGAATTGTTCCGTCGTAGCGCGCGCGTACGGAGCCACGTCATGAGGAGCAGTCGGAGGTTTGTCTATCCGTTCTTCTTGTGGGTGACCCTCCTCCGCTGCTTTGCTGACATCCATCATTTCTGCCGGCTGTCTTTGATCACCTTGCGTGTAATGCGCTGCCTCTTCTTCAGCTGCCCCCGGCGTTTTGGGCGCAGCATATTGTCTATATAAGTCTAACGCCTCCGCTAGACGGAAATAAGAGTCTCCCTCTGTCTCTTGCGCGAGCGTTCTAGTTGGGCCACCGGAAAATACCAGAAGCGCTGAGGGGTCATTGACAGTGATCTCGACACTATCAGCGTCGTTTAAGCGTCAGTGCGTGTCTACCTCTTATTGTTAGAATGCAGTGATATGTTGACCCACCCCTTCATTATGTGTTTGATAAAAGTCTGTACACTACGCCCACGCTGTATCTCCTCGAGTACCCAATTACCATCGTCCACAGCCTCTTCTTTCTTTCTCCCAAGCCATACCGCATGTCCTGGCACAATGACTAAGTGTTCCAGGCTCCCGAGATCTACGCTCTCGGTAGTAGGTGGCTGAGCTACGATACCGTCCTTGCCTTCTCCGCCAGCTTGTCTCGTATCACCCACAATCCTCCGCTTGCCTTCTTTCGTAATTGCAAGACTATGTGAATGCGGTAATGTCGCTTGTATACTGAGAGGTAGTCTGTCACGTTCGCCACTCAACGGGTGTTCATGCAGGTAGAAACGTATGTTGTACAGAAGGCTTAACGCCAACGTGAGAAGCAGTAAAAGTACCGCAAGATTCGTCGTACGTGCTCTAGCGGTCAGATAGCTTGGTCGAAAGATGGCTAATGGGGATTGCCTCAAAGCCGAAAGCCTGCCCCATGAGCTGCTGAAATGTCCATGAAAGTCTCCTGATTTCGACCGATGTACTCCACTGCTATGTCGCCAGCGCGCGGACGGGGGCCTCTTGCGAGTCAAAGTAACCGAATGAGTGCTGTGAGTGGGACTGTTTCCGTTCTGATTGCCATATAAAGGCAAGATTGTAGACCTTGAAGGACTGGATTGCCTTGCGTCGTCGGCGTAGCTGCCACCCGACTCCATCTTGGGCGCTGGTCGACGGACTTAGTTGTTATTGAAATCTCGAAGAGCTGAACGAGTATGGCATCGTTGATGCTGCTGTTGTGGTGTCGTAGTCAAAGGTGTGATGCATTTTCGAGTGTCCAGTTGAGCAAGAGGTGATCGAGCATGCATGGGGATGGCATGAGCAAGGCTGTTTCGCTTCAGGCTTACACCAGGTACAACCTCAATATGTACTGTCTGAGAAGCTGTGAGTTTTGCCCTGGTGAAACAGCTGCTTGAGATGCATGTTTTGGCTGAATGAACCTATCAAACAGTCGCGGTCCTGCTATTTCTGCCTATGCCGTGGACGCCGCCGCTCTTCAGTTTCCTCTTTCTGATTACATTTTACTTACAGAAGAGGCCTTGGTGAGTTCCAATCTCCCAAAGTATCCTTTTCAATTCATCAATCTAATCCATGCACGTCCGCGCCGTGTTGCAGCGTCTACTGCACAATACTGCTAATTGGAGTTTACGCCTCATCATGTTACTGGAATCTGGCTCCAGCCTCTGAAACAATATCGTCGAGCATATCTGTGACATCAAACACCACGCTATCTGCTGCTTCAGAAGCAATCTCTGCCTGCTGGTGTGATTTCAACGGTGGCGCTCTTCTGAAGCCTCGTGTTCTACTCAGGAGTGCAGGATCTAGCAATTGCAGTACAGCAGCCGCCAAGCATATCGAAAGTCTGCCACTAGAAACCGCTGTGAAAGACCTGGCACCAGTACGCTGGCTCAATAATGCTATCGACAGCGTATCAAAAGGCTTCACGGAAAGTCTGTTGGGGATCAAGCTCACCCTGTAATTCGATGCAGTCTAGACGAAGGAAGTTTCTGTTGTTGTAAAATTATGTTACAGGGTTGGATAAAGTTGGCGCCGCGACATATAGCAACGCCCAGCTACGAGAAAGAAGCTGTACCTTCGAATCTCGCGTACAGCGATTCCATCATGTTCTAGGTGTTCGCTGAGCTGCGTTGTCACGTATGACATTGCGTTGGGGACTGCTACCTCTCACAATGATGAGGCGCACTTAGTCATAGATGCCCTTGCTTTGTGTGCTGCGCTCCCCATCATACGAGGCTGGCCAGCTTCTTCTCAACCAATTCTGCGTAAGCTTCGTCAAGTACTGACTGTACCACCGCCGTGGGCGTCACCAGGTTTTGCCGGATATAAG
Source organism: Cystobasidium tubakii (assembly GCA_024345325.1). Classification (NCBI taxonomy): domain Eukaryota; kingdom Fungi; phylum Basidiomycota; class Cystobasidiomycetes; order Cystobasidiales; family Cystobasidiaceae; genus Cystobasidium; species Cystobasidium tubakii. Next base: position 3,897,595 of record BROO01000003.1, read on the forward strand.
CGCTATTGTGCATATCGGAACCCTCGACTGCAGTCGTGAAACAGTTAGTCAGCCCATTGCTCAAGCATTTAATTGCGAATGCAGTACCTCTTTTCCTTGCAGATTCCAGATCAGCCTCTATCCCTGCCGCAAAGTGACGCGCGGCGAGCCTTGGTTTTGCGATCTCGTCTGGACAGTCAACCCATATCCGCTCGTCTAGAAGATCGGTTGCTTGCTTCCAAGGCTGTACTGACAGCAATGTATACAGGCCCTCAATAACGACGATCTGGTGCAATGGAGTAATGGGAAAGGGACCAGTTTCGGGATCCTTCTTTGCATGCGAGAAAGTCCTGAAAAGCACTTCTGGCAAGGCAGGCTCCTGGCGAAGGTCCGTCACGAATTGTACGTAGTCTTCAGCGTCAAACGTGAACGCAGCGCCCTTTCATAGTCCCTTTCAGTACATTTGATCCCGAAGGGATTGCTCAGTCTCGACGAAGCTTACTCGTCGGCGATGCGCCTCAACAGGATCCTGTAAACCGTAAACTTTAGGTTCAACTTTCGTCTTTGTCAGCGTGGCGAGAGGATCCCGCTCACAGGCATCTTATCGAGATCCGCTCTCGTTGTGTGCCAGCCGTCTAGCGAGACTGATATGGCAATACGGTTGGCTTGATCATTTGGTGGATCTGCTAGTCCTTTTTGATTGTCTACATGCTGCGGTATGGCAGGAGCACCCAGCTTTTCATTGACCAGTTCTGTTAGAGGATAAGCGAGTGTAGATTTCCCAGCACCGGGCACCCTATACGACGCTGATACACGTAAGGAATCGTTGTCTCCACGAGAAATAGTTTTGTACACTTACCCAGCTACGCCAACAATAATACGTCGGCCTGGCGTTGATCTAGTACCGTTAGTCAATAGTACAGTTTGTTAGACGTTGTTTGGTCCCAGCATTTTTGTCTCGAACGTACTGCCTATGCATGGAAACGATCTTGTCTGCGAGCTCTTCGACGGCTTGCTCCATGTCGTCTTTTCACTATGGTATACGTAGTTGGGTATGAGCGTCGTCTGGGCACGTGAACTATTCGAACCAGTTCCAGCCTGGTCGGCTAGACACTATTTCCGCAACTCACAAGGTCTCGATCGTTTGGGCTTGAACCGCTACTAACGGCTGGCGTCCTACACTGTGCTTGTACAACACTATGGTCACAAAGTCGCCAGCTGGGCTGCCCGGTCTTTCGTTGAAACACCTCTTCACTCTAGAATGTGATGTTGGAACCCCACTAATCGTTGGCAACGGCGGAGCCGGTGAGCATTCTACACGTGTCAAATAGAGATCACAAAAGCTCACCAGGGAGACAGGCTCCGAGCGTAGGGTTATTCCTATTACTGGTGGCAAGTTCTATGGCCAAATCAGCGGAGAAGTACTCAACCTCGGTTTCGACGCTTTGGTTATGCAAAGCGACATGACTGCCAAGTACGCGGGAGACCTTGATGTATGTGAACAGTATGCTCAGACAGATTGCTTTATTATCTAGGCCGGATGCAAGATACTGTCTTAAGACTGACCAGGGCGAATACATTCTCGTCGAATCGCTTGGAATGAGGTATCCACCTGGCATCACGAGTATGCGAAGCATAGCCCAGATGACTGAATGCATGACTAACTCCTTCACGCAGATGAGAAAGGAGAAGAAGCCAAGAAGCTTGCTGCGAAGCATCATGTCAGCGAGTATACCTTCCAAGTCAAGCTGACGCTCGAGACTGGTAGCCCGCGTTTAGCATATCTTAACAAAAGCATCATTGTAGGCTCGGCCAAGCGTACTGAAAGAAATGTATCATACGATGCCTACATTGTAGAGCAGCATGTCAAATCAAAGCTCTAGGTAATTTTCATCGGTGTATATCGCCACTGCAATCTCCTTCATTTAGCCTGGGGGACGGAATGCATATCAAGAATCTACGGCGGGTCCTACCACGGCTTCAGTTATCCTGTCTTGGCTGATGACGGCTAGCACGTCTTTGGCCAGCACAGACTCACGAGTGGGTCGATGTCATTTTTCTTATCATCAGCAAATGTGGCGCTTTCCGATTTTAGACGGCCGGATTTTGTAGTGCCCGGGAACTAGGAGCCAGGCCCTCAGGGGTGAAGGAAGAGGTAAGAAGACACTGTTCAAGCCGTCTCACCATCCTCTTCTGACAAACCTTAATATATTTGCGCATCCCGACAGGGAGCACAACTATATGCTAGTAGGGTCTGCACGTGACGGCATGGCATCATGGATGTACTGCAGCAAAGCTCGTCGTCCAAGAACATCATCGGACACATTCTCATCCTAATTATGAAGGATCACAAAGGTGTTCATTGTCGCCGTCAACAATTGGACCGCAAAGTGTCATCACTTCTGCGACTGCGTCACCTTCGCACAGTATGTTCATTCGGATTCTTGTCCTGAAGACATGCTCTGCGTACTCCAGTAGAGCCTCGGTAAGACTACGAAGCTAGCCGCTGTGGTAATCACTCATTGATGCGAATCGGAGTCAGCAAGATGATCGTAAAGCTCTCGTTCGCTTGTGATCTCCCACGGATCTTCGCCCTACGTACATAAACTGGCTGATCATCGACCATATCCCGTCCTCTCCGTTTCGCCGGCGCTTGGGATTACTCGATCCACGCAGACTTAGAAAACACCGACGCTTTTCGCAGGCTATGACGAGTGGAAAGCTCAAAGTGGAAATAGATCGTCAGACGAGTAGTAGCCTTGGACTGTGGTGGCTGTTGCAGCATAAAACGTGCGCTTGAATCCAAGAAGCTAGTCCTTTTCTCTTCCTCCAAGATACACTTCTCGGTTGCCACATATCGTAGCAATCATGAAGGGATTCTCCACTGGCCTGGCTCTGGCCGGCCTCGCTGCTACTGCAGCTGCCGTGCCCGCTCTTGTCGACCGGAACAACGACAACAAATATCAAGGCACTCCTGGTGGAACTGTCAAGTTTGGCAATGGCCCTCCAGTGTGTCTTCACGAATTCCGCCACCAGAATGATCGCCCGCCTTCAACGTGATACTAACGCTACACACTACCTCTGCTCTTGCAGTCAACCATCAAGGACCCCACAGGCAACACTACGGACAAGGACCCTGTCTACAGGGCTCTCAGCGAGTTCGACTATGCCAGTTTCAATCTAGGTCTTTACCAGGAATGGATTGAGCTCGATTTGTTCAACTATGGCCTAAAGGCCTTCTCGGACGCTGAGTGGGAAGAAGCTGGCGTAACTCAACCCCTTAGAGACCTTCTCCAGTTTATGGCGAATCAGGAAACTGGACATGCCCAGCTTCTTACCAATGTAAGCATTTTTCGGAAGCGCAGTCTTTTTGCCACCTCGATATACTGTAATGCTAACTTCTTGCCCCTCAGATTCTCGGACCTGGTGCTGCCAAGCAGTGCACTTACAATTACAGCACTGCCTTCAGCACAGTTCGCCAATATAACGACTTCAACCAGCAACTCACAAGATGGGGAGAGAGCGGAGTTTGGGGCTTCCTGACCCTCTTGAACAGTCGTCCAGCGGCACACCTGCTGTCGCAATCAATTGCCACCGAAGCTCGCCAGCAGATGGTTTTCCGACAGTTGTAGGTTCTCCGCTTCTGAAAAACTCGTGTGTAGCATGGTCTGAGCGTGTTGATTTCAAGTGCCGGTGCTCCGCCCATGGACGTCTACTTCGAACCAGGTATCCCCCAGGCCTGGTCCTGGACATTGTTGGCACCCTATATCCAATCATGTCCTCAGGACAATCCTCGGGTCGAATGGTCCAATTTTCCTAAACTAAATGTCGACAACAACCCTACTTTGAGATATGAAGGCAGCAGAGCTTCTGTAGCCACGAATATTACCCAGCTAGTCAATGTCGGCGAGACCATCTACTTTTCCTGGGAGGACCCCGGCAAGAAGGTCGGACCTGATCTCAGCTACACTACGTCTAAGAACGGAGGAAAACCAACACATGCTCTCTGGGTACACCAGATCAATGCCACTTTGGCTCCTCTGACTCTTACTGGACCCAACTCTGGTTATGCTAAGCTACCAGCTGGCGATGTATACGACACAGCGATCGCTCGTGAGTGATATACATCTTTAGACATGCTTCTCAGCTCCATTTCAAAGAGTATGTCAAGATCTATGTGCTCCTTTGAAGGTATTCCAGATTGTTCGTCAAGCAAGCACGAACAATCTGAAGACCCTGAAAGATCGAGCACATAGACACCTGATATACTCCTGAATACGAGACATGGAGCCGTCCGTTTCGGGACCGTTAGGCTGACATCTGCTCTCTTAGACACTGGCCCGGCCATTAATGGAACCGGTTTCGTTGCCCTGGTCGACAGTGCCGACAAGTACACAGTCGCCAATTTGTCCCTAGTCATTCCTCACATGGTCGCCGGCGTAAGTGTCTATCGCTGTACACCACGGACGCCACACAGAAACCTAACTTTCGTTGTCTCTTCCCATAGCCTGCTATCTTCCAAGCCGGATAAGCTTGTCGCTTCTTCCCGAACGGTGTTGGATCGGCGAAGGCATACGAACTGCTCAGACGGGAGGTCGTCACAATGGACAGGAGATCTTAGATCATCAAAAACATATGAACATCAAGATTGCGCTAATAAATGTAGCATCACTTTCCCTACCACTTGCACGGCTAGATATGTACTTTAGCTATAATTTCCACGGTCGTGAAATGCAAAACGTCCAAAAAGAATCTTTCTGCGTTGCCAAGTACGCAATCTGTAAAGCTCATTTTGCCCATTGCTTCTTACCGCGATAAAACCCGTAAAGTAGCAGCCTGCGAAGTTCGCAGTGTCAAGTGGTACATTGTCAGACAAATCCGTCCAGTTGCGTCAGCGCACTGAGCGAGGATCTGTGCACGCTCTAGGCCACTGCAATGAATGTGTTGAGTTTGCTGTTGCTATGTTCATACAGTTCACAGAATGTAGTCTGAAGGACGTTACAACTGTGTCTTCTCGTGCTCTTTCCGTCTTCTACCCTGCGCTTCAGCAGTTGATCCGACCCAATTCTCTTCTACCCAGTCGAACACTTTGTCAGTTGCCTATATGATAACGCAGGTCAAGACATTATCTGACAATCACAAAGATTCCTTAGTAACGGAGTTCAGCTTACCGTTTCCACTGGATGATCAAACATTATCGGTAAGGCAGGCACAATAGCCAAGCCGACACTAAACACGAAATAATATCAATCATTCTGCTGTTGGTGAGATACTAAAACTGTGGGTAAGGCTTACACTGTAGGCCCCCATCCTTTAATTTTTGGGTTGTTGCTCTTCAAGAATATGGGCGCCGAGTATCTCACTGCGCTATGGATTGTGATGGCGGGCAAAACGATGGAAGCGAGACCTTGGAAGACTGTCTCATGCGAAGTAAATTATGAGCGACGGAGACGAAGTAATCAAAGCAATGAAGAAGACAGAAGCTTACCCGTCCGTCTAGCCACTCTCAGGCCAATCTCTGTCGAAGCACTGCATCCCTCCTTCTCCCCCCTAAGCAGTCTCTCCTGTCTATCTAAATGCGCTTTGTATCCTTCAAAGCCAATGTCTCCCACTACGTATGCTATCGAAATACCGTACGCTCCTGCCACTACTTTCCGGTTTACAATGGGTCTAAAAGCTTCGCCGATATCACTGTTTCGAAACATAAGGGAAAGGCTTCAGTCAGTCTTTGCTGTCGCTTTCTCATCCTAGTTTTCGTCTTTCAGAGGACTGACGAGGTGTATGCCAAATAACGAGTCGCAGGGAGTAGTACAGGACGTATACGACCTGTTAGAAAAGGTATGACGATCACGCCGAGGAAATCAGTGGATGTTTCCCAAGAGCTCCGGAGCAAAGACAGCTGCCAACGCACCCAGCAAAGCAAGATAACGAGCTTTCGTGTCTGTTGTGTCTATTTCTCCATCCACTATCTGTTCAGTGATGGTATGGCTTGCTCCGGTAGATATGGAAGGAGTCCTTGCTACGTGAGCAGGCGCACTTGCACTTGAACCCGACGAAGATGACGAAGCCATGATTGTAGCAGTTTCCCGAGCTCCAAGTTCAGGAAAGTCGTAAGTGGACGAGAGAAAGCACGCAACTGCAGGTACAACGCTTCGAAAGCTTCGGAGATGCCGTCTGGCTTGCGTACGATCAACCCGAGTGAAATCAGGGGGCAAACGAACTGCTACGAAGACATGACACACAATCCTGCCGGATGTTCGGGATAAAAACGAGCTGAGATTGCTGCTCATTCTTATCTATGCCTTTCAAGCTATACAGCAATGTAAGTCTCGCGGTAAGACACGCTGATGCATTGTTGTTTTAGCAAAAAAACATCTTGCCCGTCTTCGGTCATCTCGAAGGGTCAAAATCCCAATACAATCGTACAAGTATAACTGACGTTTATGCTTATTGCGTTAATTGACGAGAAAAGTCCTCATCTGACAATGCTAATGCTTTTTGAAGTCGTTCTTGCGGTTTCGCCTATGAGAGTGCGGCGACGAAATGAAAAAGGTCAGAGAGGATCGATTGCCGGATTGACAGTTATATCACAAGCTTACCCTTGTTGATGAATCATCCTGGAATATATCTTGCAGTGGTCGAGATCGTCTGGACCGGTCGTGACTCTGTCCTATCCGTTTGCCGTGTTCAGGGCTCGAATTAGCCTCGCTTGAAGTCGTATCGCCGTCTTCTTCCGTCCCATCATCATCGTCACCACTCTCGCTTTCCTCGGTCTCCTCTTCCTCATCTACATCATTGGCAGTCCGGTACGAGGCAACAGTAGCATCGCGTTCGTGCTCTTCTCTTCCTTCTGTCGATGCCGTTTGCTCCTGCTGCTCGTCATGATCATCGTCACCGGATGTAGAAGAAGCCAGGTCTACATTTCCATTCGGCAATCCGGCATTATCATCATTGTTCGCCCCTTCACGTGCCACTTGTTTCCCTTTAGCTTTCGAGCTCTTGGCTACTGCTACTTTTTTCATCGAATAGACTGATCCTTTTGCACCGTCGCGAGCATCGGCCCTCCATAGTGTATCCCTGCCAGTCCCGCTCATCGTTGTTCCTGTGATATCACCACCGCCATCTTTTGTACTTCTAGACGCTTTTGCGGTGGATGTGCTTGCGGAGGAGGAGGAATTGGAGCGTATATGTGTTAGAGGGTGCTGTGGTGCGTTGCTGACGCTGACTAGCTTTCTGTTGTTGCGAGGAGATGGTCATTCAGCGATTCTCTATGTGGTTCAGGCGCGCCAGCATAAAGTAACTCACTCTGCGGTCTCTTCGAGTATCCGGTCTATCCGCCTGCGGTACTCTAGCAATGCTGCATCGTCTATTGGTTTGGGTGCTTCTTGTACTTGTCTGCAGTTGATGGTATAGCTGTCAGGATGCATGCTTCAAAGGCGGGTACTGGGTGTGCTGCTCCACCAAGGCCTGCAGAAGCTGTCTCCCTGCATGCATGCTGCCTGTACAGCATCAGGCGAGACAGTGCTCCGGGCTGAGCAGCAACAGCCAAGTATAAGAAGCTCTGCACTCACGGAAACAGCGCATCGGAAGTAGTCAGCAGCCGGGTCGTCTCGTCTGGCTCCTGCAATTGTCAAAAGTCGCCAGGATAAGTACTGACTCGTGGCACGACCGCCTCAGTTCAGCTCACCTCGCTGTCTCGCCTGTTGCGTTTCCTGCCGAGCCCACAGCACGACCAGAACATGGCGGCAGGATGGATGCTGACCAGGTGCGGGCAAAGTGCGATACGGTCCTCGGTCGAAGCAGTTGCTGCTGAAGATCCCCTTGTCGCCGCCCGTGTAAAATGTTGGCAGCGTGATCGGGGATCTCCCAGAGCGAGTGACGCTGCAAGGTGGCAGAGCAGAAGAGTAATAAAGACAGCTGATGATGATCAGGCACTCAACGATGGCAGATGACTCTTCTGCCAGCCGGCGAGCAGCTCAAACTCTGGTTCTAGAGGGAGGCAGTAGCATCCGTCCTCAAGCCCTGTCCATAAGCTCAGGCAGTACCCCGTCAGGATTAGCCGCACGTCGATACACAGGCTAATCTCAGCTGCAGACCACGATAAGGCGGCATCGAGAGGCAGGATGGGCAGTCGGGCGCCTTCAGCACGGCATATGGGTACCGCTCCATGCAGATGAGCAGGGGCCGATGCTCCTCCGGCTGTGTCAGCATCTCGCTTTAGATGGCATCTCTCCGGAGTTGCAAGATGGCAAGATGCAAAATCAACCTGGTCTCGACGGGATCACCCTCCATCGACCACTGATGCTTAATGACAGGACATACTCACAAGTTGGAGAGGTGCGACTATGCCGCTCCACATATGCCATCCCGTTAGGTCATCCCGATTATCAATCATGCCCATTCCATCAGATATGATACTTTTCGATGCATTTCTCGCTCGTACTCAAGTATGATGGCCACGAAAGAGGGAGCAAAGATAGTCTCTGGTTGTTTAATTGCTCAGGAACACGTTTGTCCAATAGACAAGTGAAAGTTCTGGGTTGACTCGGCCTAGCGCTCACTATATAAACGGGACGATTCACGCTGACAATCGAGCTGGTGCTTCTTTCAGTTATAGATTCAAATTATCCGGAATAGATTGGTATGGCTGCACTTTCCCTTATCAGGGTAAAGCTGCAGTCTGGATGGACGGTTCATGGCAAGAGCGTGTAAATCTATACTGATGATGTACACTGCCAAGAAATCGTTTGGAGGCATGACGATATTGAATATGGCGTTCACACGCTCAAAGTGAAGGTCCATGGAACGCAAGACTAAATGTGCAAATGGTATGAGAATCGACATAGATGCCTTGGTCATCGACAAACTTTCTCCTCAAAATGCAAGACAGCGATGCGATAGCAACAAGAGCGTCAAAAGGCTCAAACAACCTCTCAACAATGATAATATCTGGACAGTCGGTCAGACTCGGCTTGCCCAGACGGGCGAGTCTCAGCAATACAAAACTCCGTAGTAGACGATTCACACATGATCATCGTAGACAAGGTAGAGCACAACATCCTTTCGGTCAATGGACATCCAGCATGGGGACTAATCTACAACTTCAACACAAGCAAAGAAAGACCACTGATTCCACAATCTAACTCCTTTTTTGCGCGTGGATCATGGCTTACCAATGGGATTCTGATCAATGTAGGAGGCAATGCAGTCACTACGGATTGTACCGGCTCAGCGGATTTCGACGACGTCAATGGCCTACAGCTATCAGGAAGTTCAATCCTTGCCCTGATAGTGAGGCTTGTGATATTTATGAAGATCCTCAGAGGATCAGAATGGCGGGTGCAAGATGGTATTCCCCTGTAGCTAGACTGCCGGATGGTTCCGCTAGTACCATGAGTGGGGCTATCAAGGGAGGGTGGATAAACAATCAGTTTGCAAGTCTGGCCTTTTGATATTCATGATTCAGTCAAAAGGCTAACAAAGTTCGCTGCGCAGAACCGTGAACCCTCCTTCCAGCGATTACCATCCTCCCAGGAAACTGCAAGATGATGCAACAGCAAGAGCGAGCACATCATTAACGCAGCGAGCCTCGTTGTGTAAGACTGAACGAAGAACTAGCTTGCATTAGTATTGTGCGGAAATCACAGACGAGAAGGAGATTGAAGCTCATGGAAGATGTGGAACTTGATTGCTTTCAGGAAGCTGCAGGCGAATCGGATACCCTCCCTTTCACCTTTGGCTTATGAGTTCTCTCTGTCCGGCGCAACGTCGTCACATCACGTGAGGTCAAGTGCGATGAAGATGAATACTTCCGATGCACCGACACAAATACGAATTATGCTCTAGCCCCAAGCAGCAGCATGTCTATTGCAGAAGTCTAAACTATGGCATTGGAATCTACCTACTTCTATGGCGCTGTTCCTGGTCCGTACCGAGCACCTCCAGCATCAAAAGCAATAATTCGGAAGCAGTCCTGCATCACGGACGAACTCCGATGTCGGCGGTGAAATTAGGCTCGGTTAGAGTTGAGCTTCCATTCAACATATTGATACTGGATCCAGGAACGTATCCGCGTCGCCAACGTCGTCCCGCTGGCGGAACAAGTTCAAGTCGGTTTAGCTTGGGGACAGGCAATCAGAGATAGGTTGTGCTCTTGCCTTCATGACTACGAACATAATAACCATCCAACAAACCAAAGACTTAACAACCCCACAATCATTGATTACGTGACGATCCACACTCACTTCATTCGTATTGCATCTAGCCTATACCCGGCCGCTTATCTCCTACAAGAAAAGGAACCTTCAATCATCTGCATAAAAACCTCCCTCCTGATGAAGCCTCTTTCATCGTCATGTTTGACGACTCTGCTCACTTTCAAACTTATCTCCTTCAATCTGGTTGCGTACACTTATGGTGAACGTGACCATTCCGTATCGCCTTGCCAGAACGGTGTAGATGCCGACGCATCCCAAGCAGGCCAAGTGATATTTACCCCGTTCCGGAATGCTTCCGAATTAGAGGCAGTTGACGAGACAGACGATCGCATCATCTGGCTAGGCGGATCGGGAGACTGGACAACTCGCGCGTCGAACGACTATATAAACGGAACAATCCGCACAAGCACACAAGACGGCGCTTCTTTCAGCTTCACATTTGAAGGTTCAGGAATAGAGTGGTATGGCTGTACCTCTCCTTCACATGGTATAGCTGTTGTGCGGATCGATGGGACATTGCATGCACGCGTTAACCTCCACTCCGACAATGTATATTGCCAGCAAACAGTCTGGAAGCAGGATGCTCTGAGATACTCAGTCCACACACTGAACGTAGAATTGGTGGACACCCAGAATAGCCGCGGTAGTGGCATGAAAATGGATGTTGATGCTTTGGTAATTGACAGAAGTTCTCGGGTCACAAGAAGGGAACGGCGAAGTGGTAACAAGCTTGCTAAACGCGCCCCGGAGCCTTTGACCAGTGACAATATGTGGCAGAACGGTCGCACTCGACTTGACCAGACTGGGGAAGGAGGAGTATCAGCAATGCAGATCTCTGTCGTAGATGATTCACACATGATTATCATCGACAAGACAGAGAATAATCCACTACAGGTAAACGGACATCCGGCATGGGGATCAATCTACAATCTCAAAACAGGAAAGGAAAGACCGTTGGACCTGAAGTCCAATTCATTCTGCGCGGGTGGCTCGTGGCTCCGTAATGGGACTTTGATCAACGTAGGGGGAGATCGTGCTGGTTCCAATGGAATACAAGGTGTCAGACTCTTCGACCCTTGCCCGGACAACGAAGATTGTGATATCTACGACAACCCTCAGAGGGTTAGGATGGGAAGCGCAAGATGGTATGCTTCTGTTGCCAGAATACCCGATGGATCTGCATTCATTCTGGGTGGAATGAATAAGGGAGATTTTATCAATTCTAAGTGCGTTAGAGCCGTGTTCCCAACGAAGCATCGATTTTGATAAGCACGACTGACAAGCTTTAGTGAAACAGAGCCACAAACAATCCATCAATCGAGTACTATCCACCTAAAAATATACATGGCTCAAACGGTCTTCAGATCCAATCACCATTTCTAGCAGAAACACTAAACGCCAACTTATTCCCTATTGTCTTTTTCTTGTCAGACGCTCGGATCTTCGTAGCTGCGAATACCAAAGCGATGATCTACAACTATCTGATGAACACCGAGTTGCGTCTTCCTGATTTTCCCAACGGAATAAGGGTAACATATCCTATGACGGCAGGTGCTGTACTACTGCCGCTTAGTGAGGAAAACGGCTTCACGCCCGAGGTACTTGTTTGTGGTGGATCAAACGTGGACGATACAAAGCCAGCCGAGACGATGAGCTCACAGACGCCAGCTTCGGATAAATGTTTCAGGATGACCTTGGATAAAGCGGGTATCGAGGCGGGTTGGCAAGTGGAGCGTATGCCCCAGGCCCGATTAATGCCTGATCTTGTTCTTCTTCCAAATGGCGGTAAGCGTGGTGCAAGCCTTGACCTCAAGCTTTTAATCACTCATGTCACGCATATGCTTTTCCATTCTTGCCAGATGTGCTCATTGTCAATGGCGCTCAAACTGGAGTAGCAGGCTTCGGAAACGTTAAAGGTCAAGTCGGACAATCTAACGCTGACAACCCGGCATATACACCAGTAGTCTACCGACCATCAGCACCAGCAGGTAAAAGGTTCCTAGAAGGCATCGATATGCCGACTTCGAAGATCGCAAGAATGTACCACAGCGTAGCTACGTTGCTACCTTCTGGTGAAGTTCTAATTGCAGGATCCAATCCGAACGCCGATGTAACGACAGCACAACGGTTTCCGACGTGAGTCCCCCATTCACCTTTGCTGGAACAATTTATTTTTTGATTTCTGTGACTGATGACCGTGATTACACATTTCGGTCTATCAGCGAATATCGAATGGAAAGACTCTCTCCTCCGTACATGGAGACCAAGAGGCCAAGCTATTCAGAGAAGCCCGACATCATCCCTTTCTGGCAGGACTTCAAGCTGAAAACGGACTTACCCGATGATACTCCACTGCACACGCTTAATGGTGAGTGCCCACTGCAATCACAACTAATAATCTAGCGTACACTTCTCTGATGTACATCGCAAAACAGTGACGCTCGTCGATCTGGGCTTCATCACACACTCGGTTCACATGAACAGCCGTGTTGTATTCCTCAAAGTCAAGAGCATAAATTCAGGAACAATAGAGGTCGCAGGACTAACTTCATGGCAATACCCACCGGGTCCAGGATGGCTTTATCTACTAAAAGACGGCATACCGAGTTTAGGTCAGAAAGTGATGGTAGGTGATGGGAAAAGCCCTAATGTAGACGAAAATGCTATCGCCAATGTGCTCGCTCAGCCTCTTACCCTGGCAAAACGGGAAGAAGCCTAGATGAGGGAGACTTATGAGCCATTCCGGTCTCGCGAATCAAAGACCGCTCCACGAATGCTGACGTTACACTAAAAAAGGAGAACCGTCAGACTTGGTGCTTTATACCTTAGAACTACGGTAGTGCTTTATAGTTAGACTTAGTGCTTAATAAACGTCACCGCGCCTTTACAGATCTGTCATTCACAGCATTTAACGCATTATAAGATATCATGCAACAGACATCGCAATCGTCTCGTTACAAGATGTGTATATTTCATTCCAGTTTGACATTCGTACGTCGCATTATGACTGAGGGTCGTTTCAAGAATATAAGCGATACATGAACTAACTCCTGACACCCGTCTCTGACAAAATCGATATGGCACAAAAAAGGCTATCTGTGCATGAACAAGTATATATGGACATAGATGCAGTATATATGGACATAGATGCAGTATATATGGACATAGATGCAGTATAGATGGACATAGATGACTAACGCTAAATTCAGCAACAAAATCACGATAACAGGGGCATGGAATATCTCCTATCCCTGCCAATTCCAGGCGCTCCTCTACCATTACGACTCAAGTGCCCATCAGCTCTTGCAGCCAACATTTCAATCTCACCAAGTTGTCGTTCCCTCCTAGTAGCTTGAAGGTATCGCATAGCTTTCCTATGATCCATAATCCTGCCTTCAATCTCTCTAGCTCTTATATCACCGAGTGCATCTGTCTTTTGCAAGACTGGCGGCGCCGGCAACCTCGAAGAGCTGCCCAGTCCAGCATGCGGATGATGTAAAGCCCGCCTAGCGAGTATAGCTTCAGCATTTGCTCTATCCCTCTCCGCATCTCTCAATTTCCTCTGGATCTCCGCCATTTCTTGTCGATGCACTCTTCTTGCATTGGCATTCCGTAAAACAGCAATATCGTATTCGGATACGAGTCTGTTCCTGCTTTGCTCTCGCTGGTAGTCATCCCGTAATTGATTGAGAGCTTGCATTTCTGAATCTTCAGTTACGGGAAGGAGTCTCAAGCGATGGGGAAGCATTTGAGCTTGTCGTGCCATGTCGGGATTCTGACGGCGATTGAACGAGGTATCCTCCATCGGTCTAAAGGAGTTCCTGCTTGACAAGGAGGGTCGTCCACTACCCACAGGCAGAAATTCAAGGGGAATTGCGTGTGCTGGAGTGCCAATATTGGAAGTGTAGGGAGGAGGCGGAGGAAAGCTCGAGGAGCTGACAGAGGATCTTGGAGATCGCAGTGAGACACTTGGTGCTCGCAAATCGGCTGGGTCATGCGAGGCCGATAGAGCTTCGGCCCGGGGATCTGACATAAACGGCAATACAGGACCACCTTCAAGTATAGCCGTGCCCGAACCTAGAGCCCCGTACAGAGGAGAAAGTGATCTCATTGAGCGACTATCGATGCTGTCTGATGATACAGAGGGGGCAGCAAGTCTCGAGAATGGACCAGATGGAATTCTATCCATCGATAGCATAGATTGAGGTCGTCGACCACCAGGTAGCGAAGCCGATAAAGGTCTTGCCGGTCGACTTATATCGGCAGAAAATCTAGCTGATAATATAGTCGGCGACGACGTGGTTGACGCGAGTGGAAACGCTTGGAGAGGCATAAGTCTTGCTAATGAAGCACGGTGCGAATCTCTGACTAGCATGAGTAATTCTCCCAGCTCATTGCGACCTGACCAGTGCACGTCATTGGCTGGTCTATAGCGACCCCAAAACCAATGTGAATCTTGGAATATAATGATCTCGTCACTGCACATAGCCCAGAAAGACAATAGAACAGCATCAGCATGACTGGTAGAGTCCTTATTTAATTGAGAAAGAAGGCTGATAGGCGTTGTTCAACTCACCCAGTTTCATGTAAACGGATCCAAAATTCTTCATCTTCTCTAACAGCCAATTCCAAAGCTTCTCCGATCTTCCGCTTCACGGCACTAAGCGAAGGCATAACGAAGCTATTTGCATTCCTGAGTGCGTATTCCCATAGAGTACAGCTCTTAAGAGGCGATCTGGGATCGTAAGGTAGTCGGGGACTTGATAAGGCGGAATTGTCAAGGAAGATCAAGGAGAGGTTAGAGTGCGAGGGATCGAAGTAGACTGATTGAGGAACGCAGTATTGAGGGGCTATACAAAGCATACGAGATGTTGATGTTAGTTCGTTGCAAGCATCACGTATCTGTCTCAGACTGAGCCCTCACCTAAAGCACCAACTCGGCCGGTGAAGAGGGGCATCTTTGCTTCTTGAAGTTGGGATAAATTGGAGTCGAGCACGACAGACTACTATGATAACATTAAGCAAGAAAGCAAGAAAACAACAATGAACAGAGTTGGAAAGTGTTAAGAGAGGCACGCGAAGGCCAGCCCTGCGAAGCGCGCTCATGAAAGCAAGAGGAAAAGGAAAAGAACGATAAGCCAGCGACACAGCCAGAAGTACTTCAGACATATGATCGTATTTCTCGTGCTCCTGTTCAGGGATGTGGCTGTCGTTCGTTGTTCCTGGCATGTCATAGGTCTTTCTACTCCAGTTATAGGTGTGGGCGCGTAGAGATTCAGAGCTCCTGAGAGTAGTCGCCGCTCGCACTTCTCTTGGTTGAAGCTTGTAAGAGTGACACTGATCAAGCTCGACGACGGATATGTATGCGATTGGCTCCTCAATACGCTTCTCAGCTTGCTTGAGGAGATCTTCTAGTTGCGATGCAGTCAAGACCGATCGAGGCGTTCCAACGATTGGGAGAGCTACAGCACAGCATAGCATAGCATAGCATAGCATAGAAGAGAGACATGGCACGCATAGGAGGTGGTGACGAGCTGAGACAATCTCCACATATTATGCAGCAGTATTGCCGTATCGAGGCATGCGTTCTGGACAGTCAAGTCAGAGCACCTTTCGGGCTTCCCCAGGCTGCGAGGGCAGCGGTGAGGATCTTGACTCATGCAGACCACGGGGTTATGGAGGCTGCAGTACCGATGACATAGCATTCAACATCCTGGAGTGCAATGATATACAGAGGTGGTGTTGAGCTTCCATGTGCAGTGCGTCTCTTCGCTCAAGACTGGAGACGCGTCTCACACCTTGTGCCGGTGCATGAAGCGCAACGCGGGAAGCGACACTCGGGCTGCATGCATGGAAGGGTATGGACGATGCGAACAAGCTGGTCGAGTGTGTCATAGTATGTATGCTACACCATCATCGCCCATCACGAGCTGCTTACTGCTGCCTGCCACTCTGCATTGCGCGTGCTGTTTACGCGTCTTGTTATTGACGCTTGGAGTGCAAGCCGGTGCGGTGTTTTGCTGCACTCATCACAGTTTGCCGAGGAGTTGCATGGAAGGCTTGGACAGGCATGCGACCATTCATACATCTCAGATCATGCTTGGGGGTACATAGTCCGGGCTGCCCTGCCATGCTTGCATAGTCGCCAGAGGGTGTCGTCCTATCCGACCTCGCACACTCCGCCAGCCAGCACCATGGCCTCACCTCCATCACGACCGCGGGACAGCTGCATGAGCAGTGATTCAGTGTCCAGCAGCGTGAACGGATTGATCCAGCAGTCGTTCCAGTGGCTGGATGTGGATGAGGGAAACTCATCTGGCCAGCCTGGCGGTGAGCATCGACTGTCCCTGTTCTGGCGTGGCTACTTTGACGTGGACTCTGACTCTATATACACCCGACCGTACTGCATGCACGCACGCAGGCCACCACCGAGCATCCTCACTCGCACCCCCCAATCCAGCATTCAGAAGCGCCAGATCACTGAACCTGCGTGGACTTCCATCGTCCTCCTCACTCAACTCGTCACCTTCTTTTGCATCACCACCTGTTGGGATGGGTACCCCCTCACCTGGTGCTACAGCTGTCATTTCACCACCTTCCAGAATAGAAAGCATGCAATCAATCGCCTCTGCGTCAACTTCATCATCCTCTGTATCGCAAGCTGGCTATTTCCCAATGTTTCCTTCACCTCCTCGTGCCGGTACTCCAGCGACAACCTCTCTTGCAGCGATCCAAGAAGCCGATCATCACCCTACACAGGAGCACACCAATAACAACAATTCAATAGTATTACACCCCAGAACACAATCTACAGATCAGTACTTTCATGCTCATGGTGAGAATACTCCCTCAACTTGCATGGGACCGTCACAACTTCGGTCCGCCCTCCCTCCTTCTTCGCCAAGCACAAGCACGATCAAACAAGTGCCACAGCAGCAACAGCAGCACGAGTATCAACAACCACCACCACCATCTCAACACTCAGAAGCATATTACGCGTCATCGATAGGCAACTCCCAAAACACACGACAACTATACGACTCTCCTCATTCTCCAGGACTGCCATCGTCACCTGATTTCCCGCCCTCTTCACCGCACCTGAACAACTACTATCCTCGGCATGATTACCCTCAGTATCAACAAGCGCCACACCCAAGGCAGGTTTCCTCTTCTTCGTCTGCATCTTCTTCGGCAGCTTCATACGGTACTGTATCAGCAGCTGCACTAGCAGCGGGTATACCATTACCGGCTTCACCTTTCAATTCGCAGTATGCTGCTCTGCCGAATCATGCTTACCCCGCTAGGACGGCTTCTATGGCTCATTCGGATAGATCATACCATCATCCATATCAACAGCAGTCATCCCCCTATCCGCATTCGAGGAATACGTCGAATACCCACCTAGCTGATGGTAGTGTACCTTTGCATCATGCAGCAAGAGCAGGCGCAGGTGGGGTATTAGGATACGCCTCTTCTTCCTCTCCTAATACAAGAGGAGGAGCATACACACATGCAAATGCAACTGAATCAACAATATGGCGGAATGATGGAGGTAGTAGTGGGGAATACTCACCCAAAGGTTCGGACTATGATGAAAAGGGATTTTATAGCATGCCCGGGGAGAATGCGAGTCGAAAAGAGATGGGAGTTGAAGATTCGGGTAGTATTATTGATCATCAGGGATCAGGAAAGAGAGGCTCGAGTGCGTTTAAGAATGGTAGCCCTGCCTTTTCGAAAGGGAATAGGAAGAAATGGTGGATTATTGGTGGTATCGCTTTATTTGGTGAGTAACTCTCGGACATCCTGTACATGCTTGGCAGGCTGGCATTCTATAATGAGCAAAAACTGATTCGTCTGGAAACCACGCCCTGCTTTCTATCGTTTCATTCTTTTTCTATCCTTCAGTCATTGGAGGCGCAGTAATCGGAGTCGTAGTCTACCTAACCCAACGAAATTCAAAAGGTACAGTCGCGCAAGATAGTGCATCTGATACTGCCAATGGCTCTTCCAGCGGCAATGCGGATAGCAGTAATAGCGCGAGTGCACCAAGTCGTCCTACTGCTTCTACTCCTGGTGGGAAGACTAGACCTGCTACTACGGGAGGTGACGGGTCCACGATCACAATGGAGTGAGTTCCATCCTCTACACTGCCCCTGCGCTCCTCTCTTTCGTATTGCAAGTATTACGGTACCGGAATTTCCTGAAGCTCATGAGACTGCTTGATGCTCTATAGGAATGGAAAGACTTTCACGTATAAAAATCAGTTCGGCGGTACTTGGACTTCTGTCCCGTTCGATGATTCCGCGAGAGCTCAATCTTGGTCGCCTGCCTTGAATGAACGATGGGATTACTCCTCTGGCAAGTGAGTCTACAGCTTTTCGGTACTTGCGTTGTGAGAGAGCACATTGGCATGAAGGATCAGTCGCTGATGTACCTTGTATTCGACTATTGCAGGATCTATGGTGTCAAGTGAGGCAGCACTTCGAGATGGCATCTTCCATGCGTTGAGAGGACGAAATTGCTGACTGTCCTCGCTCATACTTGCAGTATTGGGGGATGGCTACATACGGAACCTTTTATTGCTCCCGCACTTTACGAGCCCTTCGCCAACGTGAGTGTCTATGACGGATAACGGTAACGGGTGAAAGAAGAGACTGACGTCCTGTTAATGCTTTTCTTTCAGTCCGCTAATCCAGCTGTCGATGAATGGTCTCTATCTCTAGCCTTGGGCGACAATCTCCACGATACAATGGTCCAACACTTTGAAACCTTTATAACAGAACAAGATTTCGCCCAAATTGCAGGAGCGGGTTTGAATTGGGTCAGAATAGCAATACCATTCTGGGCTATTGAAGTTTATCCTGGTGAACCTTTCTTAGAAGGTGTTTGCTGGCAGTACTTTTTGAAATCTGTTACTTGGGCTAGAAAATATGGTCTTAGGATTAATTTGGATTTACATACTATTCCTGGCTCTCAGAATGGCTGGAAGTGAGTTTCACATTTCAAATGACCTCTTGCATGTATCCGCGTCGAACTCCGGTGCAATGCTAACGTTCTCTAAATTTCCACGTTCGCTTCTTCAACTCTCTCTTCTTTTAGCCATTCTGGTAAAATGGGCTCAATTGGCTTCTTGAACGGTGCTATGGGAATGGCAAATGGACAGCGCACAATCAATTATATCAGAGTCTTGACGGAGTTTATCAACCAACCTGAATATAGAAATGTCATTCCTATGTGGGGGATCATAAATGAAGCTCAAGCCAATGTTATTGGTGACGAGGTCATTCGTGCTTTGTGAGTTTGAAAGCCGATACTATGCTGATCGCAAGCGGATACGACAGCTGACGAGTTGGTTATGTGTACATGCAGCTATCTGGAAGTCTACGATATGATTCGCGAGATCACCGGAGTAGGCGAAGGTAATGGACCCGTCATATCGCTCCACGATGGATTCTCAGGCAATCTATCCACCTGGAACGGCTACCTCACAGGCTCGGACCGGATAGTGATGGATTCGCATCCATACCTCGCTTTCGATGAACCCAATACCGATCTCTATCCCGCCCAAATGACAAAAGCATGCAATCGATGGGGACCAATGTTCAATCTCTCAATGGCAAATGTCGGTTTCACATATGCTGGTGAATTCTCATTGGGTATCAATGATTGCGGTCAATATCTTAATGGAGTCATTGATGGAAGAAGATACGATGGTACCTATACTGGATTCGAAAATGTCACTGGATCTTGCGATATTTTCATGGATGTTTCGCTTTGGGACGATGATTTCAAAAGTCAAGTACTTGACTTTGCGCTTGCGTCTATGGATACTTTCCAAAATTGGTTCTTCTGGACTTGGAAGATTGGCGAGTCGACGATATACAACAAAGTTGCTGTAAGTCTCGCCTCTTTTCCTCTAAATAAATCTTTGGGATCTGCGTATTTTGATCTGACTTGGGGAAATTTGTCCGGGGAACCCTGCAGACGCCGATGTGGAGTTACTCGCTTGGACTGCAAGAGGGGTACATCCCTGATGATCCTAGAGTATATCATGGAGCATGCCCTGCTATGGCTGAAAAGTACGGCCTGCCTGCTCCAGAGTCAGTTCGCTTTGATGGTTCGCTGGAACCGTGGATGACAGGAGGAGCTGGGGCGGGTCAGATACTCCCGACTCAGATAGCATCGTAAGCTACTTGCGACATTTAGTCTTGAATATATCAATCCCGATCTGACTTGCGTCTTACTCCGCAGATACTCTCAATGGCCTCCTCTTTCGATGGCCAACATCCCTCTTATCGAAAGTTTGGACGTAGCCGAGCTTCCTACATACACTGCGACTGCGACCGCTCTCACAATAACTGGATCTCCAACACCGACTACTGGGAGAGCTGCTACTCCAGTTCTTAATAGCCCATACTTTACCCCCATTGCAGGCTGCACCAACTACCTCGATCCTTGGTGAGTGGTATGATGAACGACAGGGCTTTTAGCTCGTGATGCAGCCACTAACCAGGCCTTCGCTCGTATTTCCTGTAGGGGCGCCGCTGCTACTACGCCGACAGGAATATGCTGAAAAAACCGGACTTGAAGCCATAATTTCTGGATAAAACGGTTAGACCCTGGATATGCACCCTCAAATACGCCTCTACATAACACAAACTCTTCCACACTCTGTTGCAAAAAGTATTAGATCGTTCCACATCCGCACATGTTTTATACAAACTTAATACCCTCGCTTCTCTTAGCAACTTCGTCATGTAATATAACCTGTCAATGTTGAGCACTCTAAAATGGGAAACGATTCACCTGCGCACGTATGTTTGGCATGTTCTTACATGTGAGCCTTGCTCTGTGAATGAGCTTGTCGCATTCTAGTGGCTGTCCGGTAAGTTGTCCAAAGCTTGCAAGACCTTGTTCTTCCCTTTGCCGCTTTCTACGGATGGATCCAAAGGACAGGCGAGAAGACAAGGGATGGGAAGAGGAGACATAGGCAATGAGCAGTGCAATGAGAGACATCTGCGACCAGAGGAATGACAAGAGATGCTGAGGAGTTGACGATGTTGAGCCGCGCATGCACAGCTGAGGGTATCGCTCCAGCATTTGGTTGGAGCGGACGATGACTCTGAAGCACAGGACAGGGGCTGTGACAGGGCAGGACCGTCCTGACAAGGCGACGTGACAGCCTGCTGCTCTTGTCTTTCCTCCGTTCCAGATAACCCCCTTATTCCCTGTAGCACCGTCACTCATCACGCTTTCTCGGACAACGCGAGCTCTGCCGTGCTTGTGTCTCGCAGGCTGCACGCAAGCTATCTTACGGCAGGAGAAGACCTAAGCACAGCATGGCTCAACCAGTAAAGATGAAGGCTGCCTCGCCTAGGATCAAGCAGCGAACCCCGGACACATCATTCGCTGCATCACCTTTCGCTAAGAGCATTGGTTCACCCTCTTCACCTTTCAGAGCCAGCCTGAGTCCTTTCCCCGCTCTGCCTGAGTTGGATGAATATGCTGGTTTCGATGAGACGTGGAACGCTGGTAACTACCGTACCAATGCACATGCTGGCCCAAGTGGTACGGCTAGTGGTCACCGCCGCAGCGCCTCTACAGCGAGCAGACTCAGGACGCCGTCGGTCTCAAGCAGGCATGAGAGTGCGAGTGGCGTCGAAGATCTGGAGGACTTCTTCGAAAGAGGCACCTTGGAGTGAGTGTTGGGTGATGTTTAATTGTATCAGCCTTCAGGTCTACCTGACCTAGCGCCGCCGTAGAATGACTCTGCTGACTTGACTGTCTTGACAATGCAGCGATGTCGATAACTACGCCTCTACAACTACAGACGGGTCGCGCAAGCTCAGTCAAGGACTGAACAGACCACCTCTGCAGAGCACAAGCCGACCTGAACAATTGGCTTCTCTCGGTCGTCTACCACCTCAAAGACAACGAAGTACCTCGTTGTCGTATTTTACTAGCCCGCAGCCTGGTAACAGTGCAAATCAAGCCAGTGCGGCTTTCGCTTCGGAACTTGAAACACCGCAGAATACATTCATTACTACTGCTTCAACCCTTACAGCGTAAGTCTGGATATACTACTGCGTGTACATCGAGTGAGACTTGACCTGATTCAATTATTCTACCGAAATCTTAGGGACACCCCAGAAATGGTCTTCTTTCGGTAAGACCCATGCCATCATCATACATTGACAGAATGTCAAAATGTTAATCTCTGGGTTGTGCACGATCTCTAGCCGCAATCACGTCCAGCAGCATTCGCCAGCGACGACTACCACTACAGACAGTGGCATCGTTTCGCCAAACTTGAAGTGAGCACTCGAGCAAACCTTTCCGTAGTAGATTCTGATGAAAGTTTGTTTCAGTGAAAGTATGTTACGTCCGTTACCTATGGGAAGGAGCCTTTCTGGATGGCGTGCACCTGTAGCTGCACCTATCGACTACTCCGCCAGATTACGTGCATACAGCGAATCAATCGCAGGTCAACGAAAGGAGCTGAATGGATTGAAAGAACTGTATGAGCGCGAGAAATCAGAAATCAAGGCTCGTCCCCCAGTGCCGCCTTATGCTATTCGTAAAGCCTTCTTTGACAAGGAAGAGTCCGCAAGGAAGCTAGCGCAAGAAAGGGAGGAGAAGGAGAGGAAGATACAGTTCCAGAGAGATAAAGCGGAGGCTGATGCTGCTGCTGCTGAGAAGAGGAGAGGTGAGTCAGCTTTGCCTTAAGGGGAGGTTTATATCAGGCTGAAGCTGATGGGGGGTGCTACCTATCCAGTCGGTGATGTAGAATTCGCCAAACTGATGGCGGCACAACAGGCTGCAGTTGGTGAGTAAAGCCGTCAAGCGATTCTATCTTTGTCGTGAATATACGAACAAGCTGACTCTGTGAACAGATGCGGCCTCAAAGCTTGATGCCGAAAGGCGAAGCAAATTCGCCCCAGACAAGAAAGCTGCCGAAGAAAAGAAAAAGGCCGACGCGAAAGCGGCAAAGGAGAAGCATGATGCACAAGTCAAGGCTGTGATGGATGCTGCCGCGGCTGCAACGCCTGGTTTGACTAATGAAGACAGTAAGGATGTGCTTATATCCTCTTAGACTATGCTGATTGTCGACGTCTCATACTGCTTCAGGACAAAACATAGCGGCATACTACATGCACCTGCAGAACGGTGGTCAGCAAGTACCTGCCTATGGTAAGAATCGCACATACATCTCGAATTGTTCTGTACTGACTTTCTTCGAGAAATAGAGGAGCTGCTTAGAAAGTTCTATTCGAGCGGTGGAAATCCCGCCGCGGGGCTTATGCAATTCATGGAAGACATGCGTGCGAGCGAAATGGCGAGTGCCCAACTTGCTGAGTTGCAGAAGGTCAAGGCTAAGCAAGATGAAGAGCTAGCACGAGTGCAGGCGGCTCGAGCTGCTGAGCAAGCGAAGCAGCAAGCAGAGGCCGCGGCAGCAGCAGCATCGTTTGGACAAAGGTTGTTCAATACTCCTCCCCGTTCACCCTTTCATTCCGGCATATCGCCGCGACCTTCTCCTCGTGGGTTCCCGTAGAGCTCAATCTGTTTCATAGATGTTTGTATTGTAATGCGCGTTCGTCTGACAGGTTCACCAAAAAATATCTTTGCGAATGGATTTGCGTCACCTGGGGCAAACAGGTGTGTCGAGAGGCGTTCGGTGGCTGCTATGCAGTAAATGTGTTTCACTTGCTGACGATTTTACCGACAAACGTCTTTACAGTCCCTGTTCGATGGCACCCCTTGTAGAGCGTGTCCTGGGGCAAGTTAGCGAGAAAGAAGAAGATGATAGGCTCCATGCCCTAGAAGCAATGCTCCAATTCGGACAGCGGGCCGATGAGTCAAGGGCAATAGGAGTAACGAAGGACTATTCGCCTGAGTTCAGGCACACGGAGAATTCTCGCCTACATCTTTGCGCGTGAGCTTTGTCCGAATCATTCCCGGGCAAACTTTGTGATCTGTCAACGCTGAGCTGCTTGTTTGTCATGTTAGTTCTGTCTATCCGTTCCGTGCGTATACTTGTCATTAATGTCGTAGCACGACCGCTGACAGCGTACACTGTGTGATAGCGCGGCCGAACCACTCTCATGTACACGCAATACTGTTCGAGCAGCTGAAGAACGTAATCCGACATTTCCGCATAGTCGCAAGCCAATATGGAGCTTCGGAAGTAACGCATATTCGATATGTCCCAACGCAAGAGGACACTACTGGAGCGGTGCTACCTGGAGCTAGGATGGGCAAGATCTCAGCTGTTATCGTGCAACAAGTGCGAGACACACCCAATGGGCCTGTCAGAACGCCACCCATGGACACCAACAAACCTTGTCGAGAGTACGCCAAATACATGCTGCCAGAAGGCATCACCTCGCCCGCGATTGTATATGAGATCCTCGTAGAGCGGCTTGGTCTGTAGCAGGAGCTTTGGACTATGGGACGCGCAAATTAAGATTCGGCTTTCATACGTTATTGTTATTCTGTTCACTTCGACGATGTATTGCGTTTTCATTTCGAGTTTCATATCAGCAACGTACACTAGCGAATGTAGATCCCATCTTTTCGTTGTCGCGCAACTCGCCCTTTCGAACTGCAATGGAGCTGTTGAACAAGTCCACTATCCGGTGACCGCTCCATTCATGCTGTTTCAATAGTCAAAGAACCCCTTTCCACTCTTCTTGCCTAGGAAGCCAGCATCCACCATTCGCCCCAGGAGAACGGATGGCCTGTACTTGGAATCGGCGGTCCTGTATGTTTTCGTCAGAATGTGTGCAGTTTGGTGCAGATCTGGATCTACGTACTCAGTATATAATGTTTGCATGATAGCATAACCTGAAAGAAGATGCTCAGAAAGATCTGAATTCACTGACGCAATTCAAACTTACAGGTATCCAGCCCGATGAAATCGGCCAACGTCAACGGCCCTGCGAGTGGATGGATATGTCATTACTTCCAAGAGACTGCTAGAACCGTAAATAAGCTCACCCATTGGATGGCCGAAGCCAAGTTTGGCGGTGGTATCCAAGTCCTCCTTGCTGCCTACTCCCTGAATAAAGAACCAGACAAAGAATAATGGACATCAGCCTCAATAACCCATCGGCAAGGGGTACCCACTGACCGTTTCGAGGCACACGATGGCTTCATTGATATATGGCATCAATATACGATTGGCAAGGAACCCTTCAATGGGCGCGTCAGCTTGAAGTCACCTACATCATTAGATAGACGCTTCGGCTCACCTGGTGTGTCGGCACTTGCGGTGACCTGCTTTCCGCAAGCTTCGGCGAAAGCAGTCGACCTGGCTGTCACTTCTGCATTCGTCTGCAAACATGGGATTATTTCTGTGCAATTGATACGTTAGGAAACTCTCAAATACCCTGTTGAGGCAGTGACTGACCAACGAGCTTCATTTGCGGCACCTACGAAGCTCCATACCTAAAATCAGCTTAGTCATGAATCATTGCACTCGGATGACCCACCGGATTCATCCAATGTATTCCAAGGACCCGGCTACTACTTTTGCTCTTCTCTTCGCTTGATGCTCCCTCAGCGACAGCGCTGGCTGCGATTTTGGCAATGGATATACTGGAAGTGTTGGTGGCGAGAATGGTTTCGGGGGAGCATTGCTTCGCAAGCTCAGAAAAGATCTTCTGCTTCAGCGAGAGTGACTCGGACACCGCCTGTAAGGTTCTTAGTTAGAAATTCTGTAACAATGAAAAGGGTGTAATGTACTTACCTCCATAACCAGCTGAACATCCTCATTTCCGAAAGCTGAGATGCTATTTACAGTCTTCACCCTGTTCTTTATAGCTTGCGCATCATCAGACGAGATCTTTGACTTCTTGACGTCCTTCTCGAGTAGCTTGTCTGTGTAGTGCCGTTCTGTTAGGCCTGTACGAACTTTGCGTGCGTGAAATTAGAAGGCAGCGCACCCATGAAAGCCAAACCCTTTTTCAAGGCGGCTTCGGACGCATCTGAGAGCACAACTTCTACTTTGGCATTCTACACGAATGATACATGCATCAATAAAAGCATTCACACATCCGGAGATCGTCTCCATACCTTTGCAGCTACGTAGGCAATTCCGAGACCCATCTGTCCGGCTCCGACAACACCGCATCTAGAAATGCCATGGGAAGCGGAGGCAGCTACACTACTTGAGAGAAGTCTTCTAGCATTGGACGTGCACTGCTTTGCCCTGAAGCTTGCGAGCACGCGCTTTGCAGTAGTAGCCGGTGTCTGGTTCATGATGATGATCGAAAAAGCACCTCGTTGTAGACAGGTAGTAGAAGGGTGTAGGTAGTCTGCGCGAGGGCTAGTCTTCTATTCTAGTCGCTCGAGTGTTCTTGGATTCTTGTTGCAATGCTGTCAATCGAGTTGTAAGTTGGAAAGAGTGTAGCTGTCAGACAAATCTGCGTCTTTCCAGGGTCGGGCCGAGGTCCGGTCGTGTCCGCGGCGCAAAGATTGGCCAGGCGACAGATACGTGAAGAATTGTATGGCTGCAAGTAGCCACAAATATATTGTGATGAGCACACTTAACGGAGCAAGGATCAAGTAGCAGGATGGGTAAGGGGGTTCTTGTTGTACGGAAGACGTTACTGCATTTGCGAGACAAGCCCTTTACTTCGCCTGGATCCTATGCAAACAGCCCAGCAATCTCCTTCATCGCGTTGATTCTCAACTAAGAATTAAGCTGCATGCCATCGATGAAACTATTCTCAGCTAGTTATCGTTGAAGACTCAGGCGCCTATATGGGAGTCAACGATCAGCCACCTGAGCAAGAGACAATAAGATACAGCCTCGATACTCACCCTACCGCGACCTCTGAAATTTTGGCTGTTGCCTCGATAAGGACCGCCACGACCTCTTCCACCACGGCCACGGCCACGTCCACGTCCACCAACGGAACCGCCCGTTTCACCAAAAGTGGCCAAGTTCTTGTTGCTTTCCGCTCGTCTGTCAAACCTTCCCTCTGATTGATTGGTCTTCAAGTCAGAAGAAATGTTATCAAAGAAAGAAGACTTGTCATAAAAGGAAGATGGAGAAGCTTCGGGAATGACAACTTCTCCTTCCGTTTGCTTGCTTTCTTCGCCTTCTACCTTCTCCTTGTGGAATTTTTCATTGGAAGCAGCAAAATCGAAGTCATTGATGGGCACAGGAGCAGACTGCTGAGGTCTAGGAGCACCATAGCCGTGGTTGATACCACCTCTGGCCCCTCCTCTTCCCCCGCGCATACCTCCGCGATTATCAGAGGTGCGGTGTTGATTGCGGTCGAAGCCCAAGGAATCCATCTGGCTCGCAAGACGCTCCACTGCTGCAGTTGAAGACTGTACGCCATCGACTGTCGGCTTGTTAGCCGTTTGCCAAGCTGGCCCAGCGGTAGCGGCAGCCTGCCCATTAGCCGCAGTGCTCTGGCTTACGGCCGAAGCAAAAGAAATAGGTTTTTGAAGAACGCCGGAAGATTGCTGAGCAGTCTGGCTTGTGCTGGTGGGCGCCTTTGTGGTGTTTGCGGCAGGCGCTCCAGTCTGCAGTACTTCAGCCTTTTGCCCTTTGACCGGGACTTGAGCAGCAGCGCTGGAAGTTGCAGGTGTAGGTTGTTGTTTCGGCTTAGCAGCGGCTGGAAGGGTGTTTGTGGTCGTCTGGATGGGAGCAGCCTTCTCGGGCTGCTTCTGCTGCTCAAACTTCTTCTGTGTCACTTGCTGAGGCTGGACTTGCTGTGTCGAGCCGAACTGGGGCTGTTGCTGTGGTGGCATATTGGGTGGCTGATTGAATGGCGAGCCCATCATTTGAGGAGGTGGAGGTCCCCATGGCTGATGTGCGGCCTGGGCAGCGAAAGGGCCTTGATAATTCTGCTGCATAGGTGGGGGTGGCATACCATATCCATATGGCGCGAAACCATGCGGCAGCGGTGGAGGCATACCCCAGGGTGATTGAGGAGCACCATTGGGAGCGAAAGGCGGTTGTTGCTGTTGTTGGAATTGCTGCTGGTTCTGCTGTTGCTGCTGAGGCCGCTGTTGCTTCGGAGCTTCTGCTGGTGTTTGAGTCTGAGCAGGTGGTTGCGAAGGCTTCTGAGCAGCCTTTGGAGCCTGGCCAGCCTGTACATGCGCCAGAAGGTCAGTCAAGCATCACGAATGATAAAGGGCCAGTCTTGGGCCTTACGCTCATAATAGCCGGATCTTCAGGCATCGCAGGGGCCTGTGGATGTGCTGGTGCATTCTGCTCGATTTTGAGGTCTTTGACATCAGCAGCGCGGAAGACAATGTAGCTAAATCAATACGCATTAGCTATGAGGTATTTCAGCCTATATTGTTCTGCCCACTCGTATTTCGCATCACTAGGAGGAATCTCCACTGCAGGATCACCACCTCGTCGACCTTCGGTGCCTTGAGACCGAACTGGAAGAGCATACGAATCAGCTAATGGCAAAGGCGGGCTCAAGCTTGATGCATGTGTTGGCTCACCTTCAGACAACGATACTGTGGCTTCTTCAGGGTTGATAGCTGCATGGAACTCGACTCAATCAGCATCTTGCACGCAAAAAGGCGTCTGACGACCGCTTGACAGTCGTCTACTACAAGAACACACCTTCGAGCTTGCCGATGTACCGGATGTCGCTCTTGCTCACCAAGCTGATGATAGAGCCAATGAACTGCGCCATCTTTGCTGGCCTGCTCGTCTCTCTCTTGCTCGCTCGAGTCGGGTGGAAGGCAAAGCATCAGAGGCTGTCTCACTGCTGCTCATGCTGGACGATCGAGCTGGAGTTGGTCAAATGCGCAAGCAGCTGCTATGAAAGAGCCATCGACTACAATGCAAAGGTGCGCTGTCATTGCAGACTCAGCGATAGTCTCGCGCGCACTTTACTTCGGGGTAGCGAAAGTGGGCTGGAAGGAGGTGGTCCCAAGGCGACACAAAGAGCAACATCTGAAGAGCTAAAGTAACGAAGCACATCGAGCTCCAGAGGAGTTTTTCTCGTTTGCGAACATTCTGCTTAGGAATGTTTTTCACATCAGACCAACGTCTTGCTATATTGCATTACTTGTACCACAAACGACATCCTGTCTTGAGGGAGGGACACCGTTCTACCGAAGGACGGCCATTCGATGATATACACTATAAACCTCTGCTTTCCAACCATTGCTTGACTGTGCGAACACTCGGATCCAAGCCTTTGATTACGACCGTCCTCGTTCTGTCATTCACTGTCACCTGCTTGACTTTTGGGAAGCGATTTTGTACATCTCGTTTGAGAGCCTGGAGGTATCGATGGGGATCAGCAGGAGGTACCACATAGACGAGACCATGTCAGAATAGAGACCAGAGTAACCACGACTAGAACGAAACGTACCTGTACGTCTCCCGATATGTGTCTGATGAGTACCTCCTGCCGTGTGCCACCAGCGCGGATGTTGGAGTAGACGGGCAGTGCTTGATTCGCTTCTGTCCGAGTGATGAAGTAGGGGAGTTTGCGTTGGCTCGAGGACGTGCTAGATGCAGTTGTCGCTGTATCTTGCAAGCTGGGGACGGCAGCCATATCTGCTTCCACTTTTGATGTGGATGCCTGTGGAGGCACGAGGGTCTGCGAGGTCATGATGGATCTCGCGGGCAGCCAGGCTGTCGGCAGTCGCAGCTGCAGGTGTCTAGCGAGCGGTGTCATTCTTGTCGTAGCCATGTTGAGCTGGTGTTGAGTGGTTGTGCAGAGCAGAGCAGACCGCACCTATAGAAACGTGATCTCGAGTCGTCGCTTTCAAATTTCCGCGACAGGTCCGGCTCTTTGATTGATGGACCTGCTCTTTTGGCTCTGCTCTTTCTACTTGCAGAACAGCGGTGCACCTCGCACAGAGGCAAGAAGCAAGGTTGACGAGAGCTGGTTGCTCGACACACAACGACAGGCGCTGAGAAAGGAATCTACCTCGTCCAGCGAGTCACCTTCGACGGGCGGAGAGACCCAGGGAAGCCGAAATGGCGGCGGCACAGCTGATGACGGACAGCAACAAGGCGACAGTCGTGCTAGGATCGCAGTGTATGTGCCAGTGCATTCATCTCATGCTGCTCCGTGCTGAAAAAGCTCCATGCTTGCAGGGGGAGATGAAGGCAAAGGAAAGGTGACTTGCTGCTTCTTCCTACTCCGCCAAGCTTCAAACGGCTGACTGACCGGTATAACACTGCTTCCCCCTCTCATCAGCTCGTCGACATCCTCGCTGCCAACATCGACATCTGCGCACGCTTCGCTGGAGGCAACAATGCCGGCCATGTTATCGTCGTGGATATGCCGACCAACGATGGGACAGGATCCAAGAAGCCCGTCAAATTCGACTTTCACTTGCTTCCTAGCGGTGAGTTGGGGTCATACAGCATGATCTGAACAAGTATGCTCATGACTACATGTCGTTATTTCATTTTCACAGGTCTCATCAACCCTGACTGCGTAAACTTTATCGGAAACGGAGTGGTAGTGCACGTGCCGGCTCTGTTCGATGAGCTTGATGCTCTTGTAGCCAAAGGTACTTGCTCTATCCGGGGTGATCCCTCAGACCATCGATACTGAACAGACTGTCCGCATCTTCCTAGGCTTGAACTGCGATGGCCGTCTCTTCATTTCCGACCGAGCCCATCTAGTCTTCGACTTTCATCAAATCGTAGATGGCTTGAAAGAAGTCGAGCTTGGCGGAAAGAGCATTGGAACTACAAAGAAAGGAATCGGTCCGGCTTACTCTAGCAAAGCTTCACGATCTGGCCTTCGTATACACCATCTCATCTATGACTTTGCTCATTTTGAGGCAAAGTTCCGAACGCTAGTTGAGGGACGCTTCAAGCGATATGGTCATTTCGAGTATGATACCGAAAAGGAGATCATACGCTACAAGGTGCGAATATTAGCCTGTTCCCAGGTAGTCGCTCGTGCTGACCTGCTTCGTACGTCTCGCAGGATCTGGCGGCTCGTCTCAAGCCCTACGTTGTTGACGGCGTAGCATTCATTCACCAAGCTCTACTGTCAAACAAGAGAGTTTTATGTGAAGGTGCTAACGCCCTCATGCTGGACCTCGATTTTGGTACATATCCCTTCGTCACTTCTTCATCAACCTGTATCGGAGGAGTTTGCACCGGTCTTGGCATTCCACCTCGATACATAGGAGAAGTCATTGGCGTCATGAAGGCTTACACGACAAGAGTTGGGGCTGGTCCATTCGTTACTGAGCAGCTCAATGTATGACATCTCTTCGTTACGTCTGCCAGACCTGCCGTTACTGATGAAGCTTCTTTAGGACATTGGTCACCACTTGCAAGAAGTCGGAGCCGAATGGGGAGTCACTACTGGCCGAAGAAGACGCTGCGGATGGCTAGATCTCGTTCAGATGCGCTACTCTCATCTCATCAACGGCTACACTGCTTTCAACCTTACCAAGCTTGATGTTTTGGACCAGCTGAAGGAGATCAAGGTCTGCACCGGCTACATGGCTGATGGGAAACTTCTCACCACCTTCCCATGTAAGAGGCATCTTGTCCATTCGAGCTACATATGTGATAAAGAAGCTAATAGTGTATGCCTCTACAGCCGATCTCGAGCAGCTCTCGCCTAGCAGGTGCGAGCCTCAGTACGACACTCTACCAGGCTGGGAGACACCCATCGACAAGTGCAAGACTTACGAAGAACTTCCTGCCAACTGCCGAGCATATGTTGAGTACATTGAAAAGGCTCTCGGCGTACCTATCGTATGGATAGGTGTTGGCCCAGGTCGCGATTCTATGATTAAAAAGTCGAAAACTGTCGAGTAAAGGTGTGTGCCATAAGCAGTGGATGGTTTGTAGATGCTCAATAGAAATGAAAATAGGACTTGGAACGGCATTTGCATTGTGCAACGCAAAGCAGACGTCGTTATCGGTTAAAGACCGCCACTAGTCTTTGCGAAGATGTGGCTTATCCATACATTCAAAAGATTTGTGATGCATTGCCTGAGCACAAAGCAATGCAGAGTGACTCTGGTGCATCACAGATCAAGGGAAGCTGGCTCCTTGTGACAATTCTAACTGGCAAAATCTTCTGGAAGGTTGTCGCCACCAATTCCTTCAGAGTTCATGCACATCTGGCTGAGTAAGGGAGAGACGGTACAGTATTGTCCAGAGCGGCGAGTAGAGCGTGGATAGAGATGTGTGTGCACCTTGGATGCCGATGAACTGCTCACATCGTCGCTCGTACGCGTGGTCACTTGGCCGCCATCAGCGAGCGAGATCATCGACGAGAGCGCTGCCTCTTTGCAGGTCTGCTCTGCTCTGCCAACACTCACGACACTCAAAGCAGATCCTTGCCCATTACCTCCAAGCAGAACATCCAAAAACTCGTTCACCATGGCTATGAAACGCATCAAGAAGGTATGGCGTCGCTATTGTTGGCGGATGTCCCAGCCTGTGGATTCTCTGCGGTCGTTGTTCGCCGGGCGTGCGCCTTGCACAGCGTCAAGACGAGAGACAGATCCTGGCCGGCTAGTCATTCGGACTCTGAATAGGAAAGTTGACCTGATTGCTGTTTTATACCTACAGGAGTTGACAGACCTAGGACGAGACCCGCCCTCTTCATGCAGTGCTGGTCCTATTGGCGATGATCTCTTCCAGTGAGTGGCAGCCTGACTTCACCTGAATGTCGTAGCCCTTATGGTTATCAAGAAGGCAGCACCAATAGCTCAGTGCATTCGAATACAGGCTGATCAACTGCCCTGTTTCATCTTTTCACCTCCAGCTGGCAAGCAACAATTATGGGACCTGTTCGTGCAACCGATCTGAGCCATGCTGAAGTGTCAGACTGACCATTTCATTCCGGCCCTTCTCATTGCATCGGACTGCTTACAGGCGGATTCACCATACGCAGGCGGCGTCTTCTTCCGTGAGTTAGCTCTCAAGATTTGTCTGAGAGAGTGTGCAGCGTATTGTCGATGTAGTCGCGACTCGTTGGGAGAACACAACTGACATTGTTACACACGTATCATCTTTCAATTCATGCAGTTGCCATCCATTTCCCTACCGACTACCCCTTCAAGCCTCCTAAGATCAATTTCACAACCAAATTATACCATCCGAATGTCAATACCAATGGATCCATCTGCTTGGACATTTTGAAGGACCAGTGGAGTCCAGCGCTCACGATTAGCAAAGGTGCATATCGCAATTAAAGCATACTGAAAAGCACGATATTGACATCCTGCGATTCTGTATTTCTCACAGTGCTTCTATCTATCTGCTCGCTTTTGACCGATCCCAATCCAGACGACCCGCTGGTACCCGACATCGCAGCTCTTTACAAGTCGGACCGAACGAAGTATGAACAGACAGCACGGGAATGGACGCGCAAATACGCAGTTTAGAGAGCCTTTTCTACTACAATGCTTATGGAATGCGGGCCTGTCTTTTACAACCATAGTCCTGCTGTGTACTCCTGACCAGTCTAAGTAAATATTCGGTGCTGACTTAATCGCATCTGGCATGTTTGTGGGCTATTGTCCAGTCACTGACTTATGAGTACAATTTCTCTGATGTTCAGGCAGGCGCCTCGTCTCTGATCTGATGGCCGTCACATGCGATGTCCTGAACGCCTTGCTTGTCGAATCCTGACGGTAGCATTTTTGTGACCCGGGTATTGCGCTGCAGATGTACCCGTGTGCGCATCCATAGCCCTCAAAAGAATTCACAAGACTATCAGTATCAGAGCTGTAGGGACTACGTAAATTGTAATTTTGTAATCTAGTCTTAGGTTCTGTGTGTAGTGTGTATTCCGAGGCTGATCGGCTTGCTTTATTGTCGCCGCTTCTTGACTGCACTCCACTACTCACTAGAACGAGAGCTTCATGGCAGACTCACTACGATGACACGAACCACCTCAAATGATCATATCATCAAGATCTGAAAGAGGGCGGGGCTATGGCGGCTTCCCCAGGCTCGATATGGCCGCCCAGAGTCGTGATCGCTATCGACATTGACTGGTACGGCATAGCAAAGCAAGGTCTAGTCCAGCGACCTGCGCTAATGCGTTTCCGCCAACCTCTAGCTTCTATGTAGCGTGTGAGAGGCTCATGAATCCTGCCCTCGTGGGCAAACCTGTGGGTATCAAGCAAAAGACAATTCTCGCCACTTGCAGTTATGAAGCTCGAGCTTTTGGCGTCGGAAAGGTGTGCATCACAAGCATCGACATACTCGTGTACTATTTTTAACAGTGTTTCAACTCCCGTGCTACAGCTTCAAGGAATCAAGGAGGCTAAGAAAGCTTGCCCAGACCTGATTCTAGTTAATGGAGAAGTGGGGATACCATCTCCTTGCCTTGGTCTCGTCGTACTAACCTCTCATATGTGCATTCGGCAGGATCTCAGTTACTATAGACGATATAGCCGTGCTATAACTCGGCTAGTGAAATCGATGATCTGGCAAAGGCGCGTCGAACGTCTGGGCATGGACGAGTTTTTTTGCGATGTTACGGACATGGTGAATACCCACGTGCAAATTCTCAAAGACCGACCAGCCAGTCAAGATGGAGAAATCTTCTTCAACCTAGCGGAAGATGCAAACGCAGAGCCCAAAGGCTTTTACTATCGTTCAAGCGACAATCCGTCTCTCGTCATTCCGGGTACATCGGCTTCGCCAGATGCACAGTATGCTCCACACCTCTTAGCGGCAGCTCACTTGGCTTCTTATATCCGCGAAGAGATTTTTGACAAGTTGAAGTTCACGACTTCGGCTGGGATTGCACATAACAAGCTCATTGCTAAGCTTGTCGGCAATCTCAATAAGCCCAACCTCCAAACGACCTGGAATCCAGACTTACGCAGCTGGCAGACTGAGCAAGAATCTTTCCTGGCTGGCTTTGAAGCAAGGCAGTGAGCTGATTGATATCGATATTACAGTAGAGACCGACTGAGTCATGTCTACATAGATTACAAGGCTTCGGATCTGCAATAGCTCAGACTGTCAAAGCCGCCATCGAGGAGAAGACGCGTACTGTTCTACCGGAAAGAAGCTTGTCTATCCAGCTCATACGAGAACACCTCAATGAGCCCGTCTTCGTGGACAAGTTTGGCCCTAAACTCGGCAGGCGCCTTTGGGCACTCATACACGGCCATGATCAGGAACCGGTCAATCCATCCCCAGAGTATCCAGCTCAGATCTCAGTTGAAGAATCGCATTACGGTATTACTTCATTTGATCAGGCAATAACGGAACTGCGGAAACTCTGCGTGCACTTACTGCAGCGTCTGAGCGAAGATCTCACAGAAGACATGGACAGCAATCCGCTGTTACCCACCACCAAGAAGACGCTCGGGACCCAGGCTCGCACGTATTGGGCTTTATATCCGACCAATCTCCGGCTGTCAATTCGCATAGGATACGATGGCTATGCACGGCAAAGTGTATCGACTCAATTTCCTGTTGATGCGCTAGACGACACTATTCCGGCAGAAGAAAGGGCTGGCCATTTGATCAGAAACCCGCTAACACCTATGCTCAGGAAGCTGCTGAGGTCACATTCTCCCGGACAACCGCTGCGAATCACTATGTGAGTGAAGGTTTAGTTATGACGCAGGGTAAGCGAACAGGCTGAGCAATCGCTCCGCAGCTTAAACATCTGCGCAACCAATTTTACGAAGTCCAGACCAGATCAAACAATAGCAAACGTTTTTGCACGGTCCTCCAGAACCGCCCCTGGCAGAGCGCCAGGTTGCAACTCCAAAGCAGAATTCATTGAACTGTCGTCAGATGGGGAGGATACACATTGTGAACCAGTGTTTCTCGACGACTCCGATCAGGACGATGTGGGACCGAATGTTGCAGCAGCAGTGAATAATTCGACTACCAACGTAGCCGCCGATCCTCCTGCTTCCCAAGATGATGACCTTGTGTTCGTTGGCGAGGAGCGACCAGCCGTAATGGATTGTAAGGTGTGCGGCTCGAGGCTGTTCGCCTTTTCTGCTGAAGCGCACATGAAGTTTCATGAGGAGAGCAAGAAGTCTACCGCCAAGAAATCGGCACAAAGAGATCGTCTGCTCACCAAGAAGGGCAAGGGCCGATAGCAGCACGTATCACGAAGGAGATCGAGCCTGCTTTTGGGAGCACGCCCTGAAACATAGTCTATCTATAGAGCCGGTTAGCTGCTGTGGTGAGGGATGAGGGTAATCAGACTAAGCTCACTCTGCTTGCTGCCCAGAGGGCAGAGGATGTGCAATACATCGGGGTAGCACTTTCTTGAAAGGCTCCCGGAGACAAACACGGTAGGATACCAACAGACCGCATGATACCGCTGCTTGCATGTATTCTTATTGCGCGACATTCTCAAGTATATTTGCTTGTATACAAGCTACTGCTGCGGAGATACGCATTCGGACCGGGCTATAGAAGAACGGGATAAAAAGCCAAACAAAAAAACACTGCGTTTTCGTCAAGGCTCGGATAACTAACTTCCAGAAGGCTACACGATTTCAAAGCTTAATCATCACCGCAACAGATAACTTCCTGCTCCATCATCTCACTGATACCATGCTGCAAGTACTTGACTTGTTCGTCCACGAAGGCTTGCATCATTGGTCGATTACATACATCCTTCTCTGCATCAACATCGTCTTTACTGGCGTCCTCAATCTGCCGGGCGAGCTTGGTCATTCGTTCGGCTGAATACGTAGTACGCACATTAACTAAAGTTGAGTGCAAGAATGCGAAGCACTTACCAACGAGACGAAGTCGATATACCGACCACTGTGCATTGATGCGATTCTTCTTGGTCATCGGTCGGATTGTACTCAAAACCGACTCATCGGCCAGAGAAACATCTTTAGCTCTGAAAGAGGTTACCATAGTAATGCGCTAGAAGGATCTCAGTCAAGACTCTCCGAGCATTCATTAAAAGCTTACCTCGCTGGCATTGTAGGCTTTGCAAGCGAGATGACGGACATGACGGCCCTGCATGACCACGGTCCAGCCGAGATCAGGCCCGCGGATCTGTTTACAACAAGTCAGGGCTTGCTCTGCAGGAGAGTTTGTCGTCAATCGCACCTTTGTGATCTTTCCGTCACCCGTCTCGATAGCCGTCTCACCACCAATCTAGCAAGAAAAATTATAAGCAAAACAAAGCAAAACAAAGCATGCTCGAGCTGTGCTGAAGGAACGTACCATATTGGTGACATTGCTGAGCATTGTCACAGCTACAAAAGGATATGAATCGTAATGCCATTTGACAACAGAATTATAAGCAAAACAAAGCAAAACAAAGCATGCTCGAGCTGTGCTGAAGGAACGTACCATATTGGTGACATTGCTGAGCATTGTCACAGCTACAAAAGGATATGAATCGTAATGCCATTTGACAACAGAGGTGCCATCCTCCTCTGGAATGATGTCGACAGGTGGTAGTGGTGGACTTGGTTCGGAGCTCAGGTTTCGTATACCAGCCTTTCCTTCGAGCCCAAGTTGAAAATTGGTGTGAGCAAGCTCGACTTTGCGCTAAGGAATCAGACATCGTATACTGGAACATCATGATTAGCCGAACTCACGAGGCATGATAGGTACAAGCTCAATGCCGGCTGCATCGGAGCATGCTTTGATAAATTCTGGGGATGTGAAGGCCGCAGAAGCAAAGGGAGCGACCTGAACAGAAGACTTCAGTTCGAGATTTCAGGCTTGGTGCGGTACGCTACTCGTAGCACCACCTACCGCTGGATGAGCGAATTCGCGAGCTTGGTAAGCAGTAAGCTTGGTGGCCCTGCAGTGCGATCCGAACGTGTGGATCAGCGTGCGCCCCCGCGCCACACATGTTGGACAGCTTACCAAGTGAAATCGTCTAGGACTCTGGCGTTTAGACATTCTTTTCGGAGTTCTCTGATGGCATCCTTGGTGAACAATGGGAAGGCCTGGACGATTTCCATGCACGAGGTGCTTAGCGAACAGCCAAGACGTATGCTAGTTAAGACGGCATGCATGGAGACAACTCACCTCTGTGATGGCCAAGGGACATATGCCTTTGGCCTTCAAGCCGAGATCATCGAAGGTATACATCTTGGATGGTGGCCGGTAGCAGAGGTGAACTTTCGGGTCGAATGTCGCTTTGCTGGCCAAGCGAGTCGTGGAGGTTGGCTCGTAGGACACGCCGGTAACACCGGCAGTGGATGAAGGATGCGCCAATGGATCAGTCTGGAGGACTTGCATATTTACTGAACCTGACATTAGCTTGACTCTGCACTGAACAGTCTGGACGATGTCGGTTTGGGTCAACAGTAGGAACTGCTCTATTGTTAAGGAATGAGAAGAGAAGAGGAGGAGAGAGCCTGCAACCTAGCATGTCCGCAACCCTCCTTGTAGCTTGGCGATCCCTTTCAAGGTCGCATCTTCTACTGGCCGTTTGCCACGACAAAGATAGAGTGGAGTTATAGCGTGGAGGATGTAAAACATTGAGCTCTATCGCTTGCCAGATAGGCGGTATCCGACTTGTTTGCGGCATCGTAGCGGCATCATACGTGCTTGAAATGCATCTGGTCTAATCCATGCCCTCTCGTTCTGAGCCTGATAAAAGGTTATCAATGAGTGGGCAGTAAGGTCTGCCCAAACTGCCGCAACCGATAAGCCCCCCAGACCTCCACCTGGGTTACGTGCGGGCCCCCGTATGCATGCAGCGGCCGGCACAGACAAGTCAAGATTCTGCAAGCCATCGCTTGGTGTGCTCGCTTGTACCGCGTTGTACCAGCTGCTTTTGTTGAACTGTACAACGCATGCAGGATCGCTTATTATAAATACCTCGCCGCAGGTACGTTGAACGGGTCGACGTCTAGGGATGGCACGCAGGTCGGACCTGCTTAAAATTGGAGCACTGTCCAGCTCGCACGGCGGAGACCACACTACCGAATGAAGCCAACTTGACCTCACCTCGGGATCGTAGTGAGAGTACCCAATGCGCGAAAGAAGGAATCCGTGGCATGAAGTCGAAGCTAACGCAATGTGAGGGATACAGGCTGCTTTACAACCCAAGGATTGTTGACCTGTGCAGTAGGACCAGAGTACGAGCCATGGGCAGTGTTCATGCTGCTTTCACAGGCTCCTGTGATGAGGATTTAACGGTATAGCACTAGTGCACCTTCTATATGGACCCTCCAAGGCCTACCGTCAGACACAACTTGAAGCGCGCCATCCACGCCACTTCGAGTTCATCAATTGGGGAGTCATCCTGCGTTTTTACGGAGACCCTGTCCTCAGCGTCTGTGCTACATACTGTTTGTCGCTTGGTCGATCCTGTAGGTGTATGCTACAACAGGTCAGGAAGGTCTGCAAGCAGGCGGGGGCCAAGCGGTTCGGTCTCTTGCGGTGCGCTTGAATTTCAGGGCGTTCCAAGCTGGTCAAACCATCACTTGAGGGAAACATGCAGAGCTGGACGACTGGCATACACTACTTCTCTGCAAAGTCACTGTGTGTAGCGAGTGATTGACTGAATGCTGACTCGTACGATGATCTCCTTCAGCAAATCCAATGAGCTATGAATCATAGGTCTACTAGACCCTCGGGCAGCGGATCATTTCAGAAGCTGCTTTGCTAGGCTGCACCATTATAAACAAATCGCGGCCTTTTAGTCCGAAATGCTTAGCGGATAGTGTTCTGACTAACAGGCGAGTTGTGGTATTATTATACTCGCCAGAATATGAACATGTAGTCTTTGTGGCGGGACCACGCGACCATTTCGAGTGACGCAGATACTCTGGGATTTCGAGCGCGCCTTCCCTCCGTAGCAGTCAGTCAGCGTCGGCAGGACATGGATGCATGGTGATGGACACAGCATGGACCACAAGGAGGACACGACGCTCGCGAGGGAGCAGCAGGCCCTCAGCTTCAACCCGTTTGGGGACTCGCTGGGCAATCATGACACAAACAGTATTGATCGGGCAGATGCAGACGAGGTGACACACCGCCTGGAGCACCTGCAGATTCCATCGCCTGCAATCAACAGCAGCACCACCGGAGGCACGTCAGCAAGCAGCAATGGCTCGTCTGCTCTCAGCACTCGCACTAATCCGCTATTCGATGCCATAGTCGAGGGAAGCCCCGTCGCCGGGCAAGCGGGGTCTCCGAAACCAGCTGCATCTACAATACCGAGCTCTTTCCTAAATCCAGCAGCGGACTCCTACTCTCCAGCCTCGGTATCTTTGGGAGGTCCCAATACAGCCTCAAAGTCAACATCTTCATCCTCATTCTGGCAGACGTCTTCCTCGGGCGTTGCTTCCGTCGTTGGAGGTGCAGGCCCAGCTGGAGGTGCAGGCCCAGCACCTCCATCGGTTCGCCACCACCGACTCTCGTCTGCGTCATCAGTAAAGTCAACGCGGTCGAGACGGTCGACAAATTCCTCGCTGTCCTCGATAGCATCAAAGATGCAGTCCCAACCTCATTCAGATGCAGAAGCTCCCTTGTTCGACCTTGCTCAGGGAACCGGCGCCGCTGGAAGTAACAGCAGCAGCAGTCCACGGCCACCCCCTACAGCTCGGCCTATCGCACAAACAAGCGACTCGCAAGATTCTGTAATCTCTCTGCAACCATCAGTACTGTCATTAGAAACGACTTCAAAATTACCACCCCCAATCGCAGGTTATCGAGTTCCAGCTACTGGGTCACTTCGTCATTCTTCGTTCCCTCAATTAAGCATGTGCGGACCCGCTTTCAAAGACTTTGACTCCCACCCTATATATGTCTGCTCAGCTATATTAGGGACCGCCATTCATCCTGCCAAAGCTGGACCGCATCTGTCCCCGCCTGTACGAATGTCCTTCGCTGGAAAGGAACTCTTACACGAGGGTAGATATGATTTGCTGCCATTAACGCCAGAGTGAGCTATCTCCCTCCGTAGCCGATGGAAGTGCGCGAAGCTGACTTTAGGTGTGTCGCGTCTCTGCAGCATGGAATGGTATGATGCTAAGGATGGCGTCGTGCCAAAAGGTAGAGAACCCATTCAAGCAGGATACGAAGAATCAGGAGAACAGCTACATCACGCTTTAGCCCGCATACAGGGCTTCTGGGTACCCGGAAAGACGGGCACTCACCTCAAAGGAGCCAATTTTCCTTTTGCAGGAAGAGAAGTTCGAATGGTGAGATCCTGTCCTCGATCTTGGTTTAGTAAAGCTGCATGCTGACTTGCTGGCTTCCCGTATCTTCAGCGTGATGGTTACAAAGTACTATGCTGGAAACGAGGAGAAGGAAGCGTAGCTGATAGCGAGAATACTGAAGTATCTCCAACGCACTTTCATGTCATCGACAACTACAGTCGAGCGACAGGTCCTGATTAGTCGCATCCAGGATCTGTTCAATCCGGAAATTAACTATACCCGAACGGTAGAAGACATATACACGTTTGAGAGCAGAGACCGATAGCATAGCATGCAGGGCTTGGGCATACATGGCCTATTTCCTGAAAGGAAAGATAGCAT
Organism: Cystobasidium tubakii; assembly: GCA_024345325.1. Classification (NCBI taxonomy): domain Eukaryota; kingdom Fungi; phylum Basidiomycota; class Cystobasidiomycetes; order Cystobasidiales; family Cystobasidiaceae; genus Cystobasidium; species Cystobasidium tubakii. Next base: position 3,939,231 of record BROO01000003.1, read on the forward strand.
AGTTTGACCAGGCATACACGACAGCGCACCCACCAGTTGTAACGGGTAGAATTCAAATAAACCAAGAAGGACAATGTAGATTAGTGACAAACCTTTCCAATTAGCTCAATATTAGAGCTCGACATAATTTAATGCAGTTTTTTTGTCGGCCAGACCTTGTGTGTCTCACGTGCTTCGATCGTCTTGCCAGCTTCAGGAGCATCGCTACCACCCTCTATGAGCGAAAGGGACATTTGCTCAGTATACTTGGGCAGTATTCCATGCTTGAGGACCTGAGGATTTTATAGGTGCTCTTATAGTCGATCAGTGAGTAGCTCGAAAATATGCCTCTCTGTCCTGCTTCAGGACCTGATGTTTCACATGTTTCAACCTTTGCAAAATGTTCTTCCCAACTGCTAAAGAACAAATACAGAAGGTGGCTAGCTAGCTGGCGGTTATGTGTGTGTGACACGCCGACGGATTCTAGATACGACAACGGCACGCATAACTATTGAAAGTGGATTGTGCGTGCGGTGATGCGTAAAAAAAAGAGAGAGGGAAAAAGAGAGAAGTTGCTGATGCGACAAAGTTTAGATCTGGCTGGGGTAAAGCATCTGTATTCGCAACGCATCCAAAATCAGCTTGAATTGTCTATATACTGAAATATGAGATTACGCACCACACGTGCTGAAGCGCCGAAGGACTTTGGTGGTAGGTTGACGCGGAACTTTGATCGGACGACACCCGAGTTTCCGTGTGGTCTTGTTACTCGTCCCCAGATGACGCGGATCTTTGAGCCATTGATGGGCTTTTGCGCCTTGTAGACGTATGCGATGCGCTACAGGTTCAAACATCAGCTGCGGCTCTCTGCTGCTCGATAGAACGTCCCAAGTGACTTGTTCTCACCTTGCCGAGGTAGAAATCAGCCTCCTCCTTGTTGGCAACGCCCTCAATCTGAACGAGAGAGGTTGTTGGCTTTTGGTTGCGCTTGCCCCGAGTGTAGCCGAGGATGCGGGCCTTTGCGTAGAGTCTGGACGGGGGGACAAAGCCAAAGGGTCAGTACATGGCACTCCGAGTGCTTGCTCTGGGACCCATCCTGCCCCCCTTGCTGCTCTGTGGTGCCGTGTACAATGGATTCTTCGTGAACGTAGTGGTGATGATGGCTCTCCTCCTCTCGTCGGTTTACAATCTTGCCTGAAGCTTGCCCAACATGAACAGCTTGCTAGCGATTGCGGCTGTGACTGCCTTTGCTTCTTAACCTCCTGATGCCTCCACTTGATCGTCGTCTGTGTCCAAGGCTCCCCTTATATCCTACACCACCATCACCACCAGTCGTTCGCCTTGATGGTCCAAGCCACCAACACCACTCGAGCTTCCACAGCAGCAAAGCGGATCCCGAGTTCCAAATCCAGTGTATTCACCTCGAGCTGGCCATTGTTGCTGCTTGAGGGGATGGGTGATATCGCAAGTCGGGTATCTTCAACACTGCACTGTGCCACTCTGTGTAATTGCTTGTCCGCTGCGATATCCAGACTCGATCATCCGAAAGTGCCGAAAGTTGAGCCTTCCTTTCGAGCTGGCTGGAAGCTTTCGATCATTTCGCAAAGGAAACGAGGTGAAAAACCTGCTGAAGAGAACAGGCTATCGACGTTTCGCAGCGAGAAGGTGTGAAATATAATGACCACGATGATCTTTTCACACGCTTGCATGGTTTCTGATGTGTCAAAAATCCCTTGCGCACACTTTGTGAGGTGTACCAGCAGATCCATCACAGACCCATAGGCGATGCAAATGAGCCAATCGGCGTGAGGCATGCATGTTGTCAGCGACCAACTTGGGCAAGTCATCGATATGTGCAACTTTGCTTCGAGACAATAAGATCATGCTACAATTACGGTACTCTGTAAAGATGCAGTAAATGATAACAACTGCCGGAAACTACGAGACGACCCTGATGCTTTCTATCATACTATATAAACTGGAATATCAAACTATCACGCAAGCTGGGATTTCGGGAGCCTTCAGTACAGCTTCATGTAGTTCCATCACGACCATAGCTTGGGTCAACTACATTGAGGAAGAATGTCTCAGCTGAAGCGACAGTCTTCTGAGTCCCGACTATATAGAAACTCACCTTCCCATGCTCAATCTTGTACACACCGTTAGCTTGCAATCTGATGTCGTCTTCGCGGGAAGGCACGGTGACTATTACTTCAAATTGCAGTGATACCAGCGCATGCTGCATTGATTGGCGTTCCGATGTGTCGATAAGCGCTTTGTTGAATCGGACTCGTGTCCGCTTGCAACTCTGTCGTCACCAGATTTCGACTAAGCTGATGGCCGGAATTCAGTGCGAGGGCGAAGTTGCGACTTACCTGACGAACTCTCCTCGTTCTTTCAATCCAGCCTGCAGAGATCGCCATTGGATACGGCAACCAAGTATGCTTGTCAGCACTTCCGCAGTGTAGTGTCGTGTTCGTCGGGTGTGCGCCCGACTGGGGCACCTAAAATGGGGCACGTGTTTCTTTCCACTCGCCACCATCTTGTGAAGAGAGTATGGAGTACAACCTCGACTCACCGTGCATATCTGTGTCGGTCAGATTGTAGCTATGTGTAAAATGAGGAGCAAAGTATCGTGGTATGTGATATTCGGCGACATCGTCCAGAAACAGAGCGTCGTGCTTCGCATTGAAGGTGAAGAGCGGGGTCAGCGCATCTTGGACGAACTGCACTGGATCCGCGGAAAGTGGTTGCGCTCTCAGGGCCTGCACTGCTGCTAGTCTGGTCTCCAGTGGAGGATCTACTTGCTGTGGTGCTGCTGCTCTTGCTGTCGCTGCTTTGCTTCACAGACCGGGATTCGTGTTGCTGCTGTGCGTCGTGCTCGTGCTTGCCGCCGCTGCCGCTGCCCAGCCTCTCGCGGAAAGAGGTGAAGGGCATGGCTGCAAGCTTGCAAGCCTGGTTGGGTATGCTATAGCGAACTGCGTGCTGGCACAATGATGATCTGTCTTCTCGACTGGGATCGGTACGAGGGAAAGCCACTCGGGTTTGTCATTGCCTGTGCTTTACTTGACATTCGTCGCTCGCCTTTAGGCAAACTGTAACAGAACACGGCACAGCAAGTCAAGTCCGCCTCTTCATTGAGCGTGGATGAGCAGCTACAGGGGTGGAGGGTACAGAGATCGCGAGCGACCTGGCTCGTACCGCGACAGCTATTCAGAGAGAGGTAAGGATTGGCGAGACAGAGACAGGGAGAGAGACAGCCGACGAGATTCTCGATATGATGACGCGAGAAGGCGGCATGACAGTCATGAAGGCTTAGAGAGACCGCTGGGAGACTCGTACGACAGATACGACGATAGAAGACGAGCCTTTAGAGACAGACCTCCACCTCGACGTTTCGAAAGAGACGACCGAGAATATGATCGACCTTCGAGATATGGTCCACCAGCTGCCGCCTTTGAAGGTAAGGCCGCGACGAGCTTCGTTCATTTACTTGGCTCACGTACCTGCTTCCCGTCAGATCTACCTCGAGGACCCAGAGCGGCTAGACGAAGCAGTAGATCCGTCAGTCCACCTTCGGGCCCTCGGCACGACCGTGATGTCCGACCCCCTGCAGACTACGATAGACAGCCGCCTCCACCACGCAGAAGATCGATATCACCATCATCGCAATCTTCAAGCTCGCGCAGACCTCACTCGCCCAGTAGAAGACCTGCTTCGCCTGCACCGCTGGATCGCGAGAAGTTCAAAAGTTTCGGCGCAGTCAGATCGCCTATAGAGTCGGGCGAGGAGAGGATAGATAGCCCTGTAACTGGCAAGACTGTATCTTCGACCTCTACAAGTGCATCCGGGTCTCTGACATTACGAGGGTCAGCGCTTGCATCCGGACTGTCCTCCGCATCTTCGAAACCGCAAGATGCCCGGACCATAGCTGCTCATGCTCAACGTGCGTCCTCTATCCCGCCTGCAGGCAACGCTTCAGTCCAAGCATCCGAGGCCATACATCCATCGAGAGCAGGAAGTGTCGAAAAGGCCGCCGAGCTGGCTGATACAGCAGCTAAGGCAGAGCCAGTTCCTTTCCGCGAGCCTGTGTCCAGAAACAATAGTCCACCACCATCTGCTCCAAGTGCACCTGCGGTACCTACAGGTCCTAGGGCGCTGCGTGATGGCCGTGCACCACCATGGCAAAGCCCTTATACGCGTGGCGGTGGTGGATTCGGTAGAGGAAGAGGGAGGGGATCGTACTCTGCTAGCTCGAGTGGCATGGGTACATATGCAGGTCGACCCTCTCAGCGAGATTACCGAGATGGTCCGGGCGATGATAGTTCTACTCATCGAGATAGTACGCGTGGCTATGGTGAAGAACGTCGTGCAGATCCATGGCAGAACGATGTGGGATCGGCACAGACAAGTACAAGTGCTGCTTGGTCGACTAATACCCCCCAGAAGCAAGATACAACTACTGGTGGATGGGGAGCATCGTCTAATACCCCTCAGAAGCAAGAGACAAGCACTGTTGCCTGGGGAGAACCTTCTCATTCGCCGTGGCAAGGGGAGACGCGCAGCAGTCCTCGGGATGCCAAGCAGAGCACTTGGGCTACTGCAAGCCCTGTTCCACCAGCTACCGACAAGGAAGCCTCAACTGGCTGGGCCGGTGCTAGTCCCTTCGCTTCCTCGGCTACAAAAGAGGAGATCACAGGCAGTAATTCTCCTGGAGCTTCCACCTGGCCTCGTCGCGATAGTCGAAGCAGTGTCCGCGGTGCGAATGACAACACTGGATCAAGCCCAGGTCATTGGGTGGATTCATCAGCATCCCGGCCCTCAGATAGAAGGCCATTCGATCCGAAGGACAGATGGCCATCCTCAACAGTGTCAGAGCAAGAATCTGTTGGAGATTCTTCCCTTCGAGGTGGACCGTCACCTGCAAAGGGTTTTAGGCCGGGCAGCCGCTTTGGGCCTAGACGAGCAGAGCAACGACCAGCACAAGACGAGAAGACGCTTCAGGAGCAGGAGGAGCAGCTATTCCAGCAAAAACCCTGGATGGCTCATATTAGAGAGGTGAGCATGCTACTTCTGTTTCCCGCCATCAGAGGTTCAGAGTGTTTATTTTGGAAGGAGAGACTGAAGCTTATTATCTTGCGTATAGGCTGAAAACCTACGCAAGAAGCGTGAAGATGAGCTAGACGCGACGCTCTTGCAATTCTCCGCTGCTGCACGAAAAGCCTTGAGGGATCTCGAAGTCCTTGAAGGGGAGCTCACTGCTGTCAACCTGAACCGCAAGCTTCGCAAAGAGCATTTGGATAAATTCAAAGAGACTTTTATCGGAGATCTGGGAGGATATGGTACTGGGGACGTCGCGATGATCTGAAGTGAATCCCCGGTACTTGACCAGCGGCAGTCGGTGTTGTTGTGACTGTATTGTGATCAGACTGACATTGACAATGTAGCGGGTAAAAAACCCTTGAAACACAATTACGAACGGTTTTAATCCTGATACTGCTTTGGGTGTATCGATACATCTGTTTGGCTCGAGCAAGCTATGCTGTTGAGCCTGCAGCGGACTTGCCGACATCGAGCTCCGGCGCGACAGGCCCTTCTGTTATCCGTGTGCATTCTGTCGATTTGACAATTGAGAGTAGAAAGGAATAGAAGTCAACTCTGGCTCAAGGCCGCTACTGCCGAGATCGATTAGAACTGACGAATCTCCGTAGAAGTCGGCTCGACTGGCATTGTGCAGAAGTAGCCCATTTTCTGGATAGCAGCGAAGAGAGCTGTTGTTGATCCTAAGATCTGTGCAGAAGGTAGCAAGTTTCAGCATAGCTTTCCCTCGAAGTGTGGTGCTGGTACGCTAGCTGTCTTCTCCCACCTTGGTGCAATTGAGACCCCCGCCCGGCACCTTCCTGCACAAGTCGCTCTGCAGCGTGATGGAAGTTAGTGCTCAGTGGATATCTTACACGATACGAGAGTCTTGCAAGCCTACCTCCGCAGCATCCCGCTTTGCATCGAATGTGACGTTGCTCGCTGTCGAGTCGGAAGAAGGTGGAATCGATGACAGGACCTTTCTAACTTTGCTAAGTTCGGTCGGCGATAGCGTGTTTGATGACGACGAGGAAGAAGATGCTGATTCCGACATGGTAGTTTATACTGCTTGGATATGCTTTGTTGTGAACGGAAAAGCCACAGGCTTGAAGTCGACCGCTACTGAAACCGAGATCGACCGCTTGCTTCTGCTTCAATCGCATACATTAGTACATACATGTAACCAATACACTGGAAGACCTTCAGCACATATATGTGACTGGTTACATATTCATGAGACGTCTGACGCCGGCGAAGGCGATTTAGAGGCCTCGCTGATCCGAGTGTCCAGCATACTGGCGACTCAGTCGTAACTATAGAAGACATACACTTCGCAAGATGCCTCTCGGGTTGGTTCGCCTCAACGAAAGGTAGGTATGCTAGCAGTACACAGTCCTTTGCGAGACTAACCCTGTTCGAACAGGCGCCAGCGCCCGAATCAGAACATCAGCTTCATCAAGGTCAAGGATGGACCTGAGAAAGAGATAGCGGAAGACATTCTAGAGCGAGTGGCTGCCATAGGTCAGTTCATTCACTCGTTCACTTTGGCTTGCCTTGTAGCTGAACCCGCCCATGCAGTATGGCCTATCATGCGTGACAATGGCTTAGGTGTTATGTCTTTGGAGGACTTCCCACCTAACAGGTTAGGCAATCTGACAGTATCTGCACGGACGAGGCTCCTGAATCCTGACATGTGTATTGTAGAGAGTTCTGGGGCCGGAATTTTAACGCTGGCGAATGCATTCAGCTGGTGCTCAAATCTCCGACAACCGGGTTATGGCTACCGTTTTCTTTTGTGTGCAAGGTGATGCTTCACGAGCTCGCGCATGTAAGCCTTCTTCGACAAGGCACACGTTTGATACGTACTTACGTCGACTGGGAAATCAGATCAAGCAGATGAATCATTCGAAGGCCTTTCATGCGGTTCGCATCGGCTACCATAAGGAATTTGATGGTAGGTTGTAGAATCGTCGTGATTCGGCATACCAACATAACTAATCATACATGTTACAGCTCTAGTCGCACGAGAATATACTGGAGAGGGATTCTGGTCACGAGGGCACACTATATCAGAAGGTCTTACGGCCCCCAGACATTTGTCGGAAGCTGAAATGCCAGACAATTTATGCGGAGGCACTTATCGCAGTGCAAAGAAACCTGAAAAGCGTAAACTGACCTATGCAGAACGCAAAGAAAAGAGAAAGCAGAGACTATTTGGCAAAAGCGAAGGCGAGCAGATTGGAGCGAATGAGGACTTGCGGGCGGCGCTAGAAAAAGGAAAGAGCAGGAAGGCTATAGCAGTCAAACCTCGTGTTGCGCAAAGTAAAAGAGGGAGAGATCTCCGATTGGAAGCCGCTTTGCGAAGGGAAGCGGCCCGCAAAGTTGAATTATCCGCATCAACTTCTTCAAATGTTAAAAGGGAACAAAGCGACGATGATGACGGCAGTAGCGAATATGAAACGGAAGAGGAAGAAGAGACTGTGGATGTCGGCGGAGGCAACAGGATGGTCAGGGTCGCAAGTGAAGGGCAAGATGGCGATGAATGGGCAGAGTTTAAGGACGAGATGAACAGCATGTGTGCTGCTACCTCCCTGAACGGCACAAAGGCGAGCACTTCCATGGCTGGTCCTTCGAGCCAAAAATCTGTCTCGCCAAGAGAAAGTAACAGCAGGTCGAATTCCAAGAAGAGGAAATCTGTTCGCGATTCAACTGAAAGTGAAGATTCAGGTTCTGATGATGTTGTACTCGTCACTTCTCGAAAATCCAATGACGATGAGCATCGCACAATTGATGCGGAGAAGCAAGGGTCAGACGAGGATGAAGATACTCCTCCTCCGCCTCCGCGTAAGTCAGTAAAGCTAGACACCCTTGCGCACAGCAAAGCAGCGAAGCTAGATAAGGATAGAACCAGCAAGTCGTCAGTACGCACTACATATGCAAAAACAGAAGATGAAGACGATGACGACGAAGGTGTGTTACCTCCTCGACTAGCCAAGGTTTCGCAGCCAGCGCCGGTAGAGACCGCTCCAGCAGCAAGTACAGAGGACACGATCACATGTTCGGTTTGCACCATGGTCAATCAGTCTGTTCTTGCGCTATGTGCGGTATGCGGGAATGTCTTGGACAGGTCTCGGACGCCAAACTGGAAGTGCAGATCCACAGCGTGTGTCGGAACAGCTTATTCCGTGAGCCCGATTTCCCTATGTACTGAAAGTCACAGACTAACGATATATTTAGAACTCGAATGATGCTGGTGTTTGTGGATGTTGTGGCCAGCGTTGTCCGGCTTGACCCTGCCACACTATGAGATGGGTGACTTGGCCCCGCAAGCAAGGAAGTATACAATGGTTACAGTAGTTAAGAGTTTGTCAGGTCAGGTAGGCGAAGTTGTTGTTGCTCAGAACCAAGCTCTTTTAACAGGGAGGATCATGAATGCAATGCAGATGCACAATGATTTGTTGAGTCGTGACTTTTGCCATCTGCAAACAACGATCAGCCGAGCTCTTTGCCTCAACCACGCCCATAGTCTTGTGCGAGGTCTCCCCGGTGTGCCCTAGTTCAAGAATTACGATGATAGTGGTGATACGTGATGTTAGAATGCTATGATACAATGCCGCCCATACCTTGATACCTGAAGCGTCCGTCGCTGGCATTATGCTGATGAATTAGCTAATAATGAGTAGAGACCAAAATTATATTTAAAGAATTGTGAACACAACCAAAAATGGCAGAAGAAGTGCGTGCAAACTCGCAAGCGGAGCATAAGAGATTGTAGCTCCACCCGTTGCACGAGTACTAGGCGCAGCGTTATTGGGTCCGGCGGCAAGAGCCGTTGTCATCGCAGGAGTGGCTGAAGTTGTGTTGGCACTCGTGGTGGCATTCGTCGATGTCTGATTAACAGCTGATAGGTCTATGCTTGTCCATGAATTATTGCCCGAGGCAAAGTCGAAGTAGGCGAGGGAGCCATCACCAGTCACTTGTAATAGACTGGTCGTCGAAGCTCCGTATCTTGCACTGGCATTCGACGATGGCGGACCTGGGTATGTCGTTGTGGTATTTGTCTGGCGAACAAGAGACATGTCAGCACATGCCGCATGTACGCCTTCTCATCTGGCTTTACTCACTTTCGCATTGATCACATATGTACCATTTCCACCTTCGGGTACAAAGGCAAATGAAGCTGGAGCAGCTGAAGAATTACTAAGTATAGTGACTGTCTGTCCGTAGGCGTTTGGTAGTGTGCCGAAACTTTGGGATTCGGGTTGCCAATATGCGTAATGAATGACGAAGATGTAACCACTGCCTTCCGGTGCGCCAGGGGTATCCAGGAACTGGATATGATTATTCGAAGCCTGTGAAGCGTTGATCAGCCGGAGCAAGTGAAGGGACTGCAGTTGTGTAAGGATACGCACACCCATTACTGGCTGATAGGTCGTGTTCCCGTCGAAAGGCGCCGAATTGCGAGCTGCGTCGAGCTGCCAGGATATGGTTTCTGATGTAGCAGCTGCCTTTTCTTGGTCAAACGCTATAGCATTCATCGTTCCATTCGAGTAGGCGTATAATACATTTGTGCTGGTAGAGCAGCTGATTAGCTGCAGCTGGCAAATACATGACGAGCTAGAAACTAGCTTACTCATGATCCTGGAAGCGACGAGAGCCCAAAGATAGCACTGTCAGGTATAACTATACATAAGAGTTTTTGCAAAGGGGACCCACGAGTATTGCTGTATAGGATGAGGGGTCCAGCTCGGGGGATATTCGCTGCGTAGACCAGCTTTGATTGACAAAGTCATAGATATAGACAGCGTCTGTGCTGTTGTCTGTTGCGCCGACCACGTATAGGCCATTTGTGAATTGATTCTAGAGGCGAACGTATGATGAACAATTGAATAGTTGGTGAGGATGATCGACCAAAATAGTTGCAGCCACCGTCAGAAGCAAAGACATCAAGGGTGTCAGCAGATAAGTATCGCTCTCTGAAATACAGTTGCACAACCACCCACAACGAAACACTGCGTAGCTGAGCCTGAGAAGTCAGGTCTTCCCGTCTTGTTCGTAAGCGAGACAAAAGCGGAGGGATTGGAAAGGTCGGAGCCCAGCGAGAGGTCGCCATAGGGAGCCCCAAAGACGTAGGCTACATCTCCAGTGCCATCGTATGCTGCACACGGGATAGCCGATACCGACTTGACGGCAGAAGCTGCTGCTGCGAGCAATACCCATCGTTTTGTTTTCTTCGCAGCGACTGCGGCTGGCTGTGATGATGGCATCGTTTCGGTATGGCTTAGATCTTGCAAAGAAAGTGAGATGAATCGGTGTTTTAAATGAGTAAGGCTGGATGTAAGCTGGCCACCGCAGTTTCACGCCTGCGTAATGGCGAGTCCGAGCTCGGGTCTCTCTGCTTGAAAAAGGTGAAAAGAGAACCCGAGCTCTCTTCCCTATCAGTGGAGCGCTACCGCGGGCCGAGATCACCATTATAGTCAGTTTCGTACTCAGCCTTACCAGAGCACTCAACGTTGGAGGAGGGAGGTACAGTTCATCGCGCGAAGTCCAGGTCCTGTTGTCTCGCGGGATATGAATCTTGTATATGCTGCAGTCGGCATTGATGCAATGCTGTCTAATTGTACACCTGTCTAGTCTAGTCTACGAACTCCAAGATATGCTGAGATTGTGTACCAAGTACCATCTACTTGCTGTGAACACTGCCAATCTAGTGGTGATGGAACTCCCCTCGAGCCTGTGCGCTCGCCACCTTCCCTAAGACACTAACCTGATCCGCTACATCCTTCAGCACGTTCAACACTCGAGCGTTGCCTTGTATGAAATGATATGTATGATAGTCCAGCCCTTGCTGTTTCGCAAAGTCTTTGATGAATGCCGATGCTCGGCGCAGATTGTGCCTGGGAAGGCGAGGGAAAAGCTATTGAAATAGTTCCGGTCAATGACCGTTTGCCCTCAGTGCAATAGTGTTCAGTCAAAGACTCACATGATGCGTGACTTGCATATTGAGGCCTCCATGTATCCACTCCATGTACTCAGGGCAGGTCACATCCATGGTCGTCCGAAGCTGTCGAGCAGGGAAAGATTCATACGAACCCATATCCTCTGTAGATTGCGCGAAGTGGGACAGTACAATCTACATACGGTTCACATTAGCTTCATTCCCTTTCCCTTGGTCGACTGTGTATGCAGCTCAGCTTACCTGCACATGCAGTGGACTTGTGACGATAAAGCACAGCAGCAAGAAGCCTATTCTGGTGCCCAGGTCCGGTATGTTTCCCAGAACGCCTTTACCAAACCAAAGCCAGAAGAAAGCTACGCCTGTCAACTCCAAATTCCGATAGAAGCCAGATGGCGCTCTGAAGAGAAGATATATGTAGCTTTCTGCGAAAAGGTTGAATCGTGCCAGCGACATGACAACATAGTATAGCTTGTGCCTGTAGGAGGAAGCACGTCAGATAGCTGTACGTGTACAAACATAACTGGATTTATACTCACTGCATAGATACGAACAGCCGAGATGCTGCGTCGAACAGCAGTGTCCGTCTTTTGTAAGTCGAGTAAAGATTATTGAAGAACTTGGTGGAAATGGCAAAGAAGGGGACATGCTGGATGTCGGGATCATGTTCGACGTGGTTCGTGACGACTGAATAACAGTCTCAAACATTAGACTCGGACCATTCCAACTAGCGGCTTTTACTCACGGTGATGAATATTGTGATTCTGTCATGTCCGATGGAACGTTAGGGTGTCAACTTCCAGTGTCAGCTTCGCAATGCAGGATCAGTGCTTAGATGACGGGAATGCTCACATCGCACCACCATGCACAGCTGAGTCCCCCAAACCAACTCGCTATCAGCGAGCCGATGATCCGGTCGATATGGTAGTCGCCTGCAACTTCCGTGTGACCGGCATCATGAACCACGAAGGTGACTTGGTGCCAGCATGCGCCAAGTAGGGTTGCTGCTAGATAATAGTGCCCTGACGAACAATACAGTATTAGCTTTCGAATTAGATTCCGTGCGTGTCATGATCAGGCTCACATGTACGATTGGCGTGCATGAAGACCCATAGGAAGCCCAGGAACAAGCCGAAATAGCGTATAAATTCAACACGATAATGCCAGAAGGGCCGCGCCTTGTATAGACCTTCATCTTCCAACTTCTGATGCAGAACTTCCCAAGCTTTCGAGATTCTATATTGCTCCGCTGGCTTGATCGATTCTGGTGGACTCGGAGGTTCCAGCTCTTCGGCATCCAGCAGCCTTTGCTCTACGTCCAGCTCTTCTTCCGATCTGAAAGCTTCCAGATCGTGCTTCCAATTCCGTGTTGTGCCTTTATCTCCAGCGTAATCCTCAATGCTGCCAAAAGCTCCCTCTTTGCCGACTTGCACCAGTGGGGTCAAAGGTTTCCATCCAACTTCATCGCTAAAGTCCTTCTCCTCGACACATGCGATGATATAGTGCCTCATGACGCGCTCAATGGTGTCCTTGCAATGGTAGGCTTCTATTTCATTCGCTGCATCGCGCCCTACGAAATGCAGGATTGCGAGGTGGCCGCCCGGATGGCGACTGAGCCAGCTGTTGAGCCGATATATCTTGCGACGGTGCAGGACGAGGACGTGTCCTCGGGAGATGAGGTGCCGGACCTCATGACGAGAGAGAGCAGTCTTCGGAGAACTCCCTGCACTGGCTACTTGTGCATCCTCCATTGCATGCAGCGATGCTTCACGCAGGCTTAAGGGGAGAGCAGAGAGCAACGCGCTGCAGTCGGTCTCGAGCCGCACAGTCGTTGGTGGCGACACAATTTCCGCCATACCACGAAAACTGGTGCGCAGGGCAGAGCCAGACTATTGCGATTGAATAGCATCTGAACTGGCAATTCCTGGCGTCGTCCTCTGCTCCACGGACACAGCACGGTGTACTGAATGCAACTCGAATGCCTTTCCAAGATGTTCACGTGTTTTCAAGCTGTGGTTAACGATTACAGGTGTACATGTGCTGAACTACTATTTGCCTATTCATCATCTTCATCATCAATAGCAATCTCATCATCATTTGCCTGTTCTGCCACTTGCACTGCTTGTTCAGCCTGTGCAGCCGCTTGCTGTTCCTGCAAAGTTTTGACACGTTCCTTCGCACTGCAAGCACAGATGCAGGGTGTCAGTTCCCATTCCCTACTTGTGAAAGTTTTACTCTGCACTCACGGAACGAAGGACATCGTTGGTCGGTCGCCGCTAGCCTCGAGTGCCGCCATGGCATTAGCGGCCGCCCCTGTCGTTGCGTTAGCGATGCCATCTGCCTTGCCATCGGTAGCACCAGAACGAGCGGCTGCCGCACGCGCAGCAAGGTAGCCGGTTGAGGTGTTGAACTATATCATGATATTTAGTACTCTGCAGATCGAGCTTATGAAGAAGTTGCGACCTACTGAAGCTTGAACCGCACGCTTGATGCGAAGCATTTCTCTGAAGGTATCTTCGCTTCCTGTCTCGATCTCGAAAGCATTCCATGCCGCCCAGTATTTGGCACCTGCATCGATGCGAGGATCGCAGCTGAACAAGAAAAGGAGGAGGTTAGCAACTGTCTGAGGCTTCCGATGATGTGTGTCTTATCAACTGACAATTGCGAACCATGAGCATAGATAGCTCTCGCTCGGTCGATTTCGCCCAATTTGCGCTCCATAGCTGCAAACCGTAGACACATTTCTGCAGTTTGCTTGTCTGGCAGAACTTCGATAGCTTTTTCGTATACTGCCCTCGTTGACGGGAGGCCGAAGTTACTGGTTGTTTTAGCAACAAGAACTTCGTACATCTTGTTAAGAACGAGATTGCGTCAGCCAAAGGCGAAAATATAATCAACGTGAATGTGTTCTTACCTCGAACCGGTCTTGAGCTTCTACTGCTTCAGTAGCGCGCCTATATATGTTCATCGCTCGTCTAGCCAGTCCATGCTCTTCTTCGAATGTTCCGTACATCAAATACAGAGGCTTGGCGTACTTCGGTGGGCATTCTTCAAGCGCCTGTTCGAACAAATCACGAGTTCGCTCAATCTTGCTACCTCCATATCGCTTCGTGAACTTGATCAAAAAGATGTTCCACAACTCGAAAGCAATAGGGTAGCCAAAGAGTGAAATACCTCGCTCGTAGATCTTGAATGATTCCTCGAAATATTGATTCTCCTCCAAGAAGTTTGCATAGTTGATGACGGTTTGTGCATTTGCAATCTTCAACTCGAATATCCGGTCGTAGACCACTTTCGTAGTCTCAACAGATCCGATAGACTCTTCTAGGTCGACATAGAAACTCCACAGCTTGAGCGACTTGATGAGACGCTGCTGCGCGCTGAGATTGTCGTCGTGATATGCAATCGAATTAAGCTTCCGCTTGTCATAGCTAGACATGTTGGTAGCGCGTTGCATGACCTTGATAGCCTCATCGTAATTCTCATTGCGCACTTCCATCTCTGCCCATTCGCACCACACTTCCGCGAGATCATCCACGCGCTTAAAGTTCACCTTGATTGCCTTCCCGAAGACCTTTCGAGCGGCTTCCACGTCTCGTTCAGCACGGTCTTCAGGATCAGGGGCTGAACCACCTTCCTCGAAGAACTTGGCGTAGTTGACGAAAAGACGATGCAGACTACCAACTGCCTTGCGAGGATTGATAGTATTGATGGCAGACTCGTATGTATTTTGGATCTACAAACGGACATCAGCTCGGGTGAGTGCGACTTGTTTTGAGCGTGGAGGCTTACCTCGTCATCGTCGGTACCCCATAAGGCAATACGCTTTTCCCACTCCTGTACATCATTCGGGTTGCGTCGCAGCAAGACATCATTCACCAAGAACGGCCGCCTGTCCATGAGAGCTTCAAAGTCCTTCATTTGTTGATCCAGCTCTGCCTCTGTCTCTTTCGCCTCGTCACTTCCTTCTTCTTCCTCGGCAACAGCGTCCATCAATGCTGAAATGGAACTCTCATAGAATTCGGCATATGTGTCAAAGACCTGTGTAAAATCTCGTACTGTCATAACTGACGCCATACCCTCCTCGAAAATACTTCTTGCCTTGTCGAAATCGCCCATCTTGATCCAATATGTAGCAAGACCGTTCCATATGCGTCCAGCTTGATCTTTGTAAACAGCAAGACCATCTCGCCTGATGATATCTTCTACATCCAGCTTCTTTAGATCCGTCGGATCGAGGTACTCTTCCGCTTCTCTACGTGCTGCCATTTCCCCTGTAGCACGAGCCTCTATTCTCCGTTCTCCATCAGCAATGCTAGTTGGAGGTCCAGCAAAGCGAATGAGACCATCCACTGTTTCTCCACCTCCATTCGCCAGTTCCTTTTGCTGCTCCTCGAACTCTTGTTGCCGTTTGTTGAGCTCAACTTCTTCTCGCTCCGCTCTGAGCACGCGCAACTCCATCAATTCTGAAGCCTCCTCATCAGTGATACCAATGTCTTCGGCATAATTCTCCACTATGTCTAGCCAGTCCACAAGGAGATTATACGGACCTTTGCCGTTTGGACTCTTGTAGGTCCCTTCACTTGCTAATCTCGTCAGACGCAACAGAAGCTTGGCTGCTTCTAGCGGCCTTGCAGTGCCAGCTGGATTGCCAGCAAGCAAGAGTTTGACATAATGTTCGGTCAAAGAGACATCGACCTTGATATATCGACGGAAGATATAGCTTGAGACCGTTGGTACCGCGACTTCTTGAGCGTACTTTAGGTATAAGCGCCAGATTCGCTCGTGCAAAGGTTTGGCGAGAACGCGAAGGGATCGATCAAAAGACCGTCTTGCGTGGGTATGAATGAGGAAAGAAGGACAAGCGGGATGGAGGAAGATGTTGAGGTAGTTGAGCCATATTCTAGGCATCTGTGAGGAAGAAGAGAGACTGTAAGTATGTGTCCCTTGAGCAAAGCTATAATTGTTTCTAGTCTCACTCGTGGCAGCCACATTAATGCTCGCTCAAAGGTGCCAGCGAGCGACCTCCACTCTTCTGCGCCCATTACGCCGTCTAGGCCGCCTTCATATTGAGCATCAACATCACGCTCGTTCTCTGTGAGCTCCTCGCCAATCTCGCCTGTCTCTGGGTCTTTCACTCCTTCGTTCAAATATTTGAGCATCAATTCGGTTCCGCCGACTTCATCGGAGTCCTCTGCACTGCCGCGTTTCTTCTTGGGCGCCTTCAGGTTGACCTTTCGTTTTGGTTTACCTAGAACATAGCTGCTCCTCATTTCTAGATATTGCTTCCACAGCTTGTAGCTTGTCGGGAAAAGCGCTAAAGCACGCTCGTACAGATCCGTCAACCGTTGCAGACCTTTCCTCCCCGCTGCAGTCGACAGCCTGGTCCCTAATAAAGCAAGCTCTTCATCACTTGCTGTACCTCTTGCATCCAGTTCTGCTTGAAGCACGCTAGCTTCGACGTTGCTAATGTAGTGGATCCATCTTGTGAAATTGGATGCCCCAGACCGTATGAGGTCGAGCTCGAGAGCCAGCTCGGTCAAAGGCACCAGATCCGGCGTCGTCAAGACTGACGGGATGGGAACCGTGAGTGGGAAATGTCCCGACAACGAAGTCGCCATTTCGCCTTTTTGGAGCAGAGTGTTTGACTGGATCCAACAAGCAGATCGCATTCTCGAGTTTGAAGGCCGCTCTGAGAAGGAGATCGAGGTTGCTGGAGAGCCACTCGGCGACTCGACGGCGACAAGCTAAGCAGGCATACGTGGGTACGATGGACATCTCTGTGACTGGATATCAGGGCTGAGGACACGCTGCATTGCTGCCGCCCTCGCTTCTGGCTGGTTCAGCTTTCAGCTCGCTTGTAGACCACTTTCGCTGGCAACAATGTTGGGCAAGGTACGCAAAGGATCTCTGCAATGCTCATGGGTCGTTCTTGCTGACTCCGACCACAGGTGATGCACTACACTCTCGATGCCATCTTGATATCTACTGTTCTCGCGGGAGTTCGACGCGCAACTGGACTCACGTGCGTCTCCATCCCACGAGGGCTGCAAGCAGGATGCCGGACTGCTACAGGCGCGATGTAACACAGCTCAGGCTAATCTTCCAACTATTCTTTCATTTGTACTGCTTGGAATGCAGTGCAAAGACCAATTCTACCAAAAGCAACGATGTCAATTCATTCTTGAAAAGCTACCTAGAGTAAGTGTGAAACGCCCTCCAGATGTTCAAGTTCCGCCGTGCGAGGCTCGCTGATACCCTCGATACCGTACTCTCAGCATCGGAGAATGGGTCTTCGATGCATCAGTAGTCATGCTTTCGCGGTCAAGCTATTTCGAGCGCAAACGATAAGGTCTGGTTGATGCTAGGTATGGGTCATAGTTCTGCGGGTAGTCTGCGGTTCTTTATACGCAGAATCTGTTTAGTCGGGATTGTGAGTACCGATGGATGTTGTCGCGTTCTTTATCTGTCTCTACCGATACATGGATTACAACGGCTTGTACTCAGCCACTCCAGTATGTTACTGCTACACTTGCGGAGATGCTCTTAGCCCAGGAAGTTGAAGGCGAAGAAATGAAGGACTACACTCGCAAAGGCGAAGTCGGCGAACGCTCTGTATGCAACAATGTGCCTTTTAGCTGCAGAGTACACGTCCATGAGAGCTGCCTGCCTACCTTTCTGGAGAGACAGTTGGGAATGTCGACTTGTTCTCTGGATTCGCTTGACATCGGAGGTTTGCCAATAAAACAAACTGCCCAACGCATGCTGAGAAGCTGTATTGATAATGCAAGGTTCAGCGTCACTGATGGACATCCTATGCCATGAAGCGTGACTTACGCTCCGAGGAACGAATTGAATGGGAAGTTGGTGACCAGCAAGCAGTATGCAAAGCAAGCAATTCCAGAGAGCATAGTGAAGACCATGAAGCTGTCGATGAGTCTCAGGCGTGCTGGTGTATCAGTCTTGTAGGCTTGCCATGACTGCGCGATTGCTTTGGCCGCCGACTGCGACACTTTGGCAGGAGATACGGACGTCGCGACTGGAGTTGCGCCAGCTGGCTTGCGGGGTACACTTTTGGGAGCCATCTGCGTGCGTGAATGGTGCCAGTTGCTGGGATGATGCTTGTCGAGGCGAAACTGACCTGCATGATGGCTGCTCCGCCTCGTGAGAGCGTGATCTGGAATTTCACCAGAGAGCAGCTCTCGCTTCTGCCTATCGAAACAGTGATACTCAAACGACTGCGGAGACTACGATGGCAGCCTCAACATCGTCAACGTCAAGACTGCTAAGCTCGTGCACTTGCGCAATCAGAAGGAGCGCTTTCCGCATCCAGCGCAGCCAGATCCACACACGGCCTCGTCTGCCTTACGATATCGAGAACGGCGTGCAGCCTTTTCTATCTGCAGAAGCAGTCAAGGGCACAGCGATAGAATGGCAGCAGGGACAGCTCAGCAGACTCAACGATCTCGTCAGAGGTGAGCCCTCGTGCTTGCTCGCTTCGTGCGAAGCGAAGCTCTGAGGAAAAGGCCACAAGCTGATCGCATACTTGCACCTTTTTTGCCTTCTTGTTCGTGCGGATGGCTAGGCACCCAGCACGAGAACAAGAGCGTGGCACAGACTGTAGTTGACGCTGCCAAATCACCGAGTGATGCTTTGATCTTCGGCCACGCTTCCGAAGCCCTCAACAATGGCTACTTTCTGTCCTGCCTCGTGAGTGCTCTCGAGGCCGCAGAGGTCTAACGTATCTGCAGGCGCCTGAATGCGAGATGCAATCAACTGAGACCAATCAAACCGCCCTCGTATACCTGCAGACACCCTCGCAAACGCATGACAAGTCATTAGAGAAGAGCCCAATGCAAGAAGCTCTGTCAAACAATTTCGGCTCTCCTACTTCGTTCATCAGCCATTTTTCGTCCTATGCTATGGGCATGTTCGGAACAGGCTACGTCTGGCTTGTCATGGACTCTGTGGACAATCTCGCAGTAGTAGGCACATATGGTGCTGGAACCGTTTTGGTCCAAGGCACTGTCCTACCTGAAAAAGCACACGAGCTTGATTCTCTGGCCGGTGCTGTAGCTCCCCCCTCATCCACCCAGTCTGTCTCCTCAAGCGGAGCAACTCTCCCAGGTCAAAGCCGCTCATACCACTCTTCCTCTACAATCAAAGCCATGGCCGACTTCCCCGACCGTGCCGAGCCGTCTTCGCCATACGATTACGTGGGAGGTTTGGGATCAAGCCCAAGTGCTACAGCCCCCGAAAGGCGATCTGATCAGGATCGTTTCAAATCTATCCACCCTCTTTTGTGCTTAAGTCTACATCCTCACGTCTACATTCCCAACTATGGCATCTGCGGAAAGGAAGAGTACATCCGAAATTTCTGGGGCAACGTTGATTGGGAGCTTTGCTACAAGAGATACTCGAAGGTGCAAGCTTCTTCTTTCAGACGATAAAGCAAATACATGTCAAATTGTCAGCGTGTCATTCACGAGCCTGCGTAAGATGATATGCACAGTCACTTGTATGTCGTTAGAATCACTATACCCTGAAACGTATCTGTCTACATGGAAATGAAACAACAGCTTGGATAACTTACTGAACGGTAATAACTCTAAAGATATTCTTAATCGCCTTTCGAAGCAACTGGACTAGCAGTGCCTTGCATCTGACGAAGGTAGCTTTCTTTATTATCCTTCATCCATGATTTGATTTCTCGTTCACTTGCCACTTTTCCTGTGCTTGCTATACTTCGCTGTGCAGCTCGCCTTAGCATTTCGTTTTGTTGACGCTCTTCCTGTTTGGAGTTAGCTTAGATTGTTAGAGAAAGCATTGGCCCCTGAGTGTGCATTCAGAAGGCGTGTACGTACACGCTCATATGCTATCAGGTAGTGATCTGCCCAAGTCACAAGCTTGAAGCGGACGGATGCAACATGGGTCTTAGTGGATGCTTGCCTCCCAAACAAAGTCGATAAACTCACGCCGAAGATGGTAAAACCAGAAACGACGAAAGCTTTGCCTGCTAGCGTCTGCCGGCGAAATAAAGGCCATGTGTGATGCAGGGTGGTTGTGAAGATCAGCCCATAACTGCAAGCAACAATGTCAACATTCCGGCTGAGATCCACACTGATGGCAGCGTTAGATAGTTTCACGAACAGTGTCCACCGCACAGCGCCCTGTAGAAGCAACAATCAGCCATCATGGTCGTATATCATTGTAGCTGGTCCGACGTGATCGAGGTAGGACCGGCAAGCTCTACGGTCTTCACGCACTTCAGTAGCTCCCCACATCTGGAGGTCATAAGCTTCTTGCTGCCTTCGTTTCCGGTCTGGATCCATCTTGTCGGCTTCAACGACTTGCAAGTAATTTACATGCAGTCAGACAATTGCCAAGGTGCAAACTTTCGGAGAGAACGAGACCGGCAGAACTGGATCGGACGAGGACAGGTGTACTGACGAAGAGCCGAGTGCGCGATGATGTAGCATTGTATGAGTCAAGTCAGTAGGCTTCTATGAAGACCCGGGCAGCTTGACGGTTACAGCCATGCTGTCGATCATCGCGGCTGTCGCTCAATTTATGAGACCGCTTGAAGCCAATGAAGAACTATAACTGCATTGCATACGAATAGCGACAGGGCTCGTGGATGACTGTCCTCGACAATCTCTCCTTCCAGGAGAACTCGTCTGTCTATTACTGTAGCCGAAAGCCGGAAAGCAAGAAAGTCGATGGTGTGGCTGCGAACCGTTTTAGCTGTTGAAGTGAAGGTATCGAAGAGCGAGATTAGCTTGCAAGCTCGACTAGCAAAGCCGAAGAGGGTCACTCACAATGGCTTGTCCGAGTCGGGCGTCTTGTCGACGACTGTGTCGAATGCGTTATTGGCAGTCAGTCTACACCATTCACGATAATTGGGAGAGCAGCCATAGGCTCGCTCACAGTATTCGCGGACGACTGGGATCCGGTCGAGGATGTCGCTCTTGAATTTAGGGCTGATAGTTCGCATGCAGATCAGCATCTGACATGCAGCTTCGTGCAGCAAAAGGAGCTCTCTCACATGTCAGAGGCGAAAAGCAAGACTGCAGCTCCGGCTCCAATTCCCCAGACACCGAGGATGGGCACCCATCTTGCCATGACTGACGGTGTCATCGTTCCCATGCTGACACGAGGTGCCTTGAGCTGGGGTGCGAAGCGTGTTTCTCTGTTGGAATTGCAGCGCATACTGTCAGTCACCTCGACCTGGATGCTTCTCCCTCGTCGATTTGGCTGGCGCAGTGAGCCGGCCAGTCGATGTTGGAGCCGTGTTCATGGCACAACTCACGGCTTGATGCTGCGAGACATGTTGTATTGAATACTGTGTCTTGGTAGAAGCAGTCGGTCTGGCTTTGTCCGAGGGCGTGTCGGTCTGCAAAAAAGCAGAAGAAGGAAAGCCGCACCTGGTTGACCTGCGTGCAACTCGCGCTCGCTGGCCACAGCGGCCAGATGACCACGGCAGGCAATGCAGCACCAGCAGTGAGTGCATGTCGCCTGCATTGGAGCTCTTTCACTTGCTGAGTGGAATCTCGCTCCCAGTGGAGGACGTTCAGCTTCTTTCATGCTCAGACTGTCAGTGCACGCCTCGAGCCAGGTGCCACGCCAGAGGTGTTCAAGGTGATTCAGTAGCTCTCGAGCAGCCCAGTTGGAAACATGAGCTGACTGAACGTCCATTGCCATTCAGTCTGCGCCCGAAATCTCCACAATAACAGCAGGCCAAGGTGTCGTCGTTGTTGCCGACATCCATGGACAAGTGCACGTCTGCGATCCGGACTTTGATGTGACAAGGAGCTGGATAGCGCATGTCAATGGACGAGTCACTCATATGAAATTGGCCGGAGCCAAGGCGATTCTCGTTACTATTGGGGTGATTATCGCTGCTTTGCTAGCCATGCTTCCTCAATGCTGATCGATCCCCTACCTACAGGAAGAAGAAGCATCACCGCACCCGATACTAAAAGTATGGAATATCCGCCATGATGACAAGAAGTCCGGTACACCACGCTTGCTGGCTTCCGGTCGGATTCAGCATGTCAACTCAAACAGATCACACCCTGTCTCGACCTTCGCAATGACGGCGACTCTCTCCTTGATAGCCATAGCTTATGCTGATGGGACAGTCCTTGTACTGCGTCAGCTGGATCAGTACATCCAGTCGGCAGGTTCTTCGACCTTCACTTCAGCCTCTGCAGCCAATACGCCAGCTGGTATACCCAAACCGAAACTAGTACATTCCTCCCCGTCGGATCCTGTTACTGGGCTAGGCTTCCATGTCGCAACAGCAGGAGCATCGACATATCGAAATACCATTACAAACCCTATGACAAGATCAAGTGCTGCTACTGGACCGGCTGCTTCGGGGAATGTCACGCTGTTCATTGTCACTACGCATCAAATCTTATCGTATAGCATGTCGCCAAATGGAAAAGCCCTGCCCGGATCGCCATCCCATGCAACCGTGATGGATGATGTTGGGGCAGCACTAGGATGTACGACCATGCTACCAAGTGGAGAGATAGTATTGGCGAAGGATGAGGCCATCTTCGTGTATGGCACTGAAGGAAGAGGGCAATCGTACTTTTACGAGGGCTCCAAATCAGCAGTCACTTCATACATGAATTACCTCGTCATCACATCCCCGCCATTCATGCCCAGTGCATCCTCGCAGTCCGCGACCGTACGCAACTTCGTCCGGGATCAGCGCTCAGCTACTGCAACGCCATCCTACGACACTTCGACCGACATATCGAAAGTCACCATCTTTGATCCCGAGAATAAGTTTGTTGCTTACTCTGGAGCTTTCACTGAAGGTGTACGAGAAGTCTTCTGCGAGTGGGGTGACATCTTTGTTCTTACGAATGACAGTAAGCTACATCGTCTAGTCGAGCGGCCAACGATGGAAAAGCTTGGCGTGCTGTTCTCGAAGAACTTATGTAAGTCAAGTGCCGACGCTGTGAACGTGAGAGGAAGCTGACATACTCTTGAAAGACCTTCTTGCTGTCGGACTTGCTCGGTCAAGCGGGCTAGAAGAAAGCGAAATTGCTGAAATTTACCGGAAATATGGCGATCATTTGTACCAAAAGGGGGATTTTGACGGCGCTATGCAGCAATTCATCAAGACTATTGGAGGTGTTCAACCAAGCTATGTTATCCGGAAGTTCCTCGATGGCCAACGTATAAACAACCTTACTTCGTACTTGCAAGAATTACACGAACAAGGCGTTGCAAATTCAGACATAACTACGCTCCTACTCAATTGCTACGCGAAGTTGAAGGACACCGAAAAGTTGAATGCTTTCATCAAGGCCTCGACTCCACGTCCGAACGGTGAACTTCCGTTCGATCTCGAAACTGCCATCAACGTATGCAGACAAGCAGGATACTATGAACATGCAGTATACCTTGCGAAGACGTACAATCAACCTGAAGAATACTTGCGCATACAAATTGAAGATAGGGAGGAATGGAAAGATGCTGTCATTTACATTCGTACGCTCGGTCATGAAGCCGCAGAGACGAACCTTAAAAAATATGGCAAGACATTACTTGCTAATCTACCGGAAGAGACGACAGATCTACTTATCGATCTGTGTTGCGGTACATTGGATAGGCCTACCCTGCACGAGACTGCCATCTTGCCAGACGCACCGGACAAACCAACTAAATCATCCTATCTCTCCTACTTGGCCCTCAACAAGCCGTCCTCGCCAGCTCCAAAGCCCCCAGGCACCGACCGCGGGAAGACAGACTCGCCAGTCCACGATGCCACAACAGGGGGCGCAAGAGCTAAGCGAGAGCGGCAGGCAAGCAGTCTAACGAATACAGACAGTGACGCGATGAAGGACACTACGACAACGGCCCAAGCTACGTCTGCAGTCAAGAGCGAAGACCTCCCTGCAATCAGGCAGTTTTTCGTCCATTTCATCGATCGTCCGACGCAGTTCATCCGTTTCTTGGAAACACTGGCTGAAAGACGGTGGAGTGGAGAGGAAGCCGGGGATGACGCGGATGACCAAAGTCCAGAAGCATTACTACCTCATCAGCGCGAGGGTGAGATGAAGCAGCGCGAGCAAGAGGCTGTATGGAATACCCTTATAGACCTGTACTTGTCACAGGCAAATTCCGCCGACACTGCTGAATCAGAAAAGCAAGCCTTGAGGTCGAAAGCACTCAAGCTCTTGCGCGAACAAGACCAAGAGAAGCCAATTGACCTGACACAGGCTTTGCTTGTGTGCACAACTAGCCATTTTACTCATGGTATTCTGGTCATCTACGAAAGGCTGGAGATGTACGAAGATATACTGCGTTTCTGGATGAGTCAGGAAGAAGAAGCTGTTGAAGAGGAGACTGAAAGTGGGTCGAAAGTTACTAATTGGCAACGTATCATCAACGCTCTCGATAAATATGGACCGGAACATCATGAACTTTACCCGCTGGTATTGAAATACCTCACCTCGTCTGCGGCTCTACTTTCGAAGCATCGGGTCGATCTAATGCAGATACTTGACTATGTTAGCAAGGAGAAGATCATGCCGCCTATTGCTGTCGTGCAAGCTCTCAGTAAGAGTGGAGTTGCGACAGTGGGTATGGTCAAAGAATACCTGCGGAAACAGATCGTCAGCGAGGAAGAGGAAATGGATGCTGTGAGCGGGACAAATCGGCATGTGTTTCTTGTTGTAAAAGTCACTAACATAGGCTCAACCAAACAGGATCGATCTCTGACTGAATCATATCGAACGGATCTGGTACGTAAAGAGCAGGAAATTAAAGAACTTTCCGACCCGAACGCACCCCGGATCTTCCAAGTTACACGATGCAGTGCATGCGGAGGCTCACTTGATCTACCAGCTGTGCATTTCATGTGCCGACATTCGTATCATCAACGATGTCTGGCAGACAATGAAGCTTCTTGCCCTACTTGTGCTGCTTCTCAAGGGGTAGTCAAAGAGATCAGAGCCAACAATGAGAGTCTGAGAGATAGACATGATCTATTCTTGACTGAGTTGGAGGACGATTCGATGGATGGTGGTGATAGATTCGAAACGATCGTCCAGGCTTTCAGCAGGGGGTTGTTGAGACCGAGCGAAGAGTAGGGTGGCAGGTGAGATGGACTAGATCAGCACGAGTCAAGACAGCAGCCAGTGTAGCTATAGTTGGAGTGCCTGTATTGTAACGTGACAAATAGAAGAAGATTTTTAGCTACATGCCGAATGGCGAAGATCTTTCTCTAAGGTGCCACCCCAAGTGACCCCTGGTACAGTCCGGTCTGTACGACTGAGCGAACGATCAGACTGGATTGAAACATGATACACGGTTTGTCTCTACGTGTACAACAGAAGTTAGAACAGCTCGTAGATAGCTGTCTCCAATTGAAGCTATCATGAGCGAATTCGGGACAACTAGCTAGGATACAGTGGGATCGACCGAGCTTCCGGGAGATAAGAAGAAGAAGACATCGTGGCCGAGAATGGATCTTCTCTACGAGAAAATAGCCTGAGAAGGGTGGAGGTGGACTGTGCTGTACTGCCTGTTCTTGCCAGACAATAGCGTAATTCGGGGTAATCGACGGTTATGATGTATTGCCGAGTGGAAATGAGTAGGCGTCTTGCAAAGTGGGCAGCAGTCGATGCCTGCCGGTTCAGGAGATGCGCAGGAAGGAGTAGTTGGCGAATTGCAGGATTGAAACACCTCCTTCTCGAAGAGTTGCCGATGCTCCGGATCAATTACTGGGCGAAGTACCAGTTCCGCCAAACATTCCTTTGAACCAACCGCCCCAAGTCTCTTTGCCTGAGGAAGTAGTCTTTGCGCTCTCAGGATTCAATTCCTTCTCGATTTCAATGACGACAAGCTGGAATGCGTTGGCTACATTGTCGTTGTGTTTGGCTGATGCTTCTGTGAATGCGCACCCGAACTTGGCTGCTAGTGCTTCACCTTCGGCTCGCTTGACCGTTCTGAATGGGAAGACGGCAAGTTAGTTTTATCAAAGTAATTGTACTTTACCTGCAATGAAGCTGGGGCTTCAAAGTGGAGAACGAAGCTGACACCCACCTCTGCACCTCGAGATCGGACTTGTTGCCCACAATGCACAAGGGCACCTTCTCTACGGATGAATACGACAGGATTTTATCCCTGATGATGGGCACCATCTCAAAAGAAGCTCGGGATGCGACAGAGAAGACGATGATATATCCATTCACTCCGATCGCGTACTTGGGGTTGAGGATGGAGAACTCATCGTGACCGGCTGTATCTTGAATCTCGAGCAGGTATTCCTTGCCCTTGTACTTGAACTCTTTGCTGAACTGCTCTTCGATAGTAGGGTAATATGAATCTACGAAATGCTCATCGCAGAACTGGACTGCCAAACTCGACTTTCCTACGCTTCGCGAGCCGAGGAGGGCAATCTTGCGCTGTCGAGGAGGGACCGGTCGTCCAGAGGGTGTTGTGTTGCTTGAAGTGCCTAGCGGTGCTGGTCTGTAGAGCATCACCGATGGCTTGTGGTCAGCCACGGACATCAAGTTGATGCTTTGATGCATCCATCCATCGTACTGTCCCCTGTAGCCGCCCATCAAACCAGCGTATCGACAGTGGACTGCAACCCTGGGCGCCGAGGCAATGCAGGCGGTCAGCTCACCTGTCCTTGGGCATCGTGGATGTTGCTGTGTAGGTATCGAGGCGATGCTTTTGCAGATGGAGTCGGTTGGGGTGTGTCAGAACAGCATCACCTCTATGCTGCTGGCCTTTATCGCCTCGCAGGGCTCTCATCAAAGGCAGACCCGGCATTTATCCCTGAAAACATGCACAAATACAGGCTGCATGGCATAAGACGCTACATGAGAAGGACTGTCTGTCCCATATCTGCATGATCGTCTTTGCATCTCATCCACTTTCCATTGCCATGTTAACCGGCTCTCTTCGAGTGATCGCAGCTCTTGACCGCTCCAAGACGAAAGTCACAGACGAGATAGGAATAGGATAGGAAAGTTGGGCCATTTTGTCAGAACTGGGACATACTTCACACCAGAAGAGGCATCCACCCGTTCCAAAGTATCCAGCTACCAAACATGGCCTTTCGAAGACAGCCTGGCGTAGCGACGTCTACCTCGGCTATCCGGTGAGCTTGTCCGGGCACGAGGTTAACTGGTGGAAAGAGAGCTTTTGACTGACTAGAGCTATGGTTGACTGGACTACAGTCAAGGAATCGATGTTGACTCTCTGGTGAGCGTGCCGCCGGTTCCAGCAGGTCTGCCTTGCCTACATTACTCACTGACGACCGGAAATCTGCCTGTACATTTCTATTCGAATACATCCTATAACAGTCAAAATACATCTCACAAGAAGTCAAATCCATCTCCCTTCCCATCGAAGTAAAGCAATTCAAGTTTGGACAATCGTAGGTTCAGGTTGTTGTCAACTTTCTCCCCACATGTCATCAACCGATACCGGGGGGGGGCTCCGGCTTCTCGAATTCGGCATAACCTGTCCGGAATACGACTGATTGAATGCCTCCCATCCTTTGCGTAGGAATCCCACCTACTTCATCACCGACTCTCAAGGTATCAAGTATGTAATGCGGAAGAAGCCCCCTGGAAAACTCATCTCCAAGACTGCTCACGCTGTGGAGAGAGAATACCGGATCATCAAGGCTGTAGGCGAGCACACAGATGTTCCCGTGCCGAAAGTATACTGCTTGTAGGTCACTTCACCCTCACGTTGCTCGAATTGTCTCAAGCCACCCTTTCCTTGTGACCTTAGGTGCACCGACAACGATGTCATTGGAACCCCGTTCTACATCATGGAATTCGTAGAAGGGCGTATCTTCGCCGATATCAGAATGCCAGAGCTATCAACATACGAAGAAAAGAAATCAGCCTGGAGAAGCGCGATTGAGACACTTGCGGCACTACATACAGTGGATCCTCTGAAGATAGGTCTGAGTGACTATGGCTCGCATAGCGATTTCTACCCTCGTCAGATCAAATCATTGTCGAGAGTTTCCAAAGCTCAAGCTAGTGCTAAGAATGATGAGGGTGAAAGTGTAGATGAAATCCCTAACATAGATAGACTTGTCAAATGGTACTCTAGTCACTGCCCAAAGGGAGAATTGACGATTGTTCATGGTGACTTCAAGATCGATAATTTTGTAGGTCTCCGCAGTTTTCAGGGTGGAGTACAGCCTGAATAGCATAAACGGACAGTCCTAATGCTTCTTCTTCGCATCCTCTAGATCTTCCATCCCACTGAGCCACGCGTTATCGCCGTTCTAGACTGGGAATTATCGACCCTTGTAGGCAGACATCCCCCCATACCGATGTAGTCGTACGGAGCTCATGCTAAGCTTTCGATCTCAGGGACACCCTTTGTCAGATTTGGCAAATTTAATGCAACCATACGACATACCCTACACAGGACTAGAAGACTCGATCCTCATGGGTGTCAAGGACTTACCCGAGTCCGAAGGCAAAGTACCGCCCGTGGAAGAGCTGCTTCAGCTCTACTGCAAGTCCGTCGGTCGAAAGTATCCTGTCGACAAATGGCGTGTGGCAGTGTCCTTCTCTGCATTCCGCGTGAGTCTCGCGGGTATTCCTACAGACTGCGATGTTCTTTCAGTCGATATCTGAAAACACTATGTACTAACATTTCGCTCGTCACAGCTCGCTGTCATTATACAGGGCATCGCTGCAAGAGTAGTGATGAAGCAAGCCAGCTCAGAAGAGGCGAAGGAAGTAGCAAGAGGATATAAACCGCTTGGTAGATTAGCAACGAGGATAGCGGAAGAGGAGGACGCACAGAGTCAAGCTCCGATGAAGGCAAAATTGTAACTGAAGTCTAGTAGTTTTGGCAAGTCACGGCTTCATATATTCTATTGGATTTAGATGTGCAGAAAACAAGGCCACAGGGCTAATGCAGGCCTCACGCACCGGCTCTACAGGTAATTGACAGCAGCATCTGACCATTTCGGTGCTTCCGCTTTCATCCTCTTGCTACGAGGGTGAGAGCATTCAGAGCATCCAGAGCACTCTCGAGCACACCTTTCATATATAAGAAAATTCCTGCTGGGTCTATTTGAAGTGTTTGTCCCAGTCACTTGAGTATACCGGCAATTTCGCATTGGCGAGCTCGTAGTCCGCAGTATCTGCGGCACAAGGCATGTTTTTGGTATGATGAATGAAATGGAAGATAACGACGGACCCGTATACAGCCATGCCGTCGAGAACGATGAAGAGTATCTCATTGGTGAGTATGGGACCATATTGAACCTCTATCGAAGTACCCGGAGTGGATGAGCAGCTACCTTAAGTCGCATGTAAGCCGGCTCGGGCGACTCCCAATAGTCCCCTCGTTATGAGGACCAGTCAGTATTGAACGCAGACCATAATCTACCACCCCACTGTGTGTAAATGCGAATTACCGATGACCCACTAAGCCGTCGAGTACACCAGGAGTAAATTGCAGCGTTGCTGGAAAACACTCACACCATGAACTCGTCAATGGTACGAAAGCGTGATAGTAAAGATCAGGAAGAGCAGCTTTGCTCTTATAGCTTGTACCAGGTGAGCAAGGGCAGAGAGTCTGAACAGGTCTGTGAAGACGATGGCGACCCATTCTGTGACATTGTAGCCATAGAACCTGTAGGTGATTTATTTGGTAAAGAGACTGATGGAATTGATGACTGGGTTGACCAGCAGACCTAATGAATGTTCAAGTGGAGTTCCAGCAGACGTGCTGGCCTTCCGCCGGCTTTGCCAAGATGGAGGAGATAGCCTACAGTCTCACAAGCTCAGTGTGGACGAGTATCTTGGTGTGTGCAGAGTGAACGTGGTGAAGCTGTGGCTGCCGGGAAGGGTGGAAAAGGTGAGGAGGGCAAAAGTGAAATAATCAGGGATTACTGGAGTGCCCTCTGTTGAGTATAACGACCTGCAAGACACACGCCATTAGCTGGCCGGCGGTTTGCCAAATTCGAAAGGCGGTGTATTCAAATGTTGGCGGGCATACATGCAACACGTCTGGGTATAATAAGTATAGGGTATACAAAATCTTTGAGGCTCAAGTAAAGTACCTGGTCTCGCGGACTTCACAAGGGAAATGGTAGTGAAGGGGCCATCTATCAAGCCCATGCCTTTCTGGCAGCATTCACCAGGAGGCCTTTACTATCACCCTGGACATGGAATACCTTGATTCCTAGCAGCTGCTTGCCGTTCGCATCTTTGAACTTGGCTATCTTCATCGCTTTCTCCTTAAAAGACCTAGGGCTGTCATATGTGACCATCTGAGACGTCGCTGCATTCCATAGATACGGGGAAAGCGTGGTTTCGTCCCAGTAGTACTCCCATCCTTGTCCCGCTGCGTCGCCTTCAGGCGTGATCATCCCGGCCTCGATGGTCTCGTTGAACTGTAGCCAGCAGCAGGTTCAGTCATCTCGACTGTCAGCAAGCTCAAATATGGAAGACCTACCGAAAGACCTTGCGTATTCTTTCTCACTTTTTGGACATCACAGTACTCCCTACCCCAAATCGCGTAGAGAGGATTGCTCCACTTGGCTTCCCACCCTGCAGGTGCTTGATCTAGGATCTCGGGAAGTTCCTGCTTCTGATACAGCGATGAGCTGTATTCCGGATTGACAGGAGGCTTTACCGTATTTGGGGGCACGGTTGTATTCAGTGTCTTACCGTACGTTGCCAGTCCAACTTGAATCTTATCTGCAGGTACATTTGCGCCAGTCCAATATTCAATAGATCTTAAAATCGACCACTTTTGATCTGCTGGCGTTTTCGGACCAAGGTCCCATGGCGCGTGTATCCCACTGTGAGTACGATAAGCGTGTCCCATCTCATATGCCATGATTGATATATAATCCAAAGCTCCGGGCTGAACGAACTGGTAGGCATCTTTGAGAGGCTGGCCTTGTTCATCTCGGAAACCACTCTGCATGCCGTACATGAGTTGCAAAAGCGTAAGCCTGAAGTGAAACAGTAGCCTTCAGCACTCACGAACGGGACTGCAGCAGCTAAAATTGGCTCGTATTTCATGCCAGCGGCGAGCATGCCTTCCCTGAGCTTCTTTCGTAAGACCTACGTTATTGAGGTTTGCACATGAAGCCCGAAATTCAGCATGCATCGTAACCTCATCAAACGGACGGAACGAGTGACTCACTTGGATAAAGACGCAAAGATTCTCAGTATCCTGGGGCGAATGCGCATTACACCTACCTCCAACATCTCCGGGAAAATCGGTTTCGGATTTGCCAATCGCATTGGGGAACTCCCAGTCTAGGTCCACCCCACTGAGCTTGTGGGCCACGACGAGCTGAGTAATAGCATCAGCCGTCGCGGCTCGTCTGATTTCCGTTGCTACGGCTTGGGAGAACTAGAAGTGAAACTTCAGTATCTACCGGGGGGTATGAGGCGGTCCTTCTGAAACCCACATTCATAGAACCCGTCCATCCTCCGACTGAAAGCAAGATTGGCTGTGTTTCGTACTTATCGGCAATATAGCCAGGGGCAAATGTCGTTGTCGGATCGCCATCGACGGACCAATTAGGGCTGAGGGTTTTTTCATCGATGATGGCGGCGAAAAAGCTGAGTTCATCGTAGTTGGCATACATATCTACCCCTGTCATACCTTTCCATGCTGCTACCCATCCTGAGATAAGAGGTTGGGGCAACGTCCTCTTCTGCAGCGCTCGTTTTCGTAGTCCGCGCGGTGATGTGCCAGCCGATACGCACGTGAACGTGTACACTACGCAGAGCAAGAGCACGAGTTTGCTTGATTTACCAGGCATATCGCCTCCGAATGTGAAGTAGATAGATGGCAGTTTATGCAGCAGAATAGGCCAGCGTCAGATAACTGGGCCAGGTAGGTGGTGTCGAGGCTATTGTGGACTCAGTAGAGAGAGGCTTCCAGAGCGTCTCGCAATTGCAATGTGAGTTGCAGGTTTCTTTCCAAGAGGGTGGATAAAGAGAGTGAGTGAGGTTCTGTAGATCGTGTCTTTCAGCACATGCGGGAGTGGTTGCATGTATTGAACGAATCCTCACCGTATTTCCTGTGTAGGTATATTATATGGAAGAGAGCCAAGAGCAGTACCAGCACAGAGTCTGGTATTTTATAGGGTGAGGTGCACCATCACGCTTGCATCTGCGGCTGAAGAGCGGTTTTCGTCTGGTATGCGGGTCGCTTCCTGGAAGTGGTATAGCCTCCATATGTTGCGCGACTCGGGCTTGAAACCGTTCAAGCCTCGGCCTTGGCGCTGTGTGAGCAGCGGGCGACATGCTTTTGACTGACTCGCCTTGTCCTTGTTCTAGTCCTTGTTCTACATAAAACCATCTCGGTTTAAAGTGACCTGCATACATTGAAACAGGGTCTTCTGAAAGGTAGTGTAACGATTAGCAGTATGCTCGCCTGCAATAGCGTGTTCTACAATGGCGTTCCGGGTCCGTGTACATCTCGAGAGCAGCATACAGACATGTCATGTCGGAATCAGTGAAGCATCCTTCAGCCTGTACTACAG
The DNA here is from genome assembly GCA_024345325.1 of Cystobasidium tubakii. Classification (NCBI taxonomy): domain Eukaryota; kingdom Fungi; phylum Basidiomycota; class Cystobasidiomycetes; order Cystobasidiales; family Cystobasidiaceae; genus Cystobasidium; species Cystobasidium tubakii. The sequence goes on from BROO01000003.1 coordinate 3,971,774, forward strand.
CCTGATGCAAAGTATCACGGCTAAGCCAATTTAGTGAGTAATGGTCCAATCTCAAGGAGTGGGTAAACAGTTGGCGATGTGCTTAAAATTAGTGGCGGCCCAGCTCATGGGTGCTGACTCGGACGCTTGATAATCCAGTTGTCATTTCGGACACACAAGTGTAGAATGCTAATGATGTCAACAGAACTAACCTACTGAGGATTTCTACAGTGCTCAAGTAAAGTTCTCGGTTGGGCGGGCGAAAGACGTGGTTTCTAATATGCTTCGGCGCTTTCAGTCAAAAGGCAAGGATAAGTCCTCGAAAGTTTCCGTTCAGACTTCTGATGGTGGGGTCTGTCTATCCGTAGCGGTCAGGGCCTCTGCTTTCTTGGGGTCGCATTTTTCTGCCTCATAGAAATGGTCGTCCATCTTGCGAGGCAGGAACCACATAGGATGAATAACGTTGAAGATTGCAAGGGCCAAAAAGACCATAAGTCCGTCGAGGGCGCAGAAAAGAGCTTCGTTGGAGATAATAGGGCCTGTCCATCCGTCTAAGAGTTCCACAGTTCTGTAGATCGATCGGACGAAGATAAGAATGGTAGAGAAGACCATTGCACCAATCAGGATTTTGGCTTTTCGCTCGTCGCTTGCAGACACTACGCCCTTTGGAACTGCCCTAGCGGGCTTGGTTTTCCAGATTCTAAAGGGCTTGACCGGCTTGTCCAGGAAGTAGCGCACTACGAATTCGGTGAGCAGAATCGAGTAGGCTACCATGATCACCATCTGGACGATGACTCCAGCAACCATGACATGTGCACCATTGTTCGCGCCCTGCAGGGTATTGGCTGCACTAGCTTGTCCACCTCCGATGGCTTGGACGATAAGAGACGCCAGGTCGCCGACGACGAATGTGACGGCGTATAGGGTTGGGTTGAAGCGACAGTATTGAGGTCCGAGGAAACGAATCAGATAGCCCAGCGTGATGTACCATCCTGCGGCGAGGAAAGCAGGAGCGAAGCTGGTAGAATCGTAATTCAGCATTTACCTGGGGACGATCCGCTCCGGAGCATGCCACTCACATGAGGGTGGAGATCTGCATCAAGAAGGCAGTGTCATTTGATGCCCAGTGCCCACCGTTCGTAGGGTACCATTGTGTAGATTCTGCTGCCCATAACCGTCCGGACCAGCCCAAAGTTTCGGTAATAGCACAGATGAAACAAGTTCCCAAGAGATACCACCTGCGACCCCGGATAGCTTGAACCAAGTGCAGAGCTGATGTGATCCCAAAGAGGACGACAAAGAGGAAGCATGTCCATTTTGTGACATTGTAATTGAAGGCTGTCTCTTCAAGCTGGCCGGTGCAGAGGTTGATCGAATTGATTTCAGGATTGAAGTGAGGGCCTGTGCGCATCGTCAGTATAGTATCCTGGACTCTGACATGTGTTGAAGTTCGCACTCACATAGGTCGCCTGCAGCGGATCCGCCGTCGCTCATGTTCGATAGAAGTGCAAAAGCAGCTGGTTCCAGAAGGCAGTGACAAAGCGCCGAAATGTAGTGTACTGGTGGGAGCGAGTGGGAGTTGGTTGTGGACGGAGCAGAGAGGCAGTCTAGGCAGGTCAGCTTTTATATGCGTCGCTCCCTTTATATGCGTCGCCCCCTTCACGAGCGTTGCTGCGATCTGCATATCTCTGCAGCTCTTTCATGGTTGTCTCGTACAAGGGGTTCTCCCTGCTCGCAACGACAGCTCGGACATGCCGTATATTTTATGCCCGGAAGCTCAAAAGGCACCTGCCCCGAGATTCTCGTCGGCAACGACTTATCGCCGCCTTTTGGCCTTTTATTTTCTCCCCGATGACACCGAGTCGCAGACCCAATGGCAGGTAGATGTCTCTCGATGCACAATACACTACCTACCCTGATCTGACCATCGTCTCAATATTGCTACAAGAATCACAACCCTTACCCTGTGAAATGCAATCACACGGGCGAAGCGGGTTCTCAGTCCCAATGCCCCTCGCGATAATAATGCCGAAAACCTCGATTTGGCGAAGTCAGGGATAGTATGCTTTCAGATGACAGCCCAACAGCGGCGACGCGAAAGCCCTTAACGAAGTGGATTGCAACGGATATTTGTGCAACAGGCCTTTCGAGGGTTCCCTTCCTTCTTCGAAATGGAAGTCACCCCGTTTTCCTTTGTCAAGCTACATCGACCAACGTGGGATCTGCTTGCGCCTTCTAAGCGCACTCATGGACCGCTGTATAGCTTAAGACCTCAAGGGCTCGCCGATGCTATCAATCCAATTCTCGCCCATCCCTAGTTAAGTGCTAGATGTGCGTGCATGAGTCTGGCGGCTAGCACCACCCGCAAAGCGAGTCCTAGCTCTCTAGCCAAGCCCGACAGGCCCGTAAACGTCTTCCCAACAGCATCTTGTATGTCCGCAACATGAAGGCGCAGGGGTATGTCAAGCCAGTTGACCTACATTCCGATCCACTTGTGGTTTGCAGGTAAGGTTCGGAATCGCAAGTCTGGCACCGCAAACGCTTGTTTGGAGGAGATCTTGTATCTCCCTTATTATCATGGTGGGACAGCGAATCAACTTCTTAATCACTGATCACTGAGCCCTAGTTACTCACAGATATAAGCGCATGGACACCACATGTATTTGTGGCACTCTACGCTATGGCGACATTTGTGCACGTGGTACAAGCCGTAATCAGCAAGCGATGGTTTCTGCTCGGTGAGAGACGGACAACGAAAGGACATCGATGACTGAGCTGACTGTGCTTCGCGGGTACTATAGGCACATTCGTGATATCTGGTATATGCGAGACAATTGGGGTAAGCTTGTCTGTGTACGGCAGACCTGGCCCCCAGCTGAAATTCAGCGTCATAGTGGGCGGGCCGATGGTGGAGCGTATCAACCACGCTCTGGGAACCCGCTCGAGGCGGATACTGGCAATCGGAAGAAGCTGCATATGTGTAGGTGCTTTGGCCTGATCACAAGCCTGATTCTTCACGCCGACTGATGTTTTATCCCTATTCCATAGCATGCAAGCTATCACCCTCTGTATAGGCCCTTGTTTTCTGAATCTCGGATCGTAAGTCCAGATGGTTGGAGGCTTAGCATTAGCAAAGACACCAGCCACATGTTTCCCTCAGCGATAGGCGCAAAGTTGACAAAGAGCCGCTCTTTCAGATACTTGCTGTTAACGCGCCTGATCAGGATACTGGGTTCAAGATTCTGCCGTTTCACACCGACATCATTAGGGCTTGTCCTGACTGGGAGTACCATCGTCGCTTTAGGCTTGCAAGGAGCTGGAGCGGGCTCTTCAGCTACGGCTGCAACGATCACATCATCGATGCTCGGAAGCTACTTAATGCTAGCTGGACTAGGGCTCCAAATGCTGGTCATGCTTATCTATTCGGGAACCCTTATCGAACTTGTTTGGCGAGCAAGTAAGAAACGTCCTGCTACACCCTTTCCGCGCAGTCGAGCTGCGCCTAGCGTTAGAAATGGCCTAAGTGGAGATCGTGGAGGTATCACGAAGGTTAAACCGCTGCTGGTTGCGACGGCTACCAGCCTCATTTTGCTCGTTGTACGGACTTGCTATCGCGTCGCCGTGCTGGCAAGTGGAAGGCTCAGTGAGTAGGATGTACACGCTTACTACATCAACGCTCGAGCTTACCTAAAAATTCTGTCAATTAGGTCCTATAGCTAGGATTGACGCACTCTTCTGCCTGTTTGATGGAGTGCTTGTCCTTCTCAGCCTCGTAATCTTCAACTTCATTCATCCATTATGGTTCCTACCACCGGAGCCCCCAGAAGTAGACACAGAAAAAGCAGGAGACGAGAGCTGGTTCGATACAACGCCTTTCGAAGATAGGACGATGCAAGCTTCGCAGGAGAAGGTGCCGGCGACGAAGGGGAAGCCTGGCAAGCAAATATCACGGACTGCAGAGAGACAGTCCTCGGGCAGCAGTTTCGAGGGAAGCGAGGACTTGGAGTGGGTTACGGAGAATCGACGACAGACGCAGATGCATCCCTTGTACGAAGGAAGTATCTATTCGGGCAAGTAAGCAAGTAAGCTCAGACTATGGAAGTCCGGCATTCGAGCAGGGAAGGTAATAGGTAGTGCTTAGACAAATCGAACGCTTTCATTGGGTTTCTGGCATTTCATCGGTGCTTCATGTTCTACATGCTCGCATATTCTTCGTAAATATTTTGTTTTTCCTCTGTGATTTCTTCACTGTAACACTTGATGAACCCTAATTCAAAGCGAGCGTAGTCAGACTCCACACTTCGACAATGACCATTGCCATCTCTGAACAAGTATGTCAAATTCAGAAACAGCTGGGTAAGTTCTTCTCGTCTCTCGAGCTGGTCCTTCACGATCGGCTCAAGCTTGCCTCTTTACGCGTTTCTCTCCTGGACGCGTCTTCGACTTTCGCCTCTTCTTCTGCATACACTTGTCAACACAGCACAGCAAACGATGAGCTCGCCGCCTCGTGGTGGACAGAACAGTCAACAGCCTCAAGGCAGCGACCATCTCGCCGGCCGTTCTTCGTCACCTTTGGCATTTCCATCCTCGTCACCTCGTCAAGCTTCAGCGACTGTTGGCGCAGTAGCCGGCCAGGGCAGCTCCCCTCAGAGCTCTGCTGGACTAACCAGAGGGTCTTTAAGCATTCCTGCCAACAACCATCTACCAAGATCTTCTTCTCCTCTTGCATTCCCTTCGTCTTCGCCACGTCGTGCACCCAATTCACAAACTGCCACGCCCCAAGCTGGCAACAGAACAGGCAACCCGCTCTTCGCGCCGGACTCTGCGACTCGAGGCAGTCAAAGAGGCAGTGCATTGAGAAACGTCCGCAACAGCAGTACTGCTCCTGACAGTGGCCCCGCCGCACCGTCCTCGGAGCCGCTATTCTTCCCAAGCTCGGCAACTCCAAAAGCGCGTCGCGGTCGAGGAGACATTCACTCGAGTCTCCCACTCTCTCCCTCTCCACTCAGACGGCGCGGTGTAGATCAGGATGGCCAAGCTTCTGGAGGCGCGCCCAGCTCTTCTGCGCCAGATGGCAACGGATCCGTCAGGTCTGATGCAGCTAGGCGGCAAGGAGCTCCTCCGTCACTTTCGAACGTGGGCCTCAGTTCAGATGCTTTGGAAGAGAATGAACGCAACCAGGGCGCAAGAACGGTCATTTGGAATACGGCAGTCTCCCTAGACGAGACCATGAGCACCTTCAAGATGTTTTTGCAGGAGTTCAAGGCGAAATACAGAACGGAATATGCTAGGAAGCTCGGCAAACCCCTGCCATTTGTACCTGACCCAGAAAGGCCTGTATACGAGCATTAGTGAGTGTCATAATGAACCCTACAGCCCACTGAAATGCTCATACTTCCCGATAGCCTTCGAAAGATGCGCACTTCCAAACAGACAAATCTCAATCTTGATCTCCAAGATCTTGAAGCCTTTCCACCTACCAAGAAGCTTGCGAGATGGATTCGGACATATCCTCAAGAAGTCGTCCCTATGTGCGATCAAGTACTGAAGGAGTGAGTTCGCAGACATACACTGCTCACCGTATATTTATTGACATCACGTATACTTTACAGTTGCATTCTAGAAATCGCATACAAAGACCGCGACGAAAATCCTGGCCTGCTTCAAGAGAGTGATTTCGACTATATCGATGCCGAAGTATACAAAATTCGGCCATTTGGCACGTACGAAGTCCCAGGCCGCGCAGAACTGGGCGGAGTGATATCCATGCCCAAAGACGAAAGAAGCCTAGGCATTAACATGCGAGAATTAAATCCACAAGGTAAGGGCGGTCTTTAAGAGACGATCAGGGTCATTCGGCTGACGGCACAACGGCTCAATCTGTATGCAGACATAGACAAGTTGGTCACCGTGAAAGGTCTCGTCATTCGCTGCACCCCCATCATCCCAGACATGAAGATTGGTGAGCTCGCGACCCTGTGCTATTGTCTCAATAGACGTCTAATGTATTCCCTGCACAGCATTCTTCCGATGCCTGGCTTGCTCGCATACGATGACTGTCGATGTCGAGAGAGGCCAAATTGCCGAACCAGACAGATGCCCTAGGGAGGTCTGCAATCTCATCGGAAGCATGTCTCTCATCCACAACCGATGCGAGTTTGCCGACCGCCAAGTCATCCGTCTACAAGAAACGCCAGATGTCGTGCCTGACGGACAGACGCCTCACACAGTCTCGCTTTGCGTGTATGACGAACTCGTTGATACTGCAAAGCCGGGAGACCGAGTCGTCGTCACAGGTATCTTCCGGTCTGTACCGGTCAGAGTCAATCCTAAGCAGCGAGTCATAAAAAGCTTGTTCAAGACTTATGTAGATGCTCTTCACGTGCGGAAGACCGACAGGAAAAGGCTTGGTAACGATAGATCGACTCGAGGTGATGATGCCTCCAAAGAAAGAGCAGTCGGTGTTGGACCTGACGAGGAAGAAGATGATCTCATGGCTCGTGGGCAGAATGGCGAAAATGGCAACGAACTTCGCATGGACCTCGACGACACCTACGGTGATGATACACTGGTACCGCCGCATGCCGCTGTTGACCAGGAAAGACGCCATCGTGCCGAACAAGAGGAGCAGCTGGTCGAGCTCTCCAGAAGGCCCGACATCTATGATCTGTTAGCGCGATCACTTGCGCCTTCCATCTGGGAGATGGACGATGTGAAGAAAGGTATCCTGTTACAGATGTTCGGTGGCACGAACAAGAGCATCAAGACTGGCGGAGGCGCTGGAGGACCAAGATACAGAGGCGATATCAACGTACTCCTAGTCGGTGACCCTGGTACTTCGAAGTCGCAGATCCTCCAATATGTGCACAAGATTGCGCCGCGCGGTGTCTACACGTCAGGAAAGGGTTCTTCCGCCGTTGGTCTCACCGCCTACGTCACGCGCGATCCCGACAGCAAGCAGCTCGTGCTGGAGAGGTGAGAGGCAATTGTCCGATTTGTCCATGCAACAAGCTGATCCAGGTCATGCATACAGTGGAGCCCTCGTGCTCAGCGACGGCGGCGTCTGCTGTATTGACGAGTTCGATAAAATGTCCGACGCTACCCGAAGTGTTTTGCACGAAGTAATGGAGCAGCAAACAGTCTCTATTGCTAAAGCCGGTATTATCACAACGTTGAATGCAAGAACGTCCATCTTGGCAGCAGCCAATCCAGTAGGATCCAAGTACAATCTCAACTGGCCTATTACTCGAAACATCGATCTTCCTCCCACCTTGATTTCCCGTTTCGACCTGCTCTATCTAATCTTGGATAAGATTGATGAGACCAACGACAGGCGTTTAGCTAAGCATCTCGTTGGACTCTATTTGGAGGATCGTCCAGATACTGGAGGTACAGATATCTTGGTGAGTCTCACGCCAGCCAAGCTTCTGGTGTACTAGCCCATCTGACAATCGATATGCTAGCCTATCGAGACCTTAACAGCATACTTGTCGTATGCGCGCGCCCACGTGAATCCCATTATCACTGAAGCAGCATCGCAAGCCCTGGTACAAGCCTACGTTGTTATGCGAAGTGCTGGCATTGATGCACGAGGAGGAAGTGAGCGACGTATCACAGCTACGACGCGTCAACTGGAGAGCATGATCCGCCTATCAGAAGCACATGCACGTATGCGCTTCAGTGGCCGTGTCGAGCTTGCCGATGTTCAGGAAGCGCATCGGTTGATCAGAGAAGCCCTCAAGGAGAGTGCGACCGATCCTATTACTGGACTGTAAGTCTCGCCGTTGATCTAAAGTGCGCGGGAAGTCAAGCTGATGCGCGACATTGCAGTATCGACATTGATCTGCTCAATACTGGCCATGGTGTACAGCAACGCAAGATGCACGGCGATCTGCGACGAGAAATTCTGACCATTCTAGACCGCGTTGGAACGGAAAAGGGTGTTCGCTGGACTGAAGTGGCGAAGACTCTGAACGAGCAGTCTTCTATACCTGTCGAGGCCAACGAGCTTGCAAGTGTCGTCAAGGTAAGCAGGCGCCTTCATCGATAATATTATCCATAGGTCTTGTACTAACTGTGTCATTGCAGGAACTCGAACAAGAAGGTCAAGTGGTAGTGAGAGGATCACATGACAAGAAGACAATCCGAAAGCTAGTTGCTTAGGTCTGATCCTGCGCCGTTGAGTATGATGTTCCTCATTTAAGCCTGTGTTAGCTGTTCCACAGTCCGGTCCGGTGTGTTCGTCAGTATATGTTGATTGTCTATGATAAAGCAGATGAAACCGAATTTACTAAGTGGCGGGATGCAAGCACGGGATCGATGCAGTGGTAGTCTAGTCCACGTCCCTGGATGGCTGACCTTCATTCCCATCATGGCTAAACTGCAGGAATAAATGATGCTCGTCAAAGAGACGTGAATGTGTTCAACGCAGCCACATGTCAAGCCTGTCCATCGACAGTTCCACTTTGGCTCATACGCCTCATTCTTAGGCCTTTGACCTGGCTTGTCTTCGCTCCTAAGACATCCTCGCTTCAGTCCATACGTTATCAAAGGTCCACATGGCTAGTCCTTCTTATGCAGTATCCCACCATCACGCACATACAGCACCGCAGGATGATATGGACAACTTCCCGGGCACCGACGCGCACTTTGTGGTCGAGCTATCCGTGCCCACGACCTCGTTCGACGAAACGGGACAGAGTGTGTCTGATGTGTCTTTGGTCCACCTTCCAATGGAGGTGCCGCAAGAAGTTGGCACCACCGTGACATTGACGCAGCTAGAAGAACCAGACCGGGTGCATCACCTGTCAAGCTTGACGTCCTCTTCGACTTCAAGTTTCTATAGTAGACCTGGCACGCCGATACCTAGAGAACCTATAGAAGGCTCTCACTCGCGATGCAGCACTCTCACCCCTAACAACATTGTGAGCGAATTTCAAATTGGAGAGTCCCAGGATGTAATGCTGAGCCCGGAACAATATAAGCTTCGTCCTGACGTTCAGCGGACAAAGTCTGCCATAGACGTACGCAGACATCCAGCCTCACTGTCTCAGGATGTTTCGGTCCGCAAACACTCTTCCCGCGTGAACAACAGTACTGTTGGACGACCGACAAGACCAATTTTGACCATGCCAGGCTTCATTGACGATCCCATCACGCACCACCGAGCTGCTGTTCCGGCTCGAATTATCCCTGTATCCAGTTTTCCTGTGACAGAGGCGGAGCCAAATGACCAATTGACGTATCAGGTGCCTTACAAGGCGATAGTAAGTGACGATTCTGCTCTGCTTGACCTTCGGCTCTCAGTGGTCCCATTTGCGAGTATTCCGCGTGAAACGTCGGGGGATGCGAGTGTATCCACAATGTCGCCCAATTTGACGAGACTATCCACTGCACCCATATATGGCGGACCCATCTCTGATACTTAGTTGTTTCCCATCCTACAGGCACGGAATAGCCTCGAATTACCTACTCACCAGGAAGTCTGCGATGCCGCATTGAACCTTAGCTCGCCAGAGCTGAACAAGCTGAGGAAGGAATTAGGAATCGACCTGGGTAATATGCCAACTTTACGTCCAAAGTCTGATCCGCGACAGCGGGCTTGGGCTAAGCCACTGATTGCTCAGTTTGAAGTTCTTATCAGCCACGAAATGCGCAGAATCTGGATTGAAGCGAGAGAGCTTGCGTTGAACACTCTCGCCAATGCTGGAGTAGACATAGTTCGCGTTGTACAGCCAGTAGAGTCTGAAACCATCTAAAAGCATGTCTGTACCGTGATAGTGGCAGCTTCACTTCTCAAACTGAGCCTGATCGGTGCAAGGCGCTTGGACCCTGCTGACCGGCCGCCCCGGCAAAAGCTTGTCCGCATTCACACTGGAAAGAGGCAAAAACCCTATCTCGGCCCTAGAGTAGCTCAAGTATCCTCCTCAATACCTCTACACCATCAACATCATCGCTTGACACTTGAGAAGTCATGGTCTATATAATCGCCATGTGGTGCGACGGCGCCTGCAAGAACAACGGAGGGTATGATCCAACTCGACCCGTCGTCGCTGGAGCTGGCGTTTATTACCCTCGAGGCAAACGTGCCCTGAGACGGCAGTACAGGCCGGTTTGTCAGAACATCAACCTAGGCAACCCTAGCGCGACCAATAACCGTGAGTAAGGGATCCTTCGTGGTCCGATGGATACAATGATTGCGTTCTTCGGACTTTGCCAATGTCCCTCAATTGCATGCCCGCCCGACTGGAAATACGCTGACCTATGGTCTAATCTATGAAATGAATCATCATACTACTTTGCGTGCAACCCAATACGTACAGGAGCCGAACTTCATGGACTGTTGCTGGCCCTCGAAACTGCCCTTAAAGTTATCCGAGACTTGGACACCTACCCGCGAGTTCGGGTTTACATCAACATGGATTCAATGTATGTAAGGAGTATGTAATAGCGTCATGGAAGCCTCTCTGTATAATTAAATCCCAATCTCTGTTGCTTACCACCGTTACATCGCTGCTGGTACATTGGGCGAACCTACAATAGATGCTATGATGGAATGGAGATTCAAATGGCAGACCAACGGATGGAGGAATGCGAAAGGTAAGCAGACTTTGCTTGTGGTTAGCCTAGAAGATTGCGTTCGAGCTCATATCGAGGATTCATTATAATCTGCAGGCGGTCCAGTAGCGAACAGGGATCTCTTCGAAAAGGCGATTAAACTGGAAGACGAGATTGAAAATAACAATGCCTATGTGACATACGAACACGTACCACGCGAAGAAAACGAAGAGGCAGATGAACTGGCCAATCTAGCATGCGCAGACGCACTGGCTGCGTGGAACAAGAGATCCACGTATTCAAGCTATCTAGCATATTCGGATTCGGATTCAGATTGATGAAAGTATACACGGGTCAAGATAGCAGGATTCACTTTAATGTACGGCAAGGCTTCCAGCTGCAGTACTGTGTCATCCGGGGCGAGACGGTCGCCCACTGAGAATGAATGCTCATTTTGGAATAGCAGTACTTGCAAAGCGCTAGTGAGTCCTTTCTGAGTCAGCGAATCGCCTACGAGATGCTAATTTTCAGACAATTCCAGACAGGCATGTATGTCCAAGGATGGCCAGGGATGAGTGAGCAAGTTCTCGAGGGATTTTGTATTCAATAATCTGCATGGACGAAAAACAAGGAGGTACCATAATCAATGAAGACGTGCAAGTCTGGAGATCTTCAGTCAGGTTTTGAGCTTCCCCAGCACAGTAGTAGTGTCAGCAGTAGTAGTAGCGATATGCCCTTTTTGTTCCTGTAAACTGAAAAAGGAAGTAGCTTATTGTACCGATGATACGGGAACTTAGAGTATGCGCAGGGATGTCGTCAGCGTGAGGTGCGGTTATCCAAAAGAAACGGGGTCGGAAGAGCAGCCTGAGAATCTCGAGACTGTAGTGATCATTACATTGATGGTTATTTGCCTACCATCCATCCAGTTCTACTGCTAAGCCTGTCACCTCCGTGCCTCAGTTTCGCCTCATCACAACGAGTGATCGCGGCCGACGAGGTCACCAGAATTGGAGACTTCTACGGCACATTATTGGCAACAGCAGCACCGCGACGAGTGTATACGTGCTCTGCTCTGCTTCCACTGCCATCCATCCTATCCGCACAGTGAGTCTCGCCAGCTGCTTCCCACGCACGCACGTTGGCCGCTGCGCTCAGCTCAGCGCACTCCGCCTCGCCGCACCTCGCAAACGCGCTTCTTTGCTGATGGTGCATGTCGCTTGCCTTCTTTTCGAATCCACCAGTCACCCAGCAGGATCCCGCATCACCGTCGCATCCACCTGTGACTCGCTACTGCATCCTCGCACCCACGCCGTCCATCTCCATCCACAATGAAGGCCCTGATTCTCGTCGGAGGGTGAGTTGTCGTGCTTTCCCAGCTGGACCCATCCATTCCGCGTGTCCAGGCGATGGGAGCAAGCTGGCGAGGAGCACAAGCAGTTACTGACAAGCATGCATCTCCTGCAGCTTCGGCACTCGTCTACGCCCTCTTACCCTCACCCTCCCCAAGCCTCTGGTTCCCTTCTGCAACAAGGTGCGTATTTGCACTACGCGTATTCGCGTGCGATAGGGCAGACGACTCTGGACGAATCTGGATGCATTGAGCTGACTTGCACTGCATTTGCTATCACTGTCGCAATCACTATCGTGCTACGCCCTCGCACCATGCCTTGCTGCCCTGCACAACGCCTACTACCGCGGACACGTCGTCAATATCGATGAATGCACGTTCGCGCACTATTCTTGCGATTGAACACCGTCAACCTACAGCCCATGATCCTGCACCAAATCGAAGCACTAGTCAAGGTCAGCATCGATTTTCTCTCTCTCACTTCCTGCTCTCTGCTCCCATCCCCCCTACACATCCATTTCTTCTTCTCTCCTCACTCAAGGCGGTGGCTTTTTTTGGGCAAGCGAGGCGTCCAGGCCAACGGCGGATCATCGACTTGCCCGCTCGAGCCACGCATTCTTCGCAAGTTCTGCGGTGGGATCTGCAAAGGTCCTTCCTCAACTGAAGCTAAGCCAGACGCCCTCAGTCGCAAATGCCGAGAGGGATGTTGTGCCTCCGCTGCGCCCTGGACCAGCTCTTCAATACGCGCGCAAGCAAAAGACAACGCGTCGTTCTCGAATCTCACTCCTCTGTCGCTCTCAATTCGTGACATTCACATGCTGACATTCGTCTACTTGATCTTCCTTTCCACCCGTAATCTCTCCAGGCCGGTGTCAAAGATATCGTCCTCGCCGTCAACTATAGACCCGAGGTCATGGTGTCGCTCTTGAGCAAGTGCGAGGAGGAGTACGGTATCAAGATTACCTTTTCAGTAGAGTCTGAGCCATTAGGAACTGGTGAGTTGCATGCAGCTGAAGTTGCACAAGTTACGCGCCGCATCAAACCGCTGATGATTCATCTCGTTCCTATCTTTCTCCCCCCGCCCTGTGTGTGATGCAGCCGGTCCTCTTGCACTCGCACGAGAAGTCCTAGCAAAGGATGACTCGCCCTTCTTCGTACTTAACTCTGATGTTATCTGCTCGTATCCTTTTGAACAATTGAGAGACTTCCATCAGGCACATGGAGGAGAGGGAACTATTCTAGTCACAAAGGTCGATGAACCCTCCAAATATGGTGTCGTTGTACAGACACCTGGCTCTTCTGCTATTGACAGATTTGTAGAAAAGCCTGTCGAGTTCGTCGGAAACAGAATCAATGCTGGTATTTATATCTTCAACCCTTCTGTTTTACGGAGAATCGAGGTGAGTGATTTCACAAGATCAATTCGTAGGGTAGCTCCTCGCCGCATTTCAATCCACTGACGTTGGTGCTTGTACATCATTGGTCTTTGTCACTACAGCTCAAGCCTACTTCCATCGAGAAGGAGACCTTCCCAGACATGGCCAACGAAAAGCAACTCCACTGGATGGATCTACCCGGATTCTGGATGGACGTCGGTCAACCAAAGGACTACCTAGCTGGAATGTGCCTATATCTCTCTTACCTCACTTCGCAAAAAAGCAAGCTGGTCGTTGACCCATCGCAGAACCCTTGGGTGCACGGTGGAAACGTCCTTGTCGATCCTGTAAGCCTATCTCCTCTCTTTCTCGATGATTGATAGGTTTGTTTGACTGAGTTTGCCTTTTACTCAATTCACAGACCGCTCAAATCGACCCTTCAGCTGTCATTGGACCTAATGTCGTCATTGGACCTGGATGTGTTATCGGGAAGGGAGTCAGACTACAACGCTGCGCCGTCCTAGAGGGTGCCAGAATCAAGGACCACGCTTGGGTACACTCCTCCATCATCGGCTGGAACTCGACTGTTGGACGATGGGTCCGCATGGAGAACATTTCTGTTCTCGGTGATGATGGTGAGTTGCTCTTCTCGAGTTGATATTGTCCATGAATGGGCGATGAACAACCGACTAACGCGTGATATTCCATCTGAATTTTCTCCCGTACAGTCGCTATCAAGGATGAACTTCTCGTCAACGGCGCATCCGTTCTCCCACACAAGAGCATCAGCGGTTCCATCCTCACTCCCTCGATCGTTATGTAAGAGGGTTGCAAGGAAGGTTTCCCTCCCTTTACCCCTTCTTTTATATTGTAGCGACACTACTTTACCATTATCCTACCCTCTTGTCCTCTACCTCAAAACCATTTGCATGCAATGTCATTCCATTATGTACGCAACACGGTCTTTTCTTCTTCTCTTTCTTATCAACCAAACAGCACCAAAGTCGAAACCGCAAAATGGACATCAAGAACTTTATGCATGTCATCCCGCACCCTATCTTATGCGCTCAATCGATGAAATGTGTTTTTCCCAACTCGAAAACGATTAATGGAGTTTTACGAAGGATCCTAGACGATGTCATTCTCACGATTCTTCTCCCTTCTTGTCCCTCGCACGCACTCTATCTTAAGTCTCTTACCTAGTCCCGAGGAGTACCCAAAGCACTGGTGGCGCTAGGTTATCATTTTCACTCCATTTCGAATTCCACAGATTGACGCTGAACATGTCACGAACTCCAATTATTAGAGGAGCTTTCTTCTTAGCCCATTTCCTTCTTTCCTTTCCATCTAACTTTGTCTTCTTACCTTTTTCATTATCATTATCTATCATACATGGACCTGCTGCAAAACTCATTCTTTGCAATCTGTTTTTCTTTCTCACTATTGCCCGAAACAAGGACTGCAGTTCAAGGGAACCTCTGCATCTGAATGTCTTTGTACTTGTCTCTGCTGAATAAGTACTGGGGCTATGTTCTTGACGACTATTCACCCTCGTCTATGTCGCGTAAATCCTCAAGGCCATAGCTCGGAACAAGGAATCTTACCTGACTCGGCTGGGCAAGCACTCGTGCCAGTAGTTGATTACCACGCCTGCCATGAGACAGCCTCGTCCTCCACAGGTTTTGGGCACGCACGCAGTAGAGTGGCGGACTTCGCTGTAAACAGGCCGCTGCTTGTTTGTGGCGCAAACGCAAAGGCCATCGGAGCCAAAGCGAACAACCATAAAGGTGCGAAAAAGAAATAGAGCAGCATTTAAATACAGCTGCACTGCCAATTCGAACCGTGGATCTCTCGAAGGCAAAAAAAAAAGAAAGATGGGGCAAAATAACAGGGGTAACATCTTAGGCGGGCCCTCCTTCGAAGGAAAGAGCCTGTTATTCCGTACTACGCCGCAGCATTGCTTCAGTAACCCTGCGTTTTCTTGGTAGTACTGCCATGGTAAGTACTACCTCTTGCTGGCAGTGAGACCTCTGTTTTACGTGAGCATAGTACTAACGACCCGACTTGGGAAGGGTTTGCGAGGTTTGCCTCGGTAATGCCCTCGGCACAACGCGCTGTACCCGCTCGGAGAGCGCCCCTCGGGGAATCGATAAATTACTGCGCTAGATCTGACCATCATATACACAGTCTGTACGGCGGGTGCAAGATTAAAAACATTTAATCGATACTGTACGCTGCAATATGAAAATTAAATACAAAAATAATAATGAATAAAATAAGACAGTGAAATGATTCAATATGATTCTCGTTATCAAGATTGCTTTACTTTGAGCTTATTATTTAAATGTAAGGATACATAGGAATTTCTTTCTTTGTGATAAAAAGATTGTTTATTTGGAGGACGTCAAAACGGGGTGAAATAATCGATAAAATGGCCTCAAGTACTATACAATTTGGAATATATACATATTCATATTCCCACATATTACTCCCAAGACATTACTAAGAACTCTTAGAGCGCACTTGACTTTCCACTCGCATCAGTCTTATTATCCTCCTCTTCCAATTCAGTTCCAATACCGGATATTCCAAGTACACTATCCACAGCACCAGCAGCGCTACCTACTAAGGCTTTACCCATCTCAATCATGCTCCAACTCGAGCCTGAATTAGTTTCCTTCATTCCACTAGTAGCACCAGTGACATGACCCTCCTCGTTCTTGATCTTCGAATTGGTCGGAGTGACATCTTTATCTTCCTGTTCATTCGATTGTGTTACCGGTGGTGTTTGTAGTGGTATTTGACCTGGCATGGCATATCGTTGCTTATCTACCGAACTCATAGTGTCTGCCCTGTTGTTGGCTGGAGATTTACTGCCGAAGAGCGACCCTGCCTCCTTTTCGACTTCGTCTTGCGATGTTCGAGCCGCTGAGCCATCTCGTGCATCCGCATCCGATAAGGCAGATGGCGAGAGAGCACCTTCGCCCTCTGGACTAGTAACAGGTGAATATAGAGCGCTACCCAAAGCGCCAGCTGTAGCTCCAGATGCACCAACACCAGCGAGACCAGGCGAAACAGCAGGGGAGAGACCCATGCTCGAACCTGGCTGGCCTGGAAGGGCGGCAGCCGAGAGCGACAAAGCACTCGATGGAGTAGGTGAAGAGAATCCAGAATGTGTATCTGATAGTCGTTCAGAATTGATGATATCGGCGTAGCTGGAAAGAAGACATTGGATAGCACGAAAAGAAGTGGAAAGGATGGAATGATGGGAAAGATAAGAAAGGCAGTCAGTCTTCTTGCCCGGGAAAAGTAAATGAGATTCGCAAGGCTGGCTTGAAGGACATACCTGATCATGCTCAATCGTCGCTTGCTAGAGTCCTTATTTCCAGAAAAAGAGATCCCACTCATCGCAGATCCAGGCGGAGAAGGCAGTACACCAGCATGCAATCCAGCTCCATCTCCCACTTCTAATCCCATAACAGGCGCACCACCATCCGACAAGTTATGTCCGAACGGTCCACTCGCACCAGCACCAGCGGCAGTACCGCTAATCAATGAAGAAGATGGATAATAAAGAGGCTGAATAGGGCTTCCTGGTGTCGAGGAGATAGGAGAACCAGTAGCAGAAGGAGAGAGAGATAAAGAAGGTGGAGGGCTAAATTCTCCACCTCCTGTCCCATCTGAAGTAGCCAAATCATTGGAAATTACAGTCGTACCAGTACCATCCTGATAATCACCACCTAGGATAGCATTAGATGGTAGTTTCGGAGAAGGTGAGGAGAATAGAGCAGAGTCGAGCGAACGAGTGATGCTGTGATGTGGTGATGCTGACCCGCCTACGCCTCCGAGGAAGCCTGAAGAAGCGGGAGATGGATCATTTGAAGCGACTGCTAGTGCTATTTCGGATAGGGCAGGAGCAGCTGCGAGATCTATAGCTTCACTTCCGGCTATCGTTCGTTCATAAGCATTGCAAGCAGGTCATTGATTCAATGCATTGTCGCGACATGATCGGAGGGTGGATAATTGTGTTCAAAGAGGGCGGAAGGATAGAGCAATAAGTCAGCATAAGCTACGTTCATATAGACAATGCCTTCAGTATCTGCTCAGAGGCTTCGCACATGCCACCCTGATGCATCATCCTGAGGGAATAATGCAACCGAAAAGGTGACACGGGATTGCTTGACCATCGCGAGGGCCACTTATTACGGGATCACGTGTAGATTGACAAGGCACTCACTGAGTAAATGTTCAGTCGCAAACTCGGCATCCCGCTCGAATATAGCCGAGCTATCTAGCTGAGGAGTAGCTGAATTCGACATGGTCTCAAAGTCCTGTTGCTGATGTCGTATATTCGGGCTTCTACTTGGGGAGGTAGGTCTGCTTGATCTGAGCAAGACGGGGCTATTGGGGGTCGACCAGACAGCAGGAGACGCAGGTCTTGAGGAGGGTGACTGATTGTTAACTGCGGACGACGAGATGACCGAGAGTAGATCTGCTGGTGTTCCTGCTACTGAAGAGGGTGCCGATGTAGATGGGGGGACGAGGATGTTCCCACGCGAGGTCGACGTGTGCAACCCGCCAGCCTCGGAGGGCTTGCCTTGTATTGCCTCTCCGGAGGCTGATTGGGCGGGCGAATGGGTGGTGTGCCCTACTGGCAGGTGATGGTGGTAGTGGTGGTGTCCTGCTATACCGTGGTGCAGCTTCGACGGCGTGCTGCTCAGGCTTGCCGCTGTGCTGGTCGATGTCGTGTTGGTGCTCATGCTGGCCATCGTGGGGCTGCGTGTAGAGTGACGATTATATGGCTATAACGAGCAGTTCCAACCTGCTACTCTTGGATGCTTGCTCGAATATCCAATCACCACCTCGGTGCCCCCGATTACGAGGTGACGAACGAAACAAGGATCAGAAAGTCTCGAACTTCCTGCGGAGCGGTCACCGTCGCGGAAGTGGCTGTGAACGAGCGCGCACTGCAGTTGGCGAGACAGAGAGTGTGTGTCGTGCGGTGTGATGCTGTATCTGCGCTGAGGTGCGAGGCTGTGTTTGATGCGCTGTATCGAATGGGCGATTCGAGTGTATGGCACGGTGAGAGCCTCTGCAGGATGTGAAGGCGAGAGCTTGCAGTCGGTAGCTAGGCTGAATGTCCTGCTTGGCGACTTGTATCAGGGTTGCTATCCCGACCCTGAAGAGTGTGTTGAAGAGAGAACAAGAAGTAGAGGCATTGATGGTATCTGAGTTGTGCCTCTACGTGATGATGTCGGTTACCGGGTACTGAAACTTACCATAGAATGCAGGCAATGTCGGAGTGCAGTTGGCGGCAGAGAGAGTTAGCAGAGTAGTTGTCGAGAACAAGTGTGTCGAAGGATGCCTCGCTTGTAAATATGCATGGCCCATCGACGTACGTCCTGACTGCCTCTTTGGGCCTACATTGCTTGCCACTCAAGCATTGCCTGATCTGGGGCACCATAACACCACAAGCTGCTTGCTGGCTGGCATCTGCACGCCTCACCATCATCATTGCGGTAGTACAGGTCATGGGAAACAGCTGCCAATGTCTTCAGAGCTTGATATGATATGCATGCTTCTGTCCAGGCTGCCCGATCATGTAGCTATGTTATGGCAAGGATGATACATGGCGATGTGGACTGGATAATGAGAGGACATTCAGTGATCAGTGATAACTCAAGCTGCCCATCGAGTGTCCTTCTACGGCTGCCAGCTTCATCACAGTCTGAATATCGAGTGCTCTATGCCGGTGCCGCCGACAGCCCACAAGCTGTCCTGTCTGTGAGAGCCACTCGGAACATGGCATAAGCACCAGACCATGAGCCCGGGGATGCAGCAGTGGATACATCGAACACCACGACGCCGTAGCTATGCCTGACGCCTGCCTGCCTCTACGCCCTCTGCATTCGCCGCCTTGTGATTGTCGGGATGATCGGCACTCTGCAGATGACATGGACAAATGTCAGCATCCATCCAGGCTTCCACCTCATCCGACACCGAACAGCATACACAGCATACAGCACAACCACAAGCAAGCAACACGCAATGGACAAGCCGGGGTATCTCGACGCACTCCATCCTGCCGCGAGGCACTACCTCAGTCTGGGGACCGCCTTCGTCACTGCTACCGTCCTGAGGAGTGTATGCTTCAACCCTAGACTTCCCATCTTTGGGCCTGACTTGCAGAAGGTGCGTTCCGTCTCGCTTGTGCTATTGACTGTATCCATGCTGACGCGCTCACTTTCCCTGCCATCCTATTTCACCACGGCAAATGGCCATCCTGCATCTTGCGTCATGCAATATGCTCCCCACCTGTACACGTGCAATACCCCAATCTACGCAATATCCCATCCACAATGCTGCTGGTGCACGTACAGAACCTCGCACCCATCGAAAGAGACGACATATCATGGTCCTACATCGCAGCTACCCGTCTTTTCGACCTAGCCATGTTCATCACCCTCTGGCGACGAGAGACAGGCGGACACCGACGACACGTCGATGCTCCCATCTTGGGAGGGCTCTTATCCTCCATCGAACGCCTCCCTCTATATCTCCTACTATCCCACTTCTTCCTACTGGGCTACAAGACTCTCTTCCAAGTCCTCCTGACAGATATCTTCTCATCATCAGCTGCAATGTACGTAATATCAAGAATGGAACCTAAAAGGCCTTCTTTTTTCCCTGTTCCTACTTCTAGAATATCATCAATTTCAGATTTATTCAAAGATAGAACTAAACTAGAGACGATTACATATGGAATTGGACTATCTACTCTCATCAACGCTCTATACAGTTATATCTCAGAACATGCCTTCTTAGGCTCTTTCATAAGAGAAAACGTACTAGAAAATGAAATACCAGCTTATCTGAGTGCTATGAAACCTGCTCTTTCTGAAGCTCTTCAACATCCTACATATACGATTCCTATACTCCGAAGCCACCTAGAGCCACTCTCAATGCCAGAGCACATATCACACGCTCTCCCTCTATCAATCCTTGTAGCTGGACTATGCCTAGTATATCTCCCTCAGAAATCACCCTTGAATCTAGCAGGTCTAATAGCAGTCTACGTACTCCCTTCAAACGCACTATCCGTGTACAATCTACTACCTATAAAAGGAACAGCTGCAATTGCCATTGGAGCGGAAAATGCACTCAGAGCAGCTACGGCGGCGTATGTTGTTGCGTGGATAACGGAAGATTGGAGAAGACCTTTGGCGGTTAGACATGATGCGACTCTACAGACAAAAGGAGACCCAACTGTTATCCTGAAAGATGTAACACAGGCGGATGCGGATGAGATTTATATCGTTGAGAAGAATAGCGTCACTGTTAGGAGGACTCTGAGCTAGTTCGTAGGATGACTTACGTATTTCATTCGAGAAGAACAAGACCGAAAGAAGGAGGAAAAGAAAGGGGAGCAGTGCAGTGCACTTGGCAGTGCTAGACGTACTCCCAAGGGAATGAATCCCAGCAAAGAAAGAGAACATGAATGCCTATCTATTCCAGCGGCTCTAGAAAAAGGTAACAAAGAAAACAAAAGAAGTTTGTCACAGCGTTAGATAAGAGAGGTATCATAAGTGAGGAAAATGCTTCGGAGGTGTGGTAAACCATCTCTGTAAACTACAATTCTCGAGCAATGACTGCGTTCGTTGTTGTAACCTTTAGCCTTTGGACCAGTACAAATTCAGAAACACGTGAAAGCTGCAGATGATGCATTGAAAGAAGGAAAGCCCATTTTTTACTATTCGTTCTGCTTTCTTGCAGATCCTGCAAGAGTTACCCGCCTGATAGAGATGAAGAACGAATCGAGATGGGACTACGTACGCTTCCATCGAACACTATCACGGCGATGCACTGACACGCAGATTCAGCTTCACTTTTACAACCACAAGCACCATGCATTGCACGAAGAAACACTCTCATTCGAATAAAACGATAGCAGAATCATTTTGTCGCTCGTGATTTCCATTTGCATTGATTTCTGTTATACATACAAGATGGGGGAGGCCTGACTTTCAATTGCTTAAACTTCGTCTTCAACACAGAACCCTGGTTCATTTGCCGCTACCGTCTTGCTAGAACACTACTTCTTCCACTACTCTGGTATAGCGTCTCATCGTCCATCAGAGGTCTTTGATTGTCCAATTTACTACCTGGACTGACGATAGTATCAGATGGGTATCCCTTGACAGCCTCTGCACTGGCAGCATGACCATGTGCAAGGAATGCACTGGCTTTTAATTCCTCAGAAGCACCAGCCTTGAAGATGTTTTCGAACTTTTCTTGAGAGCTGAGGTAAATTCTCCTTAAAGCGTCTTCGCAAGCTCTATATTCCGCCATTGCCAAGGAAGATCCGTACCCTTCTCCTAGTTTGAGAGTGCCGCTGTAAACTCCAAGTACGAAAATGGGAGCTATGGATAGTCGCCCTGTCTCTGCTACGATACGAGTGGTTGGTGATTGCATTGATTGACGTGACAAGGTTGATGATAAAGTGTATTTCGGGTTGGGGAACTTGAGCAGGCCTGCGATATCAGCGGAGCGAGAGAGGAAATTTGCATGGACAAATTGACGTGCGGCCAGAAATCCCTGTGTAATGCAACAGATACAGAAGTGACAGTCGATACCAGCGGTCAGTTATGGGATCTGTTGACAAGTAGTATGCAACTACGTGAAGGGAGGACGTTCAAACTCACATGCTCTTGGAAGACAAGCCCAACGATAGCCCTAGCAGCACTAGCGAGCGCTTCCTCCAGAGGCAGAGGGGTTCTATGATCATTTTCCTCACGACCCTTGACAGCCGGATCTTTCCTCTGTACTAATCTTCTCAAATCATCATCCGAAGGTTTGCCCCATCTGAGCAATCCAAGTCCAGATCGATTGGCTTCGCCGACTCCCCTCAATGATTGACCTGGTATATGCTGTGGTGGAATACCAAGGAACGCTTGTTGCGCTGCTTGTCCTGAGGCTATACCCCATTGACGGCTTGCGATGTCGGCACAGGTTCGTGGACCGACGGAGAGGGTAAGAGCTGCCTTGAGAGCGCTGCGGGTTGATAGATGGTGTCAGTATCGATGTAGCAAACCATGAGGGAGCAAGTCCCTATACTCACGTTGTGGGTAGTCGTGGAAAGCGAGCTTCAAGCCATTCGATGGCAAACACGCCCAAAAGATGGTTTCCAAGTGTAGCGAGAGCTTCATTATGCAACTTTCCCTCGTCAAGATAGTTCGTGTACTGCTTTGGTTGTTCGGGTAAGGACAGCACTGTATCTCCAGCAGTGGTAGACACAGACTGCCTCTGCTGTTCTTCTCTGAATCTTGTAATCTCCTCCTGCCTTTCTTCTTCTTTAACTACATTCCAAAAAGAAGGGCATACACAACACAATTCAATTTTCTTTAGCCATTCTTCTTGTTGTGCAGATTCTTTTGCTAATTTTGATTCTGATCCTAACAAGAGTGACGATATTCGATTTGCTAGTGCTGCTAATGATGTATGAGGTGGCATTGCTTGCAGTGCGTATAATTTAGAAACTTGGGCGGTTCTTTCGTCTACTGTGCTTGGTCGAGTAGGTGGTTGATGTGTTTTAAGAGGCTTCTTGGGCTTTGATGAGACGAGTGTGCTTTGACGTGGTGGGACGATACGGACTGGCCTAATGAGGGCACTCTTGCGAACTGGCTGCGATGGTGCTGCTTTAGACGATGGTGTCGTCGCGGATGGGGGTGCATAGGCGGAGGAAGAGGGAGCTGCATCGGCGGAAGAAGCTAGATCCGCAGAAGCAGCCGCGGAAGTGCTGAACGGATGCCTTGAAGAGCACCCTCCGCAGGCCACTGTCGTCCCTGCTGCTGTCGTCGGCGATGTCCTCGATGCGATACCTCCCTCTTGCAAATTTTGGATTATGCTGCTGCCACACTGTCGCTGTTTGCTCGAGCGACGCAGCGCATGGCGGGCAGCCGATGCGATGGCATGGCTACCTGTGCTACTACTTGCTGCGGTCATTCAAGCAACAGACTCTTCGATATGTTGGGTTGTGCGATGCGTAACAGCCGGTCAGAAAGTAAGGAAGGCAATTCGACGAAGAGTGATCTGGGGCATCCTATGGCGGGCTCTTCTTCTTGCTCTTTACACATCGCACATCACAAGAGACGCTTCAAACAGGGGGACCTACGAGTCATCAACCTCGCTAACACCAGCAAATCGCTACTTACGAGCAGCTCAAGCGCGTTTGTCGGCCCCTCCGTGACTTTGCACGCCCTTGGAAGCTTCTGATCACGAGTAAAGTACAACAGCTGTAGCTTGTCCACAAGCATCCAAGTGCATCCACCTGTCACAGAGCAGGTCTCTCCGTCAATATGGCTGCAGCTGCTTCATCGTCAGCCTCGTCAGCCCTCCGCTCAGCTTCGTTGCGCTCCCTCACCTCAAATCTATCACCACATCGCTATGCAGAGCACTATCACCGGGTATTGGCTCCAGACCTTCTATACCTCACATACGACCCATCACCAGCTCCCGCATCTCTCATTCCACCAACGCAGCGCAAGAAGGACCAATTGACTTGGGATCCAGAAAATCCATATACAAAGAATAGACCATCGAAAAAAGCCAAGGGTGGTCAAGCTTTAACACCCGCTACTCGTGTCATTAAACCTGATAACGTAGTTAGATTAGAAGAGATCGTCCTCAGTACATTCGTCAAAGAAGCTTCGTCAAATAAGAATCAATTACTATCTGCTATTGCCGGTTTCCAAGCTATGACTGGCGAACCTATACCAGGTTATGCAGGCGACGGCAGTAACACAGGCAAACAGAGCAGAACAAATGGAATTCAAATATCACGAACTACGAAAGCTTCTGCTTCTTTTAAAGTTAGAGCTGGTATGGTATGCGGTGTAAAAGTGGGCTTGAAAGGAGAATCGATGTGGTCTTTCCTCGAGACTCTGGTTGATCTCGTACTGCCTCGGATGAAAGACTGGAATGGCGTCAGACTTCCACCCCCATCAGTCAATCCGCGCTCACCGTCCTCGACTGGCGGTGTGGTATCCTTCGGTCTATCTCCAGCTGCTATGGCTCTCTTCCCCGGCGTAGAAGCCAACCTCGAGCAATATCCCAAATTACATGGCTTTAACATCCAATTCATCACAACTGCAAGAGGACGCGGTGCTCAAGATCAAGCGAGAGCATTATTGAGTGGCTTCAGAGTTCCTTTGTAAGCTTTCTTCCGAAGGTGCACCTTTTGAGCGTGAGGCGACCAGCAGGCTAACTCCTTCTCATCATGCGAAAACAGCATTGCTGCGTAGACGGCTTGTCAGTTTCAAGTGGAATTTGCAAATGTTGTAGTCATTGCAGTAGCTGGACAGAGGACTGAATGAACATCAAGAGGGACTACCAAGCTAACAGTAATACAGCACTGCATAATGACGAAAGGGACGGGAGTAATACAACGGCTAGTCTCAAGAATTCGATCAAGCTGACTGCCCTTCTTGCTCTCCCTCTGTCACTGCCTCAACTGAAGCAGTATTGGGAGCAGAGTAT
Organism: Cystobasidium tubakii; assembly: GCA_024345325.1. NCBI lineage: Eukaryota > Fungi > Basidiomycota > Cystobasidiomycetes > Cystobasidiales > Cystobasidiaceae > Cystobasidium > Cystobasidium tubakii. Next base: position 3,996,569 of record BROO01000003.1, read on the forward strand.
TTGAAGGCTGCAAGTCTACTCAAGCTGCTGATCTCTTTAGCTGGACTAGCGTTCTTCTTGCGGGATAGCTGCTCCTCTTCCTCCATGTCAGCTGGTGTTACGGGCTCAGCTTCGATTGACTCGTTGCTAGTATTATCGCCATCCATGGCCGGCATTTCTTCTTGTTGGCCCTGCTCCTGAGTCGCCTCGAAATCATCCTCTGCTGTTTCCCGAGTCGGATCAGCAGATCCTTCTCTATCGCTTGTGCTCGCACTTCTAGCCTCCTTGTTGCTCGGTGATGTTGCTGGCTTCTTGCCGCCAGCGGAAGAAGCAGTGGAAGAAGCAGGCTTGCCTCCGAAGAAGCTTTGTAAATTCTTAGGTTGCTTCCTGAGGCTAGTGACCTCGACGCAATCCTCTTCGCCATCAGCACCAGCGTAAGCTGCGTCAGACTTTCGTTTTCTGCCTCTGTTGGAGACCTTCTTTTCGTTTCCTTCTTTGATAGTAGGTGGTGGCAAGCCAAACAAAGTCGACTGCTTTCCCGCCGATGTAGTCTTGTTCAATACTGCCCCTGAACTTGATAGACCGTTTGACGCGTCGACTCTGTCAAAGAAGGAGCCCGTTTTCTTGAGAGATTTAGATTGTGTTTGTGATTCGGCGGCATTATTCCGTTTGGAGAAAGGATTGCTTGGTCCGGCTTGCGAAGATGCAGTCACTGCCGAAGAAGCAGGCATCTCTGTACGCTTTGCGAACGGATTGAATGCTGTGGATAATGTCAGTATTGGGGACTGAGCTCTCTGAAAAGTTCACAACAGTCTACTCACGTGCTCTGACTGGCATCGATGACTGTGGCATGCTGTCTTGAGGCATGACTGACTCTTGACGTCCACCTTGGGCAGCATCGTCACCATCGTCATCGAACTGCATAGGCTCATCGTCCGAGTCTGCGACAGCTCCCGCCGCAATAGTAGATTGTCTCTGTACGGGTACCGTTCTTGGCTTGACCGGTACGGTCGAGTCTGAAAACACACTCTTGACAGTCTTTTTAGGCTTTGAAGGAGCCGCTCCGAATGGTACTGAAAGCGGGTTCAGTCCTGCACTTTGTCTTGAACCACTACCGATCTGCAAGGCCGAATCTGGAATAGTACGATTGTCGACAAGATGAGCATACTTTCCTTCTCTTTTCTGCTGCTCTGCTCTGTCACGCCTTGCTGATCCGTAGATTCCGTCTTTCTCGTCCCTTAAGTTTTCGAACCTTTCTGCCAATGCAGAAATAGCATACAGATTTGCGATCTTCACGGCTCCTCCCAGGGCTGCACTTGTGTGAAGCATCTTCGCCAAGTCGACTGCTTGTTGGTGCTTCTCGTTCTTGCAGGCTAGTTGAATGAGCTTCAAGACGGATTTGTCCATCTCAACCTCGTAAGCCGATACTTTGGCTTTCAGCTGATACGTAGCGTCCGAGTATGCCGAAGTAGACGCAGGCAAAGAATCTTGAGCGTGGGAGGCCAGAAGGGAAGATTGTAGAAGCTGAGCTTCGAGTTGCCCCCCTGCGTCGTCGAGATTCAGGAGAGGTATCTGAATGTCGAGATCGACCGTAATGGGCGTCGGGAAGAAGGGAAACTTATCTCCACCCTATACAGCTGGCGTCAGCTAGATTTCCGCTGGTATGCTTATAGGAGGAGCTCACCTTCAAGATGACACACATCATCGATGCCCCATGAGCTCCTACAGGCCAATAAGACTCTTGTTTGCCTTCCCGTCGCGCAAGGGTATTCGTGTCGAGCATCGGTACCCAGCGTGCCTGCATCGGCCTCCTTGCCCGGTCTAAAGCGGATAAGTAGCCTGTGCTGTCGTACATATAAGGCACTTGTTCCTCCGAAAAGCCGATCCAGGCGAGAGTGGCTCCCTTTGCAAGAGGAATGGCCCCGCGCTGTACGACTTCGTAAGTATCGATATCAAAAATCGTGTAGTTCAAGTCCTGTCGGCCTGTTTTGCGACCACATTTAGCTCTGATTGTCGAGAAGCCTGTGTATTTACCCTACCTGGTGTGACGAGTTCACTCTTGCGGTGAACTACGATGAGCCATTCCTGGCCAGCCGACATAGTCACAATCTCTTCACCAAGGTTCATTAGGTACGTCTGGCTGCCGGCTCCACTGAAGAAGCGCAAAAAATTCTTGCTCGTGGCAGCAACTACTTTACCGCTTCCCGTAGTGTCATCGAGTGCCTCGCCGCCGTCATCGTCGAGGTTTGCAGCAGCGCCGCCAAGAGCGATGACTTTGACTTCTTCTCCTGCGGGGAGGTCGTAAGACCAGCCACTGTTTGAGGCACCCCAAGTACTGAAAGGCTTGTACTCGATTAGACTTCCAGTTGGTCGTTTGCTTTGAGCATAGACAACTCCATGGTGACCGAGACAGCCAAGATTAAACTTGTTGAAATCGTCGAAGTGCTCGGAAGTATGTGCTGACTGGTCATGGAAGTCCACAGTAACGATGTTATGCGACTCCCTCTCCACAACATGAATGACGCCAAGCGAGTTGAAGGCTTAAACGACAACAGGTCAGATCTCAGCACCATTTCATGGGCCGGAAAGCTGCCAATGTCTTACCGAGATATCGACGCTTCTCCTTGAGTGGAGTTGCGCCTGGTTGGAATGGCTCTTGTCCTTTGACAAGTGAGGCTGCAAGATACTCGTGAGCCTGTGCAAGTGTTACCGAGTGTCAGGTAGACTCACATGTTTTGCTGCTGCTGCCACTGGCCACCGCTACACTCGCCCGGTGCTTGCTAGCAAGTGGAGGTGGCAGACTGCCATCCTTCGCATATCGACTTTTGTACACTCCATCATCTTCGTCATCTTCTATGAAATCATCCTCATCCGTCAGGTCCCCTTCGGCGCGAGCAGCTCTGCCCTTGACAGCCACGTTGGCATCATCGAACCCAAGATCCAGGTCATCTTCATCGAGATCATGGTCTTTGCGCTTGTTCTGAAGTGCTTCGTTTTGTGCACTGCCTTTCGCACCCGCCGGAGGAGCGTCATTAGGGTGTGGGTGCAGAGGGGCAATAGCGTCATGCCATCGGCTGACGAAACCTTGAGCATCCGCCCATGCAATGGAGTTGGAACCTGCGCCAGGGCGCCATGCCAGATCACAGACTTGCTCTACAGTATCTTCGATCGTCTCGATGACCTTTCGGGAGGTGCTGTCCCAGATGCGGACTGTCTTGTCTGTTGCGGTTGAGCACAAGTATCGGCCATTTGGCGAGAATACCAATGTCGTCAAAGCCTGCAGAGGGGGGGGGGGGGGAAATCGGTCAGAGCGAAACGATTTAGCATTGAAGCATAACAGCAGCTTACCCCTGTATGCCCATCCTTGTCGAACACACCTTCGCGTTCCCAAGTTTGGCGGGAAATGACGGCGATTTCTGTTCATAGTAATGATTAGCGCAATTTATTTGAACTGAAGGGCCTAAATTTTACCATGGCTCTTCGTGCCAACAATGAAGTATCGGCCGCTTGGATGCCAGATAGCCTGGCTCTGTGTATCGGCATCAGGTTCTTCCTCACCCACTAAACCGTCGATGACTTGAATGCATTTAGGTTCTTGTTCATTTGGATTGGATACATCCCAAACTCGAATTTGCCCATCACAGCCGGAAGTTGTCTGTAGATCAGGTTTCGAAAGGGTATCAGATTGGTTGTATCAACGTGCTGCATGTCACGAAGCTACTTGCGATGAGTTGACCATCTGGTGACCACGTGACAGCCCTAACGCTCTTCGTGTGACCTTCGAGACTTTGAAGCTTTGTGATATCGCGCACATCAACGACCTTGACTACTGTTTCACTGCAGAATTGGCATACGAAGAGAGCTTCAGCACCCACGAGAGTGTTCGAAATCGATCGGAGGTTACGCACTCGGACGCAACAGCAACGCGATGCCCGTTTGGAGAGAATTTGACCCATCGAATGGACATTCCCAAGGGGCTTTCCGTGACGAGTCCAGTGAACTCCCTGGTAATATGGTCGTATAGTCTAGCTTTGCCGTCTTCGCTGCCGGTGACCAAGCTCTCCATCTGTTTATGCGTGTTGCGAAAGCAGGGAGACTTGACTTCAGCCTGTATCGCAATGCACGGAGAACGCATACACATACAGAGGCATCCATACTGAACACTGGACTCTCATCGTCTTCGATAAGACCCAGCTGATCCTTGGCTTCATCTTCGGGTCTTGCTGAAAAGACGCGCAGAAAGCCTTCGCTGCCTCCGCTGTAGAGCACTGCTCCATCGGGCGTGTAGGCGAGCCTGCTCTTGCCAATGTGTCTATGCGAGCGTGCGACGTTCGCCATCGTGCTCGGCTCCGCTATCTTCACTCAGCTTCGTGCGGTAGCAGACAGCCAACAATGTTTAACGCGCGAACAACAACGGTCTTCATCAACGCGCCGCGCGTAAAGATCGATCAGATGGACGATAGATTGTTGCGATGCATGGTGGATTTACAACAAGCACTCTGCACTGATGATACTAGTATTGGCACTACAAGAACTCGAAAGCCGGCATCGTCTCGAGAACAAAGATGTCCCGATCAACTCTCTCTTGCGCAACACCCAAAGACTCCATCCGCCATTCGTGATTTTCCAACACTTGCATGTCCGACAGACCTAACAAATCGACATTCTCCCGCACGTCAATTCGCTCACTGACCCTAAGGACAGTCTTCGCTTTCTCCCGTTCGGCCTCGCGTCTGACGTAGATGTTCACTAGGGCTTCGTAGAGGTGGTGAAGCAGAAGCTGGTAGCACTTTGGTCGAGACACATACCACAGGAAGAAGGCACGAGAGGGGTTGCGATCTACTGTTCTTGGCACCTCCTGCTGGAGGATGAAGCCTGCGGACGACAAGGCAGCTACTGCTTCGCGAACATCCTTCGCAGGAAGCATGACGAGCTTTGCGATCTAGTTGAAAAGGGCAGCAGTCAGCAGCCTGAGCTAGCATATTTCACTGGCATGTATGTGACACACCTGTTTCTCTTCCATCTTGCCCTTCTCGTCGAGCGCCTTCCATATCCGTCTTGCCTCTTTCCCAAATTGCTGCAGTATATACGTTTCAACTAGGCCAAGCTTGACAATCTCGCCTGCACTTAGATAGTCGACCGCCCAGTGTTGTCGCGACATTAAGCTTTTCATTTTGGCATCGTTATAATCTGATACGAGCCAACTATTCGGCCGAGCATAAGCGCCGTCGAGTCGCGCCCCTCCTAATTCCTGTCCCTCTAGCGAACCGACCTTGGGTCTAGCATCTCCCGTTCCGTGCAAGTGGTGCAAGACTTCGTTGACAAGGTCCAAAGCACCCTTATCCTGGGCCGACCACATCCCGGAGTGCTCTAAGCCTTTGGTGGCTTGACCGTCTTCTTGCGGAAACACGCTAAAGAACGCGTGCTCCGGTGGCTGTTCGTCGCCATGCCCGTTAAGTTCTGGCAGTGCTAACGTTTGCCGTGTTGGTGATTTGCGATTAGCTGGTTTGACCAGTCTTGCCGCATCCGTGTAGTCTACAATCACGTATCAGCGATGTCCTTGGGTGAAGAGCATGGGTCCCTGACGAATGTATAATGCTTACTACTACAGTGGCCGCTCAAAGTCTTCTCGTCCTTGGCTGACTCGTTCATTATTGATTGTATGAGCACGGCAGCTGCACCTCCTCTCTGAGCTCTGACTACTTTCGTGATAGTTTCATTTCGTATTCGCACGTCGAATGGTTCGTATCGCGCACGAACATAAGTGTTCTCCTGTGAACAGGCATGTTGAGATTGTCAGGCTCTGTGAGAATCTTACTCAGTTTCAGTCTGAAAAGCTTACGTCGAACGGCAGCTCCAGGCGCTAAAAATAACGTCAAATCAGTCTCTGCTCTGCGTTTGCTTTGTTATTAGAGGGAAAAATTCCTACCTGTGACTTTGTGAAGGCTTGACCGCTACGGCCTGCTACCCGTCGCTTCTGATGGAGCAATGATGAGTCAGATTTCGTAGGTATAGATCGTCATAGCAGATCTCTGGACCTACTCTTGACCCGTCATGCGTAGACTCCGGATCCAAGAAGCCATCGTCGTTGTGACTGTGCACATTGTCGGATAAGCAGGTAGATACGTATATCTCGTGGTCCTTTCCCCAACCTCGGGGTGCTGCGTCCATTTCGCCTCGCTTTCTCATGACTTCCTCCTTTATGTGCTTGATATCTTTAGGCCCAGGAGGGCCACTGACATCTCTCAGCATTTTCTTTTCTAGAATCATATCTTGATCTACTTTAGAGGTTTGATCGGTCTTGTGAACTGGTCTCAGAATGCCAGAGTCTAGAAGTTCATAGATAGCTCGGATAGTGCTTCGTTCGTCTGACAGATCAGAGCAACCTTCTAACAAGGTCACCAGCTGGATCTTGCCTTCTGTAAGAACCCTCATGAGGACCTCCATGCCTCGCTTGCTCCAGTATTCTCTTGTAAGAGCCATGAATTGCCCAAACCGTCTCCTCTGCAGCACTTCATCCAGATCCATCTCAAAGTATTCTGTTCCTTCCTCCTCATCTTGAACAAAGTATAGACAATTGTGCTGCACCAGCACGAGCAGAGCTGCTTGTGCCAATGACTGTGTAAAAGTCGGGCGCGGCAGAAGTCGAAGCAGAGTTTCGTAGGACAGCCGGCCCCGAGCCAGCAAGATGCCAGCGACTACGCCAACGGCAGCACCGAAGTGCTCGTATATGACGTGCTCTGCGAGAGCTACCTTTGACGACGACATGCGAACATGGGTGAGAGTTTGTCTGAAATAAAGAGGTGATCGGAGCAACCTGTACAAGTAACTTGCATGTGATTAAGCAGAATGTTGAACAATACCCATTCAGCACACATTCTTAGCACAGGGGACCCATATGACCTCCATCAGCCTGAGAAGTGAATGCTATCATCACAATGCTCCCTCGCGATGGCTGTCATACTCGGGCTCAAGTTTTGCAAGAATCCCTCCGCCGCTAATCTCCGTTACTCGAAGTGCGAGCTACTGACAGACTGCTGATTGACACATATATGCAACAAGTACATGTATACAGGCTATACAGATCGCATGCGAGTCGAGATCGCTCAAAATGCTTCCCGTTTCGTACGCCACTAAGGAAGCCGGTAATGCTCGTCACTTCAGCAATTTCGTATGGGCTGCCTCAGTTTTGTTCAGCACTGTCTCAATCCTTACCGTGACATTCAAGAGAGCTGTTCCTCAACGACCTTATCTGTTGCTACCGGGAACTCGACCAGACTACTCTCTGCTCAGCGTCTCGCCAAGCGACATCATCACTGTCCGTGCCGACGTGAAGGGTATCGAGGATGTCCGGACAGACATCGACACAGGCTGCTGCAATAGTCAGCGATGAGAAGCAAGATTCCAATACTGTTCCGTCAGACAACGCTGCCGCGCCTTCAGCTGCCTGTCCGGAGGATGCGCTCTCAGGTCGTACGTGCATGTTCGGCTTGTCGCGTTTCGATCGACGTAGGCGTTCGCTAGCTAACACAGAAAATCATTGACATCTCATCTCTTCTGCGATAACAGACGTAGGACACCTGGATGAATCGCAACAGCAATCCCTTCAGGCTTTCAAGGCTCTACTGTTCGCCCAGGGCTTGTACAAGCAGGATCCCGTACCGACGCATGATGAGGCAACATTATTGAGGTTATCCGAAGGGTTATGCATCGCTGTCTAACCCAAGCTGAGCATCATTTGATTTCTTGTCACAGATACCTTCGTGCTCGACGGTGGGATGCTCAGGCTGCTCTGAAGCAGCTCAAGGAGGCAGATCAGTAGGTCAACCTTGCTGCCGTATCGCACCCGATGGAGAACTAGCCTTACAATCCTGTCATGCTAGCTGGCGGCACACTCACCACGTCGACGACTTCTTCCTGACGCATGACATACAGAGCTATGAAGAAGCTCGAAAAGTAAGCTTTAGATGGGCTTCAGAGTTGTTTTCTGGTAGCCGTGTCTGAAATATGTCACCTTGCGCAGGTCTATCCTTGTTGGACCGGCCGAAGAACGAGGAAAGGCGTCCCTTACTACATATATAAAGTAGCACATCTAGATAAAAAGGTCAGTGAGGCACCCACTCGATCTGTTCCAGCATCGAATTAACCACCGAGCGCAGACTATGCAAAGACACCTCGATAATGGTCATAACCACAAGAAGCACGGCAAACACCACGACAAGCACCCGCCTTCGGTAGTAGCGCTGTACGAAAGTCTCCTGCAATTAGTCTTGCCGATGGCGAGCAAGCTTGAAGATCGACCGCATCGGGAAACGCCAGTCACAGCTTCTTGCAACATCGTCGACATATCCGGCGTGAGCTTGATGCAGTTCTTTGGACTCAGAGGTCATCTGGGAGATGCCTCGGCACTCGCCACTGCTCGTTATCCGGAGACTCTGGATAGCATCTTGGTGAGTTCGTGTAGCAGGCAACGAGCGTCATCAAATACTAATTAGCTTGTCGCGTGGTAGGTCATCGGTGCTCCACCTTATGTCGAGACAGTATGGACTTTCATCAGCCAATGGTTCGATGCCAATACGCGAGCCAAGATTTCAATCTTGAGCAATGATAAAGAAGCGACTTACAAGCGGTTGACAGAGCTCATCGATCCTGTAAACATCCCTGAAGATTACGGCGGCACGATGAAATGGAAATTTGGTGATTTGCCGAACCTCGATCCTGCTTTCTTGGAATGCTATGGTCTCGACAGTGCAAAATGGCCTATTGGACCTATCAAGCTGGAAGGCGATGATGTAGTAGCTTTGGGCACGTTTGCCGATGGGAAGCCAAGACGAGAAGTCATTGGCACATTCAGAAATGCAACGCCACCGCAGGCGTGATTATAGACTTGCTGAAAATGTAGCTATCGCATCTGCATGGACCCCCTCAACATATCAGTCAATCCGCAGTGTATCATCATAGACTCCAAGTCCACATTATCATGTACAGCGTCATTAGCACATGCTATTGCTCTTTTCATTGTCGATTTCGTAGGTGATCGAGGCGGTGTGCAAGTAGAGTCACGAACTCGTAGACGAGAAGCCGCGGTCTCCGCTGCTTCAGGCGCATGCTGCCCCAAGTCTTCAATACTCTCTGGCACATCATATCGCGTGCGCTGGACAGATGAAGAGCTTCAAACCGAACCCGGGCTTGCTGCTGTAGTGAACTGCGCAGCCAGTCTTGCAAGCCAAGCTCCTGCTCGAAGCGAGGCCTGGCGATCATGTCAAATACCGCCTTGCGGCTCACGCTGAGGCAGAAGCCACATCTCGACTTTGTCATTGGCTATCCTGGCCTCTTGCCAGATGAGAATACAAAGCAGGCTTCGCTGGAGGGGACTGTCGAAGTCCGCGTGCAGAATCCAGTGCATACGCAGTGGCTGAAGGTGGAGCTGAAGAAGACAGAAGTGGTGCAGACCAGTAAAGGCGTCCGCAAGTATTTCGAGGTATGTTAGCGACCATTCACTTCCTAGTAGAGCGCTCTCGGGCTGACTCCTTCATCCAGCTTATCGGCAGCCAGGTGGGCAGCTTTGTTTCTCCCCGCATATCTTCATTTCAGCGAGACTGATCTGTGCATACTTTCGAACAGGAGCAAATGCTCTGGAGCGGCGCAGATAAGGAGTCTGCAGATGCAGGCAACTTCGCTCCGCTGGACACAGTATGTATCTACCTGCCATTATTGGCAGCCTCCAATTCTACTAGCTCTCGCGAAGGCTGAAATGGCACGTGCCTATGTATTACCTTTACATTACGCAACCAGAGCGATCACTCTTTCGCCATACCGATACCGCCTGGTCTACCGCCTACGATTGTGCTGGATAAAAGCAAAAATACTGGTATTGTCTATCATTTAGTCGCAACTGCTATGATCAAGGTGAAGAGCAAAGGGCTGTTTGGCGGTAGCAGTAACCACTTCAAACCGCCTACGGTCGTGACACAAATATCTGAAGTCACCATCGAAAAGCATGAATTGAATCCCACATGGCCAATTTATGCATGGCAAGCCGAAACGACACCTATTCATGTACGGCAAGCGAACTTACTGATGCAGCTGAAGCGCGAAACCGTGATATTTGGCGGGAACGATGCTGTCAAACTCGATGTCGAAATCAAAAGCGAGCGTAACGCCCCCGTCAAGATCACACGTATAGAACTACAGCTCAAAGAGCTGGTAACCGCACGCGAAGCTGATCCGGTGTCAAGAGCCGGTAGTACCGATCCAAAGAAGACGCTTCAACACACCCACGATATACTGTCGCTCAAATCGTCATGTCATAACGTTCTCTATCAGAACGAAAGCACGTCGCATTCATTATCATCTGTCTTTCCGCCACATCATCACCACTTCACGGTCCAAAATGCCAAACATCTGGATGTAAAGTATGTTATGCGTCTCCGGGCAGTAGTAGAAGTACCCAAAGAAGCCAAGGCAAAGAAGGGAGAAGTCAGGGTTAAAGAAGAGCCCATCAAAGAGATTGTCCTTGACAATGTAGCTGTAATTGTCTCGCCATGGAACAAGAAACAAGCGGAATGGTGGAGAACCAAGATTGGGCATATACCGCGTAATCTGCAACGCCCAGCACCCATCGCTCCGTCAGCGCCTCCTGTGCCAGTGCAGATAGAAGCAGTCTCGCAATCTGTGTCAACCTTGGCCGCTATTCCTTTCTCTCCTTCAGCCCAGGAACAGGTCTCCAGAGGGTATGGCTCGTCAACCGCTGCTGCAGCATCCAGGGCATTCAATCAAAAAGTTCAGCAGTCTAATCAACGGCTTTCATCTGCAAATGGTCAGACTGCAGGGTCAGCTAGCTCTACTCCTCTTCAACCCTTGCAACTGTCGCAGACATCGCAAACTCCGCAGGCCCAGCCTATGACTGCAGAACCATCGAATGAGGAGAGACGAGCCTTGGCCATAGAGCAAGGCAAGCGCCTTTCCTCTTGGCCACCCTCCTCAAGAGACGTATCTCAGCCCGCACCGACCATCGCGGTTACAGGGCCTGAGGCCTATGCAGCTTACCAGAACGCGACCACGAATGGTACCAACGACCTTCGCAATTCTTTGCCATACCCTGGCGTAGGGTATCCCGATCAGTCTTACAGCGCGGACTCTCGTGCCACGAAATCCGAAAGCGGACATGGGACAATGCATTGGCAGCCATCCCGCGAGGTAGCATCTTTGGACGGGCACAGCGTGGTATTCAGGAAGAATCCGCCTCCGAAGCCTTACCAAATGGATGGCGCTTATCCAATGCCAACATCAGCATCACAGTCCCAAGAAATGTCTACCATGGGCTATGCGAACCCCTGGTCACCGCTTTCTTCAGCTACACATCGCAGGGTATTCAGTGACGGTGCCCAAAGCATGCGACGAAGCTCGCAGCCACCTCCACAGCATCCTACCTCTGAAATGGAAGACCGAAGATTATCTGTACCTTCACTATCGAGCAGTATGCCAATCAACCCCCGGCGAAACAGTATGGGGCAATCAAACAACGATTCATTTGCGAAAAGAAGGATCCATGTCGAAACCACACAAGGTGGATTCCCTACGCGAAAGAATACGCTGTCAACTATCACTGGCTCTGCCCCCAGCTCTCAGCAGTCATCGCCGACATATGAGACGCAAACTGTTCCGATGCCGCAAACTGAGTGGTCCAGCGCAGAAGAAGAGAAAGAGCGTCTATACAACGAAGCTGTCGACAGGGCTCGAAGAACGCAGGAACGAGCTGGAAATACAATAACAGATTCTCAATATCGCTCGGTTCAGGATAGAACTCCTACGCCTTTATCGCTAATGCGGTCTGTCAGTAATCCAACCCCATCTAGGCAAGATCAGTCAATGCAAAGCGTGCATGAGCTGAAAGCACCGACGCCGGTGCATGACAACCGAGTTTCAGTTGTCTCTACACATCTTGATTATCTTACTGCCAGTAAGTCCGCCCACGAATCCCAAATTCAGTGTTACTCACGTGTCCTTTCTTTGCTGTGTAGCCCCTGAGCCGGACTCCAGTCAGGAGGACATTGGAGCGATGACACCGACTGAGGGCTTTCCAACTACGCACAATGATCTAGGCGACTTTGACCCATCAAATACCCGGAGAGCCAGTTTGCAAATGCAACGTCGTCAAGACCAAAGTATGGACCACGCATCGCGACACGGGCCCAATGCTTCCCGCATGCCGCCCCTCCAATCAGTCCAGTCTCAAAGCCAGAGTCTCTTGAGTCCTTTGAGCCCTTCCGCGTCTTGGTCCAGTTCGTCCCAGCTAGACGCTCAGAAAATAGCGTACTTGAAAGCTTTAGCAGCGAGGGAGGCATATCAGCAGCGTATGGCAGGCGGACAGCCCGAGCCTTTGACAGCTTTGGAAGAAAAGCAACGGCTGCAGCGTCTCTTCGATGTAGAGGAACAAAGGTCTGCACGCGGGAATGGGGCATGGCAATCACCTCCCAGCTCGCAACCACCACTACCCCCAGTTCCAGATGCAGGGCCATACCAGCCACATGGTGAAAACGGGGATGCTCCATACGAAGAAGGTCTAGATAGAAATCAAAGAGACATCACTCCGCCTATTTCGGTCTACCTCACACCGGACACCACTCAAGGTCGCTGGCAGCACCATCATAGCCTGCCAGATTTGAACGGCGACCATAACCCATATTTCGAGTCACCATACGCATCCTCGAGTCACTTGCCATCAGACGGTTCATCGCTCTCGCAAAACTATCGTCGGAACCCGGATATCAGCAAAGGAAAGCAGCGCCGTCAGTCAACTTACCGCAGTGACGTTACGGACGCATACTACGAGTCAGCCATCTCTAGCCCACCGTCAAGGCCTCCTAAAGGAAGAGATGTCATTCATGATACTTACAGACATTACGACACGCCGGTCTCTCCCAGTGCAGAAGATTACGAACGGAAACTTCTTTGGGGCAGATCTCAGACTAGCCACCATGGGCACTAAACTTAACTGAAAGAGGTCATAATTTATAATTCTTCGATTCGAATCATAGCCAAGTAGCTGGATATACACGCCATCCCAGCCAATTTATACACGTTCCCACACGCTTGATTCGTCACGCTTAATTCGTAGAGACTGCTAATTATGCGATTGATAATTGTTGTTCGATTTGAAGGCTGCTTTCATCTTTCTACATCGTTTAGATTGCATTACCCAATTTTGTATCATTACGGGCTTACTGGCTAGAAAAGGACGTGAGAGACCTCGCATCTCATTCATCACCCTGTAGGCTGGAATTTCAGTCGCAATTGTCATCGTTTGAAGCTCTCGACACTTTGACTCTTTTGAGCTTTGATCCCTGACTCTTTATTCTTGCTTCAGTCCATTGCTTCTAACGATACATGATATTGTAAAATGTTGGTAACAACAACAGCTCCCTGACTTCTGACTTATTGCATTTGCTAGCTTGCGGAATTCGAAGGTACGAAACTAGTAGTAAGCCACAGAATGAAGGATCTCATGCGGATGTTTTTGCACGTGAGCTGCGATGATTCTGTCTATGTCGTCGTCTATATCATTAGCAGACTCGATCTAAAACCAAGAAGCACGTCAGTCATCTGTCTCGATGCCTCTTCTTCACAAGGCACAGGGATTTCCTAACTCACAGCAGTACATAATTCCAGAATAGCTTTTCCAGCAACCAAAGCCTCTTCGTGATTGTCTTTAATCTCGATATTGATAACATGAACCGGTCTATTCATTTCCCCACCTTTATTTAATAAATCATCTAAAACGGCATCAAAGCATCTTTCTTCACAAGTTATAACAATATCAGCTACATCTTTACTTTCCTGCCATCTTTCAGGAGCTCTTTTAATTTGACGATTCCTATCCAGCATATTCAAGATGCCATTTGCTGTATATAATCTTTCATCTTTACTCGCTAAATCATTGTACATGTCATCGTATGGTGTACCAAAAGAATAGATATTTGGCTTGTCAATGGCTGTTCCAGGTAGACGGACTGCAGATCCCGTTCCTGCCGAGATAACTCTGAAGTTTGCCCGGCTGCGAGGTGTTGAGGTTAGCATACTAACAGATCGCACCGCACACAGGCTACAGCGACGAAATACTTACGCTAAGACATTATGTGCTTCCATGGAACGATTCTGCACGGATTTACAAACAAGTCAGAAAGGCAAAATTTAGCCAAGAATAGAGCCGAAGCCATACTCACATTATTACTGGCGCACACCACACAAAATGTAGTTCGGAAAGCCAACGGTGAATTTTTCTTTGCTTGTTCCAGAGCTGCTGGCAAGGCAGTACCCGTCTGTACCGAAGGGAAAGCTGCACCGTTGCTCAAGTGCTGCTGATTTGGCATGGGGAAAGGCTGAGCAAAAGCGGAACTAGGAGGTGGAGTAGCTGCATGACTTGCATTACCCGAAGGATGGTGAGGGAATGGAGAATTGGAGCCGCTTTGTGCTAGCAGCATGCCTGGTGGTGGCATTGGTATACCATAGTTAGGTGGTGGATTTGGAGTCGGCGCATGAGGGTACGAAGGAGGCTGCTGTTGCTGTTGACTGAATTGTGTAGCAGGTGGAAAGGGCGTTTGTGATGGCGTCACTCGCTGCCAGTTGTTCTGCGGCTGTGAGGGTTGCTGTTGCGCTGGCTGAGATTGCCAGGCATTTTGCTGCTGCTGCTGGTTAGGCGGGATGGGCGGGAACTGAGGCTGAGGCGTAGACTGTTGCGAGCGGGATGGTGGCTGTTGATAGGTATACTGAGGTTGTTGTTGATGCTGCTGCTGCTGCTGGGGAGGTGCGCGGCCTCGCAGTCTTGGATCCATGGCGAGCAAGGAAAAAAGCTGCAAGGCAGTATGGTAGTGTCAGCATTGACAGGAGGAGGACGGGGTGAGCATAGACAGGTGAAGGTGAGGGAGCGGAGTGGAGATGAGATGAGGAGAGGGAGTGGGGATGGCTTCTCAGGCGCGTTGCGTATGTGTCGAATCGAGTATCCATTCATTCTCTTCCCGAAGGAAAATCGGACAGCTCCAATAGTAATTTGTGATGTGATTCATCATTGTAGCCAGGATGGTGGATGCAGTGGTTGTAGGTGTATCGATATGGTATCTCTCACTCACCTGCTAAGCTGTGTCTCTTGCTATGACATTGTTCGACGGTTTTGACTGATGTGGTCAAAAAGCAAGAAGCAACAAGCAAGGCGAAGCGACGAAAAACTGGACGTGGAGGCAAAACGAGGTAGACTTGCAAGGGAGGATATATTTTGACAACAACGATGGCACTGCTACTGATGTCCAAACTGACTACTGAAAAAGGCACATCCTGCTGCTAGAGTTACTGTGCTTCGAGTCTGTGAGCAGCCAGTGTACGCCTTGATGGCTGTCTTATGCTGGACGTTGATGACGAGGCGGGAGCTAGCTACGAAGACGGGCAAACTTCATCTAGCTTCGAATTGGACCACTGTGTGTACGGCTATTAGCAACGTTCTCCAGAACCGCCGACAACTCTTCACAAGTAACCTCAACTGACTTCGCTTTTGACGCTTCTTGAACATGATTCTGCAGCCGCATTC
Source organism: Cystobasidium tubakii (assembly GCA_024345325.1). Lineage (NCBI taxonomy): Eukaryota > Fungi > Basidiomycota > Cystobasidiomycetes > Cystobasidiales > Cystobasidiaceae > Cystobasidium > Cystobasidium tubakii. The sequence goes on from BROO01000003.1 coordinate 4,012,128, forward strand.
GGTGCAGCGGATAGGTTCTGTAAAGGTCAAGCGAGGTTAGTTGGTACTCTGAGTTGTCATCATGTAGGCCAGCTTAGCCGTCTTCATGCCCTCCTGCTCTGTGAGCTGGTGGCCACTGGAGAAAAGCTTTGCTGGATGGAGTGTATGCTCACCTTTTGGCCTGATCTCGTTTGTAGTGCCGCAGTCTGTGAGAGAGAGGGGTAGATGAGGTATGGGTGATTCAGTGATGAGTCCTGCTGCCGTGTGTTGCCCTCCGAATCCTGATGCAATCCAACGGACCTCCACACATGTACTGCGATGGCTGCACGTTTGCCGGTGCTGGCAGTGCCATATGAATGGTCAGCACAACACTTTGGCACAGGACTGAACTCTCGCTCACCGGCTGTCTGAGAGTCGGCCATGGTGAGGACAGCGTGTGTATGGACGTGTGTGTGTGAGTAGCTTGTCAAAGACGCAGTGCAATCCAGCTATCATGCATCTGTCGACTTTCTCGATTGCCTTTGCTCGTCTTGGGCTGCAGACCAGTATTTCTGTAGGAGAGCGAGGTGCCCGCCAGTATACTGTACTATCACAGTGGATACCGCATGCATCGCATGCTGTCGCACCTGCTGGCTTCCTACTGTCCTACCGCTCTCATACCTCGACATACGCTGGAGCGAACGTATGGACACGCCTGCAATGAGAGCAAGCCAGGCGCACTAACACAGAGGGCAAGCGCTAAAGGTCGCTTCAAGCATGGCTCATGTATGAACCGTGGCCAGCGAAGCAACCAGTCGAAGACTCAATTTACCGTGCAAGCCGTTCAATCACTCTGAGTAGCTGAGCACAATGCAACATTGGAACTTCCATCTGCATATTCACGAATATATGCTAACCTCTATATACTCCAAGTTAACGATGACATTCCGATTCTTCAAACACTTCCGATATACGTATCAATGCATTAATGGGTAGGCAGAAGGTGACCTTGAGAAGGGTGATAGCTCGGGTACAGAAGGTTAATGACCCAAATCAAGCCCATGAGTACGGCACACCTGAATTTCAAATTTGCGAGCAGGTTGTCCATTTTCGAGGGCATAGGTTTCACCTCCGCGGGCAGACCATCTACTGCCGTAGAGTCTGAACTCATGGTTGCCAAAGGCACATACTGCGCTCCGCTTGAAGAAGAAGGCAGTGAAGCTGCTGGCTTTTTGGGTTGTTTACCCAAAATCCATTCGGTCAACTGGCCAGTAGAAACAGCTATCTGATTTGAGACGAAGAGGAAGATGAGTGTCGTGAAAATCATGTTGAGGAAGCGCATCCGAGGCCAGGGTAACAAGGCAAGAAGGCCTTTCGTATCGCCAGCGAGCCAAAGGTGGAATTGGCAGATAAAGGTCTCGAGAGAGCTGTGAATGCAACTCGAGTCAGCTGAGATCAGAAGAGGCAGGTAGTAGGAGAGCCTCGCGTACCATTGACCGATCCAGATGTATGCCCTAGAAGAAGTTGAGCGCAACAAAGGAGTCGCATTTCGAAGAATAATGAAAGACAGGACAGGGATAAAGGAAATGTACGGATGGTATTTGTTGTAATCGAACTTGTTGTACCTCAATTCGAATGCGAAATAGCCTGCGAGTCCAAGTATCGAGACTAGGTAACTTAGGGTCCTAGCCCTAGGCCACCATGGTCTATCCCAGATCTTCTCCTCTTGGATCTTGATGAAGAGTAAAGCTGCCAACATGCCGACGTAGACGATATACATGTCGAGCGTGACTCTAAAGCTCCATTCCTTGGCGTTCCACTCTGTATTGAAAACGGCGTTGAATATACCGAAGACAAGTTCGAGAGGTTTGCCATGCAAGTGGAAAGCAGCTGTCAAAGCTGCTGAGACGACAATCTTCCCAAGCATGAAGCAAAGGTTCTTGTTGTGATTATAGCCGACATACATCGTCACCCAGATGATTCCGAACCACAGCGTGACGAGGGGTGAGAAGTAGTAGCTGAGGTAATCGGTGTCTTGAATATATGCTAGAGCGATTGTCAGCAAGTTCAGGCGGACCAATACACCCGCAACTCTTGCTAGGCCGTAGTCGGCTTTCTTGTAGTAGAAGAAGAAATGACCATAGCCCGACATGAAAAGATACTGGTAGAGGACGAGTTAGAGCGCTGTTTGGCCGACTTTGATGGAGAGAATGACTTACTGCTGCAACAAGCACACGGATGGGGTTGTAGATGCCTGAAATGCGACTGGCAAGGTGGTAATGGTAGATTAGGATTGCTATCTGCATCCAGCCCTTCCACTTGAAACATTCGAGACAATGTTCATCAGAATCGAACGAACCAAGAACAAGTTCTTTTTGCTCACCTCATCCGTTTGGTCACGATTTAGGAAACCCATGTCTTTTTCAGGCTTCTTCATAGTTGCTAATCCGAGCGCCAAAGCCAATAGCATAGCAATTGTGAAAGGCCAGAAATCGAATTGCTTCTGTATCTTAAGGTAGAGAGATGTTCTATCCGTAAAATACATGAGGACGCATGAGAAACCAAATATCGTCATTGGGAGAAGTACGTGTTGAGCGGGGAAGAAGCGAGAATAGAAAGGTCGTCCATCTGCGAGAAGTAGCGATTCAGCACGTTTAGCTTGATGAGAGCCAGTCAACAGGCAGTGGCACTCACTCGAAGCGTAGTAGTGTGTACCTAGTGGTGCCCAGACTAAGGCAAGCACGATAATCATAGTTTGAAGCCAGTTTGGTGCGGGGTACTGCATGCAGCATGTCTTATCGAAGGGGAATTTCTTTGGCATCGCATCATTGCAACGCAGATTGAGCATCAGGTTGAGTTGAGCCGTGACGATTGCGGGGTCATAGTGAACTCCATCCGCAGTATGTGCCGAAGCTAATGGAGATTCCACTAATTTATTGAGTGCATAGAGAACCGATAGATCTGAAATCGTGGAGGACTTATATGGAGGCAATCGTTTTCTTAAACCTGCGTTCAAGCCATCGATTCCTGCTTTTGTCAACGTCTTAGCCCTGAAGGCATCAATTTTGACTTGATTTGTTTGTTCTACTGGAATCAAAATGATTTCATCCGCTATGGGCGGCTTATTTGCTGCTTTCGGTCCGGTAGCCGCGATGATGCGGTCTATAGCATCGAGATACTTTTTCTCCGCTTGATCACCCAAGTTCTTCAATTCCCACAGTCCAGTTCCCATGACTACCATCGCTGGATGTGCTCCGTTCTTTTGCGTGATATCACGTCTTTCCAGGATGTTCATTGTCCGGGATGAATTCAAGTATGGATCCCAAGTGAAGTGCAATTCTACACCACTCGCAATAACGCTCATATCACTTCTCTTATGTTCTTGAAGCAGTTTTTTCGTGTCATATTTCGGGTCTATCATGTTTATGGCTCCCATGTAGGCATTTCGAATGATAGAATCGCCAGAGAATACCACAGAACGGCCTTTTAAGCATGATGTAACCTTGTTTTGGTTGTATTGCTGCATCATGCATCCATCGGGTTGCCAGTTTGCTAGAGTCTCGGGACCAGATAGTCCTTCATCTAGCCACTCGCCGTCGTTGAGCAGTGCATTGCATTTGTACTTGTCGTTGGCATCTATGAAGGGCGGCAGGACGAGTTCAGCAGGTTACTTATGACTTGACCTGCGGTTCCCATGGTCCATCCTCTACCCCAACAATGAGAGGCGCTTTCAGTTCACTTACCGGTCACAAAGAAGCGGAAGATTGCGAGTGTGAAAGCTATAGCGATAAGGGCGCAATGGAAAGCAGGCAAAGCTCTATTGAGCCAGGCGGATCTTGACTCTGTCTTCTTGCTGGTAGCAGCCGTGGATACTGGCTTCTCGGAGCTCATGGTGGGTTCTTGGGTGTGTCACTTTCCCAAGTCCTTCCAGTACTGCTATTTAGCATGGAAGCTTGGAGGAGGCAGGAAGCACACCGAGCCAGAGCGGGCTGAGCGCGTGTGTCGAAGGATCGATGCACTAGTGAACCACACAGTAGTCTAACCACGCGGCCTTCGTCTCTGAGAGTATAGTGCAGCCCGGGTATGCGAATGCCTGCCGCACGCTCGTAATCGCATGCCACGGTAAAGCCTCGAAAGTCTAACACTTCGCAGCATAGGGGAGCCCGCAGCATAGTGGCAAGAACAACAGGCGAGTGACAGCAGGAAAGCGCGTCGAGGAAACAGCAAACGTGTATCCTGGATCGCTCGTGATCTCTTCTTTGCTTTGTGCGAGTGGTAGTCTCTCTTCCAGGTTCGCTTTTCTTTTACAAAACATCAGCTTGAAAGCAGGCACACTTCCATCATGTCCCTAGAGAAGGAGCTCTCGAACGAAAGCGCGTCCATATCCACCTCCAACAACAGTGCAAGCCGGTCCAAGTTCGCGTGGTTCACCAAATCACTGCCTGCTTTCCACTGCATACTTATTGGAATAGCATTCACGCTCGCGACTTTCCGCTACTTTGTCACCGGTGAGTGTAGCGATCGAGCTCGCGTGAATGACAAGCGGCACGTACCGAACCGACAGAGCCTTTCTCTATCCATTTGCGACGGAACGGGATTATTCCGTTCAGTGAGCTGACAGATCTTTTTCAACCGCCTACAGATTCCAATGACAGATACAAATGCAATGCAATGCTTAATGAAGGACACTGGCTAGACGAAGGTTTATCAACGCCAAAAACCCTGGCAAACTGGCAACCAGAGGGATGCATGATGCAGGAATACAACTACAACAAGTTTACATCGTGCTTGAAAGGGCGAACGCTGGTATTCTCAGGCGATTCCATCGTTCGAAGAATGTATTTCGGCACTATCGGCATCCTCAACCCAGAGTATGACACAGCTAAACTCCTGCGTGAGGGCAAACACCGCGATTTCAGTGTCTCTGCTGGTGGCGTACAGCTACAGTTTACTTGGGATCCATACTTGAATTCATCTCGAACAAAGAACATCCTAGAGAGACGAGATATCTCACACAAGAATGGGTCACGTCCAGCAATCGTTGTCATGGGAACTGGATTATGGGAGCTACAAAACTTAGGTGATCAAGCACAGGCGGGCTACATGGAAGCCATAGACCGCATCGCCGAAGCCACGGGGCCAAAAGCAGCAAACAGACCACCTATCGCCGACGAAGTTATCCTAATACCCGTCGAGCACACAACTCCCCAAAAACTCAAACCATACAAAGCTAAGGAAATGGCAAATCCAAACATCGATGCCTTGAACAAGATGCTGAGGGAGAAATTGCCTCCATACACGTCCTCCTCTATCTCAGACCTTTCTGTTCTGTATGCTCTCAATGCATTGGTAGACACTCCTGTCGCAGCTCACCACACGACGGACGGACTTCACTATGGTCCCGCTATAGTGTCTACCCAAGTGAACTTATGCTCAATCTACGCTGCAACGATGTGATGCCAAAGAAGTTCCCTTTCGACAAGACCTGCTGTACGCAGTATCCTGCGCCGAACTGGTTACAGACCGTTATCATCCTGGTCGCTTTAGTCTGGGCGCCCCTCGGTATACATTATTACGCATCGAGTGAGTTTTTCTTTCTGTTCTCCTAAAGGTTGCTTGCCTTACACTTGAACTGCATCTACCAGATGGCCGTCCTTTCTACTCTCGATTCTTCCCGGCTCAGCACGTCCTAGTCCCTATGACTATCTTTGGGTTCTCGTGTGTCTTTATGTATTTGACGGATAGGACTTCTCTATACCTCAAAATACAGAAGCAATTCGATTTCTGGCCGTTTACTATTGCAATGATATTAGCATTGATCCTGGGGCTGGTTACTATGAAGAAGCCAGAGAAGGATATGGGATTCCTGAATCGCGATCAGACGGATGAGGTGAGTGCAAGGTCGTTTCTCTACAGATTGAGCGATTCTGACGCGGTTTCGCTTGTGTATCAGTGGAAGGGGTGGATGCAGATCGCAATCCTTATATACCATTACTATTTCGCCAGTCGTATATCGGGAGTTTACAATCCTATCCGAGTGCTGGTCGCCGCAGTAAGGCGCTTCTTTCCCACAATCATTTCCGTTCACTGCATGCTGAAACCACTCCTGCAGTATCTCTTCATGACAGGCTATGGTCACTTCTCCTTTTACTACAAGAAGGCAGACTACGGTCTAGCAAGAGTTGCAGGTGTTTTGGTACGCCTAAACTTGCTAACACTCGCACTGGCATACATTCAAGACACCGACTACCTCAGCTATTACTTCTCACCCCTCGTCACGCTTTGGTTCGGAATCATCTGGGTGACGATGTATGCCGGCTATAACCACAACAAGAACCTTCCTTTCATGCTAGGAAAGATCATCGTCTCAGCAGCTTTGACAGCTGCTTTCCACCTGCATGGCAAACCTCTCGAACTTGTCTTCAGCATCTTCAACACTGTCTTTAACACAGAGTGGAATGCCAAGGAATGGGGTTTCAGAGTCACACTTGACATGTACATCGTCTACGTTGGCATGCTGGCAGCTTTGGCTTTCATCAAGATCCAAGAACAGAAGATTTGGGAAAAATCGTGGTGGCCAAGCGTTAAGATGCTAAGCTACCTGCTTTCACTACTGGGTCTGGGCGGATACTTCGCATTCGAACTGCGATACAATAAGATTGAGTACAACCAGTATCATCCATACATCTCTTTCATCCCGGTCCTATCTTTCGTTATTCTTCGAAATGCGACGCCCTTATTGCGGTCAACTTCTTCAAGGGCTTATATTTGGATTGGACGCTGGTAAGAAAGGACGCGTTTCAGTGCACCGCGACGTGTGAGCTGATGTGTGCTTTGGAATGAATAGCTCCCTCGAGACCTTCATCTGTCAATTCCACCTGTGGCTGGCCGGCGATACCAAGGGTCTTCTTGTCCTATTACCATGGCCTCGAATGCGTCTCCTCAACATGCTTTTTACGACTCTCATCTTCCTTTTCGTATCGAATCAGATTGCTATGTCTACCGGTCAGCTCACAGACTGGATTCTTGGGAAGCAGCCAAAGACCTCTGAAGCTACACTGCCTTCTTCCACTGGCGAAGCGCAATACGTGCCCCTGCTCAGCATAAGTCCGGATTCGTCAGCGGCAGAAGATCTGTCTGGAGAGATTGCGCCTGTTCCTTCAAAGTTGGACAGCCTGCTCGCAGATGTGAAATTCAGATGTGCCATCTTTCTGGGATTGATCTGGCTTTTAAATTTGCTCTATCCAAGCTATCATCCCTCTCAAGGTCACCTACTACCCACACATTAGCTTAGAGCGAGGCCGAAGAGGAGTATGATCTGTAGTGGCCGGCGTCGTTCGCAATAAATGTTGGTAAAGCGCATTCGTGAACAAAATTTTGTACAGTCGAGTAGGTCGTTGCAGTGAGCAATTCCACGTAGTATACGAATAGTGCGGAAGGCATGCTGGTCAGAGCAAAGTCTAAATGCCGGTACTTGCCTGCTGTCTTTGATCAGTCCGTGCTTGGTGGTTAACTCGTTTAGCATCGAGACGCTCCGGAGAATGGAGATTTGCATTCCAGTCGTGCAGGGACGTACTATCGTAGTCGCGTTTGTTGTCCCTACGCGTCTTTACCGGCGACCGGGCGTGGTCTTCGCCATTGCCTAAGCAATCGGGACAACGATCGCTAAAAGTAGAAACGCCAAGCCTAAGATTGTGTCAGAGGGTGCCCATGCCTCTACATACATACGATATACAAGCTGATCTTATTGAAGAATGCCGGCATCGATCGCGGCGGGAGTCAAAAGGGCTAGCGGGTAGAACTATATTGCTTGTACTGTACTAAGGTCACGTTCAACAGCTCGAAGGCATGAGCGTGAATAGCATGGAAACTTCAAAGTAATGCGTGACTCTCAAAGTAATTGCTGTGTTGTCCTCAATGGCTTCTTCATTTTCTCTGCTTTGCTCCACGCGCGAACACGTGTTTTGCCAACGGGAAGATCACCGGGAAGCAGCCGGATATGTCCAGCGAGAAGCAGCGCTTGGAAAGTGAGCCAGGTATTACAACAGCCAGGACACAGTCAAGATTCAAGTGGATCAGGAAAGCGCTACTCGCCTTCCACTGCATACTCATCGGGCTGGCGTTCACCTTTGCAACGTTTCGCTACTTTGTTACCGGTGCGTGATCGACAACCATCTCCATATCTTGGGCACAGCTGACTGTTAAACTCACTCATAGACATCGATGACAGGTACAAATGCAATGCTATCCTCAATGACGGACAGTGGTTGGATGAAGGCCTGTCGAGTCCAGACGCTCTTGCAAATTGGCAACCGGATGGCTGCATGCTTCGAGAGTATGACTCTGGCGCAATCACATCGTGTTTGGAAGGAAGAACTCTCGTGTTCACCGGGGATTCTATAGTGCGAAGAATTTACTTTGCGACAATTGGCATCCTAGATCCTATATTCGATAGAGAATCTCTAGAGCGGGATCGTAAACACGACGAGTTCAGCGTGACTGTCGGCGGTGTGCGACTTGAGTTCGTATGGGACCGCTTTTTGGATACCAAGAGGACGTTGGATCTGCTCGAAAGGCGAGATGTATCGCAACAAAATGGAAGCCGCCCCGCACTGGTGGTCATGGGGACTGGGATACACGAACTCTCGGCTCTCGGAATGGAGGAAGGAGCGAAGAAATACATCGAAGCGATAGACAGGATAGTTGAAGCAACAGGACCGAATTCGAAGACCCGACCACAAATAGCCGACGAATTCGTCCTGATTCCAGTGGAACATACTGTCCCCGAAAAATTGAACGATTACAGGCGTCCAAAGATGCAGAACACGTACATCGATAATTTGAACGTGGAGTTACGCAAACGGGCCCCGCCTTATACCTCTGCAACCGTTTCGGATCTATCTGTTCTGTACGCTCTCAATGGACTGGTCGATTATCCCACGGCCATCAATCATACAACAGATGGCCTACACTACGACGACACCATCGCAGGCGCACAGATTAACCTCATGCTCAACCTTCGGTGCAACGATGTCTTGCCGAAGAGATTCCCCTATGACACGACTTGCTGCATGCAGTATCCTGCTCCCAACTGGCTTCAATTCGGATTGCTTCTCTCCGCACTGCTTTGGATGCCCCTTGCCGCACATTACCATGCTTCCAGTAAGTCCTGTTGCTAAATTTTATCTTCGACGTGCGCTGCACCGGTTGCAATTGCTGATCGTTGTATTTGCTACTTTTGTTGTGTTTACCAGACGGGCGTCCGTTCTACTCGCACTTCTTTCCAGCTCAACACGTCTTACTGCCGATGACGATATTCGGACTCTCATGCGTGTTCATGCATTTCGCAGACAGGACCTCACTCTTTCTCAAGATCCAGAAACAATTTGAATTTTGGCACTTTAGCATTGCTATGCTTCTCGCTTTGATGGTTGGTTTGGCGACAATGAGGAGATCGGGGGAAGACATGGTATTCTTGAGTCGTGACCAGACTGATGAGGTGAGCATTGATCCAGCTGAGAGAGCCTTAATCGAAGAGCTCATGTCAATCGTATTATGTAGTGGAAAGGATGGATGCAAGCTGCAATCTTGATCTACCATTACTACCAAGCAAGTCGAATATCGAGCGTTTACAATCCCATCCGCGTTCTCGTTGCCGGAGTGAGTTCCACATCAAGCCAGATAGATACTCCACCCAAACTAAGTGGTCTTGCAGTATCTATTCATGACGGGTTATGGCCATTTTTCCTTCTACTATCGCAAAGAAGATTATGGTCTCGCTAGAGTCGCCAGTGTTCTCATGCGACTGAATCTGCTGACATTGGCATTAGCGTACATTCAAGATACCGACTACCTAAGTTATTACTTCTCACCACTTGTTACTCTTTGGTTCGCTGTCATTTGGGTAACTATGTATGTCGGACACCAACACAACAAGAACAGTCTCTTCGTGGTAGCAAAGATCACATTTTCCGCAGCTTTGGTAGCGGCTTTCCATCTACATAGCAAACCTCTCCAACACGTCTTCAGCCTGTTCAACACCATTTTCAACACTGAATGGAATGCCAACGAGTGGAACTTCCGGGTAACGCTCGACATGTATGTTGTATACATCGGGATGTTTGCTGCGTTGACCGTGGCCAAGATACAGGAAGGGAAGCTTTGGGAGAGACCGTGGTGGGTCTGGGCCAGAAGCGTCGCGTATTTGGCTTCAACATTTGGTCTCGGAGGATACGTTGCCTTTGAACTTGGATATAATAAATTCGAGTATAATAAGTATCACCCTTACGTATCTGCCATACCCATTCTCTCCTTCATCGTCTTGAGGAACGCTACACCGACCCTACGTTCGACCTCTTCAAGGGCGTTCATCTGGCTTGGGAAGTGGTGAGTCTTTCGCCTCGCGGCGCTTATAGGCTCGTTGGGCTAAGCATATGGCTGTTCAAATTTCAGCTCCTTGGAGACTTTCATCTGCCAATTCCACCTTTGGCTTGCGGGTGATACCAAGGGCCTCTTGGTCCTACTTCCCTGGCCTCGCCTTCGCATACTCAACATGGTCTTCACTACATTGGTCTTCCTCTTCATTTCGGATCAACTCGCCACCTCAACGAATTCCATTACAGACTGGTTCGTAGGGAAGCAACCCAAAACTTTAGCCGCAAGTCTGCCTTCAAATGCGACCGGGGCAGATTACTTGCCTTTAGCAACTGTGGCCAGTGAATCAGACGCAGCGGATTACAGCTTGGAGAAGACAGAACACACTCCGACCAAAATGGATAGGCTGATTTCGAGTCTCCACTTCCGATGTGCGTTATTCTTGGGCCTGATCTGGATCATCAACTTGCTCTATCCAAGCTACTATCCATCTCGAGGGCACCTCTTGCCAACGCATTAGACGTGTATGCACGATGGTGAGGTGCCGGAGCAGTCTGTCTATCCAGGAGGATATTGCGAGGCCGGACACATTACACGAGAGGATTTCGTTGTGTTGTAGTACTGCGATAGAGACCCGTAACCTCGGGCTGATCAACCGTAATCATGTAGTTTCCATCTGCTTTTACTCCGCTCTGCGTGGTCTCGCTAGGCATGCTATCCTTGTCGGTTCTTTGCTCCGCTTAACAAGCATTTCTTTCGCACGCAGTTTCGATTCCACAAGTTTCGTTCAATACAGCAACTTATAGTCAGCATGAGCGCCAGCGGGTCTGGCGGACGAGGCGGTCATGCGAATGGCCATGTTGGTCGGGGTGGAAGAGACGCCAAAGGCAAAGGTCGTGCTGGAGGTGGAGGTGGTCGAGGCGGGCGAGGCGGTGTGAGACGAGCAGCAGACTATACGCCAGCGCAAGAACCAAGAGTAGCGCCAGAAGCTGTAGCCGAAGCCAGTCGTATTGCTGTTGAGAAGGCTGAAAGAGAGCGAGAAGAAGAAGCTGCTGCTTCTGCGATGTTAGGCGCAAATGGCGATGAGCAAGAGATCGATACATGCTACATCTGTGCTGAGCCCGTCAAGTACTATGCCTTGGGCACTTGCAGCCATCGAACATGTCACGTATGCAGTCTGCGTTTGAGAGCGCTGTATAAGAAACGCGAATGCACGTTCTGCAAGGTATGTTTGACTGGTCGATCTGCAAGAGGCATTCGAAGCAGTGCTCTCTCGCAAGACAGGACCCAGGCATCTGACAGATGTTTTCTCTGTCGCTGCGTCTATATCAGACGGACCTGCCATCGGTCATTACTACCGTAGATGCTACAAAAGATTTCGAGGACTTCCCGCCCGATGCTTTTCCATATAAAGATAGTAAATTGTCAATAGCCTTCGAGACGAGCCAAATGATGGAGGATACCCTGGCTCTACTGCGTTTCAATTGCCCACAACTCGGTTGCGACTTTCTTGGGAGAGGATGGCCAGATTTGAAGACGCACGCAAGGGTAGAGCATGGCCTTGTGTTTTGTGACCTGTGTACAAAGCATAAGAAGATCTTCAGTAAGCGTCGTCTATCTCCGGCCAAACAATGCATGCCTGCTTACCTTTCATCTCTACTAGCGCACGAGCATACTCTTTACACACCAGAATCCCTAAAGCAGCATATAAAAGAGGGTGATCCGCAACCCACCGGCGCAGCAGAAGACGAAGAGCGGACTGGCTTTACAGGGCATCCTACGTGCGAATTCTGCCGAATAACATTTTACGACAATGACCAGCTTTTCACACATTGTCGCGACCGTCACGAGCAATGCTTCCTTTGCATCCAAAATGGTACAGGACGATATCAATATTATGTCGATTACCCCCATCTTGAAACACACTTTCAAGCAGTACACTACTTGTGTTTGAACACTCAATGTCTTAAAGATAAATTCATCGTGTTCGATAATCAAATAGACCTACAGGCTCACCAAGTATCAGTTCATAATGAATCTGTGCCCAAAACTGCAAGGCGTCTGGAAACCAACTTTAGCTATTCTTCCAGCAGTCGCGATCCCAGAGCAGGTGGTGCTGTATCGATGGCACCCAAGCGCAACACCAGGCCTGTCGCGGATAATTCGGCATCCGCTTCATCCGCGGTACTGCCAAGCAATATTGAACTTCCAAGGCCCACATCCGCTAGCAGTGTGACAAGTGGTAGCAGTAGAAACAGGATAATTCCTGGCTTACAACGCGGTGGCTTCAAGACTACGCTCAGTCAGCCAGACTCAAGTAGCCGCAAGAGTGACAAAACCCAAGCCCATGCTGGGACCATGGGAGATACAATCACAGGCGTCAAGCAGAGCGACCCTTTGATGGCCGCGTAGGTGCTTGCTCCCGATAGCATGTCCTGATGTTGACTATTGTATATACAGCCGTCACGCATCTCTACTCGACCGTTTCAGCGACGCGGTAAATGGTAACTCCAACAAGGTCGACGCCTACCGAGCTGCTGTCCGATCTTACCGGTCCTCAGAGTCATCAGCAAGAAATGCCATTGAGACTATACATTCCCTTCTGGACAATCAGATGGACTCTAGTAGAAGCATCATTACGACCACAGCAGACCTATTGGATTCGGAGGAGAAGCGCCGCGCGTTGCTGGACGCCTGGGATGATTACGCCCTTACCGCAACCGATAGTGTCGATGCATTCCCGTCTCTGGTGCCAACAGCGCCTGCTGCTACACATTCGGGGAGCCGCTTTCCTCCTTCTATGCAAGCTCGCGCTTTTGTACCAAGGTCGGCCAAGCAAACTAATAGTGCCGTTTGGGATCGAGTAGAACAGGCTGCGGCCAACAAGAATGTTGGAGCTGTTCCTGGTCTAACGAAGAGTGCACCTCAAAGCAAAGAAAAATTCCCAGCACTTCCTTCGGCATCGCATGCAGTCTCTAAGACAGCTGGTGCGAGAGGCGCCACACCGTGGGCTTCGCATAGACAGCAAACCACGTTACCGGCCTCGACATATTTCCCTGTGGCATCAAAAGCCTCACTGGCTCTGTTGCCCTCCAGCGCTGCTAAGACGCCGTCAAATAGCCGACCAGCCAGCAGACCGACAACCTCATCCGCTCAAGAATTCCCTGGTTTACCGCAGGGTGCACCACCAAAATCTAGAGCGTACTTCAACCGCTCGGGTGATGCAACGCCAAACAAGTGGGCATCGGGGAGCCATTCTCCAAGCGCAGATAGTCCGGGGTTAGCCGAAGCGATACAGCGCAGCTTGGATGAGGTACAAATCAGCCAAGATCAGCAGATTCCGAAGCAGACCGAGCCAGTACAGCCTGCGGGAGGAAAGAAAAAGAAAAGCAAGCAGCTGCTGTTCCAGTATGGACTTTGAGCGGGTGTGTAGCTTTAGTCGGCTGTATCATTGATCTGGAAGAGGGCGCATGAAAGGAAGCGAAATGAAAGTGCCCGGTCGTCGCCATTGGCATGCCGTGTGTGAATGGTGTATTTTCGCTGCCCTAATGAGCTCACAACAAGTACTACTGATGACAACCGATCTATGATAAAGCATATCTGGATTAACAAAAAACAAACGAGGACTTCACATTATCTTGCCAAAGGCTGGAATAAGTGTCTGAGCGATTGTGAATGAGAAGACGAGCTTGGGTGCGACGACGAGGAGCTGTGGGCGTACATTCGTTCAGTAAGTGAATCAGAGCACGAGTAGGGTATCAGTGAGTGAGAAAGGCATGCTAACCTTGGGAGTAAGACCCTTGAAGAAGGCGGCTGAAGGAGGTAAACGATGAGGATCAGCTGATGTCTCGTCTGGTTCCATAGCTCAAGTGAGCGTAAAGTCACTCACAGGCCCCCTCATGACGGATAAGGTCTTTTATGATGGTGATTCCGCTAACTTTAGATTCGAAGCTGAGCAAATAGAAGCAGATTTAGCGCAGTCTCTCGGTGTATGCATCCAGGCATACTTTTGATTTTGTACACGTGTCTGCCAGAAAAGGGATTTCAGTTAGTATGTTGACAGCGACACAAAATGGCCTGCATACTTTGATAACGTCCAGAGGCTGTGAGACAGTAATGGAGGCAACACTTCCCATAACCGAAGCAATAGCGTTTTGTCCCCAAGTGGCACTGTTGTAATCCTGCAAACCAAGAATGTATTCCTTCGTGAAGGCCGAGCCTCCGAAAAGCTGTGGTCGAGCCCAGGAGCCGTTAGTACATCGCATATATAGAGGCGAATAAAGCGAGGCAACTTACAGCGAAACTGCCTGGCGCATTTCGTGCAGCTGTCCAGCCCCAGCCTCGGTATAGAGCAAACCCTTCGTCTGCTACTATCCGCAAGACTCCACGGCCGCGGAAAGCTTCAGGATTTGTTCTGTGCGAGAAACGTTATTCTGTCAGACTTTCCCAGATTTTACATTCATGGAACGCGATAAGCGTACTGTCGCTTGATCTTCAAGACATCGAGCGGTAGAAGGACAATCTCTCCGACACCAATGAAACTGTGTTATCATTGGCATTGTATCAGCCTTGCCGATTCTCGAGTAGATACTCGTGATCCATACCTTCCGGCTGTAGCATGCATCATGGCCTTTCCATTTTTCTCGCCGAACAGGTTTTCGAAAGTCTTCTTATAGTTGGCACTAGAGTTGAGTGTATGTCAGGTCTTATTCCAATTTGTTCGAGATATTTGCTGCTACATACTTCAAGAAATCATTCGCATATGGTTGACCTCCAAACCTGGAAAAGGTGGCGAAGTAGCGCATTAGCAACGAGACAATTAGCACATTTGAACATCCAGACTGACTTGTAGACGCGCTGCAAGATCTTGTACCCAGCAGCGTAGCCTAGACCAGGGAACAGACTGAGGAACTTGCGACCAGCATTCGCTTCTGCATGATTGCGGAAAACGACGGCATTGAGGGTGGAAAACGATAGCTGCGGGGTGATCGCAAGCATCAGATGATTTGTAGGGCGTCGACGACGATCTGCCGGGAAAGTTGCTTACATTTGCACGGTTGCTCATGAGACGCTTGCTTATCGTGTCGACCTGCAAACAGATGCGAACCGACAGTCAGCTTGTGCGACATGCCGCCGCTACAGACGCGCAAAGATTATCACCTTACAGGATGAAACAAGAACAGTTCTGCAATGCCTGCGAGTCATAGGTTTTACGATAGTGAATGCCGTTCATGCAAGCAAGATTTGTTCTCCGATCAGCCTTCGGGATAGCAGCTTTGATGGAAAGTCATGGTGCGCGCGACAAACCTGAGGTACCGCTGCCTGCGATACGGGCAGCAGCAGACTCTTTGTGCTTTCCTGCTGCGAGTGGAGCCATTGCGACTGAAGAGTATCGATTGACCTTGATGGAAATCAGGTGTCTTTGGCTAATTTACCACGCCTTGAATCTTGCAAGCTCCAATTGGGAAGGGATACCGCAGAAGAGACAGAGATGTCAAGGGAGCGTTGATCCAAGCAGAGCCGCAAGATGGTCTAGCTGCGTTTAAGATGGAGTCTCAGGCCAGATCTTGCTGTAATGCAGGTCAAAAGCTGGAAAAGCTG
Source organism: Cystobasidium tubakii (assembly GCA_024345325.1). Lineage (NCBI taxonomy): Eukaryota > Fungi > Basidiomycota > Cystobasidiomycetes > Cystobasidiales > Cystobasidiaceae > Cystobasidium > Cystobasidium tubakii. The sequence goes on from BROO01000003.1 coordinate 4,028,061, forward strand.
AGTATTGTCAGAGCTCCCGAAATTTGGCGGGCAGACAGCGGGTGAACAGCGGAGACGATACGCAGTGGCGAGAACAGAGTATAATATTCATGCAATACAATACTTCATTGCGTTGCTTGTGGACTATGCTGCCTGATCTATCCTACGCAGACTGAATGGTCTCAACAACAATCACGCATGGACTTGTAGACTGAACACACATTTTACTTCTAATGGCCATGATGATGACCTAGCAGCATACTCAGTAGTAAAGGCATTAGCATACCTAGCAAGAAGTACGTGATTCTTGCTCTCTTTGAGGACGGTGCTCCTGTAGGGGAGTCGCCATCGTTGCTACTATTATTCGATGATGTGTCCATGTCTGCCACCACGTGCGTCGAGACAAACAGGAAAGTCCCTGCAGAGAATAGCAACGCCATACCAGCTATAAGATGATGCGGGAATTAGTTGTGTCAAAGAGTGGATCAGTGTCCAGACGACTTACTCCAAAACTCAAGCCTGCCTCGCATACTGCCAGCAAAGACACCTTCTACATTACCATCCTCTTTTGCTCCTTCATTCATACTCTCGCTCCAGCTGATTAATGTGATGAGTTTCAACAAGAGCCAAGTGACCATAGCTCCTATTGGCGTGGCCAGCGAGAACCACAGCAATGCTTTGCGTATTTGATCTTTATAGGCTTGCATCGATGCGGATGGGGCATAGGAGAGCAGTAATGTAGATAAAGAGAAAGCGACTGGTGCTTTGTGTATTATGAGAGAGATAAAAACGAGTGCTGACAGTCCGACGGATCCGCTATCTGATGTAGCATCTTTCTCGACTGCAACTGACGAAGACGACGAGAACGATGAAGCGGCGCCAAGGGATATCCCATCTGCTAAAGCATGGAAAAGCAGTCCAACGAAGGTTGAAAAAGCGGGCGATCTTGAGTCCAGAGGATCAACTACTATAGATTCGCTCAATCGTCGCGTTCGCGAAGTGGATGCTGCCACTGTGAAGTATTCCCCTTGTCCAGAAGGACTACCACCTATCCGCTCGCCTTCACCTTCACCAGAATAGCCTTGTTCTACATCTTGTCGAGTTGGAGAATCGGACGAGGTTTGTGAGGCATAATGCTTGCCCGCTGATAGCCCTGGCAAGGTGTATTTGCCACGGCTATGGTCATGACCGAGGTCGCTCGCATACTGATGTACGCAGAACCTGTATGCAAATACCAGTCAGCATCCGGCCTGAGGGCACAGATATAAGTCACTTACATCAAGAGAAATCCAGCACATAGAGCAGCTCCAACCCATACTCCAATATCGCTTTCGTGGGGATCTTCAACATGCTCGTGAACTTCACCTTCGCGTTCGCCCTCTTTGCCGTTTTGAACGCTGGACAGCACTACACTCATGCCCTCTGGTATGATGACCGACAAGGCAGTCGAGATGAGCAATCCAACCGAAAAGATGGAGATTGCGGCAACTCCAGCCGAACGAGGCTTATTGAGACTTGAAATGGCCAGAGGTGCTGAGCCCAGAGCAAATGTGCCTGCAGCCATCAAGGCTGACTGCAGGACTAGCTGGACGAAGCCCATGCTGGCTTGCTCGAGCTACAGCTTTGGCTGGGTGGTGCTATAAGAGTGCAAGTGCACCGGAGTCAGGCCGGCGGACAGTTGCTAGGTGAAGCTGGCTTCCAAGAGACCGAAAAGTCGATCGAAGAGCACATGAGTTTCAGGATCATAATTATCAGATAGCAAAGGCGAACATAAAGTAACGACTCTATGCAGACTGCCACCTAACTACACAAAAGTATGCGACTTGTTACCAGACTTGGGCTGATTCATCGATTTGGGAGCGCGCTTGAAAGCCGGCCCTTCGGAAGTCGTCGCGCCCTGCTGGTCGCCGCCTTTGACCTTTTTAGGCCTCTTTCGCGGCTTCTGCTCCTCCATCGGCTCATCCAGCACAGATTTGACACTGGTGTAATCGAACGGTTTGACATATGCTGGCTTCTTGGCCTGCTTTGTCGCTGTGTCGACAGAGACAGCAGCCCTAGAAGCTGAAGACTCGGAGACTGCCTCAGTATCAGGCGATTTACGCTTTTTGCCTTTACCCTTCTTCCGCGAGTTGATCAGCACAATTCCATCATCTCCTTGCTGAGGCTCCTGCTTGACGGACTGTTGGTTTTGCTCTGGATCTTCTTTGACCTGCACATCGTCTGCAGCTCCTGCAGGAGAAGTCCGATTTAAAAGTGCCGAAGACGCAGACTGAAACTGTTCAAGCAAAGCCGTATGCACCTTCTTCACTGCACTTTTGAATCCATTTGAGCCTAGCTTTGGCTGTACTTGCGAGGTGCGAGCTTCAGGGAACAGGCTGGAAGAAGCTGAAGCTTGCGGATTGACTGAAAAGGCGCTCGCGAATGCGCTTGTCTTGCCATCAGCAGCAGTCGACTTTGTCGTTGCGTCCGTCCACAGGCTCGTAGATGAAACAGGCCGAGGTACCTTTTCTTGTGTAGGTAATTCCTCTTCTTGCCTCTTCAGTACCTCTTCCGCTCGCCTCTTGCCTTCTGCGACTTGCTCCAGGATAGCCTCACTCCGCTGGCCCATAGCTCCTCTCATTTCTGACCCCAGACAGAATACGAGATCTGCCATCTTCTCTGGTAATCTGTCCGCGATTGCCATCAAGTTCTTATTGCTGAGTATATAGCCTGTAGATTCATCTTCCTCCCTGGCGGTACGATCCCGCCAAGCATGTAAGCAGCGGAAAACCTCAAATTTGGCTCTGCCTTGTTTGTCGGTCCACTTCCAAGGTTCAGGGGCGGTACCAGTACCAGTCTGAATCACAGGTACGGTATCATCGACTCCCCACATCTGCAATTTTCCAGATCTATCAGCTAATCGTCTCCATCCACCTGATCCGTATCCTTCTTCAAAATCGTATTCCGTATGTTCATAAACCTGAGATGCAGTAGTTGCGCTTCTTTTCCTTATATCTTGTAGTATGGCAGGCGACATAGCTGGATTGGCCAAGATGGCGAAGAAGATATAGATCAAGAAATGGGTATCGCTCCTGGCGTACATAACTAGCTCTTCAGTGAGAGGTCGTATGCGCCAATCTGCGAGCTGATACTTCTTCTCGGGGATAAACGTCGTATATTCTCGAAGCAAGGAAGCTAAGGAGTGGCCGGAAAGACGATTGATAGCACGAGATGCGTGATAGGTATCGAAGAGATTGACGATGTACAGACCAAAGTCTCGCTGAAGCCAAATGATATCCCAGTCTGCTCCATGAAGAACCTTGATGATAGCTGGATTTGCGAAGGCCTCGTTGAGGGTGTGAAGGTTACTTCGAACCTCTGGCACAAGCGGGTCGACGATATAGTCATTTGTAATGGTAGAGACCTATTGGGCAATGTAGTTAGCACTCAACTTGGCCTGTAACAATCGCGTTTCGCACTAACCTGCATGAGACAGGTGATGCCCCGGTAAGTACGGAGATCATGATGCTCTAAATCGATAGCAATGACCTTAGCGTCCTTCAGCACAGCCAGACATTCGGCCAATCTCTCCTTTGTATCGACGTAGAGATAAGGCTTGTTTGCCATCTGACTGCTGAACTTCTCGGAACTTTCGGTCGCGTATGGGTACTCTAGCTCTGGGAAAGGTGTAGCTAGTGCGGCTTGTATTTCCTTTGCATAGGGATTCGGTATGTGCGATCTTTGACCGTTTGTATTTGCATCCTGGTAGTTGACAGGTGCAGAATCGAGGGGTTCTATTGAATGAGGCTTGGTGGGAAGGAGTGGCTTAAAGACTTCACTGCTAGATGTGTTGTACTCTCCTTCGCCAAAATCGAGCTGTGGTTTGCGAATATCGCCAGCATCTCTGAAATTGCGAGAGGAAGTGGTATCAGAAGCCATAGCGCGCGAGGTACTAGCTACTGGAGGCTCAGATTGTTCTTGTTGCGCTTGAGTTTTCCTCTTCGATGCTTGGAATGCTTCATCTAGATTCTTGTCAATCTGTTCAAGGAGGTAATCGGTAACTTTGACGATCTTGCCTTGGTATTCATCTACAACGTCCTCCTCTTGCAGTTCAGTAGTTTGCCCATCTCTAGCTGGCTTCTTGCCTTTGTCTACGCTACCCTCAGCTTGCTTAGCGAGCTCCAGTACCCTGCTTGTAATGTGCAACAAGCGTTTGGAAGCCTGGTCGACTTTTTTGCCCAGGGGTCGCGACAGAGTGCGCTGATAGCGAAGGTCGCGGGCACTTGGTATCTGCGAAGCGAGCTTCGTGGACTCCAATAGAGACCTTTGCAGATTCACTCGTATAGCTTCGAAATCACTCTTCGCATCTTTTGAAGTGGATGCTGCCATGCTGGCGGTCGTGTTGCACTTGCGACTATGAGCAACAATTGCTGAGCTCCCGCGCCGCAATGCCGCAGCTGGGCGAATCTTGGAGGCCAGTACGTCGTCTGAAACCCTTCAAAGGATGGTGGACACAGGCGTGTGACTGAGATGGTGTATTGGTTGGAAGCAACGATTCACCTTTGTCAAAGTTGCCACTCTGCTTGCCAGCAAAGAATTGATCAAGCATTTTGAATTGCAGTGACAGCTCCTGCTCGTATTCGATGGGCATGTAAAGCAATGGGGAACAGTGATACTCATCATCACGGAGGAACTACCTTCCATCAGGGCGTACCGATTGTGCAGTTCTTTTCCGTGCGAATGTTCCTGTTAGCGCGTGAAGAGCAGTACACCCAGGCGTGACAACGAAAAGCCAGGCCTTAGCAACACACGTTTGATCTAGCATCCAGACTCAAGGAACAATAGCAGAATGCTTGTATACTTCTGCATTTGCGGACTGCGAGTATCCCAGACTTACTGGAGTAATAGGAAGTCTCCGGTCGTCGTGGTAGGGTACCCTTGAAGATGGCTCCCTTGCTCTGGGAAGCCCAGACGAATACATCGACAGTAGCAAATGGAACACTCGTGACCAGACAATACTTGCCCGGAAGATATATTCAAGCTGAGGCTTGTACAAAGCTGCACCCATTATCCTGCCGACTGTACTAGAAGGATCATGGCGGGCTAATTCTGAAAGCCGGAACGCGCGAGAACTTGCAGGCTGACTCAGCCGTCCCAGCAGATGCACTGAACGTAGCATGTCTTCCTCGTTATCCTGCTACCTCACCATTGTCGTTTCGCGTCTGTCATCTGCTGTTCTCGATCAAGGACGGGCCCGGCAACAGAAAGCTCCGAAGGAAGCGGAGAGTTCACTCTTTGTTTCGGTTCATCGCTGTGTATTCTGCATCTTGCTATCGTGCAGTATCGTCCGGTACGATTGTGTTTCCCTGGAGCTACTTCAAGGGCACACTTCAAGAGAGCTTTGCTGTTCCTCGTGCGACCGTCTCCGTAGACAGATCACCCCTCAACATCAAGCAGCAGCAACACCATGGCACCTTCAGACCCTCTATTTCCCATCTCAGTACCCCTCAATGGTGACGATGTCCAGGCTCGCGAAGTGCCCGGCACCCAGACAAGCGATGGAACAGGTGCCTACCGTCTAACAGCCTTCCCAGAGCTGGTCACCCTCGACAGCAACCCAGAGTTCCCACGAACAGTCTTCGAGACCTTTGAACGCTCGCTCAGACTGAGACCCGAGAGACCCTGCTTCGGATGGAGAGCAGTCAACTCTACCACTGGCGACCTTGCCAACGAGTTCTCATGGATGTCAAACGCAGAAGTCGACAAGCGCCGCCAGGCGATCGGCTCGGGTATGATGGAGCTGGCCAAGAGGGGCATCATCGACACTGCTGGAAAGCAGACTGGATGGACAGTAGCGAAGTCAGTGGAATCCTAGCTCATGCATTATCACTCTACAGCCCGTTGATGTGTTTTTGGTGCGGTCCCCCACAGCTGGATGGTCAACCGACCAGAGTGGCAGCTCGTACATCTCGCATCCTGCTCATACTCTCTACCCATCACTTCGCTGTACGACACCCTCGGACCCGGCGTAGTCGAGTACTGCATCAATCATGCCGAAGCTAAGGTCGTCTTCGCAAGTCCAAATCATATCCCTGGTCTACTAGACCTTGCCGGAGAGCGATGCCCGGGCATGAAGTTGATCGTCTCCGTAGACAAGTGAGAATCTGCTTGTTCCAACTAAATCGGAAGATCTAACGATGCTGACTTGCCCGCCCGTGATTCAGCTGGGACACAATTGATGTCAAATGGGGAGGCCGGCCTGTTGGCGGTCTATTGAAGAAGGATGCTCTCGTCAAGTGGGGCAAGACCAAGGGTGTCACTGTCATGGACTTGGCGGAAGGTAAGTTAATCATAGTACTACTAGAGTCTCTCCTTTCGATGAGTCCTCTGACGCCGGTTACGTATCGTAGTTGAGAAGATCGGCAACGACAACTTGATGGACTTCATCCCACCCTCGCCGGACTCTGCTCAGTCAATCTTGTACACCTCCGGTACTACAGGAAACGTAAGTATAGCTTTCTGTGTTGCCTAATTGTACCGTTGTTCTGACGAACACGATGATCTTGCAGCCCAAAGGTGTCACTATCTCGCACCGCAATATCGTCAGTGCTTCAATCGGTCAACTACACGGCCAGGCCGAAACCGATGCTGGAGATGTCGCACTTTCCTATCTTCCTTTGTCACACATCTATGAGCAGTTTGTGGAGGTTCTACTTATCTTGTCTGGTGTGGGCATCGGTTACTCTTGTGGTGATATTACACGTCTCATCGAAGACATCCAGATTCTAAAGCCACACGTATGTGAATATCCTCTTTCTGCCTATCCTGTCACAATCTAAAGTGACAAATACGCATTGCCCAGTCCATGGTCGCTGTACCGCGAGTTTTGAACAGATTCTACCAAGTCGTCAAAGCAGCAACTCTCGATGGACCGGGTCTGAAAGGCGCTCTATCCCGCAAGGCATTCAACTCGGCTCTAGAGAAGCTCGAATCAGCAGAACCTGCTCTACCAAGCCCATACAGCCCTTATGACATGCTTGTGTTCCGCAAAGTTCGACTTGCTTTCGGTGGTCGCCTCAAGTTTTTGTCGAGCGGAAGTGCACCTATCGCTCCTGAGGTTCTAAAGTTCTTCCGTGTTGCTTTGGGACGGCAATGTAAATTTGTCGAGGGTTATGGTCAGACCGAGGTATGTTGCTTGTCTTGCCAGAGCAGTGCATTAGCTTACTTCCAGTGACATCGGCAACAGGGCATGGGCACAGCTACAAGGTGTCTTACAAACGATCTAAGTAAGCCGAAATGTCGTTGGCTTGACTGACTGAAGCATCCCTTTGCTGAACTGTTTTCTTTCAGCCTGCTTCGGCTATGTTGGGCCACCGCTGCCCTGCTGCGAAATGAAACTGCTCGATGTTCCAGATATGGCTTATCTTGTGAGTCTATAACTCAACAGCGAGTAGTGCACTGAGGCAATGTCTGATCTATTGAGTATTTCAGCACACCGATAAACCTTATCCTCGAGGTGAGATTCTTTTCCGTGGTGAGAACATCTTCAAAGGCTACCTCCGGGACGAGAAGAACACCAAAGAAACACTCGACTCCGAAGGCTGGTTGCACTCTGGTGATATCGGTGAAATCGATGCGAAAGGAAGATTGAAGATTATTGATCGCAAGAAAAACTTGCTCAAATTGTCCCAGGGCGAATATGTTGCTCTTGAAAAGGTCGAGAACACTTATGCCCTCTCGCCTATCGTTGCTCAAATTTATGTGCATGGAGATTCGTTGAGAGATCATTTGGTGGCTGTCGTCGTACCTGAGCCTGTAGCTTTCGAAGGTGAGCACTTTATAGCGTTTTGTCTTGACGCGACTCGGTCGTCCGCTTATCCTGACCATGTTTCACGCTGTTTAACAGGGTTCCTGAGAAAATCAGGCAAGGCTCCAAGCTCGCAAGATCCTGCCGCTCTTGCCCAAGCTTTGAAGGATCCCGCTGTCATTGAAGCCACTTTTGCGGAACTATCCAAATATCACGTTGGTAAACTCAACGGGTAAGCGTCACGAACCGACCTACACTGCAGGCACTAGCATTTGAGAAGTGACTGACATCCTTCTCGTATTTGCTTTTCTAGCTTTGAGCAGATCAAGCGGATTCATCTGTCGCCAGTTCCCTTCCCAGATGACCTCATTACACCAACTATGAAGATCAAGCGTAACATAGCAGGCAAGCACTTCAGAGATGTGATTGACGAGCTATACTCCACTCCTCTGGAGAAAAAGCGTCCCAGCAAACTCTAGATTCTTCGAAGCGGGATACTGGACCAAAACGAGGTCAGGCCAATATAGGGTTTGTTCGGGCTCGAGCAGTCTGCGTTACTTAGCGTTATGTGTATTTGGTACAACAACAAGGTACTTTCAGGCAATGACATTCTACACCTACATACTCTACAAATGGCTTGCAAGCTACATGACTACGGTGAATCGTTCAGAGCGACGCAAGAGACGGCCTTGTGATGGCCCGCGTATTGTTTGACAGTAGCACCGCTTGCTAATTCCCATAATCTAGCGTAATGATCTGAACTCGCTGAGACTAGGTAAGCAGAATCAGCTGAAAATGCCATGTCCCAGACCCATCTTTGATGTCCGACAAGAGTCTTGTCCAACGTTGCTGTCTGCGGTTCCATATTCCAGATTTTGACTGTCTTGTCTGCTGAACATGTCGCTAGTAGTTTACCGTTCGGTGCCAACAAGCATCGAAGAAGGTATTTATTGTGCGCTTGAAATTTTGTACGCGGTTGTAGGTCTGTCAATTCCCGTCCATATTGCATGTTCCAAACGTATACGAAACCCTGAGCTCGATAAGTTAGCTTCTGTACTCCCTGCTGAGAAGCAGAGATTCTGTACATACCTTGTTATTCCCGGCAACTAGACAGCTTGTATCGCTTGCTACTGTGACGCTTCGCATTGGCACGTCATCTTCGGGCATCTACAGGCGTTTAAGGAGGTCAGACCAGACCTCTTCTGCAAGAAGCTCAGAAGTGCCCCTTACCAACTCGTGCGTCAAACTTCTTCCACCTAAATCCCAGATCTTTACAGCCCCACTCTGGTCACAGCTCACCAATTCACCTTGGTTAGGATGAATGACGCAATCATTGACAGGTGACTTATGATCAAAGTTTCGTTGTGGTGCTTTGGGTATCCTAGGGTCCCATATCTTCAGTGTACCATCTTCAGATGCTGTCACTAGCCAGCGTGCTTCGGATTGCCATGCTACGGCGGTGACATTGCCTGAATGCGAATCGAGCGAGGCGACCTGTTAGACATCCAAGATGTGGAGAGAATCAGCATTAGAGTGAGGTGATCGCTCCAGGTCCGAAAGATCACTAACGGGTGAAGTGTTGCCGCCTGGTTGCGGCTGTTGCGTCAAGTCGTATATCTTGATGGATTGATTGCCGGCAGCAGCGAGGAATCGTTTGTCAGGACTGATAGCAAGCTTATTTAGTTGCTGTACGATCATTGACATCAAAAGAGAACAAGAGAATGTCAGTATGCTCATCACGAGTATGTGGATGATCTGTCTTTAGATGCAAGACCTACCGACTCTGGATGCTGGATAGTTCGACTACATATCCCACTCCAAGCCTCCCAGAACCGTATGGTATTGTCATATCCGCCTGTGCACAGTAGAACAGCCATAGCTGGGTCCTGCTGATGCTGTTGCTGGGCAGGCTGCTGTTGCTGTTGAGCTTGACTGGAGCTGCCCGACCTGCCCGATTGAGGTACTCTAGCATCTGATGCGGCTGCCTGCTGGTGAGCAGCATCCACGACTCGCGGCATGATGGCTTGCGAGACGAGTCTTGTATGTGGTTATTGAGAACTCTAGACGTATGCTATGAATGTGGAAAAGCCATGTTGGAGTAGAAACAATGCCCTACCTGCATGAAGCAAGGATGCAGGCAAGCAGCCTCTTGTTAATGCGGAGCACGAGCGAAAGAGGCAGTTCAAAGGCAGTTCGGCAGTTGGATTACACAAACGTATCATTCGAAACAGAGTACAATTCATAGCCAGTTTGAAGGCTCATTGGTGAAGCTGCTTGCACCTACTAGCATATTGCAATGCAGAGGAAGCTCAGAGTCAAGTAGCCGACCTAATTCGCCACGCCACTGATTTGATAACCGAACACAAAACACATTAAGGGGAGTGCTACATATAATTCTCATTGGACTCCAGTGCATATAGCGTGAACAGCTTATGGGTACCTTCTGCATCCTTCCGATTTCACTGACATTGCTAAAATCATCTGATTCACAGCCTATCTAACAACCTTTACCTTTTCCAAAATCTTTGCAGATCTCTCTACCTTGAGCTTTTATGCCTTCAACAAGCCATAGTCTACTGTTGCTGAATATCAACCGGGAATGAATGCAAAGTTGTTGCTAGTCTCGCCGATGAAAATCTTGCCTAGCAGGGTACCTCCCTTATCCCAGACTTGTACACCATCTCCACAGCCAGCCCATATGTTTCCTTGGGTATCTGAATGTATGCCATCTGGAAAGCCAATATCCGGATACGCAAACACGCGCCTGTTCTCTAGCCTTTTCTGATCTATGATATCGTAAGCGTAGATCGTAGCTGGGCGTGTTGTATTAGGTGTAAAGTGCTGTGCTCCCGTATCGGTCACGTAGAGTGTTTTATAATCGTGAGAGAACTCTAGACCGTTTGACTGGTCGAATCCATCGGCGACCACCGCAATTTCGCCTGTTGATGGATTGAAGCGATAGATTTGCTGTGGAATGGTAGGGACGGGCCTGAAGTTCTGGAAGTACCCATAAGCAGCGTCGGTGAACCAGACGTCGTATGTGTACGGGTGTTGCCTTGCATCATTGAGGGACGAATAGTTGCGTCCGAGGTAGTTGTTCAGGATAACTGTCGAGGTGTTCTTGACGACATCCACGGAAACGAGCGAAGAATAATGCTCGAAGTCACCTTCATCGCAATACAGTTGAGCTGGAGGAGGACCACTATAATCGGATCCAGGGGGATACCAAGATGTGCCACCATTAGCTTCCCATAGGTCCGGGAATTGTGTAGAGGTAACACTATAATCGTCCAGATTGATGATGGTAATGTTAATATTGTGGCTCAAATCTTGATAATTCGAGGTTACATAAACCGAGTGGGTGTCCCTGTTATAGATACCAGCCTCGTGAAATGCTTCCCATGGCAGGTCTGCTATCTTGCGTGCCGATGCATTCGGGCCGAGAACATCGTAAAGTATCGGTATATGAGAGCAGAGATATAGCGGGTTCAGCGCCGCCTGTTGCTGGAAGAGTCTTGAAATAGATTGGATTGGTAGCTAGGGCTAGTAGGTCCACTGTGACATAGCCGGAGTTGCGAGGAGGTCCATGATGGTTATCGATGTGGAGATAGTACTTCTCCACCTGGGTGTGAAAGTCTCGAAATTGCGTCTAAGAGGCAATCAGCTGTGTGACAGTCTGTAAGTACAGAACGAGGCGTCGGGCTGCTTGCTGCTTGCTTCCCAAGCAGCCCGACATTTTCTACTTGCATTTGTTTGTTGCGGATTCTACGGAGGGAGCATGACCGGTAAACGACCATTGCCTTTCCTAGCCTGCTTTTATGCGTTAGAGACCTCAGTGCATGTCGCTACACAAGGCAAACAAAGGTTAACAAAGCACAAGCTCAGTTATTTCCGACCCACCCTTTCGCTAGTGTGTCGCAGATGACAAGAAGTTAGATCCCAGTATAGGTCTTATCCGAGCCGATGGTGGCAAGTCAGATCGAGGCCCCGTTCGAGTGATCTGCATGTCGATTAAATCATACATACTACCAAGCCGAAAAACTTTATTATGGATAGAGCCCGTCGTAGAAATTAGATCAGGAAGAGCGTCAAGGGAAATATTTCGCTGCCTCTCTCGGTGGGGTTTTACGATCTGTTCGATTCAAACAAGTCAACTTGTCTCTCTTACAATACACAACCCACTACTTCGACCATGACAGAGAAATCACACACAGAATCCAAGATGGGCCATACAGCTACGCTGTCGAATCAGTCCAACCAGACATCAGCTACCGCTTTCGGGGGTTCATCGGAAGGAAATCCTACTGTGAGTGGTGCTCGATGATTCGCATAAACCTCAACATTGCTGAGACTTGTCAAAATATCATAGAGCCTCCAAGGTGCTTCTAACCCTGCGATCGGCGGGGGCAGGCGAATTCCAGATGGGCCAGCCCAGGAAGTAGCTGGTACTCTATCACAGGATTTCTCCTTGAAGGGAATGAAGGTGGGTAGAACACCGCTCACGCGTTCTTCCACCTGCTTAAACTCATCGCGTATACTTGTGCAGGCTGAGTACAAGGGCGGAGACAAGGTATATCCAGATCCAGTGGGAGGTGAAACGAATGCTTCTTCCTTCGGTACTGGAGGCCATCAGACACATCAGCCCATGCAGGTCAGATACATGCCGCCTTTCGCTAGTTTGGAGTAATGTGTTTAGTTTGCTGATTTGATTATTCTCTAAGAACCACGAAATGGAACTTCCTGACAAGCCTCTTGGCCTGGGACCTAGCTCTGAGACTGGGGACAACAAGACGCATACTCACTAAATAAGCCAAGAATTCGTGATCTCATTTCAAACCAACGCCAAAAATTCGCACATCATCTCCTTTTGTAACAATCCAGAAACAGAATCTTGAGAATTTTCTTTGCCCATTTCGTCTTGCACATCTCATTGTAACTTGCAGATCGTACGACAGATGTCTCCACTAATTAATTTGCTCTTGCACACTTGATGAACAGTCAATTTGGGTTATACCGCTGAGATTGTCAGGAATTAGACTTGCGCATTAGGAGGAGATCTGTGGATTTTGCGGCTGTCGGGCAATCACGGAGATGCTTAGTCGATTATCAGCCCAACGACTGTCGTTTATCGGTGGAAATCCATTTAATATTACTAGTAGGCCTAAATAATCGCCTGCAGGTATAGTGACGAAAATGCGAAAGGGATTAATAGCACATGAAAAGAAAGGACGGATGGACACGTAAGAGAATGAAACGAGCTCTCCCAGGAGGATTCAGAAATCGACTTCGCTCCATAGTACCGGCAAGATGACGGTACAAGCCGTCCAGAACTGTGCCCATAGAATCACAGTAACAAATATCAGCATCTGATCTCTCAAATTTCACAAGCCTGCGTGTGAAGCGTAACAATGCATGACTTACGACAATTATGCTCTGCCAGAAGAGAGCGGGATATGCCAAAATGCTAGGAGGGGCAGGTTTACCACCGTCTTTTCTAGATCTGGGCTCTGTGAAGAGGAGGTATATAGAGTAGAAAGCTACTCTGAAGAAGTGGTATAGGAGTAGAGGAGGTGAAGGGTTGAGACTAGAGAGAGAGAGAGAAAAACACAACAATAGCGAAATCATCAGCTTTGATAGTACAGTCGTGATAATAAAACATAGCTGCGCTAAGCTAAACTTACGCTGATAGCATGCTGACTGGTCCTTGCACACAATCACCACCCAAAAGGAAGTATTTGAAGCAGCCTCTTCTCAGCACATCGAGGCTGGCATCTGTTCGGGACGGTGCACAATCAGCATGATGAACAGAAAGAGAGAAGAGAAAACGCACCTTCAGCTCCGAAGAGACAGTATAGAGCCATGGCTAACACATTAACACAAGTAGCTACTCCTTTCCTCCTCCAATGCCATTCTTCCAATCTAGATCTAACATCGCACCAATCTTGCAGTTGACAAAGATCACGATCGTACATCGATGTTGTCGCCGAATTAGATTCAATACTCGATGATATTGATGATGACTTTTCGTCTTCCGACTTGCCGTTTGCATGTCCGTTCGCGTATCCATTTCCATCCGCGTGGCCATTTCCATTCGCGTTTCCAAGTCCATTCGCATGTCCGTTCGCATGCCCATTGCTTGCCTTGGTCGACGAAGCAACAGGCACCAAAGCTTTTCCACCGCCCAGTAATTCTGTAAGTAATACGACATCATTCAAAGCGACGGACATACCGCCACCGGTAAGTGGATGTCTCATATTGAGAGCATCACCAGCAAGTAGTACACCTTCTCTAGAATTTCTACCTCCTTGCATATGAGGAGGTAAAAATGAATTAGGCATAGCTTTAACTTTTTGTGGATTGGATTCTGATACTGCTTCTAGGAATGATGGCTTGATGCTACTTGGTAGTAATGGTGTTATATGCTCCCGGAGATATGATTTTGTTGGTGTTTTAGAAGTGGAAATGTCGATTAACATGCGTGTTGTGGTGGGTGAGATCATATAGAGGAGGACTGGACCGATACGTGGTGTTTGCGAGGTCGTGGATGTGGAGGATGTGGAGGATGTGGAGGATGAGGAGGAAGAAGAAGATGTTGTTGTTGAAGGTGGTAGAATGACATGGCCGTGATGCGGTGCTGGAAGATCGCAGTTCTCAAGTTCAATGCCGACGAAATACGAGCGGGCTATAGGTGCAGGCAAGTCTGGGTTGACGAATTTGCGGACTGCAGAAAAGGACAACATTAGCCAAGTTTCATTGCGGGCAATTCCTGAGCCGATAGATGTTGGCGAATCATACTAACATTTACTCGCATAGCCATCCGCCACTATCGTCAACGGAGCAAAAGCTTCAATCGGTTTATCGGTCGAGCTTCCAGAGTCGTCTTTGGGTGTGATCTTGACGCCTATTACCTTGTTTCCCATCGTTGAGCAGGTGATGAGATCGTTGACTGTCCCTTGGAGGACATCTAAATTCTCCTGATCTATGAGAGCCCTCCTCAGACTTCCTACGAAATTACCATGATGAAACGATCTTCCTTCTTGTAGGGGTGTATGGTTCCATGACTCAGAATATGTTGCATTGTGGATGATGTTCATATTACTAGGGTAAGGTGTTTTTGTGCTTCCCATTCCATCGTACACAATCATGTACCCTTTACAGGGCACAGCATCGATTCCTTCGAGCGAATCGAGCAGTCCGAGCTTGTCGAGAGATAGACACCCGCCTGGCTGGAGCAGTTCACCGACGATACGAGCATGTGGGGGTGATAGATCTCGCTCTACGACGAGCACTTTGCGCCCGCTTCGAGCGAGAGAAACGCACAGAGCAGTGCCCAACACTCCGCTTCCTACGACGATGACATCGTAGGTCGTCTCAGAGACCACAGAGGGGGCCGTCGTGGGTATGCCATGCGATTGCACCATGCTGGAGTGTGCTAGCTGCTGAGTCTTCGAGTGGATCTATGTGTTGGATGTGACGATTGTCGACGCCGTGATCGACTGAGTGTCGTGTCTATTGAGAGCGTTGATGGGTGATGCGTGTGGATGGATGTACAGAGCGGCAAGCGAGTGTGCTGCGATGCGGTGTGGTGTGGTGTGGTCTCTCTTGAAGGTGCAAGGTCTGCCTACACTCTGGTCATGGTCTTGATCTCCGATTGTCGCATGTTGAAGAAAGTCGCATCGGAGTAAGAGGCGAGAAAGTGAGGCGAGATCAGAGGCATGGAGGGACTGCAGCCGTGACGGAGGGAGAGCCTGAGAAGCATGGCTATAGCACGTGCGTGCTGTTGGCATGCTGCTGGTGATGGCTATCGCACTCTGCTGCTTTGCCGTGTATCACTCGCATGCTCGTGCTGCACTCGTCTGCACCTTGCTGCTCACCGCGATCAGGTGCTTGAACAACAAACACCAGTCTGGCTGCCGTCCAACTATTCGCATGCACTGACACCACTGCGAGCACCATGCCGAGGGAGATCATCACGCTGCAGGTGGGCTCACTCCAGTATGCTGCGTTCGTCCCTGCTCGTGCTGATATACGCGTCCGACCGTGCTTGCTTGCTTGACTTGAAACACATGCACAAACGAACAATCGACAACCGACGACCGACAACCGACAATCTGACATGCATGCTACGACTGTCTGCAGGCTGGACAATGTGGAAACCAAAGCAAGCTTGCTGTCCTTCCATGTGAACCGTCAAGCTACAGCTAACGTACCTGCCATCGTATCCCGCATGCAGTCGGATCAGAGTTCTGGACCCAGCTATGTCTAGAGCACGGCATCAACCAACAAGGCACACTGGAAGAGTATGCAGGTGGTGCATCCACTTCATCACTGGATAGAGGCACTACCCCGCTACCTCCTTCGCCTATATCGGCTGCCCGTCCTGCATCGACGCCAACTGCTGGACCTTCTGGAGTAGGCGACCGGAAGGATGTATTCTTCTACCAAGCGGATGATGATCATTACATCCCAAGAGCTATCCTGATGGACTTGGAGCCGAGGGTGGGCACATTCTCTCCCTCTTCTCTACTCTAATATTACTCATCTTCGCTAATCATGATGCCTCAATTATGGAACTGCAGGTCATCAACTCAATCCTCAACTCACCCTTCAGCGCACTCTACAATCCTGAAAACATATACCTGTCCAAGGAAGGATCAGGTGCAGGCAATAATTGGGGTATGGGATGGTCGATGGGCGAAAGGATATACGACGACATTATAGACATGATAGACCGCGAAGCTGAAGGGTCGGAGTCATTAGAGGTGAGTTGGAGGCAGGCATGCATCCTGGTCGAAAGTCTTCCCTTTGCTTAAATGCTGACTCCAATTGTCTGGCAGGCCTTCATGCTTCTCCATTCTATAGCAGGAGGAACAGGCTCAGGAGTCGGTTCATACCTCCTCGAACGTCTAAACGACCGCTATCCCAAAAAGCTCATCCAGACCTATTCCGTATTTCCCAATAATCAAGTAGCCGATGTCGTCGTCCAACCCTACAATTCCGTCTTGGCTTTGAAACGACTCATAAATCATGCGGATGCGACTGTCGTTTTGGATAATGCTGCTTTGGCGCGTATAGCTGCTGATAGAGTGGGAAGTATGAGAGGATTAGGTAGAAGGAATGCGAGTGCAGGAGGTGCTGGTACAGGGGATGGAAATGAGGATATAGCTGGAGTATCGATGAAGCAGACTAATCAGCTCGTATCGACGGTGATGGCTGCTTCGACTCAAACATTACGCTATCCAGGATACACGAATAACGATCTAGTATCCATTATCTCATCCCTTATCCCCACACCTAGATGTCATTTCTTGATGACTTCGTACACCCCCTTTCATACTTCCAATACCACCGCACAAGCTTCCTCCGTGCGCAAGACTACGGTACTCGATGTCATGCGTCGCTTATTACAGCCCAAGAATCGATTAGCGACCGTCTCATCTACGAGTTCATCCTCGTCATCAAGATTACATCAACCATGCTATATTTCAATACTAAATATAATCTCATCAAGTGCAAATGAAACAATTGATCCAAGTGAAGTTCATAAATCATTATTAAGAGTTAGGGAAAGACATTTAGCACCTTTTATACCATGGGGACCAGCAAGTATTCAAGTTACTTTAACAAAAAGATCTCCTTATATATCAAGTAATCATAAAGTATCTGGTTTAATGATTGCAAATCATACTGGAATGGGAGGATTATTCAAAAAAATCCTTGACCAATATGATAAAATGAGAAAAAGAAATGCGTACCTAGAAGGTTATAGAAAGGAGGAAATGTTTAAACATGATTTGAATGAATTTGATGATGCCAAGGAAACTGTTCAAGGTGTTATTGATGAATATGAAGCTGCTCAGAGGGATGATTATTTGGATTATACCCCTCAGAGGTGAGACTACACTTTGCCATATAAGGACCACGAACATTGAGTGAGTATTGGATAGTCTACTCAAGCTTGGATTGTAGTCGAAGTGGTTCTGCCAGCTAGATTTTACTATCGGTCGCGATTGGAGGTGTCATGTCAGTTCACTGTTGTCTGTAGCATAGATAAGATTTTGCTAAGTGCAAGACGAGCGTCGAGGATCAAGATAGAGCTCTGCTTGCTTGCGAGGTCCTATAGTGTAGCAGAGAAGACGATACATTGCTTTGCATGTGCAGTCTCATTCCGAAAGCCTAAGCTAAAACTTGGAAAGTAATCAATCCTAAACCCTGCAGGAGAAAGCAGTCTGAGGGCATCTGTTTTTGCGGATTTGGGAGGCATTCGTATGTCGCAAAAGGATCGTATTGCGAACCTGACTAGCGCGAAAGAAACGCTTCGAATGAGCTGAGGAACCGAGTGTACGATACGGCAGCCAACGCAGCCAATGTTTGAAAACCAATGACCACCCCCAAAAAAGCTGATGACTTAATACTTTAAGCGGAGGGTTTCTACTTCTTAGCAGCCTGTGCCTTCTTCTCTGATATAGAGAGCAAAGGTGTGCCGATATCCTTTCCTCTCAGCTTGACCTTGAGTGCTTTCTCGAGCTTCGAAAGGACTTGTGGCGCTGGAATGGCTTTGCCTTGCTCGTAGTCCTGGATGACGGTGGGCTGTAGAATAGACAGACGAGAGGCATTCATGTCAGTCCATCTCTACTGAGCATTTGTGCAGCAAAGGTGCGAGACAAGGCTACAAACCTTCTCGTTCACTTTAGCAGCTAGATCCTTCTGCGTCATATCGAGCGTTTTCCTAGCATCCTGCATTGCTTTTCCAACATCCTTTGAGATTGGTTTAGGAGCAGTAGGTTCATCGGTTCTATCTAGTGCAGCTATACGTTGATGATCCGTCTCCCCCTTCGTGGTCTTGTTCAGCGTTGAAGCCTTGCGCTCTGTATCAATGGCGGCTCCTGAACGTCTCGCTGCGGCTACATCCTTCTCGGTTGCGGCTTTGGGGGTTGCGCGTGCTCTTGAGCCGATGACGGTTTTGCTATCCCAATCCATTGAACTGTACTTACGGACAAATACCAAAAGACGTGCTCGAGAATGTCAGAATTGAATCTCACTCCTCTCGGGCCAGCGGCAGGACGCTGACTCACGACATGATGAAAATGAAAATACTGGGGCGGAAGGTAAGGGTGATTTGTATGTATTGAGTTGATGATGTGCGAGGATCGGAGGGATAATTGAGATTGGAGTGAAACCAACCCTCAACTCGCTGTGGCGGTATGCTAGCTTCATCATCGCAGTGTGCGAAAGTTCTCGATCAACGCATTTCGACAATCACATAAATATGCACAGAGGGTCCTTATGAGCTTCACAGGATCAAGTGCAGTCAAGAACAGTGTTGTCGGGAGCCAGTCATAGCGAACAGTTTCAAGCTGGACTGACAGTACTGAGAGCTACATTGCGGCGAAGACAATCAGGAAACCGAACAGTACCGGTCATGGCCAAGAACGACTGTTCTGACATTTGTGTGGGAGGAATGAGTATCTCCGCTCTATTCGGCTGTCTGCTGCTCGTTTTGTCTTATGTTCGCTTCACGCAACAGCTGATGAAATGTTGTTAACTAGAAAAGCCTTGTTCGATAGTGAGAAAGGCCTTGTTTGACAGTGAGAAAAGCCTTGTTCGACGCTGAGAAAAGCCTTGTTGTATGCTGACAAAAGGCTTGTTCGATGCTGACAAAAGCCTTGTTCGATGCTGACAAAAGCCTTGTTCGATGCTAACAAAAGCTTAGCGCGCGATATGCCGTCCGGAACCGCTGGGCACATGACAATATTTTATGTCGCAGCAGTAGTTGACCTGCTGTTCTGGCTCTTCACCTCTCTCTTCTCTTCTCTCCTTCCTCTTCTGTCACAACGGCAAAGCTCAGCATCTGAACCGAACAAGCATCCACATCACAGATCCAAAACACCATCAAACAATGAATCCTGTTCAACAATCAGCTTCAGGCTCTGCTCCGCCATCCTTGACCTCTCGCTACGCTTTGCGCAATAGGACAGAGCTGAGGGAGAGGCAAGCAGCTACCAAGAAGGCGCAAGCTGCCCTTCGACAACCCAACAAGCCGCGCTTATCCGCTCCGGTATGTTAATTGATAGTTTCCCGCTATCGACCATTGATGATAACAGGCACTGATGTGCCTTGTCATTCATCCACACTCCTCAACTACCGCTGCCGGCTCTATCAAGAAGACGAAAGGCCACTCGACCACACTCGACCACCGTCAAAAGTAGAAGAAGCAAGAAGACCGGCGTTGGTGCCACGCCAGCAGCACATCAGCCCAGCGTTGAAGAGGAGCGCATGAAAGCGGAAAAGCAAAAGCGGGACCGTGATGCGCGTGCTGAGGAGCGCAACCGCGTCAGAGCGAACGCCGCAGCCGAACCCGCCGAAAATAATGGAGATGATACTGATGCAGTCCATCTGCGAGGCGACGACGTGAGTTACAAGTCCGGGCAATCAATTTCTTTTCCGCTCGCTCACCAATTCTCTCAGCCATTACAAACCACCGCCACCTCTGCACAAGCGACAGAAGAAGGCAACCAGTAGGCCACAACCTGGCAATTGCAGGCCAGAAAGGATAAGGGCAAGGGCAAGGGCAAGGGATTATCTGTTGATGAAGGCAAAACAGCCAACCAGGAGGAAAGGGCGCAGACCAGCGCCGGATATACCCTGTCCAGTCCCTCCTCCGACTTCAAGGTGGCTGCTTCTGCCTTTGCCTCGTTCGCCTCTACTGGACCTACCTTCGCCAGTTATGCTTCCTCCGGTCCCGCCTCGTACGGCTCTACTGGACCCGGCTTCGCCAATCGTGCTTCCTCTGGTCCCTCTGCCTCCGCCTGGCTCGCCTCCTCCTCTGGCTCGGCCTCATTCATCTCTACTGGAAACCCGCTTGTATCCAATCCAACCGCATTTGGCTTGGCGACTACGTCTCGAGCACGCACTGGCGTGTCCGGCGATACCGGCGCGCGAGATAACGTGACGGAACCATTAGTTGAAGTAGAAGCACAAGAGGAAGTAGATCTCGACCCTGATATGCGACACAGGGTTGACACTATGTTGGCGGCACGTTTTGGGCCAGTCGACAATGACACTCGAATAAGAGCGTATAGGGCAGTCGCGAGGCGTCCAGCACGGTTTTGACGAGACTTGTCATGATGGTCAACTGCACACATGTACTCAATACCTGCGTTTGTTAACATCACAATGAAAGTATTGTTGTATTTACCCGCATTAGGGTCTAGGTTATAATCCTTTAGGTTATATACAATTCCGACCAGAGTATTCGCTCTAAAATTATCGTCCATCTGGTTATGATCTTTACTTACGCCATTCTACCGATGGCTCCATTTTCAGAAACATTGAGCCAAGTTACGGCTGTTGTGCTAAGCCATAATCCACTAGGGTTTTAAGATGCATTGGGGTTTACGCATTCCCAGGCACCAGATGTCGTACAGACTTGCAACAAGTTTAGAGATGCATTACGAAGCATAATGACCTTCGCCACGCAGTCGGCCGACAACCGAGAGCCATATCAAATAATTTGGATTATCATGAAAATTCACCTTTCTCATTTATCAGTCTTTAGCCTTGGGGTCTTTAAGGCTCGGGTAATCGAAAGGTGCGCCTCGACAGCATTGCATGGTACGCGATACAGTGATTCCGTCCTTGAGCTAGTAGCCGTCAGACACCCGGTCACAGCCTGTGTGCTCAGATGTGTGCTCAGAAGGAAAACAGATTTGCGAGTATCATCCGATATGGTCGAGAGTAGTATCATTCGATAACATGGGGAATTGTGCTCAGATGTGTTCTCAGATCTGGACCGGGGTGGCGAAGTGTGCTCAGATGTGTGCTCAGATTGGCACTCGGGTGGGAACTGTGCTCAGATGTGTGCTCAGATGTGTGCTCAGATTTGGCTGGCCGTGTGGCCAAAATTGAGCAGGTGCCCAAGCTCCACCTTTGTTATGCAAAAGGATTGACCGTCTGTTATCCTCAGAGCGTACACACCTTGTGTAGATGAAGATAGCTTGGTGAGGTTTCTTTTGCTGGTCGTATCCACAGTGTCAGAAGTACGTCACTATTTCTATTCAGACAAACAAGAACAAGTCGACCGGAGGGCTTGTGAACACCTTGGCTGGCTGACTGCCTTATAATATGCTGCAGGTAGGAAGAGAGGTTGACATGTTTTCAATCTCGCTGAAGGTATGTTCAGTGCATAGTGGTGCCTTTAACCAGATTATGTAACCCCCACCACTGGAGAGCTCGGCTGAATGGCAGAAGGTTTGAGAATCAGAGAGGCAACAGTGCTATCCAGGAAGATTCCAATGGCATACTCATTCGTGAAGGGGTCTAGCTTGTATCCCGGAATTCGGATGTTTCAGCAGATGAAATCATTGTTTATTTGACTGCGAGATAGAAGAATCCTGGTCCTTAGGATAATCAACACTCCCAGGATAGCTAGTCTGCTGAACACTGCGAGGGGATAAGAGAGGACTGAGACTCCGCTATCTACGTGCTCCAGGGTATTCGTAACCATGTAATTATCATTCTCTTGCATACTCATTAGTTGCGGACCTTGCTCCGGGCTAACAGGGTGATGGCGATTTGCTCCCAAGACTGAGTTGGGTGGCGATATACTGGCTCATGTCTCGCCACCACATGAATCCAAGATAGTAACGAGGTACTCCGGTCGGATTGTCCATAAAGCTTTCAAAGTCTAGAATTCTGCTAAAGTAATGTACAACAATAATCTAAATGATGCAGCGAAAGGAAGATGGATGAATGCTAGAGAAACTGCAACGCGTAAAGCACGCAGGGTTGCAAAAACGATGAGGTATATGTATACTCGGAGGAGCAGACGGCTTTTGGAACTAAAGGGTGTGTAAGCTGGAATTTGTTCAGAACTCGTTTAATCTCCAATTCGCCGTTCATCGGGCGTTCAGAGAATTGCATTGACGATGTTCGAAGCAACAGCGCTGCCTGCACCAAAGCCGAGACCTTGAAAGAATGATGAGCATAATCAGATGCTTATATGGTGATATAGACACTAGAACTAGAAGCCTTTCACTCACCTCCCACACCGGCATGAGCTAGCGTGTTACCGAACCCATTCCCTGATCCAGGCATCTTGAATTTATGTTTTCTAGCGGGCTCAGCAGGTGAGGGTGCTTGAGCTACAGCTTGTTGCTGATAGTACTGCTGAGGCGGAGGTGGAGGGTGATAGTACTGCGCTTGAGACGGTTGTTGCATTTGGTACGGTTGTAGAGCACCCTTTTCGGGTTCGCTGCCTAGCGTGCTTGGAGCATAGTACGAGTGCGGTTGGGGAGAGTATGGTGCTGGTTGATCTCCTCTATATGGTTCGACGTACTGTAGTATGGTTGATCTTGTTAGCTCTAGCCAAAACTCCGGATACACCGCATCTAGACGTAACACTTACATTGCTTGGGAAGAGACCAGTGCGTGCAGATGAATCGGACTGGACGAATCCTCGATACCAGTGCTCGTTCTCCTTCTGAGTGATGATTATGATGTCGTTCTTCTGGAATGTCAAGTCGTCTGCTTGACTGTGTTACCATACATAGACATAAATATTGTCAGACACTGGTTGCGAAGGTCGCGCATGGCCTCATGCAATGATGAGTCAAAAGGTAGAAACAAGGCGATACTCACGCTCCGGTATAAGCCCACAAGGCCTTGACCTTCTCTCTGCTATCCTGAGGAGGTACTGGTGCATAGCTGTGTCTTGCAGGCATAGGTGGTGGTGGAGCCTGTTGCGCCACTAGAGCGGTCGAGCTGAATTGGTTGGCGAGAGCAGCTACCGCACCGGCATTGCTGTTGGTGTTCACTCGCTGCGAAGCACCATCGAGTCTTGACATGATGGCGTCTCTCTCGCTGCCCTCCAACAGCTGCTGGCTGTGCAAGAACTGCACATCGCTGCGCATGCGCTCGAGCAGGTAGCCAGCGAGTGCGCTGGAGTTAGTGGATGCCATTCTGCAAGGAGCTGCAGAATCGAATAGTGCGTCCGATTGTCAAGACGCAGAAGGACGTCTGGCGCTGATTTGTCCAGATGTCAAGCGAGTGTAACAAGCTGTGGGCAAAGATGCATCCGGCATGCAGTGATCGGAAATATTTGGGATGCGTGAGCTTGTGACTTGTTACTTGAGAAGCTTCTTTTTGTAGTAATTGCCTTACATGCTCCTTGAAGATTCATTATGACCGATACACCTCCCTCAAAGCCGCTACCGGGCTGGGAGCAGGCAGCTTCGAGTCCCGTCGTCCTGCAGTCTGCCAAGCGTGGACAGGCAGGCGATGGCGATGAACAAGACCTAGCAGATGTAGAGTTCTACAAAGACCAAGAAGCTCAGACAGACTATGACTCAAGAGCTTCCATACTTTCCAACAGCTTCACCAGACGCCTGCTAAAGCTCGGCGTCGAAGAGCTGGGTGTCCATCCGATTCCTGAGAAAGAAAGAACAGATACCAAATTCTATCAGGTCGCTACGCTTTGGGTGTCAATGAGCGTGGGATTGGTACCGTATGTTTGCAGAGTTGCGCACTGTAGCTGGCAACGACTGAATTTTATTTGACCGCAGACTGTCCGCCGGCATCGTGGGGACCCGTGAGTCTTAACTCGACGGAAACTCGCCACCATCTGGGTTGGCAACATATCTAACTTTCTCCTACTATGTGACAGTCAGCTACGGCCTCAGTCTTCGAGATGCGAGTCTCACCATCCTCTTCTTCTCTCTGTTGACTTGCCTACCAGTTGCCTATTTGTGAGGCGCTTGATACTTGAACTTCAGCCTCTCAAGACAGGGCCTGACTTTCATTCCTCCCCAGATCAACGCTTGGCCCGAAGACTGGTCTTCGTCAGATGGTGCAAGCTCGGTACTCGTTCGGCCTTATCGGTGTATCCCTCCCCGTCGTTCTCAACTTGTTCACACTCGGCGGCTACTGCATGATCAACTCGATACTGGGTGCTCAGACTTTAGCCGGAGTTGCAGGAGGCAATCTGAGTCCATCGTGAGCTAGATCCACTTCGTTACTTTAATCTCGTACTGATCTTATCGCAACCAGAGCCGGTATTGTTGTTGTCTGTGCAATCTCACTGGCTGTCTCTTTCATGGGCTACAAAGTTCTCCATATGTTAGTCGCCTCCAGGTGAAGCTGCTACCCTTCTTACTGAACTGATGAACCCCTTTGACCTCCAAAGATACGAAAAGTACGCTTGGATACCAGCTCTCATCTGTCTCGTCATCGTGACAGGCGTAGGAGGCAAGCATTTCAAGTTTCGATTCGAAGCCGCACCTTCCGATGCTCCCACTATCATTTCTTTTGGCGCTTTAATCGCTGGATTCATCGTCCCATACGCCGGCATGGCTTCTGATTTCTTTACTTACCTGAATCCGGAAGTTCCTTCGTATGTGGTTTATGCACTCTGCCTGGCAGCATGGATTTGGGCGTACGGCTGACATTCCCGGGTGTTGATAGATGGAGGATATTCTTGTATACGTATTGCGGTCTTCTAACTCCTACGATACCGCTAATGGTCCTAGGTGCTGCGATCGGGGCGGCGACGCCGAAAGTCGAATCATGGACAATAGCGTAAGCCATACAAGATGCGGCTACGTCACAAGCGCACGCAACTTACTGATGCTCTTCTCCATTTCGTTTCCTCAGAGATGGTCAGAACCACATTGGAGGCATCCTGGTAGCCATGCTGGAACCTGCAGGCGGATTTGGCAAATTCGTAGCGGTCCTACTAGCTCTATCGGTCGTTGGCAATATCGTGAGTTGCCTTGTTGTCTAGCGGCTTGAAAACGAAAGCTACTTACATTGTCCTGCAGGCTGCTACGTTCTACTCCATTACGCTCAACTGTCAAGTCCTCTTTCCACCCCTTGGCCGAGTACCCCGATATGTATTCTCCCTCGTTGCTACCGCTGTTATCATTCCAGTTGCAATCGTAGCAGCTTCTCGATTCTACGATGCCCTGGTCAACTTCCTAGGCTGTACGCTACCTCTTTTTTCCTTCCAAAATCCGTAGCGTCGATATCTAATTGACACACCTTTCCTTCGCCCAGTAATCGCATATTGGTCTTCTGCTTATTGTGGGATAGTACTTGTGGAACATCTCGTCTTTCGGAAGCGCGACCCACATTCCTACAAGCATTCATCTTGGAACAAGCTACGCGAGCTACCTACAGTGAGCCTCTCTGGCCTCCAGCTCATACAAAATTTTAGCTGATTTTTCTGAATCTATGCTAGGGTATTGCTGCTGTATCGGCAGGTCTGTGTTCCTTGTCATTGATCATCCCTTCGATGTACCAAGTCTGGTACGAAGGGCCAATCGCGAAGAAAACCGGCGATATAGCATTCGAGATGGCTTTTGTAGTAGCTGCGTTGCTCTATTATGCCTTCCGCAAGCTAGAGATAAAGCTCTTGGGTAGAATATAGATTTTTAATGAAGGACAGATCGGGTAAGAGTTAGCTTCATCTAGTATGAATCATTTACGGCAAATTGCACCATGTCCGAGACCTCGTAGGTCTCTACTACTGCATAATGTACATCGTTGTACAGGATGTCCAGAGAGTCGACAACCATGTATGATACATCGTCAAATATGCCCTACTTCAGTATAAATATAGAATACAAGATGCACTCTATCACTAAGGAAGCCCTGTCAAGCTGCCAGCCAGAGTGAGATCGCAGTCAGAGCACTGCAGCATTCACAACGTTCTGATTAGCAAGATTCGAATGGCAGATCTATACGTGCGAACCACTTACGCCGACTGGAATAGGAGAAGCGAATCTAGAAAATGTGCCGGATCGTCAGTCTAAAGCTTGCCCAAGAATCGATATAAGAACACTTACACTGGGCAAGCAGGAATGTCGAAACCGTGTCTAGGGATTGTCCTTCTTTAGCGAAGATTTGGGTGGCTACAAGCTGATTGATAGCACTCGGTGTGCCAGAGAGGAGGAATGCAGTAAACGACAGCACTATATAAGGACCCAGATAAGCACCGCAAGTTATGCACAAGCGATCAAGGAAAACAGACTCACTCTTCTCGCTTTTTGGGAAAAGTGTCGTTTGATCGCGGAAACCAGTGATCATGAGGATACCGATGAGTGGTGCGGCGGCCATCTTCGCCACCACGGACGCCTATTACGACCATGTCAGCGTTCCCGAATGGTAGAGGAAGAAGTGTGGTATATTCACGACAATAGCCGCTTTGGGCATCTCACGCAAGCTAGCTCTACTGATCTTTATGCGAGCAAATGAAGCACCTAGGATGATGAGTCCACCTCTTTAAATCATTGTCGTCAAGTCGAGTCAGCGTACATCTTCCCGCCTTCAAACGGTGCACACTTACGGGACTGTCATTCCTCCCACGAAGGCTGTGAACTAAGGACGCAGTGCAAGGCAGCTATCAGGTCACATCCGAGGTAAGGACAGCATCATAGAAGCCACTCACGTCGAAAAAGAAAGCTAGAGGTGGTTTCCCATCCGGTGCATTATGTATTAATGTCCCTGTCCACCCTGGAACTTCCACAAACAAAGCTTTCAAGGGCTGCACCAAAGCAATAGGTATCGAGAATATAACTCCCATAGTCGCAGGAGTGAGCATAGGACGAATAGCAATCAATATCGATCGCCAGACCGAGATCTTTGCAGGCTCCTCAATGAACTCGATGGATTGATGATCGATTTCCTCAGGGTGCTTTTCTTTCTCGCCGTCAACGTCCGATGGCGAGACATGGTCTCCTTTCTCTGCATCTTGCGCGGTCGAGACCTGGATCTCTTCATTCTCTTCTTCCTGTATGTCTTTGTCCTTATGCTTGATTGTCAACGCCGCTGCAACCCCAGTCCGAGATACCGAAGTCGCAGAGCGTGTATGAGTGCGTGCTGGCTTTTCTGCGCTTTCTTCCCATGCTAAACTTTCCACATCGGCATGGCTTGAAGGTATACGCTCCATAGTCGGAAAAGCGGACTGATTAGCAGGACGCTGAGCTCTTCTTGCTGTTGGTCGGTTTGCATTATTGGCGCTATCGACACCAGTCGTTGCGCCTTCCTCTACTTCGTTGATAGTTCGCTGTGGTAGGCCTGAGTCCGCTCTTTTGAGAGCGATACTGTGCTTCGTTCGGGAGAACCACTGTACTAATGCATTGAACTGCTTTTTTCGTCTTTCCATACGGCCTGCAAACGTGCGAGGAATTTCAGGTCGATTATCGCGGAAATCCCATCCGCATATACGATAAGTTCCGACTCCGTAGAACATGGCGTTCATGATGAGAATAAAGACAGCAATGTAGGCGATTCCGAGAGCTTGATCTTTTTCTGGGTCAAAGGGAGTCTCTGTTCCTACGGACTGGACAACAGCGATGGGAAGGTTGCCCCAATTGGACATCGCGCCCAACATGAGGAAACCCCACTGAAAGTCTCCAGGAACATAGAAGATCTCGCGGAGGATCGCAAAGAGACCTGTGCCGATCACTATGAACAAGATGGCAACGAGGGAGAGTGGACCGAAGTTTTGGATATTGCTGTCGTTGAAACTGGGAACCATCGAGGAGAAGAGTAGACATGGCAGGCCAATGTTCATCGCGACCTGTTGTTCGGCAGACGAGTGCAATGACATTTTCCTAATCAACGGCGGCATTCAACGGGAATCTGTGGACAGTGAGAACCCACCTGGGAAAGACCTTTGCTGGCAGCAGGAGGGAAGAGGCCTTTCTTTGTGAGAATATAGCCGCAGCCGATGGTCATGACCATCTTGAGCGTAGGCTTCAGGCCTGATATGATGCACCGGTCAGCCTTCAGTGTCAGTACAGGCACCCTTCCGCTGTGCTAAAAGTGGCCAAAGCAAGGCGGAGTGAAGCAAGCTACTCACCCTGCCATATATACGTGCCTGCACCACAGCGAAGTACATCTCGTCAGTCTATCGCTCGTCTCTATCCAGGCGTGTCGCCGTCCCACACGCTGCACCTGACTCACCTGCAGACATCGCGCCCGGGCTGGTGGATCTCGACGACTATGGGGGACTGGGAATGCAGGCGCGTTTCGACAGTCCTGTGCGCATGCAAGGCAACAACAGCAGAGCGAAGCACGATAGTGGAGGAATGTCAGAACGACAAGGAGCTTCTTCGCTGTCACATCCATGCACGCGTCGCTTCTTCTTCTTCTTCCAATTTGCAATCTCGGCAACTTTGTTCACTTCGGCATGTCGCGGCTGATCAGGCACAAAAGATACCCAGCAGATCTCGCCTGCGGGCGAGATGGGATTGCAGGGCGGATACCATATAGGTAAAAGGGCATGCACTGCTCTGCACTGACTGATTTGTCGGACATTCTCATCTAACCTGCTTATCCATTCAATGCTACAGTTGCCTTTCAATCTCGCTTCCATATACATTTCGTGATCAGACGCCACCAGCTCGAAGATAAGCACTCGCGTAAGACACGCTCGAATCGGCTATACTCTCACACTCCGAGCTATGTTCATATCGAGTCCAACTGAGCTGGACGTCATCCTTTGACCATCCTTTCTCTCCTCTCGCTTGCAGCTCCGCCACAGCTCCCAACAATACGCCGATAGGGTGTCGGCCACAAATTGTATTTCTCTTCGCTTTCAGGTAGGTCGCGAAGCTTGAATGCGCTTTCGAAGCTGTCTTCTCGCTTCCTGGCTTGAGTGAGATGAGTGCCATCCCCTCGTGATCTAATTCAGTAATGGACTTGTGAATCGGGTGAGTCGCTAATGAAGCTGGCTGATTTGACCTTGAGAGCATGGTCGAGGAGCTATCATTTGGATACTTGTAATAGGTGTACGAGAATCGAGTGCCCCTAGAAAAGATCCATCAAGTCGGGCTATGACCGTAAAGCGTGCAGCAGCCTTACCAATGACAGAAATCGGATGAAACAACAAAGACAGTCGCAGGATCAGCGAGGTACGGTGCCAGAAGCTTTCCATAAGTCGACTCTTTGGCGGTCGATATGGCTCCGACTAGGATAGGGACGATCTTGATATCCTTCCTGAGTCCGAGGAATAGAACGGGACATTAGCTTGGTGATGATAAAAGATGTTCAAGGTCTATATATTCACCCTTCGAAGGTCATTCTGATGTAAGGTAGGTGCATCTAAAGAGGTGAATGTCAGTCATACTGCGTGTATCATCTGTTCCTTTCGTCTGCCCTACCTCGATACTGTGCTCATCCTCGTCGACGCTCTGTGACATTTCGCTGAATTGTCGAGTAGCCATCAATTCCTTCACGGCTGATCATAGATCATTCTTAGTATTGGCTAACATAGCATGACGAAGGACGCTAATCTAACTCACTGTCGTGATCAATAGGTAAGTCACCGACGGGTGTTGCGTAAGTATCGGAATTCGTCACTGCACATCCATCTAGATAGGCATGATGGGATGGACCGAGTACGAAAACTCGTCGTCTGAGGAGATCAAGAATTAGCCTGAGAAGAATATCTACGCATTATTTGAACTAGACGCTGACATGTTTGTAGTATCAATGCACTTGTAAGCCCATGCAGCAGCTGGACCAGAATATGAATATCCAGCATGACTTTGTTAATCGTTCAGCTTGCTATCACTTAGGGCTGCTTCTTATCGATAGATGACTCACGGTCCAATGATTGCTCTACAGCCTTTTACGGGTATCTCCTTCAGTTCATCGGTTGAATCGATAGGAGATTGAGAAGGTACTCTGACTTGTCCCAACCATCCTCCGAGCTCTTTGTTCAGCTTCGAGGCTGTAGTGAGGTGTTAGTCGAGTGTAAGATACATGCTATATCAGCTCGAACACGCAAGCGTACGATTCGACGAGTACCAGGAGCCCTGATGTGATAGTGGTAGCGTCAGCAGGTGGCGTAGGTACAGGCCGGGGCTCCGATGATCCAGCTTACCGCATGAGAAGCTTTGCGGGTGATGGGTGCCATGCTAGTCGTCCTCTGTGGTGCTTGTGGTGCTGATACTACCTTGTGAGAGTGTTATGGAGTCATGCAGTCCAATGTTGATAGAGAGGCCCGATCAACCTGGCCTTGCCTGACCGTTTTGAGGCACTTGGGAGCGGCGATGGAGCTGCGGTGCAGTTGTGAAGATGGCAGATTGTCGTGGGATCAACGCAGTGAGCGTGCGCTTCTGTGTGCTGTATGGTCTGACCCGTTCTGCCAGTCGTGACGAGTCCAAACTGCGTCCCCAGACAAGGCCGACAGCTTGTCCCCACTCCAACACGACAGCACAGAGAGCCAATCTTCATCAACAGCAGGAGCACACGGAGACACAGAAGGTACATCACTCATACTCTGCTCTATCCAGCCCAGATGCACAGTATCGAACTCGTGTGATCTTGAAGTGACACAACCAGTCAGACGACAGGGCAAGCAGGTTGACGCAGCCCTCGTGATTGCCTTATCCAGGTAAACAACAGCCAGGACTCTACGTACATTCGCAAGGGTAGACCACAGCAGCAACCATGGGCGAGACATCAAAGTTCAAGATGGAGCACCCATTCGGTGCGTTGAGTGCTGCCATAATCTGGGTACAGCTGCATGCTGACCTCTGTGTGCTGAATGCGCGTGGCCCTCTATCTATGCCCGCCGGCAATCCATTCCTACGCAACAACAGAGAAGCGACAAGCAGGTGGGCATGGCTGCCGTGTACTCTTCTGCAATGCGTGTATGCTGATGTCCTTGCTTCCCACAGAGGCTGAACGTATCAGGGCGGTGAGTCTGTACTGCGATCACGCTTCCACGCACTCTATCGTGGCATGCACGCTGGAAGGCCGGGGGCACCAGCTGACGACAGCATCTATGCCATCGCAACTCACAGAAATACAGCGAGCGCATTCCAGTCATCTGCGAGAAGCACGAGAAGAGCGACATCACCACAATCGACAAGAAGAAGTACCTCGTCCCAGCGGATCTCACAGTGTGAGTTGGCCTAAACTGAGCCTGAAACTCGGCCACGTGCAACTTATTCAAAAGTGTCTGACTTTCATTTCGCACTTATGATATGTTTGGAACACTTACAGCGGACAATTCGTATACGTGATCCGAAAGAGAATCAAGCTGGAGCCAGAGAAGGCCATCTTCATCTACGTAGACGAGGTCCTGCCACCTACAGCAGCGCTTATGTCCTCCATCTATGAGGAATACAAGGATGAAGATGGCTTCCTGTACGTTACGTACTCAGGGGAGAACGTGAGTAGTGACTGTCCATTGTTGCTCCTCGGCCAATTAGCTGATGCACTTCATGCCCTTCTGACAACCTAGACATTCGGTGCTTTCGAAACAACATGATCGCACGACACAGCGTGCTAGACTCTGATTCGCCCAACAGCACAGTTTTAAGGCACAGCATGGACAGAATGCCCGCCTTTCCCACGCGTCACAAACGCACAAACCTTTGGCTTTCTTCGAGAATTTTCCGGTGCTTTGGATTGGAATTACGCCTCCTATTGTTGCTTCCAGCCTGCGCTATTCAAGAAAACGGATTGTAATATTAGATGTCGCGCGCTATTCAGTGCCTGCTCATTTGTCATGCCGACCTGTTCATGACTTCAAGTCGGATCTCCCTTAGTTTCAATGTATCTACCTATTTCAGCCTCATATTTCTCTTGATCTGCGCTGTTCAGTGGATGTAATTGTAACTTCAACAACCAATAGCACCTTATGTACAAGCCCGCCCTTATGTTGCACACACGGAAAGTGACGCAAGAAGTGAAAAACCATCTGGGACGTTCTAGCATCATGGGGGAGCTCGATTCAAAGTACCTACTGGTATAACAGCGCGAAGAAAGCAAGAAACAAGCTGTGTTGTGCAATCCCTGGTCTACACGTTCCGAGTAGCATCCGAACTATTATCTGAATCTGCTGTATCGACTCTCGTTGACGAGCCAGCTTCATGATGTGGATTCTCTCCATCTTGATGCCGCGATTCCGCCGCTTCCGCCCTTTTCTCTTTGACTTTTTCAACTCTCTCTTGATACTCTTGCTTATCTTGCGACTTCCGCTTATAAGCTGACACGCTCAGCAGCGCGATTGTACCACCTATAATCCACGCGAGATTTACTACGAAATCTTGTGTCAGATGGTTCTTCGTGCCGTAGATGATTGCTTTCCCGGCATCGACACTGTTCCATACTGGAAAAGCGAAGCCGTATCCGTAAAAAGGGTCCATGTCTGACAAGCTGAGGAAGGCGGTAGATACATTCACGATGACCCCTGCAATCAACCAAAGAAAACGAATGTCAGCTAGAAGCGTTGTTCGTGAATGGTGTACAAGGATTGCTCACAGAAAATTAGGAAGAATGGGAAGAAAAGGGGCCCTGCAAGCCTTAGCATTGTCTCCATGACCAAGCCTAAGGCGGTCATTCCCGTAAAATTGGCGCTAGAGTACTGAAAGACACTCAGTAGATGAACGGGTGGCCGTATTTCAATGATAGCTTACGCCCAGAACAAAGGGAATCCACCGTATGAGAATTGCCTCGTAAAGTCGGTATGGAAGGCCAAAGTCACCAAAGAATAGTTGAGCTGGAGATGCATTAGGTGAGTTTGCAGAATCTAGTTGTTCATCTGAAGTAAGCGCCGAAACTCACCGATATCCAAAAGTATGAGGCGACAGGCACACCCCATTGCAATAGCATCTGACTTGACAACGTAAGCTTCCGTCGCATAGGTTCGAAGGCTTTGAACCATAGTGGTGATGCGAAAAAGGTGAAGATAACTAGGTAAATCTCGCCCGCAGTGGTAGCTGCTTCGCCCTGTAGACAGAAACGGGTAAAGTCAGGGATCTACACATGTAAACGCTTCAAGCAAACGTACTGCCAGCTGATCATATGGACGAAGATTGAACTCAGAGTACCAGAAAGGATAGGACAATGCTCTTCCGGTAAGAGCAGTGTTCAACGCGGTGATGTTTCCGCCGGGCCCCAGAGTAGCTGCCGCTACAGTTTGAGCCGTAAACTGCCGAGATGCTTGAGCGATAGCTGAGCCGAGCAGCCTGGTAGTATGAGGAGCTACATATTGCTGCGCAGAGTAGATATTTCTCGCTTCTCTACAAATCGGGAAAGTTCATTTTAGTATAACTGTACGCGTTCCCAGCCCAAGTACCTGTCAACGAACTTTGATGATGATTTCCACTTACTCGTAAAAGAAGCTTATAGCACCTCTGTTATCATAAGTTGATATGCCTTGTTGAGCAGCTTCTGTGGCTAAGACTGTAGCGTTCGGGTTTATGAGTACTACAGCCCATACGTCCTGGTTAAGCACAAGTTCCCTTGCGTATTCGGAAGCGTTGAGCCCTTGGCCTCCTTGAGTCACACGCAGCGTTTGAAGTTCTGCAGAAGGTGCTATTTGCCAGCCGAGATGGTAGTACGGATTTTGTTGTGAATCTGCAAAGTCGAGAGTCCACACATTTCAGCGTTATATAGGGAACGCGGAGTGTGGTCGCCTCACTCGTTTGAGCAGCTTGCACAACGGCCGGACCCAGAACAGCAGCTGGAGCACCGGCGACTTGCGATGCATACTATGAGGAACTTCATCTGCAAGCTGTAGTGTATACGGCAACACGTCCGATACTACTCACCTGACTGTCCATGTCGAGGATGCGAACGGTAAGCCGGTAAGCATTTTCAGTTTGCCGAAAATAAGACCCAAAGTAGATTGAAATGATTGTCCATTGCCTGTGTACATCGCAACTTCCGCATCAGTTGCAGGATTCGAAATGTGTAGGATTGCGCAAGAAAGGCCTACGCCACCAGGAGCAGAACAAATGCCAGAGCAATCATTTTGATGACAGACTTTCGCTCTTGAGCGAGGGCTGGATCCCATGCATGTTTGCGAGCTGTGCCATCTGCAGCTTCTTTGCTCACGCTGAGCAGGCCCATGAAGGATGATCGAGGGATCTGCGATTTGATGATTTCCGGCGAGCACGCTTCGCAGTATTACCAGCGAGACGAGCTTCTGGGTGGAGAGCACAATGATTGTGTGGAAAGCAAGCCTTGTGCCATCGATTCGCGATATTCGAACACTCGCTCGCTAAACTATGCTGCGTGGAGCGCTGTCTGTTTTCTTTTTCAGATGAGGAGATTGCGCTATAATGCGGTCTTATCCATCCATCGACACGAACCACCGATTTGCAAAACATGGCCTGAAAGAGCACTTTTTTCGCTCCGTGAAACAGTATCCGCGCAATTGCTGATGAGCAGGGCCAGCAGCTGTCAATTGTGAAGCAGCACTGCAGCGCGTGCTAGTTAGTTGTGTTCCGACTCCAGCATTCTCTACCTGAAGCCTCCAGGTTTCCCAATATGGAGTAGTCAAAGCCTGGAGGCCAGAACATGGACGGCGAAGCGCCTACAGCAACGCCACAGGTCGAAGTGAGAGCTGCAATGGAAGAAGCGCAACATCCATTCTGGAGCAAGAGCATCAAGAATGAACGCAAAGAGACTGCCAAAGGAATGCTAATGGGTCTGCTCCTCATTACCAGTCAGTAGAATTCTGCTTCAGGACAGGCGACGATCACTGCCCATAGAACTCTACCTGATCTTCCATTCTCAGTTATACTCTGGATTGCTCTGCCAATCTTCTGGGGATCATTATGGCTCCTCCTGCGATACTTCAACCGTCTCGTGGTGACCGTGGTCGATTTCGAGTCGCCTCTCTTAGGACAAGATGCAGCACTTGGTCCGCTGATGGTGCAGGCAGCGGAACAGACGAATGTGAGATCTGCGTTAGACACTCTGGAGATGAGCTGTGCTGAAAGAGTTTTTACAGATGCAAGCTCTGCGCCCGCATCTCGGGTTTGCCGTGACGCAAGCATCGGATTATCCTAATGGGCCCGTAGACGTGAAGGAAGCTATCGGATTTTCACAATACTGGGGAGGTATGCAAATCTGACGAGTTATAAAAGTTTGCATCCAATTCAGGCTGATGCTCCTCATCTGCAGCTGTCGTGGTGTACCCGAATTGCACTTCTACTTGGACGACCGCTATACAAAACGGACTAGCAGACTACGACCCTACAGGCTGCGTCGGCATCTTCTACTCCGGCGCACGTTATTACCAAGTTTCTCTTCTGTATTTGGCACCCTACTTGCAGATGTTCGCGTCGCAAGTAGTTCAGCAAGCATCTACGCAGGCAATCACTCAGTACCTCAGCACGATACAGGGCAATACTACCGCGATATCTCTGCTGGCGCAAGTGCCACAGGCCGTCAGCACGCCATTCAGCATGTACCAGGAAGACGTAAGGCCTATCAATCAGTGGGCTGTAGCGGCTCCATTCGAGGCAGCGTTAATCTACTACCTCATCTTGACGTGAGCTTTCCTTCCAAGTCCCTTTTATACAAACATGGAATGAAAAGGCTGATTCCTATTTACAGCTTCACATTGTCGATGTGGGGCGTTGCGTCCCGTGAGAAGACAGGCTGGAACAAAAAGCTCACTTTTCCGTCGCTGTATTTATGGCGTGTCGGCGTGCCCTTGCTTTGCTATTTCTTCCTCTCCCTATCGATGTCTCTACAATTCAAAGCTTTCTTGATCCCTACGAATGGCGCATTCTCGAATGGAGGTGAGCTCAGCCTGGTATAGTATTGATATTCAGAGATACAGCTGAAGATCTTGCTTCCTTTATCAAGGCGGCTTCATGGCGCTATGGATGCTCAATTGGGTATTCTTGGCAGCTGTAGGGTTGGTACTGGAGAGTATGATCTCGCTTCTTACGAAGGAGTACATCCCATGTGAGTAACGTTACATGTCTGACTTCGATCTAGATATTGTCCATGCCGTATTGATACTGACTCTTTACGCAGTCTTCCTCATTATCTGGATCATAATGAACATAACATCTTCTTTCCAGCCTATCGAGCTAATGGAGAACTTCTACAGATTTGTAGGTTTGACTCCATGGATGCTTGACTTGTTTCTCGGCTAACTTGAATCTGCAGTTTCGCTGGCTTCCATTCTATCACACTATTGAGGTAAGCTTGACCAAAGCACGATGAGGTCTGGACAGCAACCTATTGACGACTCTGTTCTTGTGCTCATGCAGGCATACAAGATCATCTTCTACAAGACGCGCCCGCCACACGAGAGTGAGTCTTAGATTTGTGCTTTATTGTGCGCCTCCGGCTGAAGAATTCTTCTCTTCTCAGTCGGCCTCAATTATGGTGTTCTAATAGCGGTCATCGCTGTTGCACTCATTGGCAACCTCCTATTCCTTGCGGTGGAAAGGCGTCGAGAGCAGGAACAGATGAGACAGCAGCAGGAGAAGCAGGAGAAAGATAATCAATAACATCTTGTACAGGGGGGCCATGCCCGATGCTCGATCAGTAGTTTTCATGTTTTTAGTATATTTGGGCATACCCTGTTCTGCTCTGTGTATGATCATATTGCAGCGCAGCCGATGTGGCACAGTATGTCAGGAGTGTACACTTCGCCATGCGACTTTCTTGCTTGCGAACGACGTTTTCTTTTTCTTTGCATGGTCCCGAACATATCGTGAGACGTTTTAGAAGGTCGTGACATATTATGCACTTCTCTTAGTTGTACACATTCCAGGTCTTCCTCCACTTCAAGCTTTTGGGAACAGGTCCTTCCATTCCCCAAGCGATCATTCTGAACCACCACCACTGTGGGAAGGAGAGAACATCAGCTGCAAGCACTGCTGAATCTGCGGATATGCAAGTCGCTCACTACTCCTACGATTGCACTTGCACATATCGAAAAGGCTATCGCTCTCGTACGTTCCGAGAAATACTTGTTCGCCAGAATGAAGTGGTCTAACATGAAGCCAAGATTGAGGACAGCAAAGATGAGACTTGGCAGGTAGTGATGTAGATAGGTGACTCGGCCCATGATGAAGAACGGGACTATGACGAGAGTCAAGCTTAGCCGCACTGTCGGCTCCCTAGCAAAGGTGCATGATTGACTTACGATAGTGGAAACACCAGCCACCGAAACAAACAATACCGACATACCAAAAATGATCCCACTCTTTGGGC
The DNA here is from genome assembly GCA_024345325.1 of Cystobasidium tubakii. Lineage (NCBI taxonomy): Eukaryota > Fungi > Basidiomycota > Cystobasidiomycetes > Cystobasidiales > Cystobasidiaceae > Cystobasidium > Cystobasidium tubakii. Next base: position 4,065,811 of record BROO01000003.1, read on the forward strand.
GTCATGTCGTTGAACTTGCGTTGGAACCGGCATATGTACCAGATTAGTGACATTGCAAAGGCAGGTATCGACAGCGCCGAGAACCACCATGTCAAGGGGTGACCGAGCTTTACAGAGGCAAAAGAACTTGTGAGCAGGTGATCATGGTAGAGTAGGAAGGCATGCAGCACATACCAAGTAGTACTTGATATTGTTATCTCCCCATCCATTCATGCGCATGCCCAGATGAAGCATAGGCCAGTCAAGTGGTTTCGAGGCGATCACATCATCTTTGTCCGGATCTGGCACAAGTGCATTGTTCGACGTCCACATTGCGACATTCAGATGCCAGAAGTCACGGAAGAATGGCGAGCGATACAGCTTTACTTCGCCGGCCGGAACTGGTCAAGATAAGAGCAAGGGTCAGCAGTGTTCTTTTTGATCCTTTCAACGGCTGACTGCTCCAAACTGAGACTTACGCTTGTCGTTCCAATGACTCTCGATATTCCAATATGTATACTCGTCCTTTTTGTTGTTCTCCTTTGTGCAACTAACTTCAATCTGCTTGAAACCCCACTGAGGCAGGACTGAATTAGCAGCTCTCAGATAGCATCCAAGATTTTGATGTCTGAATCGCATTCGCGTCGTTAAAGAGTGTACGACATTGATATCCTTTGCTTTCTTCCCTCTAACGAGATCGTCTACGATTTCGACTACCCAATAATCATTCGAATCACCAATCGTAGCATTGCCATAACACGAGACTTCATGATTTTGTTTCGAAACCGGAGCTGCTACTGGGTGCGAGTGGAGATTCCGTCCTGTCGAGGCGTGAACCAAACGGAGATGATCGCCGTCCTTCAAGAAACGTATGTCGTTCTCGTCGATAGCGGGATCCTCCCATCGAGGTGTAATGACCCAGTCATTGTTGGTGTCTTTGTAGTGATAGCAAGTCACTTGCTGCTGCTGCGAGCCGACCGGGTATGTTTGCACGTGCGAATGCAACAGTCCCCCTCCATATCCCATATTTTTCAAGGTAAGTTTCGAACCAAAAGCGACCTCTGTGTACAAGGTATGGGAAGGTCAGTTTGCATTTCCACGGTGACTGGGAGTAACAAGACTGCCTACCCAGTGGGTTCCGAGCAAAGTCGTTGCCGTAAAGATGCGCCTGGAAGAGTGAAGACATCTGCGCGTCGCCAGGTCCAGACCGGTTGAGAATAATGAAATGCAACTTGAAGCAGAACATGTATATTGACATAGGTAGGAGGATGAGGCAAATGCCTCGGGCGATCCAGTGGCGTATGTAGAATTTCTAGCGATAGATAGCAGTAATGGTAAGCATATGAGAAATCTGCTGATACTAGTGTAGAACGCACCACGGGCATTCGGAGGTCGCCGAACTTGTCCCACAGATCTTGGAGGGTGTATACACCCACCACAGACGTGACGAAAAGACCAATCCATTTGACGCTGGAGGTACTGTGTGAGCCATGTATAGTCACAATAAGGAGGTACAGCAATATTTACCTGAGAACACAGCCAATTGACGTCCCGGTCAATGTCAGCCATAGCCACCAGTCTATACTGAACGGACTGCAACGACACGTGGTAAGCATGCGAGGAGAAATGCGGATCAAAGTCCGGACTTACTATTTTTGTTGATTGTGGAAGCAAGCAAGGAAGTAGACGGTCGTGAATGTGAAGAAGAGGAGCATGGAATCAAGCAGGATGAAGCGGGAGATTACAAGCCATGCCATATCTGCAAGTCGATGTGCTATCAGCTCGCATGCTCGAAATGGTTAACGAAAGCTGTGGAGATCACTTACCGCACAGCGTCATCAGCGTGACGATATGCTTTCCGTAATTGCTAAAACCCAGCTCGAGCGAAGTCCCCCAAGCAAGCGGCACCATGGCAACTCCAGGCATAGCAAGCATGATTCGCATCGCCCGGAAAGGCACATGATCAGGGTACGTTTGACCGGATGGGAAATCATATGAACCATTGAAGCCAGATAGCGCGCCTGCTAAGCCGACCAGCATTTTACCCAGTGGCGGATGGACATCGAAATAAAAGGTTTGATTGAGGTAGTAGGCGCCGAATTTGCCGAAATGCGCCTGATAGAGAAGATGAATGGCATATGAGCTTCGCAAGCCTAGTCTTCTGAAAGCTGCGCCGAAACCCACCTCGTCCCAAACGACTGTTTTGCTGCGGCCTATCCGGTAAAGCCGCGTGAAGAGTGAAAGAGCGGTGTATATGCAAAGCCAGATGATATCGTAATTTTCGCGACAGAAGTCGACCTGTATATACCATCGAACACGGATAGAGATTGGAGAAGACGAAAGTCAGCATGAAGGTTGCCAAAACCTGGCTGCGCGGTAGGCTGTCTTGAGCTTACAACGCCTTTGAAGCCAGAGCGCTGCTGGCGACCGCCTCTACTGCGAGCCCGTGATGATAAAGACCCTCCGAGTACGTCTTCAGGGATCAACTTTGACCATTTCTCCTTCTCTTTGGTGTTGAATAGGGAGCTCTTGGAAGTGCTAGCAACTGGCGAGGCACGCCCATCAGTTTTATCCATCAGGTAATCCTTTTCATTGTGTTCATTCTCGTCTTGCGAGAATGTTGAATAGCCTCCATTTGCAGCTGCAGCTCCGAAGCCTCCGCCTCCATTGCCGCGTCTCCTGCTGCTCACGCCCGCAGCGGTGTCATGCAGTTCGAGGTTGCTCATGCCAGAGTCGCGGTGCAGCGGCAGGCCAGGCGATGGCGGCCGATGATCCTGGGACAGCGAGCCGTCTGAGAAGAGTTCGTCTGCTAGGGTAGTTGCTCGCTGGCCGTCGCTGTTAGCTCTCCGCAGGTCGAGGTTGGGCCTTGCTCTGCTGCTGGTGCTGCTGCTGTCGTGAATGATGCGCTGGGACATCCTCCTTCGCCGGTCTCACGAGAGTGCCCGGGATACCTCTAGCCTCACTATCTCAGCAGGGAGGCTCAGTCACGCAGCACATAGATGGGCTTGAAGTTTTGGAGATGGGACACCTTGAAGGGCAAAGCTGCAGTGATACGCGTATGAGGGCCATAGACAGTGATCGAAAACGGGCTACTTTGTGTTGGGCTTCCTTGGTGCTTTGTTTCTTATCCCACTAAGCTGTATCGGAGTAAAGAGTATCATTCCCTCTGCATACACACACGCCAAAGAGGACTTCGCTGCTCGAGCTACCGTTATAGTTTCGCTCGAGATGCCCAGCCGGGCGGCAAGCCGGAGTGCCGCCAACTCCGATATCGACAGCGAGGCTTCGAATGCCGCTGGTCCTGCTGCTTTGGATCCATGAAAGCGCAAAGGACCCATCTCTAGACCTGCCTCTGCAAAGAAGACCGCAACCACCATTCTACTCAGAAAGTTGGAATAGGCCGACCGCGACGATCTTCTGGACGTACAGGACGATGAAGACGAAGGTAACGACGTCGCAGACTCGAAAGTTGGCGGTGGTACATCCAGCAAGGCCAAACCTACCAAGTAAGCTAGTGGATGGAGATTAGCTGTGATTTAGTGTCACACAATGCTGATAAGGCCTTGCTCGCTCTTCTCGATTGTCTCTTTCCCACAGCCGAAAGTACAGAATCGCAATTCATAGATAGAGTCAAGACAGCGCAAAGCTGAGTATGTCAAGGCTCTGCAGGACTACGTCGCATTGCACAAGGTCGACCTGTCCTCTCAGCTGCAAGCCTGACTCTTTGACAATTGAAGGTGAGCTACTACTGTTGCGACAACCTTTCACTTCCGTATCACGTGCCGGTTTTAGGATGGCATCATTTGATTTTAACAAATTTGTTTGCATAGTGCTTATCGAGGAGAATATGAAGCTACGTTCGACACTGGGGACAATATCAGGCCTGCCGGCCGATCCAATACAAGGAAGTCACCTTCCCGATATTGATTTCGACAGTCACGGTCTCAACGAAGCAGTAGAAAGCAACGGAAAGATCGATTTGGAGGGTGTTACACAGGGCCTCGACAGTGGAGAGGCGATTATCGTTCACGCTACCGGTGTAAGTATTCGTGCACAAATACCAAAGAAGGGAAGGAATGTCTGTAAAGCTAAGGTTTGCGGTACCTTATTCTCCTTGACTACATGCAGGATGAGATAGACCCTACAGCTTGGGAACTATCTGAAACTTTCGCGCAACTTATTCGTAAGTACTCAGAGGCAAGCTGAGTGACGTTCCAAATAGATTGCTAACAGGCACAATTTACCGCTCTCAGTGGCTCGCTGGACGGGGAGATCCTGAAACCGTGTAACAAGTGGAGACTAGCTAGAGGTGAAACGCACATTGCATTATAGTCATTCAATTAACCAACCAACACTGTAAAAGATACATTTCTCATGCATATAAGGTTGCCAATAGACAATGTACACTAGACACAATATCATGTTGCCATCTGCTTGCGGTCAATGCATGGGATAGAGGATCTTGCCTGATGTACTTCTATGACGGATGGTACGATGAAGATGAGTTTGTAAGCTTTCGTGTCCATGTTGTGCTGCGCTACAAGTGTGGCTCTGCGTTCAAACCATCAGCGCCAATTTGCAACCTGACAGGCAGGCAGCTGTCAAAAGCTCGACAACTCCGGTCCAATGTCAGCCTTGCCGCGCGCATGTTTATTCTGCTGGCCTGACATAGATATCGTGCCGAAGCAAGACACCACCTTCTATTGCTCTTATCACCATGCTGATGCATTCGCCTGCTGGCACGTGCGAATGAATGGTGACGCGATTCCGAGTGCAGAGTCGCACGAGCGAGACTGCAAAAGCGTGCCAGAGGACTGGAGCTCGAAAGCGCAAACTTCAAAAGGGCTGCGACGCGGACAAGCAGCTCTTCTCTGCTCACAACAACTGTGCAACTGTGCTCCACCATCTCTTCCTTGGCCTGCGGTGCTGTCTGCTCTCTCACCCGCCTTACAGCCATCAGCAAAAGCGTCGCATCAATCCGGCCTGTTTACATATCGCCCGCGGCAAGACTTTCAACGAGCATCACAACAGCAATGGAGGTAGGGCTGGATGTGAAGCTCCAGTGCAAAGCAAAGCAACACAACTGACTCTTGCTCTTCCTTCCCTTCTGCTGGGTCTTACCCCGTCGCAGCTCGCTCCCCGCGCTCTCGACTTTATCGATGGAAAGCGAGTCATCGGTGGATACCTAGTATCGGTGCCGCTGGCTATCCTTGCACTGGTTCTCTATGCAATCATGTCGGCAGTCGCTTGGTATCGTGAGCGACCTTCAGCCCGAATCAACTGGGTAACTGTACTAACTCCGTCGCACCTGGTCGTTAAATGCAGAATGGGCAACCATCAAGAGACAACCGTTTATGCTCACATTGACGATTGGTACTTTCAGTAAGTATACGAGCCACTCGTGATATGTGGATACGAATACTGATTCTTATTCTTCATCGCAGCTATGGCCGTAAGTTTGTAGTTTCCTTCGTAATTTGGCGTGTTCAGCTATTGATAAATACGTCTGTCGCGTAGCTTGGCTATGCCATCAGAGCAGCTTTGCATTCTCAATATGACTCCGTTAGTAAGTGGGAACAGTCCAGGTCCGTCACCCTCCCTTGCTAACTGTTTACGTATGAAGCTGTCTACGCGATCTCGACTCTCTTCGTTCTCCTGAGCGTGAGTCACCCCTTCCAGCAATCAGATCAGAGACATCCTAGTATACTGACGTCTCGTTGTCAAATTTCCAGCCTTGCTCCTTCTTGGCCTTAGACTACATGCTCCTCGGACGACTCGCGAACCACCTCGGGCCAGATACAGTAGCGAAGCGTTGTCTACCTATCCGCACAACCTGGATCGCAAAGTTCTTTGTAACGATGGACGTTGTGACTTTCTGTATTCAAGCTGGGGGCGGAGGTCTTCAATCCTCTGACGACCCTGTCAAGGCGAACCTGGGACACAAGGTGAGTTTTACCTCCATCAAACGCTTTATCAGCGGAGTAGAAGTTCTTGAATTCATAATGCGAAATAATACGACAGATCGCGTTGGTTGGTGTTATTCTTCAAGCCGTCACTTTCGGCTCTTTCTCCATCATACTCATTTACTTTGGTTTCAGAGTGTGAGTCGTCGCTAGTTTCCATCGCTCGACTTCAGTCCAGACGCTAATTCAGGCTGTATCTTCCTCTAGACGCCAATTGTACCCTGAGAAATGGCATGTGCAACATCAAAACGGCCGAGATTCCTTGTTCAAGATTTTCTCAAAGACGGCTATCCATGACTGGCGAATTCTTTTCTACTGCATGCTCTTGACATGTCTAGCCTTTATCACCCGATCCATCTTCCGAGCAGTCGAGTTCGCTGGTGGATACGATGGCGTGCGTCTTTCCCTCAGTACATGCATGCTCGACTCCTTATGACCAAGGCTGACTAGATCTTGGTGACCTACAGTATGTACAAACCACCGAAGCCTTCTTCTACACCCTAGATGCCCTGCCAATCTACCTTGGTCTTCTCGTCTTTATTGCATTCTATCCCCCTCGATTCTTCATGGATCGCATCTTCTGGAATGAGCCTGCAGACAGCGAAGCAGCTAGTACTGCTCCTCTCGACAAAGAAGACTCATACGGCATGGGACAAATGAAATCCCAGCAGCAAGTGCAAACAAAAGCCGCTCGTTCCGGGTCACGATAGATGCGCGAGAATAGCGGAAAACCCTTATAGACAATCAGAGATGCGTTGCATTCTTTTAGATTATCAGTATATCAAGATCAAAGACAGACGCAGAAACATCTTCATCCTTGTAATCTAGACCGCTTCTACTCAACCAGGCAATCAATAGCTTCGTTTGATTGATGTTGCATCACTGTATCTCGGCAATCTGGTTTCCTTAAAGTCAACGCCCATAGAAAGCTGAAAACACAGGGTCTGAAGTAGAGAGTTTAAATACAGGTTTTTGAAGCCTTACGGAGGTGATCGAGGTTGTTCATGTCCAGTGCCACTATTAATTGCTTGAAAGCTGCCTCCATACCAATACCACTACCTGCAAAGCTAGATTACATCGCTGGTGAAAAGTGATTGTGCCATCATGAGCTACGGTAACGGAGGCGAGAGCTCTGTCTCGTTCAAGATCACGAATCCAACCGGTTCAACGAGTTCTCGGCCACAAGCCTCGACAAGCTCTGCAAGTCATCACAGAAGCTTACATGCCCGAAGGTATAATCACCAGAGATACGAATCTGGCTCTGAGTCGGAAGATGACCACGAGTTTGGCCGTTTCGAGCGGCGTAAAGCCAAAGATGAGTCAATCAGTGGGATCGATAGCAAAGGAATCCGGTAAGTCATATCACTCACAAGGGCTGTGGGCTAGGACTGATGCGTGTTGTGTCACTCCTATAGCTCCTCTTCTGCACCAAAGAAAGACAGACCTCTTGTCATACGCTCAATCCCGAACAAGGACTTTCGACGTGCTGCGCTAGAGCTACGAGCGCAGAAAGAAGGCCGGCAACGCTTTATTCCTGGTCAAGTATCCAGTATGCAAGGAGCTGAAGTAAAGCAGAGAGTCTTAACTGAGGATGAGCGCAAGTTTCTGGAGAGCGAGAGCAATGTTCAAAGAACTGGCGACAAAGTGGCGGCTGGTGGTATTCGGATTAGAAAACCACAACCCGGCAATAGGTCGACTTCTCAAGATGCAGATATGGAAGGAGGCAAGACACCTGTACATGAGACGAACGGATCATCAAGTACGGATCAAGGTGCAGAGGCTGATATGCCAGTCGATGCAGATGCTCTAGCCCTGAGAGAACTGCTACAAGATCACGATGTCGAAGAAGAGCGAGAAACAAAAGTGCATATCATACCTCAATCAACGCATGTTACGGAAGAAGAAGCTTATGCCCTAGACGTTGCACAACGCCCAGACACACCAGATTTAGAAGCTTACCTGCGTGTGCCGATAGAAGATTTTGGAGCTGCATTGCTTAGGGGCATGGGTGGCGGGAATAAGCCTAGACCTAAAGTAGAGGCATACGTACCGAAACAGAGAACGGCTTTACTCGGTATTGGAGCAAAGAGCAGGGAGGAGACTTTTGGCAAAGACTGGGTCGCACAACAAGACAATGTGAAGAAAGGGTCGAACAAGCGAGAGCAGATGCGATTCATGCCTCTGCAACGAGTCGAGAGAGCCTCTTCTAGCGGCACGGCTAGCCCAGCCCCTCTACCTATCGAAAGCAGGAAAACTGAATCTAGTTCTAGTCGCCGCCGGCGTGATGATGAGCTGTCGGACGGCGAAGACAGGGATCGAAGACGTAAAAAGTCCTCAAGACGTTTATACGACGATGATTCTGACGATGAAGCAAGACGGCGGAGACGCAAGCGTGACAGGTCCCGCAGCCCTCGAGAAGATGACAAGGATAGAATCCGCAAGGAGAGTAGAAGAAAGGATGACCGAGAGTACGATTCAGGCAGAGGTAGTGGAGCTAGGCAAGATGATGGCCGTGATGAGCCGAGTCGGCGAGACCGCGATGGTGAGAGGGACAGTCGGAGAGACCGAGACGCAAGGGACAAAGATGGAAGTCATCGTCGAGACCGCGACCGGGATGATAGAGACCGAAAGTATCGAGACGATGATAGGGATAAGAGACGGTAGTGCCATGTACCATAGTATTCTCACCGATGCATCGCATTGCGACATTCTGGCTTTGCCCGGCCGAGATGAATGACCGGGATTGAACACCTTCAAATCTACACACAGACGCTTGCTCAACGTTGTTCTGGCGTCGTCTCCAATCTTGCTTCACCTCTTCAGTGGCGTGTCGAAGTCTGTGCCATGCTCCAGTGTACAACTTTTGTTAATCACCGACTCACCATGTCAATACGGAGATGCTTCTCGCAGGTGCATCCATGCACGACTAGGCAAGCCCGCCAACTTGCAGCATATTATGTACGCGAATTCAATCAGAGAAGCTTCTCTATCAGTGCTGCGTCCGCTGCGGCCATCAAGAAGCTCGATCTCGCTAGTCAAATAAATGACTATATCTCATTGCAATCTGGGACGCATGAAAGCCTCAATGACATGCTGCCCTCGCATCTTGAAGTTTATCCCGACTTCTTGACAGCTCATGAACAGGAAATCCTGCTAAGTGCTGCATTGAAGAAGCTTGACTCCATGGCTAGTAGAGAAGAACGCAAGAAACGGCGAGAGTGGAACAAAGCAAACAAGGCTAAAATATCACAGTCTGAGCTACGAAGTAAGTCCTTGTTAGGGCCTTAAAGTATATCGAAGCAATGCTGACACTATGGTGACAGCTTTTCTGCCGGACGAGGTCTACGAGTTCGAGCAAAGACATTTTGACGGAGGTGAGTACTATTCAACCATACACAGCCATGGAATTAAATGCTGACGAAGCAGGCGACCTACAGTTATATCAGGTTACAGAGAATCGACGCTATCTGACTGGATACCGTTCGAGTCTGCAGAGTATAATCAGACACTCGCTTCCACATTGCAGCGTGCATACTCCCTCATACTCCACGATAGCGATACTCACCTTCAGGATTCACTGAAAACACCGAGCAAGCTCCTTGCTCATCTTCTACACCTCTCTTCCACTGGTTACATCCTACCGCATGTCGACAATATCGAAGCGAGTGCAGGTTCCATACTCGGGCTTTGTTTAGGTTCAGAGCGACATCTGGTCTTGACGAGCACAGAAGCAGGTCGTGAGAGGGACAGGATTAAAGTCCGACTTCCTCCTGGATGCGCATACTTACAAAGGTTGGGCAATTCGCGTGCCGACTCAAGCACCAAAACCGAAGTCTAACCCGCCTATACCACACAGAGGTCAAATTCGGTACAAGTGGAAGCATGAGATCCCGGCTGCACATCCAGACAACCTTGCTCAGTCGGGTCAGAGATTGAGTGTAATGATTCGAGTGGGTGTATAGCTATTCCACATCTTTCTCCTTCGCAGTATTGAGAATCTTTCATGCATGCAGGATCGCTTGACCTGAAAGAGGACACCGGTGTGTGCAACCTAAGTATCGCAAGACAGCACCTTAGATGGTGCATAAGTCTCTTCAACACTATGTTCGCGCGTCAAGACTGCATTCTCAACATCATTCTTTGCCACATTTTCGGGCGGCGTTCCGCGCTGTGTATACTGAAGTATCTGAGCCAGTCATGGAATGGATACACAAGCCCTCACAAGGATGAAAACGTGGTATATCAAGCGCTTGCTCAGCGATGGTCTCCTGTCACTTTCCAATTTCATTCCATTCCAGTTGATACTCGCGACCAAGCATTGGCTTCTCACACCCATATGCAACCTCTATCTTGGCCTGATCTCCATCGCAAAGTACAAATTACGGAGCTTGCAAGGCCTTCCCGCTTCCCTTTCCTTTCTCATCACTTTCACCTATCAGTCTACCACAAACAATAGACAACCCTCAATCTCCCTTCACACTTCATAGTCGCTCCTCTAGGGCACCGAATTTCCTCCCCTTTACACACACAGACCTTCATCAATGCCATCACACTCATTCAACAACTCCTTCCATATCACTAGCTATGCGATATTCTGCTATCATCTTCAGCTGCGGAGCTGCCATCTGTGCTAGCATCGGCGGCGCGGTCCGCAGTTTACATTGCCGTCATCATTAATGATATCATTCCAGTAAGCCCCTAATCGTCATCTTTCGTACCTCAATGCAGCTGATTGTTCGTTGTCACAGTCTGCCTTCAGACCCACTAGCTACAATGCTGCTACCAAGCGCAACAACGACAATCAAAGACAGACTGGTGCTATCCTAGAGTCCGTGCGAATCCATACCGATGACGACAAAGACGGCCTCGTCGAGGTTAGTGGTTAGCTCATGCCCAGGCCTTGGAAGGCGGTTCGCTACTCGACCTTACCGGACATGTCGAGGTTGCAGGCTTGCTAGACCCCTGCGTGGAAGTTCTTGTAAGTCCCTTACTTTCTCTATAATACCTTTTACGCAGGCTCAGCTCATTCTGCTCTCTACTTTCTTTTCCATAACAGATCAACGGCATCCCAACTCGCCGACGCGGCAGAACGTCGGGCTCTCGCAAGCACAAGCACACTGAGGACTCCACTCCCCGGTTGGACAAAGGAGAAGCATCGCCGCTGCTCAAATCACTTCCGGGCTTGGCACAGACATCACGGCAAAAAGGATTGCAGCGATGAACTTGGCAACGTCCGAAGAAGCATTGTTGAACTTGAGCGTGAACTAGAGGTGAGCCGAGCATCATGCGATGTTCATCACGGTTTCCATCAGCACTTGACTGACCGTCGTCATTTGTGCCCACTTGCAGCAATGCCGCAATCCTTCACGTACTTTGCAGCCCAACTAACAGGTGAAATCTGTCAAGGCTAGCAACAATTGGGGCAACGACAATTGGAACAACGACAATAAACAACTGGCGAAAAAAATGACTGGAAGAGTGACAGGAACAATGACAAGCAGCCCAAGCAGTGGACATGGACCGACGAGCAGGGCAAAGGGTGGCGCAACGTTGCTCAAAATTGCAAGCACGGCGTCTTCACTTTGAAGCTCGGCAACACCAAGATCATCGACACCGGTCTCAAAGCAGAAGTTGACTTGGAACAAGGAGAACTGCCGCGAGGGGATCGATATTGAATGCGTGAGTGTGCTCTCTCTCTCTCGCTGGCAATACCAATGTTTTCACAGCTTACCGGGCTCCCTTCTCCCCAAAAGTGCTGGACTATGCATCAAATTGCGACAAGAAGAGCCAATGACGGGGCGAGACTTTGACAACAACAATCGTGGATCAGGCGGCGACCTAATAGGAGGTGTCCCTCGGCAGCTCACGCCCGTTGTAGACTTCCTCGACTATACCTGATCTTGATGTATTCAAAAACCTCACCCAACCATCAGCCACATCCGTTAGTGTCTCATCCCCTCCTTCTTGTGATACCATTCTCCGGTAACCGGCCTAAAGGACCATCAGTATGCATGCCTGGGATGCGTTGGTTCTGGTGTTAATCAGTCAACTCGGAAACAAAGCAGTCTATCAGTTTTTCTCAAAGTAGCAACTGGACAAACACATGTAGACCCCTGGATAACTAGCAGCCCTTCGGCTCTTTCACCCTCCTTGATTGTACCAGTAGGCTCCTTGATGTCAATTGGGCTTCTTCGCAATGCAAGCATTCGATGCGCTCTCTAGCAGCTTGAGATGACAAAACGCAGTGAAGACAAAAGTAATCTCCTGATAACCTGTGCTGCTTTGCTGGCTAGCATTGGCCGGAGTGTCAATGCATTTCAACGAATCCGGATAGAACGTCAGTGGATGTTGTTGTTGCTTCTGTGCTATACTATGTGTATGCAATGTAACCCGTACGAAGGCTGCTTCTGCCGTTGCAGTCCACACCCATGTTGGTCGCCGTCTTCGCTCTCGATTGGATGCTGTCTCTTCTTCCTGCAGCGCTCTTCACAGCTGAGACTCGCTCCAATCGCTTACAGCAAATCCACAGCAGCAAGGCAGCTCACACCAGTCTACAAAGAGACTCGCACATCCCCTCATCATGTCTTCCCGCGCTGCCCTCAGGTGAGTGGGAACTGGCGTGCCATGCATGTCTGCGTCCAGCCGGAAAGAGCTGGTTGAAGCGAAGAAAGCTGACCTTGCGACACGGCCTTTGCTCGCATAACTACGGCTACCATAACTACCCGTCCATCAACTACCTCGGTCAATCATAGCTTCAACAAGTACATTTCCATCGCCGGCCGGGCGACTGTCCAGGCGCTCAAGGAGGAGCCTCGAGTGACTGCCGAGAGACGCATCACAGAGATGGGCCTCAGGTGAGCCGAGTGCAGCATGAGGATCAGCACAATAGTCATATGAGAATGCCCGCTGACATGACGTTCTTCTTTCTCCTCAGATATCAAACCTGGCAAAATGGCAAGGCTTCCGAGCAGGTGAGGAGGAATCGCGGACTTTCTCAGAAGTGTCGGGAAGGCGACATCGAGCGAGATGCGATGCATGTCGCAAGGAGCAGTTTACTCACTATCCTGTCTCTCTCCACAGAACTACGTTAAGCCTTCCACAGATTAGATAGACCCAAGATTCGTATCGCCCGGTTCAGCATGATCGAAGGCTTTGAGAAGATGCAGCCAGGAGCACTGCGCTAGAAGGAAGGATTAAGAAGCGGCACAGCTGCGCGGAGTTGAAGGATGGCCGTGCTTGTTGCTTGGTCTTATAAGTGATTCCCAAAAAACGTCAAAGCAAGGCAACGCAGACATAGTACTTCGCACGCTGCCACAGGCCCACACGTCGCGAAACTGCCCGATTCTTTGACGACTGATTCGAGGCAACAGGGGAATGCTGCGTTGACCATGACCGTAATTCCATTGAGATATCCGGACTTTCTCGGCGAGGGCATGCTTCCAAGCTCGATGCAACCTGCTGTGATCCGAAGCATCCTTGTCAGGAAAAACTGGAAGGCCAGCTACGGGTAATGCGACTTCATGGGAATGTTACAAAACAATCGCTTCCACGGTGTTGCGTCACACGAAGGCTGGGTTCTTTCTGGACTCCACAGCGGTAGGGCCGGGATGGATGGTCACTTACCCGCTTCGCAATGCTTTGTGTCCGGACCGGCTCGCTTGCTCCCAAATCCACCAGCCAGTCGACCTCAGCTGTTGTGTCCTTCCAACAACACCTCTTTGTGCTGACACTGAAGTCCACTTCCGTCAGCTATGTCAGTTCGCACCTTACAGTTCGCCCAGCAACGGGCGTTGTCGCACCTCGGAGCCAGCTCAGCTGGTCGACGGCTTATCCAGACACAGGGCATCCGTACGTTTGAGCAGGGGCTAAGGTGTCTGACTTACGTAAGCTGACGTCTATCCTTACAGATATCGAGAACAAAGTCTACCAAGTACGACAGACGCCAGGAAGCCTGACATTGATGCAGCAGGTTAGGCTGATTTCATCGGCGCTGGTAGAACATGCCATTTGACTACCGTAATCGGAAAACCTTTGGCATCAAGCTTGCTGCCTTCCTTGGAACTGGATTTGCGTAGGTTTCAAGCCTTCCTTCGTGGCTCCACACTTCGCTGACTTCATCCTGCTTAGCCTGCCTTTCGTGGCTGTGTGGTTCCAACAGTCAGTATCTCCGTCGAGAGCAGTACTCAGCTACTGGAGCATATTACTGAAATTACATTATGCAGGAGCAAAAGTCAAAGCTGAACTATGGAGCCTTAGTACTCAGCCACAAGTGAAGCAGTGCAATGTATTGCGATTGACAAGGTAGTAGTGCAGTTTTATTACAACAACAACAGTAGACTTTAATCCCTGAAGAACCCTACTCCTATGCGTATGGACGTTGATTTATCCCGTACATGCTACTCACTCTGTAACACGCAGACTTGTTATCACCCTTCTGGCCAGTTTTTCCTTCGGTGTCAACGGGCCACCTTGCGTCTCAATGCGCAGAATTTGGTATTCATCCTTCTTTGACAGACTTTTGAGGTTCACTCTATATGGTTCTAATAGCTTGGGAGAGACCTCTGCAGTTCTGCTTGACGATGGTGCTGAACCTCCTGAGAGCGTCCTGTGCTTCTTATTGGAAGTACCCGAGACCGCTTCTTTTAGTTTAGGAGCGATTTTTCTATGATGCCTTTGCATTAGCGAAGCTCGCTGATCGATGTCAGGCACTGGGCAACCTACTTCCCGCAATCAAAAACAAGCAAGTTCAGATCTCCTGCTCTTGTTTGCTCGACGCCGACAATTACGCGTGAATGCCCTTGATGCTGGAGGTACAATGGCATACGATCTTCGCAGATCCGTACCGATGAGCCGTTCGAACTCATTAGTTTGCCGAAGGCATCCTTTTCTCCATCGCACACGTCGACTCGAGCCTTGAAATAATCAAAAACCCATTTTGATAACACAGTATGCGCTCCACTGGATCCCGCTATTTTCGGAAAGTCGATAATCGTAGTCCTGGATGCCAATTTCAGATCAGCTGGACTTTTCGACCTCCTGCGTGTCATAACACACCTAATACCCAGCCACGTGAACATGATATATACTTCAGAAGTTCCGATCCAACGCCTTGAGCCGACTAACTTGCCACTGAAATGTAATTCACCCTCTGGATCGAAACCCGCTGCCCAAGCGGCTTCCGCGATGTGTTGGAGAGCCTGGATAGTGGGGATAGCTGCGACATCTCGGTCTTCCTCTTCGTCAGCGGCGTTCCTCTTCGTGGAATTCACACCTTCTTTGGCTGGGGTCCCTGCTTCGCCTGTATTTTCCTTCAATAGCGTGCTTCGGTACTGTTCGACGTGTCGGAGGGCAGAAAAGACCATACAGGCCGACTTGTACCCACAACCCCAACCGAAATCTCCAAATTGCGACTTGATGTGCTCTACCTTTGCGGTACACAGAACCGCCAGCCGTGTAGATGATGACCTTTCTAGCATTGACTGCAGCAGCGGTATAAGCTGTGGAGTAAGCGAGGTGTGTACACCTCCACCTGTCCATGCCGTGCGAAGCTTTCCAAACCCGTTAGACTTGATAGTGCTCAGAACAGATTTCAAATGGGATTCTGAGAGGTCTTCGCTGCCTTCTTGATATTCGTCGTCGTCGTCGTCTTCACGAAGGGCTTGCGCTTGAGATAGGCAATCCGCCACATGAACCTCGCGGTCCTGAATTGGGATATCGATGGTGGACCAGTCAAGCAGACAGCAGGGACAGGTGTTTTTGGAAGCATCCACCAGCTGAGTTGTCCCATTGACGCTATCGGCTGTTGTCTGGTTAGGTTGTGCCGGTTCTTGCGCTGCAATCAAGCACGCTTCGACGTGATCTTGCAAATCGTGTTGCGGAAATTCCTTGTCGCAAACAGGACAATGCGAAAGCGATTGTCTATCCAAGAAAGCGATGCCTTGGCTATTTGGGACTGATTCATCGGCAGCGTCTTGCACCTTAAGCTCTGCAGTCTCGCCTTCGTTGTCCAGACAGGCATTCAGGTGGAAGTTGGCCGCAGCTTCATCAAACAAAGCCAACGACGAGCCGCAGACGAAGCATTCGGTCTCTGGCATGGTGCACGACGGCAGACCGTGCCGAGCGCGTGTTATTGAGTAGCGAAGTTATTCATGTCGTTCAAATGTGTTAGTCGTAAAGAAGTTGCAAATTACCGCTTTCCAGATGATTTGACTTTCGCCACATAAGGCGAGACCATCTAAACTCAGGTGACAGCTTTTATGCCTATTGCGTAGTATGTTCTAGTATGTCTATAACGCTGATCAAGGCTGTCACTGCCTAGCAGCAAATGCTACAACAGCGTATTTTCCAGACACGCGCCAAGTAGGGTCCTCCTTGTCGAGCCTCTCCGCTACTCCTGCCTCCAGGCCAACACAAACATCGGCTTTCAGCGTTCTGTTTGCGAAGTATGTCAATGCCACGCCCAAGAAGAGCCTTTGCTGACTACCTACCTCAGGGCTAACAGATTGATCTTGCCTCGCAGGGGACCTAAAACATCTTCAAAAGGTACGGTGCTATCCCATCTTGCATCGCTATAAGGTGCTTCAGCTTTAGTACCACGGATCTGAAGATATTGCACCTTACCTTGTCAGCTTGCGATAATTCAGATCGCCTTTGAAGATAACCAAGTCCGCTTCCTGCAGGTCCGAAAGCAATTCGGGTAACTGCTCTGGAATCACAGCGAAAGATAGCGGATTAGTCCAGTATTTGTCCGGAGATTGCTTGGATTCTTCTGTGGTTTGTTGCAGGTTCGAAGTCGTAGGAAGGTTAACCTTGAAGCGACCCGTCGCAAAATGTGTTTCTGGCGAGAAGTATTTAGCAGGCGGCACAACCACATTAATTGGTAGTGTGTTCGCGGACTCACTCCAGCGTGAGAGGCACATGGCGAGAGCAGCTTGATGTTCGGCGTCGAAGATTCTGTCTCCTTCCTGCTTCTTGAAGAAATTTGGATCTGCCAAAGCGTCCAATGTGCGCTCGAAATCTTGCGGTAAGACGTCTGAGACGAACCAGGGGATATCCTGTAAAAAAGCTCAATATGCGGCTGCAGTGTCTGACAGCCTGAATGCTGTCTGGTCTCACTTTAGGACTGCAGGAGAGGAGGTCAGTGCGTTCTTGGGTGCAAACTGAAGCAAACTACACACTGGAAGACGATCTCCGAGCAGAAAGGTGTAGATAGCAACCAATCGGCAAGCAGTATATCACCATAGAGCTCGAACCCTGCATTATCGAGGACGATGTCGATGCGCGAGCCTCTCAAGGATTTGAGGCATTGCCATGCTTTGCTAAGGTCATTCTGAAGGATCAGATGCTCGGCTGCTTGTTGCGCTGCTTTCCCAGTCTTTTGCAACGCCTGAATATCGGAATGCGACAGGCCTTGCAGTAAAGATAAGTCTGTCGCATTACCCCAAAGAGCAACTTGAGCTAGCTCCAAGAATGCTGCTTTAATTGTCTCCTCTGGCTCTGACTCCGATGAATTAGACAGAATCATATTATTGACCGAGAGAGCAAGCGCATACACGCCAGGTGCGGCACTGGCGAAAGTCTCCAGCTTGGACCGAGCGAATGGATCATGTTGCTTCCAGGTATTGGTTTTCGCGAATAAAACGCGCAGCCGTCGATATCTTGCGACCAAAACATCAGCAAAGTGCCAGTGTAACTTTAGATCGCCTCTTGCCCTCACAGATAGCATTCTACCAAATCATGAAATGTAGGATTTCAGCGACCGGTATAGTGGTAGGCTGCACCGTGTTATCTCAAGGATCCCTACCTGCAAAGAGCCACGGCATCTGAAACCAAGTGGTTTTCCCGTCTGCATTTAGGCTTTCGAGTTCGGAGTTGTATAGCTCAATGTTTGCGCCTCCATCTTCCTCAAGTGGCCTTCAAAGTCGGGAAGTAATGTATCAAAGACATAACCACCCACGTCCAGTTTGGTATGAAGCTTACGGCAGAGGTTTATCGTGGCCAATATCGTACTTCAGCGCTGCGATATCGTTGATAAGTTTCTTGCCTTCCGAAAGCTTGTCGTCTTCGCAACTGTCGAAGGCAGAGTTGATGTCATCGATGACTTGCGTAATAATTCGGGGCCATCGCTTTGTGGTCTTCGCATCATGTGTCACAGGTGAGCCTATGCGGCTAGCCGATTGGTATCCAAGTATATTGATATAGACGAACGTACCGACTCATACGCAAACGAAGATTTGTCTGAAGCGCTCCATAGCTCGACGTTTGGTTTCCAGCCCATATTCGAGGCGACGTCCTGTTCTTGGATGGAAAGGCAGATGGTAAAGAAGCAACCTCAAGGTCCAATGTCCGCCATTCGGCTCGGCAAGCTCTCGATCGCCGACAAATGTGTCAGAGGGTTAGAGACTACAAGCACGAAGGGCAAGTCCATAGACGGTATGTTTAGAGTATGTTCCTTGTTGATACACAAAGTGATGGATAATTGCCCAAAAGACATGAAAGATAGAAAGTAACGAGAGAGAGTCAACAACTTGGGTACAGAAGGCACATCATGTTGTTCAGAACTGGAAACCGGCACAGCTACAGGGACAATTGCGCCGCGTAGAATCTAAGTGCTCTCAGGCATCGGCTACGTATGAGAGCGTATGACGGGGATGGTCAAGATGCGCCACCCCGTGTGATGTTATATTGTTGACGAGTTTCGCATCTTACGTCGCAAAGCGCTCAGGCGACCTTTGATAGATTCGATGACTACGAAGAGGCTCTCAGCAGCGGTAAGCAACGAATATCAAGAGACTCTTTAGCTCACAATTCCGGACGGTCACCGTATCTTCTTCTTCAACAAGCTCGCCATCTTGCATAGTCTCATCCAATATAGCATACAGCATCCATAAAGCGGTCTCGTATGCGATCTCGCATTCTTGGGCGTTCTCTCCCATAAGCTCGCTCACAGCTGCAGCACGAGACTGTGACAGAGACACGCAGGTAAGCAGAAGAGCCCGCTAATAATGCAGACGAATGTGGCTGCTTACCATTTCCAGAGCTCTATCAAATATCAGCTTCTCGGCCAGCATAGCTGAGTCAGGGATATCCCCCACTAGGCGGCCTTTCGCATACTCTGCCTTGTCATAGCATTCGTTAAACCGGGCTCGAAGCCATTGTACATCTGAAACGAGTGTCAGCATGATACTGCTGTTCATGCGCTGCCTCACTTACATTCATTCAAATCTGCGCTGGCAGCTTGCCCGGGATTGCGCGCCGACCAAAAGTCTCGTGCTTGTTCGATGCCCTTCGACAAGAAAGCCAGAGCTTTGAGGTACAGCACTAGTGTCTCGCCAGGAAGTAAGTCAGGCTTCGACGAAGTCGTAGACTGCATCGTTGAAGCAGGTTCAGTTGAATTTGGTGACGCTTGTGCCGCCTTGACAAGGGGAGAAGACGGTCTCTGGTCAGAGGATGACGAGCTTCTTCTATTACCCAAAGCAGGAGACGCATTGCTTCTGCCCGCATTGGCGAAGAATGGATTAGCTTGACTGGCACCCAGCCCAGCCTGTAGAGCAGATTGATTGGCCATGCCATCATATGGAATAGGTGATCGCTGGTTGGACGCAAGCGATTGCTGTGAAAGCTGTGGCTGCATCATGACCAGCTTTGAATCGGCAAAGTCAAAGATAACAGTTGCCTTCTGAGCAATGTCTTCAAGCTTCTGCATGAGGTCTTCTTCCTCTGCAGATGGGGCCTCTTCTTGCGCAGATAATGGTCGACTTCGTCTTCGCGCAAATGGTAGGCGATGCGATTGCTTGCGCAGCCAGATGTTCTCGCTAGGCGATCCAAAGAGCTTCAGCGAAGCCATATTAAGAGCTTTACTGATCGCATTGCTGGGCAAAGTGATGCCACCGACGATGCTGAGTGGAGATGTGTATGCTTGTTCCCCGTTCTGAGCCGTCGAGGCACTGCTAATGTATCGACCTGGCGAACTCTGCCCAGGTGCCGTCATAGAGCTGCCTCGACCCCTAGGTGAAGAGCCATATGGTGCAGGCGACAAACGCGTGCCAGTAGGCATAGCGAATGGTGGATGTTCGTAAGCTGCTGCTTGGGCCGTTGGAGGGTACGGCAGCGCAGGGCTAGGGGGAGAAGGTGACTGTCCATGATTTGCTACGAGATTGCCGTATGTTGCTGTAGGGGCTGGCGATTGGCCGAATCCAGTCGGCTGACGGGAAAGTATGCCTCTCGAACTTCTGCGCGACACTGCATGCTGTCGCCTCGGATCGGAGGCCATCTCTGGAAAGGGCTATCAGGAACTCTCATTGAACGAGCCCGCATAGAAACTGACTCACCATCGGCAAGCGCATTGAATTCGACATTCCTCTTTTCTACCACAACATATTCACGTCCTAGTATGGAGTCATCGTCGCCTGTCATAGCAGACGCAATCATATCGCGTTGCTGGATAGACTGTCTCTCGCCGCCACTTGGCAAGGCCAAAGTCAAATTCGACGTTGGGGTGGGTTGAGGCGTGATGTCTGCAGGTGATTGCCGGCTGGGATGCACAAGACTGTCCTGAGAGGGTCTTCTCATTTGAGATGTGTTCGACGAGAGCGATGTATTCGTGGTCGGGGTAGGAGCTGTCGTAGTAATGACAGCATAATCGCGTGTCTTCAAAGTAGCCGAGAAGCCTTGCCTTTGAGCTGCTTCGGTGCCCACGATGTACTTGGGCTTGAAGGTCGAACGGCGACTAGGAGCGCCCGGTCGAGCAGTAGAAGGTCCTGCTTGGTCTTGCAAGCCCGAACGACCTTCGGCAGTAAGTGTCGAAGCGTCGGGGTGCGAAACAGGTTGCGCCACCACGGTCAATGGCACAAAAGCCATTTCCTGCTCTTCGCCCGATGAAGGAATGATAAGGGTGTCCGTCGCAGCAGAGAGATCTTTGATGACTGGACTTGGCGCAAGAGGCGATACAGGCGCAGTTTGCTTGACAGATGTTGGAGAAGTGCGACCGCTGACAGGACGTGAAGCTGGTTGGGTCCGACTCAGATGACCTTGACTGCTCGGCTGGCGAGAAGGCATTTGACTTTGTGGTTCATTGATTGTCCCGGGTGCTACTAAGCTGCCTTCTCCCCATCGAGCGACACCATCTGCCTCTCTGAAGAAATCCGCAAAGCTCATACGTTCTACCGGATTGCGCTTCAGCAAGCCTCTGATAATCGCTTTTAGGTCATCCGGTACTCTCGTAGGAGGCAAATCTTCCTTGCCTGGCTCACTTGACGCAGATGGTGACTTGTCGTCTGGAAATTTGATTCGATCTTCTCCTCGTTCAATGCGACGAAGCAACTCAACATGATTCTGAGCCCGAAAGGGCGGCTTGCCGATTGTCATTTCGTATGTAACAGCACCGACCGACCAGAGATCGGCTTTGGCATCGTACTTTTCGTAACGAAGGATTTCGGGTGCCATATAGAGCGGACTACCGCAAAGTGTTTCCGCTAGACTGGTATTAGGCAATGCGCGAGCGAAGCCGAAGTCCGCCACTCGCAGCAGAGGTATCCCTTGCGGATGCCCCGCATCTATATCACTGGCGTCCGGTGGATGTAGGAGAAGGTTCTAAGGAGGCTTCCCAAGTCAACTCCGGTCAAGACACGATGCTGTTCTGCGGGAGAACGTACCTGCGGCTTGATATCTCGGTGTATTATATTCTGATTCCGCAGAAATTTGAGCGCTTCTGCTAATTGACCCAGAAAACACCGCACTACGAGCTCATTCAAGCCTCCATCCCGTGGATGCGGATATCTCTCCCGATATGCTTGCTGCATAGACGAGGTCAGACTAGGGATCTGCCCTCTCTTGCGTATATACTGCGACAGGTCTCCAGCACTGCAGTACGCCATAACGAGATATATATGCGCCTCTGTTTTCTGTGTTGACTCGAGGGATTGGAAAAGCGAAGCAGGAAGATAGCCATATTGCTTTCGTAAGCGGACTTGATGATTCCGGACCAAGCGGGCTTCAAGGCCGTCCGCCAGATCAGATAAGATCACTCACAAGGCAGTCGACAAGTTCAACAACATTGCGTTGCTTGATCCCTTTCAGAAGGCGGATCTCGCTCTCCAGATTCTCGAGCAGCTTTGCGGTTAGCTTACTGCGTACTACTGCCTTGATAGCCACCAAAGTTGCGGGGTTTGTGGTCTTGATGAGTTAGAGGCAGAGGCAGAATAATGACAAGCATGTGACCAATACGAGGGGTGGACCAAGCGTAAATTGAATGTGCATGTGTTGTATTCATTCGGTGATTGCATGGTTGCATTTCGGAAGATCGGAGATGGGAGGTCAGCAATCGAGCAGCATGTATACACCACAGACGCGCCGGCAGCATGGCCGCACACACTGCCGACAAGCTCGTGTAGAACGGTCAGAAGAAACCTACCACCTTTTCACCACGGTAAACAGTTGCGAAGGACCCTCTGCCAATCTCCTCGCGTATGCTGTAGTTGCCTACTCTATCAGGCATGCCCGTAGCCGGATTGACGGTCCGGGAGGACGAGGAGCGGTGCTGAGGCTGGCCATCTTTGTAGCGCTGTTGATATTGTTGCTGCTGAGATGGCTGCTGGGTCGTTCCTGTAGATGGCATACAGGCCAGCTGCGGTTGATTCTACGTGACTGATGGGCTTCGAAGGGCCCGGCCGGCCTGATGATAGTGAGTGCGCTGCAAGCGGACAGACAGTTGCTGAGAGCAGGCCAGTCCGGCCTCCAAGTGGCTGCTGAAGCGGTCTATCCGGATACGCTGCTGGCAGACTGAACTTGCTCGCTTGCTGCCTGACTTGGCTATGCGGCAAGAAGCGTGCATGATGGATGGATGGGCCATTGCACAGGCGAGATCGTTATCAGTGGCGAGACGATGGCGCCTGTGCTGACAGACTGCCGGCATGGTTTAGTCATGTAGCAAGCAGGCTGCCCGAGTTGGCGTGTGGTCACCTCTACTTGAATCCAGGACTGGCCTGTGCTGACCGTATGGTACTCCCAACCACCATCATCCCCAGCCCGATCACTTGGTGCGCGTTTCTATCATCTTCGCACGTCTGGATAACTTGACAGCAACAGGTCTATACCGCATCGACCTGTGCCCTCAAGCCACGCTGGAATGGGCTGCTACCTCAGCTGAGGCGTCAGTTGCGCGTTTCCGTCTATTCGCAGAAGGGTGGAGCAAGACGAAGGACATCTCTGAGTCACAGAATCAAGAAGCATCAGGATCTGAACAGCCGGATGATAGAACACCTGAGCAATACGATGCATCTCGCCGCGACCAGTTAATTGTCTCGCTATTACACTTTCGCGTGCTTGATTCAGGACAGCGGCGTACCTCCTAAACTCTCGGTCTCTTGGTTGGTCTCCTCGGTATACCTTTTGGGACTGTTGCAAGCATTCCGCAATGCTCAAGATGTCGGAATCTAGAGACCAACAGGAGGACTCTGATGCTACGGCTTCCAGCCATCCACGCAAGCGTAAACGTAACCTTTCACGAGGCTCAGACACTTCGGACAGCGATATCCGTCCTAAGCAGAGCGTCGCAAGTGTATCAAATACCTCGCAGAGGAATAAAGCCATCAAAAGATCTCGAGCAATTAATGGACATGCCATTTCCGTTAGTAATGTCAGCAAGCCCAGCGCTCTCAGTAAAGGTAAAGGCAGGGCGATTTCGCCAGACGAGAGCTCCGATGAAAGCGAAGAGGACATCGTTGTTGCCTCCTCTAAGAATTCAACGGGCTTCTTTATACATCCAGCCTCGCGTTCAACGCCAACCGAAGCTGCAAAACCTCGTGGCGATAAGCATCGACCGACGAAGCATGGCAGCGACAATGACTCCGATGAAGATATCGAAGGTGGCAGTGGAGCGAGCACAAACCTCTTCAGGAGTGCGTTAGCGTCTTCCTCGAAAGTTTTGTCACCTTCAACCAAGCGGACTCACACCACTGGCGATGACAATGCCCGCGATCCAGCCAAAGACTCTGGCAAAGCAAGAGATAAATCGTCCCGATTATATAAGAGCGCAAATCTTTACGACTGTAAGCTCGAAATCCATGTTCTCGCCGTCGCTTAAGCTAGCGTTGTCGTCTTTGAAATCAACTCGCTGAACCCTATTCTTGACAGACAATCTCACCTCGAGCGTATGGCCATCGCCTATAAAAGAGGCAAATGGTATTTCTTTGACCACAGAGGCCCAAGAATCGGCTAGGAATAGAAAGCTGCAAAATCAGATCGCTAGTCTGAAGCAGCGGTGGGAGGAGTCAGAAGACCGCTTCAATGAAGCAAGTGTACGATGCGAGACGTTATCAGCGCAACTTCAGCAGCTCGAGAATCAAGTCAAACGCAACAAGAAAGCACATGAAGAGAGTTTAGGGAAAATGAAGGAGAGTGTGGAGGGAAATGGGGATATTCAAAGGCTCGCCAAGGCCCAGATCGAAGACTACAGGCATGAGCTAAATACTGAGCGCAATCACCATCACCAAGCCATGATGGATCTGCAACGCCAGCTACATCGCTCTCAAGGAGATTTGCAGGTGGCACAGAGAAATTTATCAAGTACACAGCCTGCATGGCTTCAGCGACAGCAGGGCCGCGATTCAGAAAGAGCTGCTGAGCTCGAACAGAGGCTTCGCAGCCAAAAGGAGACGTATGAAGCGAAAATTGAGCAATTAGAACGAGAGATAGCTCATCAGCGGCAGTCTACGCAGCTAGCGGCCAAAGAGAGAGAAGTAGACGCCATCCAGCTGTCCTACACTCAGGAGCTTGATAGACGTGATGAGAAGTATGATCGCTTGAAAGCGCTGTACGACATTGACAAACAAGCCTGGGCTTCTCTACAGCAAAACGCAACTAGCCACTTCAATCTTCCACCTTCCGAAGATGTCGAGCAACTTCAAAGGCAAGTGTCCATGCTGACCAAACAGAAGAGCAACTACGAACTGCATTTTCAGGCCACAATGGACACGTACGAAGCCAGCCTAAAACGTACTCAGCGAGAAGCCGCTGCGCGCGCTGCACGAGACAAGGAGCAAATTGCGTCGTTGGAAAGCTCTAGACGAACGCTCGATTTTGATCGATCCAGATTTCAGGGACAAGTAGCTGCGCTCAAGCGCGAGCACGAGAGGCTCGAGCAAGAAGTCGTACAACTGCGAGAGATGCAGTCCGCCTACAAGAAACTGAAGGAAGAGTATGCCGACCTCCAACGTAAGGACAGTGAGCTACAAACCAGCTACGACATTCACATGCGGGAAAACGATACCCTCAGAACAGAGCGTCAAGAGTATACCGAGAAAGTCAAGGGTCTTCAAGGCCAGGTTGACGAGTATATTGCCTTGTTGCAAGCTTCGAAAACACAGGATGGTAACAGGACGGACCGTTCAGAAAATAATAGGCTCATAAATAGTACCTATAGCATGGATCGTCGGAGGTACAAGCGCAAAATCAAGAAGCTCGAAAGGCGCTTAGCAGGGTACGGACTAGAGAGCGGCAATGATAGCGAACGGAAGTCCGGCACGAATCAATTCACTTCAGAAAACGAGGAATGTGCTCTCGAAGCCGTCACCAGGAAGGCCTCCCGCCGTCGATCGGATAGATTTCACAATGACGATCCAGAGTCACAGCTACTCGACGATCCTCTATCAATACCATCTGACTTTTCCCGCCGCTTTCGGCTTGTGCCACCTCGCGAATCTCTGCCTCTGCCTGCTGCACCAAAGATGGAAGCAAGCGTTAAGTTGCAGGAACGGGTCTCAATCAACAATGAAACTCGCGCGGAGCAATTCTCGACTTATGAGAATGCCAAATCTGCATATCAATTTCCGCCGACTCTGAGGGAACGCAAGGCAGATACTAAAGTCCCTAGGCATAAAAGCAGGGTTTACGTGAGGAGCGAGGTGAGCGATCAAGTTTAGTACGACTTTTGTTCTATAAG
Organism: Cystobasidium tubakii; assembly: GCA_024345325.1. Lineage (NCBI taxonomy): Eukaryota > Fungi > Basidiomycota > Cystobasidiomycetes > Cystobasidiales > Cystobasidiaceae > Cystobasidium > Cystobasidium tubakii. The sequence continues at coordinate 4,091,692 of BROO01000003.1, forward strand.
CGCTGACAGGAGCATATAGTGCCATACGCCTTATGTCCCAGACGAGATGGTGTCTGACTCTGATGACGAGTTTCTTGAATGGGAGTCCGAAGCATATGCGAAGGTGAGACTTGCCACATTACACTCTACATGGCAGGATAAGATAGCTGAAACTGCCGTTACAGAGCCAAGCTAGCAACCCAGATCGCAAAGCTGCTGTAGTCAACACATGCTGGAATCGGCACATACTGGACTTCCGATGCAACCGCGTGCGCTCAACAAATCTTCATTTCTGCATTGAGTTTGTGGAGTCCTATGGACCTTTAATACACTCTCGAGCCGCAACCTCTGCTCTCCTGAAGCATATCCTAAAGCTAGTCGATCTTGGACAGCTCACGGTGAATGAGGGCGGCACCATCATTCGTGCATATCATCAGGCGGTGTAGCGCAGCAAACTTTCGGAGCATGATACCAATACCTCTCAAGCAGACCAAATATGCGATTACCTTCGTATCCGCTCCTTCATATCTTTGACCCAATTTTGCTCCGCTTCTCCACCTGCCGGCACAATGTAGAATTCCAAACACCAACCGTCAGTGAGCTCCAAGCCGTCTCCAGGTTTGGCACACGCGGCTATGATTTGCTTGAGTGTCAGCTTCCTGCCAGCTTTAAGGAGCCTTCCTTGTTTCGTGACTGCATAGACAGTTTCTGTCCCACTTTTACGATGCTGTTGCTGCACATTGTTCTGAGCATTAAAAGCGTCCAGCTGACCTCCGAAAGTAACGTCTTGTCTGAATGTAAGAATAAGGTCGCGCGTTGGTGGTGTAGCTAGTGGACGAAGGAAAAATACTGGGAAAATCAACGGTGTCTCAATTGGAGGCGGTATCCAGTTGTCCGGCTCGCTCAACTGAATCTTGCTCGTAGAAGCGACTGGCAGAAATTCGGGATCGAAATGTGGAGGGGTAACTTCTGGAGGAGATGCTGTCCGTGCGTGTGCAGCCGACCACTTGGCAGGCAAGCAAATACCCGTAGCCTACATATTGCATTTTTGGTAAGTATAATGCGCCGAGAGGTTCCCGGTGTCCATCAGTCGCCTACCTTGAGAGCTTGCAGCAGAGCCTCATCACTTAAATCTTGCCTCCGCTTCCTCTCTGATGCCTCAGAACGCATCTTATCACGATACGACAGCTTTTCATCTAGGCTTTTCTCGAGCCGTAGAACACCGGCATCGGGTAGGCCACCCATGCTTCGGTATCGTACAAGTGCATCTTTAGCTTCATCTAGGCGGTCCAATCCCATTAAAGCCTTGAAAGACCGAAATAATGCCTTGAGTGTTATGCTGTTGTGCAATTGCTCATCTTCCTCTGGAACTGGCTTATCTGAAGTTCCCAGTACTAAAGCACAGTCTCGCAGACAGGAGCGATAGTTCCCTATAAGGACCGAGCAACTAATCAGCATATGCAGACCAGTCAGTTATGGTACGCGTATATACCCAGCTCAAGGTGACACATAGCTCGATTGCACCAAAGCGTTCTCTTCGTCTCTTCTCGTAGTTCTGGTGCGAGGTTTCCCAGGCCTTGCGCGTAGAAGGATATTGCCTCTTTGTATCGCTTGCTCTTGAAATTGTCGTTACCTTGCTCCTTGAAGTTCTGTGCTTGTTCTGCCGGGGAAATTGCAAAGCTTGTTCAGCTTTTTGGTCGCAAAACGATAATGGCACTTCAGCTCTACCACACACCTTCCGCATCACCTTCGTACAGCAAGCTCGAGAGCGCATCCATCTGCGTCGCAAGATAGTCATCCATCTCGCCAGCAGCCGGCAGCGACTTCATGAATAACGGGCTGTTGTCTATGGCTTTGGCGACATCCTCGAAAGATTTGGGCTGCGGTCCGGCTTTCACGACAGGCGCACTCGAAGCAGCGTTCGCAATGGAAGCCATACTTGGCGGAGACTATAGCGACAGTGGTACTCAACGATAACTCCTTCCGCCAGTGATTGAGTTTGCTGCGTTAGTAACGCTGGCACGGAAGAAAGCAGGGCGGAATGCGAGCGTAGGCTGTCCTCGCATTGTGCAACTTCAGAGAATCGTCGCTGATCAGAGGACACAACGAAAGAAGGAGAGACGTCCTGGCCTGGCCTGGCCTCTGCTACTCTACAGCTTTGTAGTCCTTGCACACAGACCTGTCCGTGTCAAATCGCTTGCGTGGGCTGGCCCATCTACCCTCATGCAGGTAAGCGACAAACAGTTGCTTGGACTGAAGATATTTGGGCGTAAATGAACTCTATAAGTGACAGGACCCCTGTAGAATCAGCAAATTGGAACCCTCATTACTTTGGCAGTGCCACTAAGCGGAATTCACAGCCTAGGTACTCTATGGGACGGTCACTCCGCACTACAGCGCCAGAGCCGTCCCGAAAGGTCAACATCCGGCCTGCAAGACTTCGAACAAATAACACTGAATGTCCAAGGGACTGTAGGGTGTCTCATCATGCTGGAACGTATCTTGCTTTGCAATTCGCTTCTGTGTCATTGACCAAATCTTACGCCGGTTGAGTGCCTTGGAGACTTGCAAAGGATGACTGGCAAGTCGACCAAACCGACAGGGCAGTTGCCCTTCCATCTCACAGTGTGCTGCTCGGCGGTCCTTTCAGCACTGCAAGCATCGCAATACAGGCCACTGGACCTAGCCTTCACGGCATTTATGCGACATGCTGAATAGGCTGGATGCCGCGCAGCTTTCGCTTTTCAACCTGAACATGGCATGAAGCCTGCTTGCAAGGACAGCCACAGCTACGCCTCACAAGGGCGAGAGTGAGGTCGCACTTCAGCAATGTATGCCAAACATGTCCCAGGGCCCGACCTGGATGATTCTGGTCTTTCTTCCTCACTACAAATCAAACAATCCGAGCTTTTGTCGCATTACCGCCAGAAATCATCCATGACAAGCATGTACATGCAGAAGCACACCGATCGGGACGATATGGACCATCATCACGTGACAGCTTCAGGCCACCGCAGCTCAGCAGCGCCATCGCGTAGATACTACGATTATTACCCTGATCCTCCGGCAAGGCAAGCCAGTTTCCGACTTACGGACCAAGACACACCAATAGCTCGCCGGTCCACACTGCTCGGCTCATCGAGAGCTGCATTGCAAGGAGTCGCCAAGGCTCCTTTCGCTGTGCAGGGCCATGCCGAGCCTCCACATCGCGCCGTACCGAGAGCATTGCCCGTGCAGCCCTCCCCTAGAGCCTTGCACAAGCAAGGAGAAACTTTTCGTCCAGGCCATTCACACTCTCATTCGTTCGACTACTACAAAACGGCCAATTCGCGAGCCACTCCCTCAAGTTCGCAAATGAGCACAGGTTCCATTCATGTGGTAAGAGTATATCGCTTGGGCCCTGATAGATCTCGCAGTCACACTGACAAATGTGGGCCGCCAGTCATCTGCACAGTATACCGGGCGTTTTCATCGACAGTCGACTCAGCTTCCACGCGCTCACCGACAGCATCCATATGCGTCACAACCTATGGACAGGCGGCCTGTCGACTTGGAATGCTCCGTATGTGGACCAGGAGCTGCTGGACCATGGACGGTAAGCCACATTGTGCAATATGGTGTCACCGTTCAACGCGACTGACACCTGGACCCCATCCAGCGAGGTCCAATCGGGCCCTACACCTTGTGTAGTAGCTGTGCTCAGTAAGTAGAACAAGCGGAACAGCATGTACCGCGTTGTGCCCGGCAGGTTATACCATCTGGACTGCATTGGCATGGCTGCACAGCTAGCAAAGTATACAGCCTGACATAGCTGACAGTAAACCTCCTTCCTCTGTTGAAACAGCATTGAGTGGAAAGAGGATGATGCAGGTCTTCCTCTCACCATTCACGAAGCCTTATCGTAAGTATCGGGACTTTCCATAAACCAGAAAGCACCTGTGGCCATGGCTAAAGAAGCCACTCCTCCACATTTCAGCTTGCTCGATAATATGCGTTTGATCCGACTTGCATCCGTTGCGCGCAAAATCACAAGCAAAGGTGAAGAAGAACTAGCTCAACGTCTACAGCAAGGTTTACCTGAATCCACCTACCACCGAGCAGAGGCGTTTTTCTCTCGACAAGCACAGGCGACGAAACAGTCCAATCTTGTCGATAACATTGCTTCGCAAACTCCCCGAAAGGTGTCCAAGATAGCGGTACAGCCACCCTCTGACGAGGATGCTCAGATTGGACAAAAACGGCGCAGGATCTTGGATGATCACGCCGAGCAGCTTGAAGCTGACTGCCGGCCTCTTAAGGTCGCGCCAGGGAAGGATACACCCAGATGTGCTACTCCTCAGGAGCAGGACGGCGGTAACAAGAGACTGCTTACTGTCCAAGAGGACATCGCTGGCTTGTCGCCACATAGCATAGCCGTGGCTGCTCTTATCGGCCAACGTCTCGCTAGTCAGAATGCAGCAGCGAGGTCGCCGTTGACTCCCGCTAAAGCTGAAGTCACATCAGCAAGCAATCGGGATCCTTCGAATGAAGGCGATAAGATTAGACACTCCATCCTGAACGTCGAATCTCGCGAGCCACGGTTGAAATCACCTAGTTCAACGATGGACTCCTCAAGCAAGGCTACCTCAGATCGCGTGCGATCTCAGTTTGCAAGGCCGTTTCCCTTCCGACAAGAGCAGGCCTTGAAAGAGCAGTCACACTCGCGCATCATTGACCGAAGACGGGTCAGAAACGAAGAGCTGCGTCGGAAGTATATGCAGAAGCGACTAGAACAGCAGCGAGCTCGAGAGGCTAAACTCGCCAAGCCTGTGATCGCTGATGACGGCCAGCAAGCCAGTAAGGCAGAGTCGAAAGAGGCGCCTTCAGCAGACACACCCGGCAGCTCTTCATCATCTCAGACTTCGACCACCTCGATTCCAAAATTTTCAGACCCCCCTGCTAGTCTGCGCAGCCTTTTGAACGGAGCCTTGTCTCCTTGAATTAAGGAAGGCTGGAGTTGCGTCTATATTTCCGATAGCACCGTGCTTGAAGCTCTTCTGTTGTTTCTTCGTCTAACCTTGTTCTTTTGCTTCCTCTGCCCTTCTGTGTCTGTTTCCAAAAGTTTGTTATCGGACGGATTTAGTCTGCAATATGCTCGGGTTGCGATATAGATGTGAAAGCAATTTAACGGGACATCATACAAACAATGCCAACTTGCATTCCTTGACGGTATACAAAGTGTATGTTACATGGCGAGCGAGCAGCTCAAGCTGTCTTGCATCAATGCCTCTCCGCGATCTTTGGCTGCCATGCAAAGACCTTTGGAGCTGTCGTCGAGTAGGTCTTGAAAGCCGCGCCTGAAATAGAGCGAGGGTACGGAGGATGGAAGTTAGACAGAATCACTAGCATCGTGGTACTAAGGTGAGGTTACTCACGAGTGCCTGTCAAATTCTCATGATGCTGCGACTTCCACGCTTGCTCTGATTGTCTAGCAATTGCATCGAGGTGAGGAGGATCTTGGCGGATATGGTTGAGCCACGCATGCCATTCGGGCGGAACTTGTGACCCATTGAAGTCGTACTGTAACGAAGTGCATACCACACGGCAGTCAGCTTCGTGCAATCCATGCTGCATCCATCCATCCAGCTATTCGATCAAGCCATGCTGGACGAAACAGCTAGCTCGACTGACCTGAGCATAGTCGACCCATCGGTTTCGGCCAGCCTGTTCCCTGTTGTTCTCGAAGTACTTGTTGCCGGAGTAGTCTGTTCCTACGAGTTTTCCAGCTTTAGGCTCGCACATGGCCAACAATTGTCTGTGGAACTGCTTCCAGCCTGAAGAAGCAAGAGGACGACGGCAATTAGACCTCGAATCGCTTTCAACGACGCAGCAAGGACGCACCAAGTTGCTTGTATGCAGCGACTAGGCGCCCAACGGACGTGGGTACGGATGGCATGCTGAGCTTTCGAGGTGCGGTGCTTGCTCCTGGAGGTGTCCGCCTGAAGATGAAGTCGGTGGAAAGCGCCAATCCGAGCCCCTCGGTTGCGGGCTGCAGTCCGAGTGGCAACCATACCATTTCGACCTGCATTGGCCAGCGAGGGATGGACTAAGACACGTCAAGACAGGCTATAATACAATAGAACAGCCCTCTCATTTACGAAGTCTGTCGTCTGTCAGTCTGGTCTAGCAGGCCTGGAGCTTCTCCCTACAACCGCAGCAATGCAGGGAGTGAACCGCGCATATCACATCAAGCCTTCACACCAGATCAGCGGAGCTAGTACGTTGCCAGACAGTCCCTTGCTGTGTCATTATGCTTGCAAAAATACTGTAATAACTTTTCTCGTTTCTCATCAAAAGCTCTAGATAGGCATGCTAGAACTGCATCGCGCGGAACAACTCATGATCTCATACTCCTTCTAGATTCTTGCAACTTGCTTTGCTTATGCATTCAATTTTTCAAATCATCATCCGCACAGTCATGCCTGATGGATCGGACAGCCTGGTTCACTTGGAGATGGAAGCCTGGTTGAGTGCTCTGGAGTTTGGAGCAGAAAGTCAGCACGAGTACTAATCTAGCGTCTCAAGAGCCCATCACATACTCGATCGCTTCAGAGACAGGAGCAGACTTCTTGGCTCTCTCAGAGGCTTCCTTGATAGCCCTATTGACCGCAAGCAACACAGTCAGCAAATTCATCGTACTGAACGAGAATCACGGGGGCTTACCAAGTCAAGCCATAAGTACCGCAAGCATCCCTAAAGGAAGACAAGATACCGGAGTGGTACTGAACAGTAGGGATAGCTTTCTTCTCATCTTCAGTTTCCGAATCGTCGTCATCCGCAATAGCCGATTCGTTCGGTAGCATGGACTTGGATCCCAATTCAGCAGCGTCGATGAAAGCGCTCATCTCGGAATAGTATGGATCATCATCCGAGTAGGTGTATCGCTGTTCGGAATCTCCCTCTGGTGAGCGCACAAAGAGGGTTGGCTCGTTGTAGAGATCGACAGCCTTGAGTTGCCAGCCGTCCACTGCGGTACAACAGACAATCAATTAGGCTAGAGCTGTTGATCTGATATTCAGATAGTCATGTGGCTTACAGTAGACTTCGAGGGTAGTCTCATACTTGGTGCCTTGAAGAGTGAGAGCATGAGTGAACGAGGCGATACCACCATTGGTGTATTTCCTGGGATGAGTCCACACATTTAGATAGACTGAATCACCGTCTACACAACAATATCTAGTGACTCACCAGATAGCGGCGGTTGTTCGTGGGTTTCTGAACTCGGGAGGAATCTTGCCTTCGTCGACAGGCATAGCCTCGAGGTATCCAGCTTCCTCGAAGTGCTGTAACATGGTGCAAGTATGAGCTTCGGCATCATTGGCTAGACAAGCGGAAAGAAATCCCCACCTCAGTGCTGGTAGCCTGGACGGTATCCATCATAACAGCACCACCGAAGTATCGACAAAGATCAACAAGATGAGTACCCTGCTCGACAACAGGTCCACAAGACTTGCTCTTGTTCCACCATACATCACTCTTGATCTTGGCATAGGAGCAAACGTATTTAGCGACGGTCATCATGACCGGTTTACCAGTGGATTCGATGATATCCTTCATGTGCTGAATGACCTTGAGGTATCGTAGCATGTAGCCTACACTGGCTACTGTACCAGATTGCTCAAGGTATGTAGCGAGATTGATGGCGTTTTCGACTGGTGCTGTGGTGATTGGCTTTTCGATGAAGAGCGATGCTCTAGGGAAGAGCTTGAGGATTTGAATTTCCATATCTGCTCCTGGCCTGTATGCAGTAGCCAAGTAGGGAATGGCATGTCAGAAGAAATCAACAAACGTGTATTGTGGTGCACGACACTTACAAATCACTTCCGTGGAAAGCAGCAGGACTGCCAATGATGACAACCTGAGGGGTATCTTCCGGCTTCATACCCGTGACAAAATCATCCAGGCTCTTACAGAGACGAGTCTCGCTGTATGCCATGGCCACGAAAGAGTTGAGCTTGTGCTCAATGACTGCTTCAGCCCGAGCAATGGCTGGGTCGACGATTCCGACAACGCGAAGACGGGTCTGGAGTCGATGCTCAAGGCGGGCGGACTAGAGGAAGACAAGTGTGTTTGGCTCAGTATCGAGCTCGTATGTAGTTTTGATTTGCACGGCTCGTCACATACGTGATTCCATGGACTAGCAGAAAGAGCGATGCGAGTCAGCTTTGGAAACACGTGTCTGAGCTATATCTCTACGCTTACCCTTCATCGGAGCCGAAGTTGCTAATGCAGAAAAGATAAGCAGATTGTTCGGTTTACTTCAGCCCACCAAACAGCTCACATGTTACCGGCACCTGCAGGATGCAGAAACAAAAAGTGAATTTGTGTTCAAGCGGGCCCCCATTATGAGCTCCAGGGAAAAGCAGAGAGATGCGCAAAGCTGCCAACGTACCGATAAAGAGGACATTGAATTTGCCCTTCTTGATCTCCTCCTGTTTCATCATGCATCTTCAGCTCTAGTGCGGACCCACTGTGCTATGCCTGCAAAATTTCTCACCTTGGTCTGCCTGTCCAAAGGCTAAAGAGGCCAAACAGGCGGGCAGATAGGCACATCAGCCATCAGCACTGTGGGAAATGGTCAGACGAGAGGTGCGAGGGGACACACAGTGAGACTGGACATGCTGCCCAGTCTACCAGGATCAACTGTAGCAGTAGAGATGACTTTAGCTGTGCTTGCATGACTGTCTGTCATCCACTAGCTCACTGCTTGGCCTGCGTCGTGCGCTCTTCATGCTGGAGGACCGTCGAGGTCGCGAGCTCGAATTGGTGCGCTTGTGACCGTCGCCAGGCGGAGATCCATAAGAGTGCGAATCCTTGCCATCTCGCGACTTTGTCATCTGCAATCCTGCGAACGAAGACCTGCATGCGATAGCCGTAGGGCGTCATAGATAGCAGGATGGGCCAGAAGAGATGTATGTCCGCCCACAGTCAGCTCGACAAGCGGAGTGCAGGCTATGAGGGCTGCTTACATGGTGTATTGTTGTCAGAGTGGTGCTTGCTGTTCCTTGTTGCAATTGGTGCAAGAGTAAACTTTGTAGAGGCGCAATGCGCTGCAGGCTCGGTCCGCCGTCTTTCTCGATCAGGTAGTTGGGCCCATGAAAACTATCAAGGTACGGAGGTACGGTCCCTTACCGATGCTGATTTGAGTAATGGTGTACGGTTGGCCGGGGTGATGATGATGGTGGCAGCATCATCCTCAAAGCAATCCGCGTCCGAGCCAAGCGCAGAGCCATCGACTGCACTACCCACCGTTCCGTCGGTGTCGGTCGCAGCAAGTCCAAAAGCTACCCCCTCAACAAGCAGCAGACACTCGCGGCTCGCAGGGTGTTCAGTCACCTTGCCGCCAGGCAAGGCAGCCTAGGGCAGATACTCAACAAAGAAGGTGAAATTGTATGCTCTGCAGCGTCTGCTTTCCTCAGCCCTAGTGTTAGCTTCCTGTCGGTATCTAATCGGCTGGGCAAGCGGACCGATAACACGACATCAGATTGCAACGATAATTCCATTGTGAAAAGGCAGAATTGATACCATTGTGACTAGTGCGATGTTGGCAACATGTCGGTGGTATATCAATACTTCCTTGAACTTCTTCAATCTATTAACAAAATGTGCAAGCAATAGGTAGGTCCATCCGCAAGCCCCCGATTGATTGGTGTCTCTGCGTACTGCTTAATTTGCTATCATTCATTAGCAAAGCAACAAAGCCCATTGTTGGGCCCTTGCAACGAGCTGGGGCTTGCAATTTGCAGCGACTCCGAGTAGGTAGCATGATGGCTAACGACATGGGTAGCGGATCGATACTCGCAAGCTTTGCATTGCATCGGCCTTTTTTCAAGACGTGTCGTAAAGGCTTACCTGGGCGCAAGCCCCTCTCGCCTTCTGACGGCTGTCGAGCTTGAACAACGGTTAGAAAGAGATGTGGGATCGCGCCTGGGGAGCTCTTACGATGCTTCTCTTGAAAACGGCAATAGCCGTCAACATGCCTGTCTGCCACGACAAACGAGATAGTAGTATCGGAGCTCTAGGAGTGAACACCACAACCAGTCCCTGAGTCTGCTGTATCGCAAGAGCGTGATGAGAATGTAGTAAGAACCAGATTGCATTGCATGTTGAAAACAATAATGACAAATGACTTCCTTCTTTAAGACACTGAACGAGTATCGAACGAACCGGTGGTTAACTTTGGCATTTTGATGGCCAGATACAACGCTATGATGCACTTATTCAATCTAGACCCTGGCAGCAGTGTAAGCAAGCATTGCAGCATATCCTCTAAAATAGTAGCACGATCGAATAAATTGCTTGATTCGTGAGTGACGCCTGGGCGTCTTGCCAATCCGCAAGTGATTGCGGTTGGCTCATTGACCAACTGGCCAAATTTTCAGGGTAGCCAGACTCAAGGAGTAACGCTATGGCGGCAGTGAGACCGTTCTTAAGCAGCCACACCTGTGACAAGCTCATTCTTGACAGATGGCTTGATGAATTCTCGGCGCGTGAACGAACCTGCGACAGGGAGGGAGTTCTTGCCAGTGAGAGCAGCATCGACGCTGGCAGCGCACTGTCGGCCTTCTTGGATACCCTATGGATTGCAATTTTTGATTAGTAAAGTGAAGCGCGTGACACGACACTGAGGATCGACGCTTACCCAAACAATAAGAGATTGACCTCTGCGAGCATCACCGCAAGCGAAGACATTGTCCATAGAGGTCTTGTATGAGTTAGTATCAGCCTTGATGTTGCCCCGAGCGTCTTGGTCTAGGCCTAGCTCCTTGACAATGGCAGTTTCAGGACCCAAGAAACCAAGAGCAAGTATAACAAGCTGAGCAGGGTAGAATTGCTCGCTGTTGGGAGCCTCTGCCATCTTCCATGCACCTGTACAATACCACTCAGCTCGACGTTCCTAAGCTGGGTTGGACGCGAAACTTACCCTTATCATCCTTTGTCCACTCAACTCTGACAGTCTTGAGACCTTCAAGATTGCCATCTGCATCTCGTATGAACTCCTTGGTGCTTATAGAATACTCGCGAGGGTCCTTGCCGAACTGCTCCTCAACCTCGGTGTGACCTGTCCGGGTGGCAAAATGTTTAGATCAGCCTCTAAGATTGTGTAAATGCGTACAGAACAACCTACCATAGTCCGTGCGTCTTATTCGCATCCAAGTAGGCCATGCTTTTTAATGGTAACAACGTCAGAATGAGCTAGAGACGCGAACGGTAACACTCACGATTGTCGGCAGCACGGGTGACAGGTGGCTGAGGCAAGAGCTCGAAGTTTGTGATAGATTTAGCGCCATGGCGTATGGAAGTACCAATTGCATCGTTACCAGTATCGCCTCCTCCGATGACTATAACATCCTTGCCCTTGGCGCTGATGTAAGAGCCGTCCGACAGGTTGGAGTCGAGCAGAGACTTGGTATTCTGCTGAAGGAAGGACATAGCAAAGTTGATGCCCTTAGCCTCGCGGCCGGGTGCCTTCAAATCTCTTGGCCATGTTGCCCCTAACGCTAGAATAACGGCATCGTTCTCGGCGCGCAGCTTTGTCATGGAGTAGTTGGGGTCAACGCCGACATGGGCGTTGGGGACAAACTTAACGCCTTCAGCGGCCATGAGGTCGAGCCGGCGTTGAACAACCTTTTCTTTATCGAGCCTAATATGATGCGTTAGCACTTATACACAGTGCCTCTTCTTCTCCCTTTGGACTCACTTCATGTTTGGGATACCATACATGAGCAGACCTCCCATTCGATCATGTCGCTGAATAGTAGGCAAGATCAGCGAAAAGCTAAAGGTTGATAGGATGATAACGTACCTCGTAGACGGTGACGGTGTGTCCAGCCTTGTTGAGCTGATCAGCGGCAGCTAGACCGGAGGGTCCAGAGCCAACGATCGCAATCTTCTTGCCAGTGCGAGAGTGAGGGAGCTGAGGTTGCATCCATCCCTCCTCGAAAGCCTTGTCAATGATGGCGCACTCAATGCTCTTGATACCAACAGCATCGTTGTTGATGTTGAGTGTGCATGCATTCTGTACGGGAGAGGTGGTTAGCGATCAAGTGTCAAGAGCTTAAGACGATGGCAATTCACCTCGCAAGGAGCTGGGCAAACTCGGCCAGTGAATTCAGGGAAGTTGTTGGTCTTGAGAAGACGGTAGAGAGCATCCTTCCATTGACCCTTGAAGACTAGATCGTTCCACTTGGGGATGATGTTGGAGACAGGGCAACCGTTGTCACTCTGACAGAAGGGAACACCGCAATCCATGCATCGAGCAGCTTGCACCTTGAGCTCGGGTTCAGTCAACCGGTTGGACAGCTCAGCCCAGTCTTGCACACGCTTGCGTGGGTTTCTGTACGGCTCTGTCAACCTCTTGTATTTCATGAAACCGCGAGTCTTATCGAGAGGAGCAGCCATGCGCTTCTTCGTGGTCTCGCCGTCGACCATGGAGTCTTCAAGGTCTAGCACAGCAGGCTCATGCTTCATAGGCTTGGCTGCAGGAATCTCCTCGACGCCGTTGGCAGGCTTCTTCAAATCGTCTTCTTCTGGCGCATAACCATCTGTGGCAACATCAAAACCGTTCATTCCCTTGCGGGCCTCCTTGGCAGCCTGTCCAGCCTGCTTCTCAAGCACCGCCTTGTAGTCGGTAGGCATGACTCTGACAAAGCTGGGTAGCAATTTGCCCCAGTTCTCGAGGATTCGTGCGGCGTGCTTTGAGCCAGTGTAATGAGCGTGGCTTTCAACCATACCCTTGACGAATGCGATTTCCTTCTCGTCATTGATGGTATCCAATTCAACGCTCTCGGTGTTGCATCGCTCGCGGAACTCGTTTTGAGCGTCGAACACGTACGCGATACCACCGCTCATACCAGCAGCGAAGTTTCTGCCGGTGCTGCCGAGAATGACAACGCGTCCTCCGGTCATGTACTCGCATCCGTGATCACCGACAGCCTCAACAACGGCATTGGCACCGGAGTTTCGTACAGCGAATCGCTCAGCAGCAACACCTCGGAAGTATGCCTCTCCGGATGTAGCACCGTACAAGCAGACGTTGCCGACGATGATGTTCTCCTCGGAGTTGAATGAGGATTGCTTGGGAGGGTAGACGATGAGACGCCCACCAGAGAGACCCTTGCCGACGTAATCGTTGGCATCTCCCTCGAGCTCAATGGTAATACCAGGAGCCATGAAGGCACCGAGAGATTGACCGGCGGAACCCTTCATATTGATGTGGATGGTATCCTTGGGTAGACCCTGCTCGCCATACTTCTTGGAGACCTTGTTGGACAAGGTTGTACCTAAGGCACGGTCGGTGTTGACGACTTCGCACTCAATGCGGACTGGCTGACCCTTGGAGAGTGCTGGCTCAGCCTCGTCGATGAACTTGTTGTCCAACCGAACGTAGAGTCGGTGATCTTGCTGACGGCTCTTGAAAGTGGCGGCACCAGGGCGCATCTTCCATGCAGGCTTCAAGATGGCGGACAGATCGAGAGAGGCGGTCTTCGTGTTTCTGAGGGAATCGTCGACACGGAGCTTCTCAGCGTGTCCGACCATCTCGTTGATAGTTCGGTAGCCAAGCTTGGCCATAATGGATCGAAGCTCTTCAGCAATGTAGAAGAAGAAGTTGATAACATGTTCTGGCTGTCCAGCAAACTTCTTGCGGAGCTCAGGGTCTTGCGTGGCGACACCGACAGCGCATGTGTTCAAGTGGCATTTACGAAGCTATGGGTGTATGCTGTCAGTAATAGGGACGTGTACAAGCAGTCGGAATCGAAGACTTGCCATGATGCATCCCAGAGCAATCAAAGGTGTGGTGGCGAAACCGAACTCCTCAGCACCCAACAAGCATGCAATTGCGACGTCTCGTCCAGTTCTAATTTGTCCATCAGTTTCTAGAGTGACTCTTCCTCGAAGATCGTTGAGCACCAGAGTCTGATGGGTCTCGGCTAGACCGAGCTCCCAAGGCAGACCGGCGTACTTAATACCAGTCCATCTCGATGCTCCAGTGCCTCCATCATGACCAGAGATTAGAATGTGATCTGCTTTAGCCTTCGCGACTCCGGAGGCAACAATACCGACACCAACTTCAGAGACGAGCTTCACTGAAACTCGCGCTCTAGGGTTGGAGCATTTGAGATCGTAGATCAATTGCTTGAGATCTTCGATAGAATAGATATCGTGATGGGGAGGAGGTGAGATAAGACCAACGCCTGGAGTGGAGTGACGGGTCTTGCCGATAGATTCACTAACTTTGTGACCTGCGTGTGGCAAATTTGGGGTCAGGTCGAAAGTCAATTACGAGACAAACAAGGCTGCACGATATACCTGGTAGTTCACCACCTTCACCTGGCTTTGCACCCTGAGCCATCTTAATCTGAAGCTGATCGGCATCAGCGAGGTAGTTGGAGGTAACACCGAATCGACCGGACGCGATTTGCTTAATGGCACTTCGAGCAGTGGAACCATCGGGGCCAATCTCGGAGCGAGTAGCGTCTTCACCACCTTCACCGGTATTGGACTTGCCTCCTAGCTTGTTCATGGCAATAGCCAAGGTGGAGTGTGCTTCCATCGAAATGGAACCGTAGGACATGGCACCAGTGCAGAAGCGCTTGACAATATCGGTCCATGGCTCCACCTCGTCAACTGAAATCTCCTTGCTCTCTGAGTAGTCAAACTCGAGGAGACCTCGAAGGGTAACAGCTCTGACTTGCTGACGAGCGTTCTCAGCGTACGCCTCGTATGCCTTCTGGTTCTTGGTTCGGACGGCGTCTTGCAAGTTGGCAATACCAGCGGGATCGTTGATGTGAGCTTCTCCTCCATCACGCCAGTGATATTCACCGGTCTCAGGCAGACCTGGTGGTATAGGGATATCACGGCTTGGGTAGCCGCGCTCGTGGTACTCGAGAGCATCCATAGCTAGAAGTTCGAAGTTGGCACCTTGTACTCGAGAAGCAGTGCCAACGAAGCACTTGTCGATGACAGATCGGTGAAGACCCAGAGCTTCGAAGATCTGAGCACCTTTGTATGAAGCCAAGCATGAGATACCCATCTTAGACATAACTTTGAGGATTCCATTGTCTGTGGCATGCTTGTAGTTGTCGATGATCTGTTTGGGAGTTAGATCGCCCTTGAAGAGGCCTTCTCGCTGGAGCTTGAGCATTGCCTCCATAATGAGGTAGGGGCAGACACCATCGGCACCGTAACCGACGAGGACGCAGATGTGGTGAACTTCTCTAGCTTCGGCAGTTTCGATAAGAAGAGCAATCCTGCTTCTCTGCTTTGTCTTGATCAAATAGTGATGAACAGCGCCACAAGCTGCGAGTGCGGAAGCAGCGACACGGGAAGCGGATGTGTCTCTGTCGGAGAGAATGACGACACGGATGCGGTCATTAACAGCCTGACTGGCCTCCCTACAGATTCGGTCGATAGCGGCTTCATAGCCTGCAACACCCTCGGACTTATCGAAAGTGAGGTCGAGTGTGCGAGATGGCCATGTGGGGTAGACTGCGCTCAAATGCTTGAGGGAATTCAACTCTTCGATAGAGAGGACAGGCGAAGGCAGCAAAAGTCTTCGGCACTGTCGTGGAGTTCGGTCGAGCAAATTGCCCTCAGCACCAACTGAGCACTCGAGTGACATGACAATGCTCTCTCGGATAGGATCGATAGGAGGATTGGTGACCTGAGCGAAGAGCTGGCGGAAATAGTCATAGATGGAGCGTGGCTGAGTGGACATGCAGGCGAGAGCAGTGTCGTTACCCATAGAACCGAGAGCTATGAACAAAACAACGGATCAGTTTTATTTTACGCTGTCATTGTGCAGGAAAGTCAGCATACCTTCTTTACCATCAGTGACCATTGGTCTCATTAGCAAGTCAAGCTGCTCGAAAGAGTAACCGAAAGCAAGCAATCGAGGATCGGTAGAGACAGTAAAGTCATCGAGGTGAACGTCGAGATCTTCTCCCTTCTTGCGCTCGTTTGCCATGATAACAGGTAGCTGAAGCATCTGCGCGTCGTACCAGTCCTTGAAAGGCTGCTTTGCAGCAGAAGTCATCTTGAGTTCTTTGTCATCGACAATCTTGCCTTCTTTGGTATCAACAAGCAACATCTTTCCTGGTTGGAGACGACCCTTACGTGTGATCTTCTCGGGTGCGATATAGATTGTACCGACTTCGGAAGCGCAGATGATGATATCGTCGGTGGTGGTAACCCATCGGCAAGGTCGTAGACCGTTTCTATCCAAGTTGGCACCGCAGTATCTGCCGTCTGAGAAGACGAAAAGAGCTGGACCATCCCAGGGTTCCATGAGACATGCAGCCCATTGGTAAAAGGCTACCTTTTCGGGCTCCATGTCCTTGTTGTCTTGCCAAGCTTCGGGAATCATCATCATGACTGCCTCGGGCAGGGTAACGACGCCGTTGATGACCAGCAACTCGAGTACGTTGTCGAAAGCAGCGGAGTCTGAGCCGCCTGGTTCGATGATAGGGTAGAGCATCTCGAGTTCGTCACCAAAAAGCTCGGACTTGAGGTTACCCTCACGGGCTCTCATCCAGTTCTTGTTTCCCCTAACGGTGTTGATTTCACCGTTGTGAGCGGCCCATCTCATAGGCTGAGCTCTATCCCACGAGGGGAAAGTATTGGTCGAGAAACGAGAATGAACCATGCAGAAGTGAGATGAAAATCGAGCATGGTTGAGATCGTGATAGTAATTGTAGACTTGGATAGGAGCTAGCTGACCCTTGTAGACGATGAGTTCAGCAGACAGGGAGCAAATGTAGAACCACTTTGCGAGTGTGATGGTGTGAGTAGCAGCCTTTCGTAGAACGTATAGCTGTCTGTTGAAGTAACCATTGTCGAAGGCCTTATCAGTCTCTTGAGCGGAGAGTCCGGTACCAAAGTGGCTCTTTAGGACGACAACAGGCTGCAAGATCTCCGGTTCGCGGGAGAGAGCAGCAGGTCCAAGGATGGTGTTGTCCTTGGGAACCTCTCGCCATCCGAGGACAGCGAGGTCAAGCTTATCGGCAATCTGAGCAAAGATGCCCTTGTGCTCTTCTAGAGTAGCAGCATCGCGAGGCTTGAAGAAAACGTTGCCGATGGCGTATTGGCCGAGGGGAGGCAGAGTAATGCCGAGATCTCTGTCCATTTCCTGTTGTTCACATGCCCGCGATAAGCAGTCAATGTTGTTAGCATTTAAGAAGCGTGTGGCGAAGGATCATGTGGCAAACGTACGCGGCGGAAGAAGTCATCTGGCATGCCAACCATAACACCGGCACCGTCACCATCGCGGCTATCAGCACCAACGGCACCTACGAGTCGCAAGAATTGATCAGCTTTGGCCTTCCGCTAGGTATATCCATTCATCCGGTGAACTTGCCTCTGTGGGTCATGTTGCATAAAAGACCTGAAGAAGACGAACAGAGTGTAAGCTAAAGCTTCAGACAAGTCTACAAGTTCATACACCTACTTCTTGCATCGCTAACCTGTTGTACAAAAAGCATCGATTCTCAGTAAAAGCTTCGTGGCGAAGTGGAACGTTCGCAGACAGCTAGTCAACTTACAATTTTGTGGGATGGAACACCCTTGATGGAGCAAGCAAAACCGACACCGCATGAGTCTTGCTCATTTTCGGGATCGTACTGTGTGTAGAGTGATGTGTCAATAGCATTGTTTGGCCGAACAAGGGGAGGCGTCCACATACGAGACCTTGGGCAGCAGGAAGATTACCTGCCCAGGACGCTTCATCGCGGAGTACGCCGGGAGCATACTCCGCAGGGCCAACGCTGTCTAGGCTGTCATCGTCGCTGAACGAGGCAGCGTCGTCGTCGCTGCTAGACTCGACAGGCGAGTCGAAGTGGTCTCGCTCGCTGCCGAAGTGGACAGCCTTTCGTGCAGAGGCGGCGGCGGGGAGTGCAGATAGGGCGTCTTGGTGGAGCTGGATGGGGGAGCTAGCTGCGGGGTGCATCGCAGGCCGGGACTGTGGCAGGCTGGTGGGCTACGAGTCTGTCGAGTGTCCGCGTGTGCGTGCGATGCTGTGCGGATGAAGCTTCTGCACCTCGATGTTGCAGGAAGAGGAAGGGAAGAAAGCGCCTCGACGAACCACGAGCGCGGCGAAGGGAAAAAATGCGAGTCGACTTTCCCCCTCTCCTGGCCGCCAGAAGCTGAGCGAGCGAGTGCTGGCTGAAAACAGGCCTGGCGACGAGCGGGCGAGCACGCGGACGGCAAGGGAGAGGGCTATTGCGGCGATCGAAGCAGGCAGAGGCACTCAAGCAAGGCTTGCGAGCACATGTGTGTCGTTAGGTTTCACGATTTACCCTCCCATGCCCCAACACCTGCCGCCTGCTTCCTGCGCGCTGCTCTTTGCATGGAAGACGATTGGCCGGCTACCCCAGCCCCTATCTTCAAGTTGCCGTCTAGCTGTCGTCGCCACAAGTCCGCTAACAGTGGCTTTCATCTTCTGAAGCTGTATTTACAGATCTCAGCGGCTCATTAGCTTATGATCTGCACGAAGACTCCCAGCATTGTTTTCAGTAGTGGCTACGATGCTCGATGCTGTAGATAATTGCAATGCCTGCTTTCTCGCACCTGTTTCAGATCAGCATACAGCCCTTGTTATGCTGTACCAAACAGGTGATCGAGATGTGGAGGCCCGCTTTATCGGTATTTTATGGCATGGGCGCGAGCTGCTCTTAGTGACGAACCGTGCTGCGGTTCTTCGGAAGCTGGCGCCTGAGGCAGGAGGTGAGTGGTTCATCTGGTACATGGAGCACCAGAAGGGAACTTTGAAGAGTCCTGAAGCCTGACGTTTTCTATGGAACTGGCGATAGGCTTATCAGTTCAGCAATTGAGAGGTTGGCGATAATGAAAAGACTGGTTTTCATTTTCATCGATGGCCAGAAAGGCGCACCCAAGTTATAGAACGCAGCCGGCGTCGGCAACCGAGCGGTAGAATGTCGCTTTCTACGCGTATAAGCAGCAGGGTTGATAAGTCAAGAGCGAGATAGACAATAAATCTTCATTTTTGCGAATCCAAACAACAGAGACTATCATAGCGGGCTCCTTGACGAGTGTTGCACTTTCCGACTTTTCTCAAGTGTCGAAAGTCTCCGGTTTTCTCCCACCAAGTTTCCCCCAAGGTGGCAGCGAAACCTTTCACCAGCAGAGGCCTTCAAGGGCAAAATCTGATATGTTTGGTTTGCATCACGCTCTACCATAGTTTGAGCAGGCGTGACCTCTAAAGGTCATGCATACCGGTATCAACTTCTTCAATGTGACCGTATCATATGCCGACTGAAAAACATCACGAAAGATTCGAATTGCGTGGATCCGAGCTAAACGGTACTTGCACTAACTTCCTACTTCAAGATATATAGTGCAAATGTACCTCACCAACGCCGATGATCTCTCACATCCAACATCCGGATTGTTGGCGGATCTTCTCCTCCCTCGAAAACAAAGATGATCATTGAAGCTGGCCGCTCGTCTACGCCATAGGGTACAGATCCTTGACCCGAGCACTACATAGCTCGAATCGATTGCGACAGGTGCTCTAGCGGCAGGCTGTTATAGTCTGGCCAACACTCCGTACCCTGAAAATACCTGATTACCGTCTCACGCCTCCTGTCGAGTAAGAAAGCGATGCACCCGCTCTGTTCGGAGGCTTCTGGATGCTGGCTGTACCAGTTTTGCAGAGAAGCAGCGAAGCAGCATGATATAATACTGAGTACAAGGAGTGAGCATACAAAGAATTGGCTCACTTCGGACGTGAAGATTAGTTGTCTACTGCCTTGATGCGAATCGCTAGTGGCCTGCCAGAGCGAGGACCTCGCACCCGAGAACGGCTCTAGATAGGTACGCCGTGGTCAATTAGCTAGCCAAGGGATCGCACTCCCAGGGACCGAGATGTGGAAATCCAGACCTTTGACTTCTGGATGTGTGTTGTAACCCGGCTGTGCTTGTTCCGCATACTTCTACCTAGATGATTCCTAGAAAAGCAGAGAGACAAGAGGAATTCACTCGGCAGATAGTAAAGCAGTACGATGGCCATTAGTCCGAATGTCCTCGGAAGATTGAGAAGTTTATAACCAGAAGTAGAATGCTACTAACGGCACTTTGAATGGTTAAAATTACGACATCAGTAGCATGTAGCTGTAGAGTAGCACTGGGGAGTCTAAATTCAAGAGCATTAGCATCAACGGTAACTTGTGCATGCGTGAGACTGACAGTCCTGCTCTTCGAAATTGTCGCAGAATTTGCACCCTGGATGTGCTTCATGCACCATTGCATCTTAACTACTCTACGAGCGTATCGGCAGTGGCCATTCTTTCTCACCGTTCAGCTTTACATTCGAACCTCAAGGACGTCAGATATGATGAATTGAACCTGGTCAATACGGTTCCCGTCTGTGGAGAGACTGCGTCAGAATCGGTTGTTTTCTCCGGAAGCTGTATACCGTAAATGTGGTACTGCGGGCAAACTGCACAGTCTATTTCTTGCTGAAGTTTCCGGACAGCCAGGTCTATCTACAACGCGCTTCACTGACGTTGGAATGTAGGTTCTGGACAGAGTTGTAATGTCCACCTGCCTAGCTGTCTTCGTGGGGAGAGCTTTGCTTGAGTCTAAGTGGCCCAAGGCGACGCATTGGAAATAGCGTTTTGCTCGAAGGCTCGCCAGAAATTTCGGCAGAGGAGAGCATATACCAAGGTTCTTCACGACAGGCAGTATCGCAACAAGGCCTTTTGCTGATTGCTGCCTTCGATGCAATGCAAGCATGGGAAGCTGCCAGCTCGATCGCTCAGCAGCAGAGTGACATGCACGAGGGAGGCACGACAGGGCTTGACAAAGACCCAACAAATCGATAGAGCCGTGATCTCATACACATATCAAGATGGCTACCAATAACCCCGAATGTGCGTAGAACCCGCTTTAGTGCATTGCTTGACCTGGCACGCCGCACCAAGTCTAGGTTACCTTCGAGCTCATGCAGCGGCGGCGACTGTAAAAGAACAAGGTCTGCATATGCTAACTTGCTTGGATGCCTACATACAGACGACTACCTATTCAAACTCTTGCTTATCGGAGACTCTGGCACAGGCAAATCATGCCTGCTGTTGCGGTAGGTCCCACTCGAGCGCCGCGGCCACCATGCCTCTGACGCATTCAACGCGACGCTTGCGATTCCAGATTCGCCGACGATACCTACACAGATTGTGCGTGTCTTTGCAAGATCCTCTTCGTACTTGGACCACGCTGACTGCATCACGCTGGCCTCACAGCCTACGTCTCGACCATCGGAGTGGACTTCAAGATCCGCACGCTCGACCTGGAGGGCAAGACGGTCAAGCTGCAGATTTGGGATACAGCAGGCCAGGAACGCTTCAGGACCATCACTTCTAGTTACTACAGAGGAGCACATGGTATTATCGTCGTTTACGATGTCACGGACCAGGTGAGGCCTTGCTGCCATGGCTGGTGTCTAGCATGTATACGCAAGATGTGCAGCGACTGACCTCGAATTGCCGCGCAGGACACCTTCGCCAACGTCAAGACATGGTAGGTTCACAATTTCACGTCGGACTTGCATTGGCTTATGGTTACTCCCTACCTGCAGGCTCGGCGAGATCGAGCGATACGCTGTCGAAGGCGTCAATCGCCTACTCGTAGGCAACAAGTCGGATTTGGTTGACAAAAAGGTTGTCGATACAAATGTGGCGAAGGAGTTCGCAGACTCACAAGGCATTGTACGCCATCATCCTTCCCAGCAGCACAGTGTCAGACCAACTTACATATCCATGTTTGCAGCCCTTCCTGGAGACCTCGGCCAAGAACGCGACCAACGTCGAGCAAGCATTCTACACGATGGCAGGACAGATCAAGGAGCGTATGGCTGCTACACCTGTGGCCGGAGCAAACAAGACAGTCAAGGTCGGTCAAGGACAGAGCCTTGAGCAGTCTAACAGCGGCGGCTGCTGCTGAAGATCTCATTACCTGTTTCTTTACTTTGTCCACACCCGTTGTTTGGGTACCCTTGATCTTCTACGACCCGTCTTAGCCTTTTCTGTCGCGATATAGCAGAAAGCATTGCCCGGGATGTCAACTTGTAAGACGTGTTAGGAGGCGCTGGCTCGTTATCGTTCTGCAACATACTTGCAACGAGGCTCATAAGTTGCGCATGCGAGGCTGCCTTTTCGCCACATTAGCTCGCGACCGAGCGTCACCTCTGCAAAGTAGCGACCAACCAACTGCTTTCTTGGATAACCGTCGGCACAGATGCTATGGCATCAGGAGGCTGGTGGTGGCCTTCTATGGGGTGGGCTTCGTTACCCAGTCTGGACAGCTTTACTACCCGGCATTGGCAACGCCGTCTGCTGCGCTACGTTATCAAGCGGACACTAGCAGGGTTCCTTAGAATACCCGAGGACGATATCGAACAGAGCACATACTTGGATGCTGATCTAGGCGGTGGTAGCCTCAAGCTGCGCGATGTGGAGCTGGATTCGGAGGTAGGGATTGTGTCTATGCGCGCTACGATTGCATTGCAGGCGAGCCAGCTGATTCGGTCTGCCATCAACCCAGGCTATCAACCAGACACTGAATAAACAGCTCGGACATGACTTTCCAATAGAAGTCAGCCTCCAATCAGGCCATATCTCACTTGTGCAAATCCTCGTTGGCGCGAGTGATGTCGCAAATGATGATCGTCGAACAGCTGAACAACAACCTACAAAACCTGTATCAGCTACCGAACGGCTGTTTACTGCACCTATACATATAATAGCGAAGGATATTGTTCTTGACTTTCGGATGCAGCCTAACCGAGCCTCATCGCACGGGCAAGAAGTTCCGCTAGATGAAAGTGAAGATAAAGATGCTGGGCATACCTTCGACTTGGGAGCCAGTATTCTACAAGTCGCCCAGAACTACGTTCATGAAGATGATACAAAGCTCGAAGAGTCTCCAAATGGAGACGATGAACCTTTGGGTTTGCCTGGCGGTTTCGAGTCTTCGAGTGATAATGCTGCCAGATCGCAGGCCACGTTAAGCGAGCAACAACAGGTCGGCCTGATTACAAAAGTCATTGAAACGCTGCTTGCGAGACTACGTATAACCGTCAGTATTGTTATCATCAATTTGAATTTTGGGTCAAGTCTACAGCTGCAATTGCGGCTGTCCCGTATGGACACAGCTACGGAGGTGAAGGTCACTGGCCTAAATCGTGCGTTGGTGCGTACGATAGAGGTCAGCGGCTTGGAGATCCACAAAATCATCTTTGAAGCCGACCTGCGTGAAGAGGCAGCCGTGTCAGCCCGCGAGCGGGCCGAGCGCAGATTCTCGAGCTCATCCAGCTCATCAACAGGATCTTCCGATGATCTGGCAATGAGCATGGCTATAGCCGATCTGCGGACCTCAGAGACGCTACAAACATCCCACGCTAATGGCCACCCTCCCGCAGCATCGTCTTCATCCAGCATCATCGAGAAAAGTGTATACCTAGATGCTGAGAGTAGCGGCGACAGCCAAGGCAGTGTGGAGAGGAGTCCTCAAGATCGTAATAGATTTGAGGGCGAACCTAAATCCGATTCCCTCCGACGTCCCGAAGGAGCGCTTCAGCCAAGCCAGCACATCCTGGGCTTTTTCCAGGACGGACGCGACCAAAGTATCCCTGCGGCCATCAGCGTACGCATCGTCAAAACATACAATTCCGGCGCGTCTCCAGCATCGCACAATACTAGTGGCGGTTCTGCCGGAGCTCTACCACAATCACCTTCTTCGCGCACAGAGGTCAAGATACCGGTGATGGCGTTGTCCACTAATGCGGCACTCCTCAAGAGCGCGAGCGCCTTTCTCTCAAATCTACCACCGAACCGCAGCGTACCACCAGCCCCAGCCCGAGGCAGACACTCTCAAAGTGTATCAGACACGCTGGTGCATGTCCGACTGCGAGCTCTTCACCTGTTCGGCCAACTGCAATCTGGCCTGGTAGATCTCGCAAACCTAGTCCAAATGGTCTCAAGTCGGGATGCAAAACCTCTTCCGAAGCTGCTTTACGCGTACTTGCAAGGAGTTGAGGGTGTCTATCGACTAGACGGTAGGAGTGGGAAATTGGCCATTCAAGTCTTCGGGCTCTGCGCAAGTTACAGAGGAGATTTACGGCCTATACTACTGTCTGATCCCGGCTTGATTTGGCAATATGATCCGGATGTCGTGCGCCCTGGAAGACTGTCGCCTACTTTCAAGGCTTGGCCCGCAGACGCCTCTCCTGGCTTGAAGGATTGGCGCTGCAGATGGCCCAGTGCCGCGACATCGATGACCGCCAGCACTCGCTTACCCATGCTCAAAGATGCATTCGCGGCCAGAATAAACGACCGTGAGGCGACTATCAACATGCAACCCCTACACCTTTGGCTCGACGTCGAAGTAGCAGATGAATTAGCGCAAGATATTCTCAGAACGCAGGTCCTTGAAGCGTTTAGCCAGCTCACGGGGCAGTACCAGGACAACGCTGGTGATACCTCTACACCTTCTGACGAGCAACAGCCCGTCCTTCTACTCACCATACCCTGCCTCCGTGTGGATCTGAGGTGTCCAAACTTACCATCGATGCAACAGGCGGAATACGGCGAATTGCGCTGCGGAATCGCGACCTTGGCATTGCACGACTTAGAATATCGTACAGCTTCAGAAACAGGGGCACCTGCCGCTACCCAAGAAGCAAAGTGTAGCATAGGTCTTCAGGTTGCAGGTGTATTTGCGTTTCTTGCGGAACGTCCACAAGCAGGTGAGCTATGTCCAAATACCCCAGGTGGATCTCGCTGACAATGTCTCATAGATATGCGAAATGTACTGTATGCCGGGAAGGCACAGGCTGCTGCGCCAATAGCGATCGTGTTGCACTCGTATAGCCGGGCAGCAGAGAATACTGGGAAGACGGGTTTGCAGCTCTCACTGCCTTTCGTCGAAATGAGCCTCGACAAGGTAGATAGCGATGCGATCCAGTACCTCATAGACGATGTCACTAGGGTGACAGGACGATTAGCCCTAGTATTGGGTAGCGCTACGTCAGCACTCGCAAAAGGTCGGTCGAATCTAGCCGCGTCGACCGTATCAAGCGCGGGGCATGCATCGCCCTCACACCCGTCGAAAGGCGAGAACAAGTTGGCTGAGGTACAACTGCTCATTGAGAAGGGTAAGTCCTTGTTACCGCCCTTTGATTTTTCCATTCATCTGAGCAATACCGTAGTCCAAATCCGTTTACGCCTACCGGGAAGCCAGCCAGAAGCAAAACTTTGCCGCTCCCTTCACACGGAAATACTAGCCCTTTCCGTCACAGCTGGCTTACGCCAAAGTTCAACCGTGAGAATCTCCTTTTTGACCACGGTCAAGCGCTCTTCGCTGAATATACTATCCCAGGATGACTTGATTATCCTGACCAGCTTTGGAGAGTTGACGGTCATCGATCGAATAAGAAGCAATGGTGTTTTACGAGAGCAGATGCTACTACGACGAAGCTCTGCAGGGCCGGGACCTTGCCTAACGCTGCAAGTCGCGTCCTCAGTCACGGAACAAGCACGCAAGCGTACGAAGGTGTCAGCACGCCTGTCATCCTTAACAAGCACCCTTTCCTCCGATATATCCCTCGTGGACGAAGTTGCACTTTTCTTCACCGTGCCACCCGGTGCCTTCGTCGATGTCATACCTACAGATACTACATCCATCGACATAGAGGCCAGCCACATCACATTCAAGCTTGTTCCCCGAAACTTGGCATCGAGTCTAGCTGTTTTCCTGGACGGAGTCAGCTTGACTACGAAGCTTAGAAACAAGGCAGCGGACACGAAGTGCATGGCCAACGTCCAAAATTTGCAAGTGTGGGTCGCCGACACTCCTCGTAACGAGACGGACGCTCGAAAAACCTTGAAGGTAAGGCTAATCTGCGCTCTCGCGATGAAGCTACTTACCTTAGTGGATTCTGTAGGAATTAGGATACGCTCAACTCCTATATTGCAAGAGCGCATCGACCGCCATCAGACTACAATCTCGACCCGTCAGCAACGTTGCGGTGATGGTTAACATCGAAGCGGTTCATGTGACCGCATGCCCTGATACTCTGCTCTGCATAATTGCCTTTGCTAGCG
The DNA here is from genome assembly GCA_024345325.1 of Cystobasidium tubakii. Lineage (NCBI taxonomy): Eukaryota > Fungi > Basidiomycota > Cystobasidiomycetes > Cystobasidiales > Cystobasidiaceae > Cystobasidium > Cystobasidium tubakii. The sequence goes on from BROO01000003.1 coordinate 4,117,824, forward strand.
ACTTTGGTCCTCCAACGATACGAAAACCGAGGGTCAATCCTTACACGTCGGCAGAAATGACAGAATCAGTTATTCTTCCCAGAAATATTGAAGTCGCTCAAGAGGCCTGTCCTGCATCTCCTAGAGCGAAGGAAGTAGTTTCGGCTGTGGATAGCGATACGATCGAGATATATAGCCAAGAGAAGATCCAGGTGGATAGACATTGGTTGCGCAACATCAAAGCAGGAGATTCTAACATCCCTCAGACTGTATCTCCAGCCTTCACCTTACAAGTCAATCCAACGCAACTTACCGTTTCCTTGTTCGAAGGCTATGACTTTGACAAGACCAGGGCTCATGTCAAAAGCACGGTCAAAGCTACAAGGCGGAAGCTGGAAAAGATAAAGCAGCTCCTAGCCGAAGGGCAAATGCCAGAGCAGACAGTAGAAGAAATCGCGGATCCTTTGCTTCAATCTGTCTTTTTACCATCACGACCAAGGAGGCGCATGCGAACCAATGACAAGACGGACGAGTTGGATGCATCTCTCGAAGAGATGGATGCAGTCACCCGCATTGTAGCTTTTGACGATGAGCTCGATCAAGATGAGGAATCAGAAAGCGACGGCTCAGTTACCTGGGAAGCTCTCACAGATCGGCCAGCAGCCTCGCGGCGCGGATCCTCCGGCTCTTTTCGTGCACGCTCATCACTTGCTATTCGCTCGAGTCGGCTTCTCCGACGCCCGCGCACTTCAGCCATTGATATACATCTGTTTGGCTTTGAAGTCAATGTGCACACCTTTGGCATCAACGCACCAATGGTATCTCGTTTGCAGGCGCGGATCGGCAACCTCGATATTGTAGACAATATCAAGACTAGCACGTGGAACAAGTTTTTGACAGAGCTCAGACCGAGAGATGGTGGTATCACCCGGCCTACAGGATCTCCCATGGTTCGCATCACGTTGAAAATGCTTCGGTCAGGCGATGCCGGTAGTGGTGGAGAAGCAGATCTTTCCGTCAATATGGCACCCTTGCGGCTACACGTCGACCAAGACGCTTTGGATTTCTTCAAGGCGTTCTTTGCCTTTAAGTTGGACCCTTCAACGCCTTCGTCAGACAACGCAGCTCCGATCAGACCCGTCCAGCCTATCGAAAGTGGCACTAGCGAAGGAGGTTTCGTCCAACGCGTCGAAATTGCAGCTGTGAAGATCAAACTAGACTACAAGCCGAAAAGGGTTGACTACCACGCCCTCCGACAAGGTCGTGCAATCGAAATGATGAATTTTTTCCACTTTGAAGCTAGTGAGATGGTGTTGCGCCACTTGGTATTAAGCGGCGTCCCCACTTGGGCGAAAGTGGGGGACATGTTGCAGGAAATATGGACACCCGATGTCAAAGCCAATCAACTTGCAGACTTTCTGGCAGGTATTAATCCAGTCCGATCAGTCGTCAATGTCGGACATGGCTTTGCAGATCTTGTCTTGCTGCCCGTAGCTCAATACAAGAAAGACGGAAGACTGACAAAAGGATTACAGCGGGGAGGTAGCCGCTTTGCAAAGTCGACAGCCATGGAAGCTATTAAGCTGGGCGCGCGTTTAGCTACAGGCACACAGGTGATACTGGAGCATGCGGAACATGTGCTCGGAGGTCGTATCGATGCACCAATAGCTACAACTGGGCTGTCGACATCGCCTCTTGGTGCAGAAAGGCAAGGTCGGTCGGAATGGCTGCTCACCGCTATCGAAGATGCCAGTGATGAGGAGGAGACAGAGCGGCGAAGAAGTGAACCCTTGAGCAAGTTCTCACAGCAGCCAGAGGATGTGAAGATTGGCTTGCAGACGGCCTACAAAAGCCTAAGTGGCAATGTCCGCTCAGCTGCCGAAACAATTTTGGCCGTTCCGATGGAAGTGTATGAACGATCTAGCGATGTAAGTGATATCTTCAAGACCTCACTGGACAGATGCACTAACGTTAAATAACAGGGTCCCGTACGTGCGGTCGTGCGTGCAGTACCTATTGCCGTCCTCAAACCTATGATAGGTGCAAGCGAAGCTGTTAGCAAGACATTGCTTGGCTTGCGAAATACCCTCGATCCTGGTGCAAAGGAGGAAGTTCAGGAGTAGGTGCATTGCTTCGCCTAGCCCAAGACTTCGCTAACGTGTATCCTGGATAATTTAGCAAATACAAACAGCGATCGAATACTGAGTGACGTGAGCTGCTCCTCGACTACACACCCAATACAATGCAGGAACATGATCTATGACAATGGACTGGAGTTTTGGTGTGCCAAATTTGGCGACCTTCGTTGCCTCGTAGTTATCTCTTGAGACTGGATCTGACTGTGGGTTTTCCGTAGGAACCGTTGTTGTTAACAATACAGCTTTGAGCTTTCTCTCTGAGGCCAATCTTGTAGCATGTCTCGTTCAGCTCTTGCAAGCAGTCTGGATCCCTGAGCAATCGCTCATATTGCCCTGCTCTTCCAGGACCTCCCGGTAGTGCAGTAATCAACGGATATCACACTAGCAAAGACCGACTTGATTGTCGTGCGAAGCAGCTATTTTATAGGAGCCTCCATCTGATTGGAAATGCCCTTTGGCCGCACCATCGGGGTGGTCACGGCGTGCTGGCTTCTAAAGCCTCTTTCAATGCCCAAGGTGGCTTTCTATTATTTTCATGGCCATACTCATCTTCTTTGTCGGCCTTGAGGTCGCTGCCATATACTGCTTCAAGTTCTGCTGTGGTTGGACGATGACAGAGACATGCCATGCGCCAGCCTTGCGTTGTGCTCCTGAAGCTCTTGACATTTGCGCTAACTGTGTCATAATCAGGCAGTCTAGTGAAGAAATGGGTGGTCAGATCCCGCTCATAAGCAACGCTATGGACAAGTATACGGACTGCATGTTTTCTACAGACGAAGCACAAGATGATAACTTAGCCTCAAAAGGTATTTTCATTTCTTTGATTTCCCCATTTGGATTGTCTTCTAAAGGTTTGAAGCGTATGACTATCATTATCTGATGAGCCAGTCGAATACCAGTCTCCGACCAATCGTTGGAAGTAGGTCTGACCATCTCATGCTGCCCTTCAGCCATTAGCCTAACCAGTCTGACGAGGGACAGATCTTCACCATCTTTCAGTCTCAGTGGAGCTACGCCTTCTTTTTTCAATGACCACAGAGGAATGTCGACTGATATATGTTCGACCAATTTCGGGTTCTTCATGCTTTGTAAATTGAAGTTCTGGACTAGTACAGTTTGAACATCTTCAATTACAACTTGTTGACCTATTGCCGGCATCTTGAGTGCAAATCTGATGTAGCCTCCCCGTAACAGGTACTTGGTGAAGAAGCGGCCTCGTAGCGGACCCAGAACGGGATGAAAGACTTCGCGACTACGATCGAATCCTGGTGCTATACCTGGATCATTTGGATCTGCAGTCAAGTCGACTTCGCCATATGCGACAAGGTCTTTGCCGAAACGTCCACAGCCGACAGCTGTAGCTTTGAGGGTGTGGCCGGTCTTGCCGAACATGCACGCTTCGTACGGTCTAAAATTACGGAAAGAAAATACATAGGCGTAAGATAGCGAAAGGCAAGAAGACAAGGAGTTGCGACTCGCGCAGTTGAGTACTCACGCGGTATTAGCGGGTACGATGATACACCAGCCGAACTGATGTTCCCCTGCCTCCAGCCAACCTGGGGTGAGGGTAATTGTCCGTCGCAAAGTTTCGTAAGCCTCGTGTCTGCCGGCTATCCACATTGTCTGCTTTCCCGTCTGTAGATACGGAGCAACGTGTGCAAGCATGCAAATCAGTATTATTGTTGCATATCTTTGTGGATGAATGAGTGCATCCGGCCGCCTCGCCACCAAGTTTCGGAGTCATGAGTCAAGACATGGCATGGCACAAACCTACCAATTCGACAGTTATTTCTTTTACATCCCTGGCTCGACCCGTCTTGAAGACCAGTGTGCCATCGATGACGGAATCCTGTGCATGTGATTTGGACTGTCAGTGGAGCTCTTTGTAATTACAGGTTTTCAAGAACATGCTGACTCGTGTCGGACCATCCGCAGGGTTCGAAGGCTTTAGGAAGAACAGTGGCTGGATGCTCTCATCAAAGTAGAGGCTGTTGTCATTGAGAAAGGAAACCATCTTGGAAATATGAGAAGAGTACAAGCTCTGTGTGCATTGTTGTGTGTGTTTGATATTAAGGAGAAGAAAACTGCCAGGTCTTCTTGGACAGAGTCATTATCTTCAACTACGTGTCTTTCCGTATTTCTGGGATAATCGGGTCCCACATGGGCTGTCGCGTCGGCGGGTCCTGCTATGCCGTAATATATACCGATGCTTCCTATCGGCTGCCGGGCGGCTAGAGGACAGGCAACTGGGGCGGGCTTTCCATATACGCGCAACATTCGCATTCAAGGATGGAACCTTGTGGATTGTTCCATTGCGGCGTGGCTCTTTCATCTTTGACTCGTCCATAGCCTCGCAAGCAATAAAGGTACATATGTCAGCAACATTCAACGGCTAGAAGCGGCCGACAGAATCGATTGTCCCCAACGTGCTCAGTCATAACGATGGCAGTAGTAATATGATCTTAGCATTCAGTCATGGGGACCTGCACGATTGTGACGCTGCTGTTTGGGCCTATTGAAAGAAAATCCCGTTGCATTGCATCTAACACTGATTGTCTAAGTTACAGGGAAAACCGCCAGGCAGAATGCCTCATCCGGAAAGAACAAGGATACATCCCTTAATCTGCCAGGTCGCTTTTGCAAAGACTAAAAAGCAGCTACCTGAAAAGCACTACTGTGTATTGATCTGATTGTGTTTTTTCTGTGTTTTCTCTTCTGAAGCTTCTTCCGCCCGAGTGGTCACGATTCCAGTAGTCAGGCTACGAAACCCTCGCAAGCCATTATTATCGTAGCGATACAAAAGTGGAACTTCGTACGCAGACTCCGTGATCTTCTACATCTTTTCTCGCTTTCCCCCCGTTTAAGATCTGCAAAGTGTATTTTGAATCTTTCGCCGAATGTCCATATGTACATAGTGCGTTTCCCTTGTCGACGAGCTTAAGCGAATGAGAGCTTTCCTTCGCGTCCATCGACAAAGTACACGTTGTTGCCAGAAGTGCTGTAGGGGCCCTTGTCAGCAGGAGTAGGAGATGCCTCGCTTTTAGCGTTAACGGGTGCTTCGAGAATCTCTTCGACCGGAGCATGTGTGACGACTCTGGAAGTAAGGGTATGAGTGGAAACGAGGGATCCGTCCGTCTCATAGACCTGCATTTGAGGATATAAGAAAGAGAGAGAGACATGCATAGGGTAGCGAAGGTGTACATGTGGAGGCAGAGGGACGGCCACCCATTGCGGACATAGCGGCGGGCAGGAGGAAAAGTGAGGAGCGCGGAGAGCAAGATGGCGATGACGAGCAGTACGAGGAACAGACGAGTTAGCGAGAGCAATAGAAGGTGATATCGAGTTTGTCAGTATATACATGCCCTGCTCGTTGCCCAGCGCCTCATCTCATCACTTACATCGAGGAACTTGTTGTAGTGATCTGCGAGTTCCTGAGTTGTCGGCTTGTGTGCTACAGTGGACGCGGACGGAGTCGCAAGGCTGCATGGTGAGAAGCAGCCCAACATGTTCATCAGTATCCCATAACTGCAAGCATGCAGTGCTTCCACACTCCACTCACGTTCTGGGGCCGGCCAGTCGAGCGCTCGTCGCGAGGGACCGTCTTCCGAACATGGCACGTGCCTGTGGAGCGATGAATCTTGAAAACGGCATGAGTGTGTGTGTTGGTGACGCGCTGACGAGAAGGAAGCTGCAGATGAGTTTGTATCTGATTGAAGCGTAACAGATGGCAATTCGCGCCTGGTGAAATGCTGCGACTGGCTCGTCCGATCCCTTGCTGCTTCTCAACGCTCAACGAGGTGCGCAGCTCTCACGTGACTGAAAAGGAGGGAGACAGTGTGGACGAGCGTGTCCAACGTGTTTCGAAGGTTGATATCGTCGAAAAGCGTGCAGTCTCTACGTGGCAGTGCGACTGGTCTTTGCCGGATGCGACTCTTCGGACCGGACCCCCGGCGGAAGTCAAGTGCGGCGATACAGAATTGATTGCTCGCTTGAGATTACCGAAGAAATGCGATTCCCGGAGTTTAAGATATTGCACACTCGACGGTACAGAAGGAAAAGTAATCACGACAAGTTGGTATAAATCTAGCACTGATTCACTGGAGAAGCCTTACTTTACAATAGTATACACCAACAGTTCGCGGAAATCAGATGAATAATGCCGGGACTCCAGTTGCTCTCCTGCTTGTTCCGAGGAAATACATACAGGAAAGAGCGGCCGCGGAAATGGAAGATGACGTTTGTGTTTGTAGTGCACGTCTCTTGGAAGTGTCTGCGTCTTCCATGAGTCTCTCATGCTCAGACGCCAATCCGGTGAATCTGTCTCCGTTGACCGCTGAACCGAATGACCTCCCTCTTTTCCAAGATGAATAAAGCCCGCTCGAGAGCATGAGCGGTGTAGCCCTGTTGGTTCACAAACTCCCTAACAAGACTCTGATAACTCGTACTCCATCCAATGGGCAATCTCCTCCTAATGTCATTCTCGACCTTGTTGATCTCCTCCATCAGCTCGCCCCTAGTCATGCCTTCGATATTGCCAGATTGCACGGCATCCATAGTAGAGAATCTGAATAACCTCATAGCTTCATCGACGTGATGTTCTTGTACTGATGTCGATAATGTTAACTTGGCTAATGATTCTGAAATTCGAATGATGGCTTCTAGCTGTCGGATTGTGATGGGGATGGACGATCTTTCATTGTTATCTCGCTCGACTTGTTGGATTTGCTTGCGGAGCGCGACAAAATGCGAGCTGAGCTTCTCTGATGCTTCGGCAGAGAGTCGAGGCGCGCAGCGGCTATGACAAAGACCTGTGGTAAGCTTCCGATGGATTGCAATAGTGCACTAGCATGCTCACCTCTTGCAGTATGTGATATACCGCTTCATCTTCTCAATGTCAATCTCGCCAACAGCTTGTTGTTCTGTCGCCCGGTTCATGTGCAAGTTCATAACGCTATGGACGGGGAATGCGTCAGCCTTGCCTAGTGCCGATGACCCCAACGTGTCTGCACTCACTGTCTGGCAATAGTCTTATCCCTCGCCTCATTATGCTCATCCTTGACAATGAAAATCATATCGAATCTCGACAAGATAGTAGTTTGGAAATCGATATTCTCTCCAGGTGATTTCATGTCGTCATATCTTCCAAAGACAGGATTCGCAGCTGCCAAGACCGATGTTCTCGAGTTCAGAATGGTGGTAATGCCTGCTTTTGCTATCGAGATCGTTTGTTGTTCCATAGCTTCGTGGATTGCTACTCTGTCTTCATCTCTCATCTTGTCGAACTCGTCGATGCATACTACACCTCCATCGGCTAAGACCATTGCGCCTCCTTCCAGGTAAAATTCGCGCTACAGTCGCCCCCATATCAGCAAGGACTGCTTGACTGCTCGAAAGTATATATTGAAGGCAGCTTACCGTTTGAGGATCACGCTGAACACTCGCCGTCAAACCAGCAGCCGATGAACCTTTTCCAGACGTATAAACCGAAATCGGCGATACCTTCTCCACGAACTTCAAAAGCTGAGATTTGGCAGTACCAGGATCACCAAGCAGCAATACATTGATATCACCACGGAGACGCATTCCATCCGGTAAGATCTTCTTCGAGCCACCAAATAGCAAGCAAACGATTGCTTTCTTAATGTCTTGATTACCGAAAATACTTGGTGCTATGCTATTTGCGAAGCGTTCGTAGAATCCATTACTCCTAGCCATGGAAGAAAATTCATCCTCTTCTTCGGTTGTAAAACTTCGCTTGGAGCCTGTCTTGTCATTATCTACTTCTAGACCTAGAATACGAAGATACGGCGACCGTAAAGCTACTGCACTGTTTTTCGTCTTGCCGCCCGGTTGGAAAGTGGCGTAGATACCGGTTGCAATGATGCGCGATCCTGGGATCACCTTGCCAGTGAGGTATCTGTGCAGAAAAACAGTATTAGCTGAAAGCATGCAGTGTTCAGCGCCGGATACATACCTGTCAGCCGTAAGCTTGATGTGCCGTGGCAGCTCTCCGACCGGGACTGCGTCTGGCGCTTCTTGCAATTTGATGACTTGCTCATCGACAAAGCTAGACCGCTCGTGAATAATCGCGTAAGGATCCAGAGGGCAATCCTTCGTCTCTCCCGGTACTGGCTCTGCTGCACACCTCCGTGGTAGCTGGAAACCTGAGAAACCGCCTGTCACGTTGATAGTAGCCACGTGCCGGCAGGCTTTGCAAGTGATATGAAGTCGTGACGCGCGTGAAGTGAGGACTGAAGCTGAGATGACTATACCCGGGAGCCTGACGAGCTTCGAGATGTAATTTGCCTGTGATAGCAAACGTCAATTAGGCTGTTTATCATGCTCCGATCCTGCCAGTCAGTCGCGTCCAGAGCTTACATGCAGATCGCGAAACTGTAAAGCTCTTGCGCCGCTCTTCAAGACAACTTGCACGTCTGGTCCCTCTAATTCTGCAATTCTCTCCTCTCTCGTCTGAGCTGGTCGTTCTCTTGCTATTCCATCGTCCTCATGCTCATCCTCGTTGTACTCGTTGAAAGTGTGTTGTCGGTTGGCTAATGGCGTGAGTATTTGCTTTGCTGATCTCCGTACGGCAGCCTCAAGCTGGATTACAGCAAAGTGAAACAATACAGGGTTGTGTTGTCAGCTTATGGCTTTCTGACAGAGTATGCCTTTTCTCGGTCATGCGAAATGCGCCTACCAAAGGCATAATCTCTCCAGGCGTTTCTCGCAATCTATTGGCAAGCTCTTCGTTGTACGCGATGAGATGGTCCAGGTCGACTTCCAGTACATCTTGTTTGGCGAGTAGGTTTGAACGCAGTCGGTCTCTGTAGTATGGCAGGTCCACAACATCGCGACATCAGTCAGCCTGTCTTTCATTGTCTTCGTGTAGAGCCACTGCGAAGCTGTGCGATACCAACCTGTAGATAAAGCTCTCATCCTGTCTGAATTGCTGCACAAAGTCGTAGCATTGCTTGATAGTCTCGCTAGGCTTTATTTGAGGCAGGTTCCCACTTCCACCCGCTCCTCGCTCGCTGCCTTGTGCTGAACTTGCTGGTCCTCGAGCTCCAAGCACCGGCACGGCAAACACGTTGCCACGGTCGAAGCCTGGCGCGGAGGGAGCTTCAGCAACATTCATAGACAGCATGTGTGACGATACCAGCTTACCGTTCATCGTTGCTGCTTAGTATTTGCCTTGTTGACGTTGATGTTAGAGTAAGGCCTGTCGCAAAGACGCGTCGCAGTTTACGCGTATCTCGATCAAAGCTGGTGGGCAAGCAAGAGGACGCTGTTGCAAGCGGTAAACGTGTTACGTATGCTCTAGGGGTACACCGCAGTATATAGATAGTATGTTTGTTCAGATGTAATGGATACTAAACAGTATGCAAAGGCCATAATGGGAAGATGAAGTTTCGATGCACGGTTTACAGAGGAAAAGAATGTGAATATTAGCACAGATGGAAGGCTTGTTTGAGTGATGTGACGGGGGAGGGATGGTGATACTAATCCATAAGATAGATAGCAAGCTGTGATGGGTACGTGTCAGATTCGGATACAGCAGTACTCGGAAGATTGATGGCTCACCTCGGAAGCGATCGTGGTCATATACTCCAGATCAGAACGTTCACTGCGTCCGATAAATCAGCACGAGGCGTCTGATGTGCTCGCTGAAGAGTGCAACGACTCACAATACACGTTCGGGATCGTCCGTGAAGCCGGCAAGTACGTAGCCAGACGTTTCACTTTCACAGACTGGGACCAGAAGAGCAGACTGACGGAGCATATCGAGATTGGTAAATGATTTATTGTCTAACGAAGCTCCAGTACTCACACCGTATTCGACCTCTTCGCTTTGAGGCATTCTCTCCCCTGATCTCAGCTCGTCTGCTCTCGGATTCTGGTACAGCAGTCCACCCTCTTCACTCCTTAATGCCTTCATGTGGAGTACAGCATCGAAAGCGGGTTCTGGCGAAGGTAAACCAAAGCTTGACACGAGCGATAGACTTCTCACGGAGTCAGTAGCGTCCTCGCCACTGTTCGTACGACTGTCGCTAATTGTTGAGTCTAGACTTCCCCGCTTGACGGGTGCGAGATTCAATCGAAGTATATAAACCAGAGTAAGTTCAAGCGAATCCCCGACTAGCCGTGTGGAAATGTCGTAGATTTTCTGTTTGTTAGTCAGTGATACAGGTGCGGTATGATATGACTCTCCAGACTTGACGTCGGGCCTTTTCGTAGTTGGAGAGGATGCGATTGCCTCGCCAGTCTCTGAGACTTCCTTTGTAGCTTTAGCGTTGTGCTCGTGAGGTTTCGATATGTACAGTTCCGGTTGTGTAGGATGAGCATCCCCATCCATCGGCGCGATGTTGTACTGGTCTCTTTCCGGCTTTGTATAGTCGCCCTGGGCAGAGCCGTCTTGCGAGTATCCGATAGCCCTCTGCTGCTGTTGTTTTTGAGGCATCACGTTCTCTCTCGCATTCTTATATAGTCCCAGATTGGTTCCAGGTCCATCTGCAAGTGAAGCAGCTTCAGTCTTCCACATTTGGAACGAGCGTTCCATTGCGTCCAGACGAGCTCTAAAACGAGCTCTGGACCAATTAGCGATTGTTTTCTGAGCTAAAAGAGCGAGATCGTTCATCTTTTGCCGTTGTTCGAGGGTGAAGTTGTCCCGAGGTTTGTCATCGATGATGCACAGGGTACCAATGGGAACTGGATCATCCTCTGAACCTGAAAAGTCGGGTGCCAAAAGGCTATTGTGATGACTGGCTCAGCAAACGTCTGCCGGTAAGACTTGATTCGACTCACGGTACACCGTAGTATGCTCGGCACCCATATTGCTGCACTACAGGAGACTTTGCGAAACTGTCAATTGCAAGTCAGCTATCTTCGGGTGGTCTTTGCTTGAGATGTCTAGGACGCACCGCCAATCCTTGTGCGTGTCATTCAGTATAAAAGGTTCGGGAGGTTGTTGCAAGACGGCATGAGAACAGAAAGCGACTTCTCTTGGGACTTCTTTCATTCCACCTATACCGGTTTCAGCCAAGAACAGCTGACGGTTCTCATTAAAGACCGTTAGAATTGCAATCGACGAGTCAAAGGTCTCCCTTGCTTTGCTAACAATGTCACGAAACCTGTTTGTACCCTATAATCAGTCAAAGCCAAAGAATGACCCTCTAATTGGAGAGTATAAACTCACGCCGGGTGGCCTTCCAACGTATCTGGCAGCTGTTCTTGTCCGGCAGGCACCGCAATTTCGCTCGGCTTGATACCACCTCGTTTTCCCTCAAAATCGAGTCTGTTGAAAGCTAATTGTCTTCTCCTGTTGTCTTCAGGCAAGGGAGCAGGCAAGAATTGCTGTTCATAAGGGTTGTCGTTTTCATCTGAAGTACTGCCGCCTCGTGAGTGGGTTTGAGGAGGAGGCGGTGGGTCATTAACATCAATTTGGCCTCTGGCATAGGCCTTTCTCCACTCCTCCCAAGTAGGAGGTAGTTCTTCTGGATTTGATTTGCTATTGAAGCGCTTCCAAGTCTGCTTCATCTTGGTTGACATTTTCCCACTTGCCAATCTCATTTTGTCCGCAAATGCGGAAGATCTTGTCTTTCTGCCAGAGTCGGTGTTGCGGTTTCGATTTGACGTAACATTGCTGGATGAGGTTGCTCCTAGCTTTTGAGAAGACGCCTTCTTGAGCTTGTTCGTACCACCACTACTAGTCCTGAAGGCCGCGTGTGACGACCTCTGTGAGGTTGCTGCAGAGGCCTGACTTGAAGCTTGCTGTGTATCATATTCAGGATGGTTTTCAATCCCAAAATGCTTCTTCAAGTATAGCATAAGAGATGAGGAGCGCTTCCTGGAAGAAGCCCTGGGCGAAGTTCCCATCCCGCCACTGGAATCGTGATGTACTCGGACGGCGCTGCCATTGCCGTTCAGCGGCGATTGAGACTGGCCGTTGTCTGTATAGGGACCGTTGTTGGCGGATGAGGATGCATTTCTTGACCTGCTAAATGAGGGTGATCGCATTGAGGAGAACAAGGCGGATCCAGTGCGGCGCAATGAAGACTGCTTTGGCAGTGGCTGCGGCTGCTGCTGAGGACGTTCAGGCTTCACCTGAGGCAAAGGCTCCTCTTGCTCTTCTTCACCAGCATCATCGTCCTCGTTCACATTCGTGTTTGCCATCTCGAGTTCGAGCTTCTTCTGCTCCCATGCTGGCAGCTGGCCCGCTGCAGCTGGCATGCTCGCGAATGGCACAGGCTGAGGGTATTGGCTGACATGTTTGGGGTATAGGATGAAGCCTTGCGACCTCTCCTGCGCGGCTACAGCCATAGCGGGTGTTGCCTGAGTGTGCAGGTCTTGGCAGAGCCTGTCACTCTGGCTGTTTGACGATACAGGCAGGAAAGACGATGTCTAAGCTGGTGCCAGAGTCTGGGTCCAGTCCTGGAAGATTTTGGAGGCAATCCGTGAAGGCGCCTGATTAAGGCAAGGATACTGAGATATAGCTGACGACCCAACTATCATACGAGGTCAAGCGACATATCGCTGATGTCCTCTCCCTCGCGAAAGCCTCCAAGCTTTCAGCCTTGAAATATAACGCCACCTTCTTACCCAGGCGCAAACTGTCTCACACCATGTTTAGTGCTCAATCTGCAGCCGAGCCACGATTTTTAGTGCAAGGCCCTCAAGGTGAAGAAGGTGACGCGAAAGCCCAGCATGAATGATACATACAGTAGAAGGTTCAAGGAATGACTGCAAGTAGTGTTCCTGACCGCATCGACTCTGTCTCAGCCGGCATGGCAGCCCATCAAGATAAGCTTTTCCCGAATTTGGACAGGCGGATGCCGGCCCCTGTACGACTTGATGGATTGCGACCCACTTCCTACCGTGCCGCCCCGCTGCTAGGAAGTCCGACTCTGACCGAAGTCGACTTTCTGCCAGCTGACAACACTATCCTCAATAGCGACAGAAGCTTCATAAAGGTCTACTGAAGGGGCAGGCACATCCGTTCGACAACAAGCAGCTGCGGAAGCCTTGGCTGCACTGCTCCAGCCTATCTGTTACAACAGGATGGCTTGGAGCGACGCCACCGAGTACCTTTGCGGACAATAGCATCAGAGACACAACTCCATACGCTTGCTCAGCTCGTAAAGATAGACGGTACTTCAAAGTACGCTTGCAGTATCTCTCAAGATTATGGCTACTCCGCAAGTACATGATGAAAAGTCGAGCGGCCGCGAAAAGCCGAAATGGCGATCTGCACTCAGGCGAGGCGTTGTTTTCCTATGGCAGCAATGGTAGGTCATTGAGTGGGCCACAGTGCAGTCTACGTGCCTTTTCTGATGCATCAAGGTCGGTCTGTACTCGTGCAGGTTTATCCTCGGCGTGGGATCTGTAATGTGCGAGCTGCCTCATCGCATTTTGCGGTCGGCAGAGACTGATCTAATGCGTGTGCCATATGGATATACAGCCTGCTCGCTCACTTCTTCCCAAATGTCGGACGAAGCGGTGGCATCATCAAAGCCGTAGGTTGCTATGCTCTGGCAACAAGGCTCCCAACGCCCCATAAGGCTAATCATCATCGAGCTTTCATTCGGTATTCGCACAGGAATATACGGTAAAATACCTTGCAGTAGCGATTGTGTTCTTCATCTCAGGTCTCACTCTCTCACCACAAAGTATGGGGAGACGTCTACTGGATTGGAGGTTACATCTCCTTACTCAAGGAGGCAATTTCCTGTTGTTTTCGGCCATCACGTTTGCTATCGTTAACATTGCAGTAAGCATCACTCTCAAACTGAAGGCCCAACCATTTAAGTAACCTGGTCTCGCCTGCTGCAGAGGGCAGCGGATCCCAACTTTGAACATCTGAATCGTTGGGCTATACTAGGAATGCTCGTCACCGCGTGCTTACCGACAACAGTAGCAAGGTGAGGCGCGATTTCATTTGTTCGCATGTACATCTCTCTGATGTATGATTCCCTACAGTAACGTAGTAATGACAGGCCAGGCAGGAGGCGACCAATCTGCTGCAACAATCGAGGTGATGATAGGCAACTTGGCTGGCGCCTTTCTCACACCGGCTTTGATCCAGCTCTATACATCCAATTCCGCCTGGGCCTTTGGTGCATTAAGGCCACAAGAGGGCAAGTCCGTCTCGGAAATTTACCTCAGAGTCATCGAGCAATTGGGCTTCAGCGTGTTCGTTCCGCTTGTCGTCGGAGAGGTTATCCAGTGGTGCTTTCCCGTATGGGTTGCGAAGTGGAGGGTGAAACTTAGGTTGAGCAAGGTCGGGCAAGTTTGCCTGCTCATTATCATCTGGTAAACTGCATTCTACCTTGCTCAGATGTCTTCCTGAATTGAAGCATGCCACTACAGGTCCACCTTCTGCAGCCCTTTCTACTCGCACTCATTCAAGGCCATCGCAAACGGCACAGTGAGTGTTCGCCTGAAGCTGGGTATTCTCCCGCGTATCTGACGCTTTCTAAGTGTTGTAGATCGTATTTGTCATCTTTGTCAATATCTTCATCTACCTCCTCATGGCGATCATCCTCTTTCTCATGGCTCGATGCCTGCCCTGTCCAGCCTGGCTTGCGAGCGGTGTCAGCCTGCACCGTCCGAAATCCAACGTCTTCTTGGATACCGAAACAGCAGTTGCTGTCCTTTTCTGCGGTCCGGCCAAAGGTATGTTCCGGTGGGCTAGGCCGCGGTGGCCTCATGCTGAGAAGCGACATTTCGACCACACAGGTATCGTCTTGGGCACTCCACTCATTCAGATCTGCTACAATGGTCTGTCAGCCCAAGAACAAGGCATAGTGCTGGTGCCTGCCGTATTATACCAAGGCTTCCAGATCGTTTTTGGACAGATCAGCGTCGCTATCATCAAGAACTGGCGTCTACGTGTTCTAGCTGCCGCCGCGGCTGCAGATGAAGAGAGTAGTCATGACAACGCCTTGCCAGACACAACAGCGAAAACTTCGACTAAAGGACCATACGATAACAGCGTGGAATGAAGCAGCAAGCACAGTCAACGAGGATACATTGCTATGCAGCGGTCTCATGGCCACGAAGCCCTCAAAGACTTCGGGGCGTCTCCTATGAAATACTGTGCGGCGGTAGCAGCAGCTGTCATGATGAACGGCGTTGAACCTACCACTGCTCTGCTGTCTTCGCTACAAGCTGACAGAGTCAATTAGAGGTCGCTTAAGCTGCTACAGGCAGTAGAGTCTCGACTCGAGATTTTCACTGCTCCAGGATGAAATTGCAAAGCAAAGCGGGGAAGCGTCTACGCCGCCGAGGCCTTCAACCTTTACGAAGTTTACAAAGTACGAGGGAGGCGGAAAGGTTTTCATTGGCTGCAGGCGAAGACACCACCGAACATATGCTTTACCATATCTACAGATCAGCGCTCGAAGGCAAACAATGCAAAGCTGGTTGATATAGGCAAAAAAGGGGGCGAACGAGCCAAACAAGCAGCCAAAGGCAACAAAAAGTGGGCAGAACAGAATTCCGATTTACAAAAAATGCTCTCAGCGGGCTTCGAACCCCGCGGATTTTTTTAACAAGAACTCTACGGTGCGCCCCCGGCAGGCGCACCGTAGTTCCCCACTTACTGCAGATGTACAGCCTGGTAAGCAGCAGTGATGATTGACTTGGACGGATTAGACTTGGACATTAGCCCTCCCTTCAGCAACAGTAACGCAGATAGTAGAGCCCTATTGACTTCCATCATTAC
The DNA here is from genome assembly GCA_024345325.1 of Cystobasidium tubakii. Taxonomy (NCBI): domain Eukaryota; kingdom Fungi; phylum Basidiomycota; class Cystobasidiomycetes; order Cystobasidiales; family Cystobasidiaceae; genus Cystobasidium; species Cystobasidium tubakii. The sequence goes on from BROO01000003.1 coordinate 4,133,661, forward strand.
GTTAACGGCCGGCCGCTACCTCATGGCATACTTATGCGCAGTCGTAATGCTGAATCCCCCCTCCCATATTTCAATGACCAGCTCAACGCATGACGAAGGGAAATTACAAGGAAGCCTCTACTGCATTAGGTACTGACTGAAAAGAAAAGAGCTAATTTGAAATACAACATTCAGGGTCCGAGGCAAGATGCTTTGGACATACTACGACAAAAGTCTGTTTGAGGAAATAAAGGGATTACCCCGACAACGACAGTTGCGGCGGACTTGCGGCAATTGAGCCCATAGAAGAGGACATTGTGACGGGAACGTGGGTGACATTGAAGTCCGATGATATTGATATGGGTGCAGTGTGGTAGTGTCTCCACGACTGAATCGTTCCATCTCGATCAGATTGTCATCGCGGATGTGAGGGACGAAACAGCCGGGGCAACAGAGCAGCAAGAGTCCATATGATCCATGACAGTTTGAGGTGAACAGATCTTGCGGCTTCTTACGTAGATGTGGGAGTGTGAGTGTGTTATGATCGTTTGATTGATTGATGATTGATATTTGAATAAAACTGAGAAGTACGAACGAACTGGAAGGCACTAATACATGCAGCAAATTTGTAATGTATCCCGGCATTCCAACTTCGAATGCCGAGCTTTGACGTTTTCTTATATGGATGAACGCTAGAGATCTTTTTACCGATGATCTGTATAAGGATAGCCACTTTGCAGTGAGCTCGTTTGTTGCATGTATGGCCCCGAGTTGGGTATCCCCGATGCCGAGGTCGTGGTTCCGTAAGCTGATGAACCATTATTTCCCAACAGCGGGCCTTGCGAGTACCGACTGCTTTCAACTCTTCCATATTCCGACGCCGTTTGAACTTCATCCCAGGCATCCTCCGTCACGCTCTTCCACGCGTAGTAGAAAAACAGGGCAGCTATTATCGTGCATAACGTAGAGATGAAAGAGCCATCTACGCTGCTTGTACTGCTCTTACAGATTGATTGCGAGAGTGCCCATAGAGCAGCTTGTGATAGGACGAAGAAGAAGAGTGCAGCGGTGTAGAGGACTGTGAATCAGAATCCTCAATCATCAGCTTGCTGTCACTTGACGCTGGCCATACTTTACGAAGAGAAGCAGAAGAACTCACGTAATGGCCTGCGTTCCCGTAAGAACATCCCACTGACCCAAGCTCCCACAATTATAGAGAATAGGACGAAAAGTCCGCAGAAAATAAATAAGAAGACATATAAAGCCGTATTACGTAAAGTATCAGGAGTTGTATCAAAGTATCCTGAGATACTGAATCCTGTATCCAAGCAGATATATGTGAAACCAATGAAAAGTAGGAAAGACATTATCGAATATGGAATGATAGAGGCTCGAGTGCCATCTTCAATCAGTTGGACTTGGAGGAACACGCTCCACGCCATCGTCCAAAATCTGTATTCAGGAATCGAGCAAGTCAGCTTTGTTGTCGATGTATGTTTGACATACGAATCCAAATCCAGAAACTCACAATACTAGCACTAAGCCTAATTGTATCGCCGTCACCCAAACTATGCTCGCTGTATTTTGTTGTATGAAGGAGCCTGAGCGGGGAAGAGGAATGCCATCAGTCTCTTGCGTCTTGCAGGTGTGCAGGTGTCACACATACCCGTCGATAAGAGCTGAAAAAAGTATTGCAGCGCAAACACGATGAAGAAAGTTCTAATCTCCCATCTTGCCACTGCAGCTGCTCTTTTGCTCGCCAGCACCGCCAGCACGATGCCCAATATAATAGCGACTATACACGCTACTATATTGGGCGTATTCCCCGCTGACCCTGGGTATCCACCTGCGCTTGCCATGCGTGGTATCGCGCATACCGCACGTACACCTAGCCCGGCTGAAGATATCGCTACGTTGAAGGAAAGTGGATCGGTCGAGCGGTCGGGTAACGCCAGTGCTGAGGGGTATTGAGACGGCGGCAGACGGGTGATTTGTTGCTTGAGGAAGAGTGAGCATACGGGCATCTGATGGATGAAATGAGCGTTTGTGGCATTACAGACAAGGCGCAGCGAAAGTGTCAGCGCGTATCCCCCTCGGATTGGAGTGGACTAAGTGACATGGGCGACACGACACTCACCGATGGGACGTTGCGACATATCTCATTCCAGTCACCGAATGGGAATGACCGGACCATTGTGTCGAGGGTGTGGTGTATTCAGTCGTGTCTGCAGTGCTGCAATGGGCATGCACTTCAAAGTGGATCTCTCGGTGACCTTTTTGAGGGGGCAGCCTGGCTGTTGAAGTCGGAAACGAGTGTGGGGATGTCCCCCAGAACAGCAGCCCGTGGACCGGTATAGGTGTATTGATGTATGCGAATGCGAATGCGAACCAAGCCAGTCTGCTGCTCTTATCGCTGCTCTTCGTCTCCCTCCTTGCCAACCCAGCACTGTTTGCGGGCAGACGATCCGAGCGAGTGAGCGCACCGACTATGGACAGCAATGGATACGGCGGCGTGCGGTCCACTGCAACTTGTGCTTGATTGCAGTGTGCAGGCAGTCCAGGCAGCCCGGGTCTGCTGTGCGTATGCCGTGCTTGCTGCTGGCTGATTCGAATCTCCAGCCTCCTCTAGGTACGAGCAATGCCTCTGCCTTGAGATCGCCTCGAGGTTTCGCGTGACTTGCAGCACCAGCGGCAGGACCTCTCCGCCTGCTCTCACTGACCCTCCCACCAGCCAGCCTGTCTGGTCTATCGAGCCTGTCCGTCGCTGCTCTCGCTGTCCCGCTTCAGAGGTAGAATGGGCGCCAGTTGCTATGATATCGCGCGTCTGGTGTGTTTCGAAGAGAGCCTTGAAAGGCGAAAGACTCGCCTCGTACTTTTCAAAGGAGTGTGTTTGTCTCTCTTCAAGCAGTTCGCTCTTCGTATCGCCAGGGTACAGCAGATGTGTCCGAATGCAAGGACCCGCGATGTAAACCTCGAATAATCTCGCTCGGAATGCTGCTGATGATTTCTTGGAAATGGGTGTGGACGTGCTTGCTCGAATTCTCAAGTCAGGATAGGGCTGGATAAGCTGGCACTCTAGTTACGAGTATTGAAGATCGAGACGGCAGCAGCCTGACGGGCTGTCCCCTGCTTGGCCAGCTCACACCCAGCCATGCACCATCTTCCCGACTTGCTATTCTTACCTAAGCAGCACGCTTGCTGCGCGCCACCTTGATTTCCCCGATCACCCAGCCCAGCCGAACTTCTACCTGCAGGAAGTGAGCGTCTCACTTTTGACTGCCAGCTCTTCGTCGCGAGTTGTTCTTCATCAATAATACGACTTAATGTTTCCGATGCATGGAATGGCACAAGCTTCCAATAACCACATAAATCCGGCCTAGGCAAATCCGAACTTCGAGACCATCTGATCATCAACCAGTTGCAGAGACAATGGTACCATACAATGGAAACTTCCGACAATTTCATGCAGTCCTTGTTTAATGGCACAAGGACCTTTGTGCGCCGCTGAACGAGGTCTCCGACAAGGTGGTCAATTATGCAGGGCCACCGCTACCTACCTAGACAGATTAGATCTAGATTAGAAGATGCTCTCAGGGACATGAAGCGGTTAGACGTATCAGCATGACAAAGAACAAACATGAATTTGGCCGAAAGAAGATAGGGCTAACTAGCTACATCATCTCAGCCGAGAAGAGAATGCAAGAACAATGAAGATTTCAGTCTAAAAGGCAACTTTTTATTTGACTACATCCCTTAAGGCAGACGGGTCCAGTCTTGCACAACGTCTCATTTTACGCATCTTTGGTACCCATGAACGTATCGTCGAAGCCTTCATCGTCGAAATTCAGCTTGCGAGGACTACCAGTACTGCGGACTGCAGCGGGGTCCTCAAAGTTTCGTTCTTGGGGGCTCTGCAATACGCTCTTGGTTGGTTTTTTAGCAACAACAAAGCCAGAGAACCTCTTCGGAGTTCGTGGTACTCGTGCGCTAGGCGATAGCGGACTCTTCGGGCTACCATTTCTCAAGTAAGGTGTGCCACACGCGACTTTCAGTCCTGGGCTCTTGAGGCTGCTGGATTCCCTAGTCGGCGAGAACAGGGGTGTTTTGATACTTCCACCAGACATCAATGCGCGGAAACCATCCTCCACGGCAAGGAACAGTGGCGAGCGTACATTGTTACCTAGCTTGCTTCTACTGGATGTGGCGCTTGTCGACCTAGGCGATCTGATACCGCGACGTGAGACAAGACTAGTGCGACGGGTGACCTTTTCATCGTCGTGCAAGGCACCCTCATCCGACACTGGAGACCAGCAAGATACGGGTGATGTTGTCTGCTTGATCGCGTCGGACTCTGCAGTCGTGGCTGTGTAACGGAGGTTGGACAAGCTCGCAGGCTTTTGATTTCTGAAGCGAGCTTGAGTACTTTTGGTCGCCTGAGAGCGAGATAACGAAGCTGGACTCTTCAAGACGTGGTTTTGCAGCTCAGTATCCGTCACTTCGTCACCCGTTAGCGCAAGTCGTCTTTCAATCTCTCGTGCCTTTACTTCGAGCTCATAAGCTCGCGAGATTGGGTGTGGAACACGCTTGCCGACATGCTCTGGAAGTAAACGATAGTCGAACACTGCAGTCAAAGGATCTTGAAGTGCTGCTGACAGGGCAGACCTGGTTCTGTCGATGCCTGCTCGCCCTTCGAGGCGATGCAGCGCATACTGTAGGAGGACATAAGCAGATAAGAGGACGGATAGACAGCTAGAGAGTTGATGTGGAAGTTCCACGATGCATGCATTGACATTAGCGACCGTGACAGGGGAAAGGCAGTACCACTCTGTATCATGGCAGAGCTGAACAGGTACGGCGGCGAAAAGCACTCACAATACCAATATTGCGCTCTCGAACAGGATGTTCGACTGAAATGCTTCATCTTCGTCTATCTGCCGGTCCAGAGATTGAACGCTTGGATTCTGGATTGCCCAAGGCATCTCCAGCGTCTGAGTCTTCTGCAGATTGTGCATGGCTTTCAACACTGGATTTGGCCGGAGTCAGCGACAGTAGTTGAACAGACGAAACCCTTCAATGTCTTTCAAGATTCAAAATACACCCAGGTCGTCCCCCCTCCTCCCTGCCTAGTACAACGTTGTCGGGGTTGAACGGTAGGTGCTGTTCCTCTTGAAAAATTGCCAGACTGGACAACGGGTACACAGCCCTTGTGCAGACTCGAACCAAAATTCTGCCTAGTGCCCGACCCGCTACGCATGCAGACCGAATTTTTCAGAACCAGGACGTATTGCGGTGTTAATCCAACCGCAAATCTGCAGGGTTTTTAGCCTTCCAAAATGGTTTAAATAGGATGCTCGCCTGGATCTCCTCTTCTTCCTTTAGCTCAAACATTCTTGTTACGCTCGCACACATTTGAGTCTCGGACAAGCGCCGGTTAACTGTCATTCGTGAACAAAGACTCTTTAAGACAGTCTACACCATGTCGCGCCAGGTCCCGGGTCGAGCAACAAGTTGTCCTCCGCTTGGACGCAGACCCAATTGGACCCCGCTTGTGTTCAAGCTAGGTGGCGACTCTACCATACATAAGCTGGTGCTGGTGGGTGAAGTACGTACGCCTTGATGCTTATGGGTCCCTTTAGACCTTAGCTGAAGGCAACGGAATTATAGATAGACTCCATGGGTATTCGACTAAATAAAGAATTAGTAAAGGGCATTGTGGGGCTCTCAGACCTGGACCCCAAGAAAAGTGATCTTGGCTTCTATTTGAGAAACTATGCAGAATGTTCTGAGGAGATCAGGAGGAAGGCCTATAGCCGGATAAAAGTGATAGAGTGTCCGGCTGGTGTCTTCAACCTCATGGATGAGTAAGTGCATAAATGTAGACCTTGATGTTTACGCTGAACTGTTCTGCTTCACCACGTGTGACAGCTATGCCACTGCATTCGGTAAACGTACGGGGGACAACGCGAAGAAAATGCAAGGGGTATTAAAACAACAAGCTGAAGCAAGAAGAGCGGTGGAAGCGGCCCGCACCAGGGGAGGAAACACGCCCCAAGGGCCTCGTACAGAAAATCGAACTTATGACAGAGAACGTCTAGGAAGGGACGGAAATAACGGAGGACATTTAAGATATAGGTCAGATCGCTCTCATTCTCCAGGAAACGATCCTGGAAGAGGTCAGCAGGTCCGTTATCGTGATTATCGTAATGTAAGACAGTATGAAGGCTACGATGAACCCTACGATCGATCAGGATATAATCGTGATTATCGTGGTGATGGTAGACAGCATCAAGGCTACGATGGACCCTACTGGAAATAGTGGTTGGCTAGGGCGATGATGACGAGGTAAATACTGCAAAGGTGGCATCCGAAGGCTAAAATGGGTTGTGTTTGACGAGCGCAGAGTTGAGAGCCAGCTTGTAGCACTTCGTACACGAGACATTGTAAAAACGCCATTCAGCTTGGCAATAAATCAGCATTGAAAGTCAGGAGGAGTGGCGGACCATGATAGTTGTACAGAATGCCCTGACAACTTCCAAAATTACCGCGTTGACTGATACACTGCTCGCCAACCTAGAACCTTTGCCTCTGTCTCGCGGCGACTGTCCGGAGGTTGTTATAAACCTTTCCAGGTGGCGAACCCAAGATAAGTGCACAAATAGCATCTCTTGCGACTTTGATGCTCGAAAAAGTTCCCAGAATATGAATTTTCTGATCCGCGAGGACGATACGTGTTCTTGATACGTTTTCGATAGTGAAACGTGTTTTGCCATCTTTTCCTGCTATGCGACCGATTGCTCGAGAAAGATGATCGCCTGATAGAGTTTTGACATCGCGAATCTGGGAGAATCATTCATAGGTCAGCATCCTAGATTTGAGAGTTAGTTCTATGGTAGGCACCTCGAATGTTTCCACGAAGAGATCTTCAATACGGAGGAGTGCGATAGCATCTTCTGCACTGAAGCCAAGTCCATATGCTGATACGAAGTCGACAGCTCGCTGAAGTATAGTATTGGACGGTTGCTGTGTATGTTTGGTCGTCTATGATAAGAGGTGCGTAAAACCTTAAGTATTGAACATGCTGATAGGAACCTAAATTCCCGAAGCTCACCTTCATTTCTACATTCTTCTTATTTACATTCATGCGGACCATAAGACCGCACTCGTCGACTAGCGGAGAGTATATCTTGAGCCAATCGCGTTTAAGAGGTGTCATACGATGTGGGGGGATCTGTGGATCAGCAATGGTAGCCAAGTTGTAGGAAAGACCGTTGCGAAGGGCGTACAGCAGACCGCGAGCACGTGCAAGGAGAATTTTCAAGGTGGCAAGCATGGAGGAGATAGACATTGTATGGTCAGCGACGTGGTGAGCAAGCAGTCAACGGTCTGAGCCAAATGGAAACTACGCACAGAAACCTTCCTTGACTGCGATTCTACCTTGCCTTGCACTTCCTTCGCTGACAGTGCAGGGAACTTTAACAAGCCTTGATCTGCGCCTGTCGCTCCTCCTTCAGCGCTCGATGAGCCGACAGGTGGAAGAAGCGTATTCGAATCAATCATGACTGCGTCATCATCCTCTTCGTCTTCCTTTCCAGCAGTATTGCTATTCTCCTTGCCGCCCTCCGACGTGCCGGCGGCATTGAGATCATCTGCAGACTGCCTGGACTGCCATTCTCCATCTCCTTCTGCACCATCATCATCTTCCATCTGAGCGTCATCTTCATTGCTTGAGCCTGCAATAGGCACTTTGCTAGTGCTCGCTACCGGGCTGCTCGTAGTTGCAGTGTCGCTGAATGAGACCTTGCCTGCGGTCTTCTGAGGCTTCTTGCCTTTGCTGAGAACAGCAGGTGAGACGACCATTGCTTAGGAGAGTAGTGGTGGGGCTGGATGGAACGACTTGAGCGGATCTGAACGAATCTCTTCCTTCTGAACGAATCTCCTCCTTCCGCTTGCTTTGATTGCTACAAGGAATACTCGAATGCAGGTTTTTCTGAAGCGTGGTTGCGGAGTGGCGTTGAAAGTGGTCCCGCGGGCTGAAGAGCGTCTGCGAGGACCAGGAGACCTGGAGTGTCTTGGATATGCTTGTCTATACCTCATGCAGCCCACTCAGGCTGCTCGTGCCGCTTGTAGCCCATCTTGCTGCTCCCATGCACACAGCATTTCTCGATCGCCTTTCCGCATTGCAGCTCGTCCACAGCCGTCGCCATCAGCTGGCTCTTCCTACTCTTCATCGACACCCTCGACACAGAGCAGCCACGAGGACAGACATCGCCATGAACAGAGCTCTCTTCTCGGCCTTCGCGCACTCGTCGCGCTGTGCTGCACCCTCCTCGTTCTCCGGAGTCAGTCCCATCTACACACCTTCGTAGCGCTCTCATTCGTCATCGCCAGCTGGGAGAGTGCGAATGTATACGAGAAGAAGGCTGACCTGCTTGGCTTTCATTACTCTCTTGACGCAATTGTCCGGTACATGGCGGTACTTGTCGTCTGTGCTGCCTTCGACTGGCAATCGCAACGTTCACTTTGTCTCTCACCGTCATGCATTGAATCATCAAGGCTTCAAGGCGATATGCTTCAACCGAAGCAGGAGGCGCAAAGAACTCCTCCAACCTCGCTGGTATTCTCGTGAGCTACTTTCCAACCGCATCCTTTTGTGCCTTGCTCAAAGAAGTCTTCCTGCCTCTCAGCTCGCTATCGGAGTTGTTTCCGCCGGCGGTTACTACTATCTCCAAAAGACCTCGCCCGACACTATCGCTGCGGCCGAAAGAGCAGTCTCCGCAAAGACTGGAGTGAATGTTTCGGGCACTCCCCATACCACAAACTCCGCGCTTGACCCGAACAAATGGGTCAATTTCAAGCTCAAGGAAGTCAAGGTGAGGAAATGACACTGCTATTGGCACACCAAAAATGCTTCATGCTAAGCCATGCCTGTAGCCCTATAACCACAACACCTCTAGATTCGTCTTTGAGCTACCCGAAGGAGCAGACTCCGGCCTGACCGTTGCCTCTGCGCTGCTCATGAAGCCAGTCGTCGAAGGGCAAGGTCTAGATGACAAGGGAAAGCCCGCCATCAGGCCATATACCCCAGTTACCATGCCTAGCGAAAAGGGACAGTATGTCATTCTTCCGTTCATACGCTTGGGCGAGTCAGATTTGCTGAAGGCAGTCCTCCCCCGGTGTTGTCGTGCTCAGCATGGACTTCTTGATCAAGAAGTACCCCGGTGGTCATTTGACGCAATACATCCACTCCCTCAAGCCTGGTGAGGAAGTCGCCTTCAAGGGTCCTTTGCCAAAGCACCGTAAGTACAGCTGGTACTATCATCGCATCAGTACCTTCTAAGACAGTTTCTCCGTTCCCAGCATGGAAGGCCAACGAATTCGAGAGCATCGGCATGGTCGCTGGTGGAACCGGTATCACCCCCATGTGGCAGGTCATTCAGGCTATCGATTCCAACCCATCGGACAAGACCAAAGTCACTCTCATTTTCGCCAACGTTACAGAGAAGGATATCCTAATCAAGGAAGAGCTTGAATCGCTCGCTAAGCGCAAGCCTGAGCAATACAAGATCGTTCACGTTCTCGAGAAACCCGAGCGATCATGGAAGGGTCTCAAAGGATTCGTTGCGCACGAATCTCTCGCTCAAAACTTGCCTCTACCTGGTCTAGCGGACAAGACTAAGATCTTCGTTTGCGGACCACCTCCTATGGTCGAAGTTGTATGCGGTAACAAGCCGTCACCGAAAGATCAGGGTCCTCTAAAGGGCTTCCTTGCTGATCTTGGCTATCAGCCATCACAGATCTACAAGGTGAGAGTCACCTTGTGAATACTTGAGCAGCAGAGCGGTACTGATTCTCTACATATCTGTGATAAACAGTTCTAAAGGACTTCTTCTGAAAATAGAAAAGCTTGCTGCGTCATTAGAAGAGACAAGCTCGGCATATAATGTGTCCACTTAGTAACAAGCTGCGTGTAACTTGCAAAATTACATGATGAAGAGCTGAGGGTCACTGTCTACTCTCCGGCTACTGCTGTGCCTTTCAGTCATTGACGGTGCTAGTCTCGGATCTAGTACACAACAATAGATGATATACTTATCAAGCCCACGTCACCGTTGGACTAGCCCGCTTGAAAGCTGATGATGCTCGTCAAGCATACTCCGGATGGTCTGCTGTAGTTGACCGTACAACTCCTCTGCATTTAGTGATAAGCGTCATCAGAATAGTCTTAGGGATCTGTCAGTTTTAAACAGCTTACCTGCAGTAGCGAGTACTTGAAGATATTCAGCATTGACTTGTTGCATCTCAATCTCGAGCTCTTGCAACTGCTTGTCATTATCTTCAGCATGCAGGTCCGCTTCATCTTTCTCTGATGCCTCTCCGTTTGCCAAAGCCGAGTCCGTTGCCTGCGAGCCAGGCTTCAGGTCCGAAGCAGAGGGTAATACCGCAATGAGTGTTTCTATCTGCTTCGCTTTGTATAGAAGCTGTTCGGCTAGTTGAAGCTTCCGCTCTGAAAACGACGGCAGTTGATGATGGAAGGTCCGTACCAAGTGACCGCAAAGGGAAGGGAGGCAGATCGTTCGTCAGCTCCGACAAGAACGAGCATGGCTCTAAATGGAGATGAATCTTACCATCGAAGGCTTGTGGATCCTCGCTATCCGGTATAGTCTGCGTGATCGGAAATTCGGGATTGACTTGCTTGAACGTCGCTCTCTTCGTGAGATAATCTATGCTATTGAACATGATCCTGATGAGCTGTGATGGTAATATTGTGAGTTAGCGATATCTTGCGGAAGCTAGCTTGCATGTCTCGGCAGTACCTGATCTGTCGCATCTTGCAATTGTCTGAAGTTGCACGGTAGACTGTGAGGCTCTGTACTACCTATACGAAACACAGCAGGGCAGACTGCTCACGTTATACGATCCCTATCAGTCAATGAAGCGTCAGACTGCACTCTAGTTTGCGATGCGACGTTGCGAAAGCTCACATGTGGCCCGTTTCTTGTGCGATGTCGTCTGACAGCGGCATAGCAGACAAGCTTGAACTTAAGGCCAGCTCGGGATGATTGAAGACGAGCAATTGAGCTCCAGCATCACGCTCTGAGAGTATTACACTTCTTGTGGTACAGATGGGTGCCAGTGGGTCTGAAGGCAAGGCAAGGCAAAGCACGTGCCATTGCAAGTCGGGCCTTCATGCGTTCTCAGACTCTCCCGAAAGCCAATAAAACTTCATGCATGGAAGAGCAGTCTTGCCCTATATCTCGCGATAGTCAAGAGTCTGATAAATTTTCACAACAACAGCACTACTTCGATGCCGCAATGCTATCAAGCCAAACCCGGCAAAAGTCTATACGGAAGATGCACTATCTCGCATAGACTATGCCAGCCGGTAGCATATCCTGCACCTTCTTGAAGAAGCGCTTTCTTTCAAGAGGATCACCTTTGCCCAAAAGCTGAACGACATATCCACCCTGCCCTACACCCCGTCCTTGCGGGCTCGGCATCTTCACAGTAATATCCTCATAATCTCCTGTTCCGCTGTTTTCGTTGTTGGCGACGTTGTCGACCGTCAAAGCGCCCTTTCGCATCTTTGTGAGATGCATAAATGTAGCATCAGGCGAAACATTCTCATAATCGTCTTGTGTAGGCTCATAGATGATGTATATGGTTCCGTGAACGTGTTGATGCCGCCGATCTTTGTAGGCTATATGCATGGCTGCCCCTCTTGACTCTGGCGCGAATTCGTACTTGACTCGCAATGTATCCAAGACGTTCGTGATAGAATGCACCAGCACGGGAAGGTTTGTATATGAGAAGAGACGAGTAACATTGGGATTCGCAATTTGCGAAGGCGCCAGCTCATAGACTTGGGACTGAGATTGTCCCAGCATGGTTCAGCGTCTGATTGCAGCTCGTTTGTGTAAGTCTTGCAGCACTCACATATCGCGATGCCGAGGCGGTAGCACCCGTTCCTCCCAGACGCATCGATTTCTCCATCGTTTGACGCATCCGCAATCCTTGCTGAACCGAGGCGTCAGCATTTACTTTCCTCTCCGCTACAACCTTCTCCTTTTGTTCGATATCCATTCCTTCCATACGATTCGCCAGATTGAAGACGTTGTCCCTCCTGCCTTGTGACCGTTGTATACTTGCCTGTGGCATATCCACGCCCAGCTGCGATAGCGGCAAGCGTGGCGACTGCTGTTGAGACAGTATCGCCATGTCTGAATCGTGGCTTTCGTCTGAGAAATGAGATTTAACTTGAAATTCGCCGGCTTCGTTGAGTTCGCTGATTAGGCGGTCCCATAGTGCGGCCTTGTCTGTAACCTGGCCCTTTTCGTTTACTAAAGGATTATCACTGAAATGGCGAGGAATATAAGCAATTTGTATCATCAAGCCTGTCCTCATGGGCTAGATGGCCTACATCTGGTACCATGGGTCTTGTTCAATGTCCGCGATCTTGTATCGCTGCTTCGGTGTTGGATGAAGAACATTCATGAGCAGGGAAAGAAGACCTTCGGGTATCCGTGTCCATGGATCGACCGACAGTATTTGTTGTGTGAGGTAAGCGCTGAATTCTTCGCTGGCTTGGGTTGGCTGGTCCCAAGGCGTGTCTGACGATGCGTAGAGTAGAAAGTATAAGTCAAGAGAGGATGGGACGTGTGACCCAACTTACTCCCGACAAGAAGCGTGAACAAAACGATTCCGCTGCTCCAGATGTCTATGGGTTCCGCCCGGTAGTAGTCCCCTAGAGCAAGCTGTTCAAAAGCAATTCAGCGATGTCGTGCATAACTTATCACTGAAGAGAAGAGTGTACCTCGGGTGCAGCATAGGGAGCACTACCACAGGCCTCTTTCAATTTCTTCTCCTTGCCTTGGTATTTGTATAGATCCGCCAAGCCGAAGTCGGCCAGCTTCAGGTTGCCTGAGTCATCCAAAAGCATGTTCTCTGGCTTGATATCACGGTGCACTATGCCAGATGCGTGGCAGTATTTCTGTTGTATTACAAGTGGTCAGCTTAGTCCCGCTTCAGCCGTTCTCGGATCGCAACTTACTACTGCGGCGATGAGTTGGGTGAAATAGAGATGTGCCAATTCTTCCGAGATGCCAACATCGGGAGCTGAAAGGCGAAGAGAGAACAATAATTAGTTGTTCGACAGACTCATATCACGCTCGCTTGGCGAACCATGCTTACTGATCTTATCGAAGAGATCACCACCCTGAGCGTATTCCAAGACAATCCAGATGCTAGACCCGCCTTTGCCCTCGGACCAGTCCAAGAGTCTCAAGATATTCAGATGTGTCAAGATCTTGTGAAGCTTTACTTCTTTCAAGATCTTCTTCTTGTATGTGGCCACATCTCCTTCCGAAGGTACGCCCACGACCTTGATAGCGACAGACCGGTGCAAAGCATTCTTGGAAGGATCGTTGCTCGAACCCAGGTAGACTCTGTCGGGGAATGCTTAGCCTCCATATAGACCGACATATCTTCCGCTGCTGTCACGTACTTGCTGAAAGCACCCTCCCCAATTTGTGTGCTCAACTCATATCCACCGACGTTGATCTGACAGGACGGCGTCAGCTACAAGGCAGCTCCAGAAGACGGTAGACTTACGACTTTGGCCATGACTACTCGAACAGCAGACCATCAGTACTCATGAAGGAGAGCCGTCAGAAAGCTTGCAGAATGCCTTGATAAACAAGAAGTCTGATCGAAGGTGGCGTAAAGAGAAGCGCGACGGTTATCCGCGTGCAGCTGGCTTGCTCGCCTGCGCATGGAACAGCTCAGGTAGACAACAAGTCTGTCTCTGCACCTCTTGAGCAGCTCTCTTCTGCCACAACTCAGACGGCAACGCGCGATTGAGACTCGCTTCGACGGCGTTGCACTGGTCAAATCTCGGAGCACTGCCCATACTCCAGGTCAAGTCGAGCTCAACCTACAATCTCGACAAGGATGAGCACGAACCTCTAGCTCCAGTTCACACCACTGTGGTCATGACTACACCATGGTCCAGGTCGAGATAGCGCTCTACGACCTCCTGCCGCCTGGCAAGCTATCGACCACATTCTACTACCTTGGAGTCGGCATCTACCACACGAGCATACGGGTACCGGAGCTACAGGTCGAGTTCGCTTATGGAGGCGTACTCCCTGGCTCCCATGCTGGAAGAGATGTCTCTACCCTCACAGGCATCTTCGTGTTGCCGTCTCCAGATGACTACAGAGTCACCGAGCGACTCATGCCTGGACTGCGCTTCATCAAGCGCATTGATGTGGGCGAGGCATTCGGAGATGACTGGGTCAGAGCTTTCAAGGCAAACAAGATGTCGGGGAGGCCACATAGTATGTCCCTGGCTTTCTGTTACCAGCTCTCCAGTAATGCCAACTAATCCACATGCGTGCTAAAGGCATACACAAGCCGTTGCCACCTCTTCCGAACAGTACCGCACGGCACAATAGACGTCGACCAAGATACATGAACAATCTATCCAGCTCTTCCAGTTCCGGTAACCTGCCTCTTCTGACGCACAACGATGCTTTCGGTCAGCTTGAAGATCAGTCCTTCGCATCAATGGCCACCACCGATGAATGGGGTCGAAAGATGTCAAGTCCCTCGAGTCTCAGCCCTACAGACAGGTCTCTTACACTAAGTGATCCGCTCATGACGTCCCCAATATCCTACGATGGACCAAGCAGGCTGTCCTATTATGAGAGAGTCGCACTCCGAGATGGCGATGTGGATAGGGGACATCGGCAGTGTGCCTCGCGGACTCCCTCGACTTCGACAGCAAATCCCTTTGGGCTAGTCAGTCACAGGTCATCAAGCACAGCTTCTAAGCTAGCAGACCTACTGTCCCTCATTGAAGACATGAAGATAAAGCCTGAATGGCGCGCAACTCGATATCATCTCTTGGCAAAGAACTGCAATTCCTTCACGGACGAGCTCTGCTACAGATTGACGGGCAGCCATGCTCCATCTTTCATCAACCGTGCTGCTTGGCTAGCTCAGAGTCTGCCATGTTTGGGTACGTTCCTCATAGACTCTTGAAGCATCTTCACCTGGGGACTGCTAACCTTTCGATTGTCTTCTTTACTTTCATGCAGTCCCTGACGGTTGGCTGGACCCGCCAACGGCAGATGAGTTACATGACATAGGTTATTCCACGCATGACACCAGACGGCAGGCAAATGCTGAGGCAGAAAGGCCGACGAGTCCTCTTATCGCTGTACCATACATAGAAACCAGTCCTATGCATATCGATGTACACTACGAGGGCGTGCAAAGTAAGACTTGATACCCATAAGATGCTGGAGCATACTGTCTATTGCACTACTGCGAGACGTCGAACGGACTACAAACGACATTAAGATTGAATTAATGCCATCAAGGTTACCCTTCAAAGCTTGGGCTCATATCGGAAGCCAGACATGGCGACATCTGTATTCACAAGCTTCGTTTCAACATCCGAGAGCATATCTGACGCCTTTTTCGAGTGGCTGGAAAGCATTCTGCCCGAATCTTGTTCCGAGAACTTCACGAGCAAAGTCGTTGTCGACGGTGGACAGGTCTTTATCGTCTTTATCGAGATTTGCAGGCCATGCTACTGCTGGCTGTACTTTCCTGCAGATTTCAGGTATTTGCTTCCAAGTGAACGGTTCAGCGTAAGCCATGATTCGCTCGTTCTTGATGCTCGGGTCGGTAGCTGCGGCAACGTGGAGCCTGGCTGTGTCCACAGGATGAACGTAGTACTCTAGGGTTGTGACATGCTAATCAGCAACGTTGCAAGAGTTCCCTGAGAACCACTTACGAGGCGGAATATTCTGTACGAATGCCCAAGACCCTGTGCTGATACCTCTTATCCACCCTGTAGTGGAGCCGTACTGGTTCTTTGAATCAAGAATCTGGATTTGCACACGTAACGAATCAGCTGGTTATTAGGAGTTGGAAGGAACGCCGACATCCTCACGTTACCAATGTTGAGGTCGGGCAATACAGCATTGAAGGTGAAGTGTGGTTTGTGTGCTTCAATCCACTCCCATGCTGCCTTCTCTCCCCGCGCTTTGCTTGCAGCATGCACAACACCGGCACGCTCGGGCTCGCTGAAATGTCCCAAGTCAGTCTTCCGCGACTGCGCACACTGCTTGGTTGCTGTCACTTACTATGGGGTTGGTGCTCAGGCCTTTACGATTTCCGCTCCATTCCAGCTGTCTTTAGAAATAGGATAGCGGATATCAGGCTTCACGGGAGAAGTAGCAGTGGCCGATGAGGTGAGGACAAAAGCTCGAAGCTCTGGCTCCTTTGCGACTGACGTCAATGCAGATCGTACCAACTTGATGACAGTGGGAATGACGAGACTTGGATCCGGTCTGAAGGATACATCGCTTGCGACATGGACGAAGGCTTTCACGCCTGTACAGCAAGCAAGGTGCCTCAGCCATGACTTATTATACCGGGAGTATTCCTTATACCGGTATGTAAAGATCAGGCTCACCTTTTACTGCTTCGTCCAGGCTGCCCTCCTTGATAAGATCCTCAACTTGTAAGAGGGTCAGGAGGCCTTCACCGTACTGCTTATCAAAATTCTCCTGAAGCTAACCGTTGCCGTGTAAACTTCTTACTGTTCCTCGGACTTATAGCCCTCCGCAAGGAACTGATCCACAACATGTGAGCCTTATGAGACCGTTAGCTCCGGTGACAAGCACCTAAAGAGAAATTTCAGTCGACTGTAAATTTGCTAATGCGTGAAGAGCAGCTTAGAGCTCACTAGGGAACCTTTGGCGAGCATTGCGGACATGTTTCGTCTTGATGTAATGCGCGCGATATATCACGGTCTATAGTGGAGAGACGCCTATGGGAGTGTTTATTGCGTGAGAATGCAGGAATAAGGGAGAGACCCGTGGCTGTTTATTTGCCTTATATAGCTTCCCCATATCCTCATTAGTCATCCTTTTCGCACTGCTGAATGTACCTGAAATTAGTGTTCGGTCAGCTGCAATTATAGTGCATCAGCATTCGGGTTGCCTGGCCGATAGGTTGTTCAATCGGATCTATGTAGATCCACCTGCTTCAACATGGCTTGCACGCTTGATTTTGTAGGTGTTCAGGGCATTCTCGGCCCGATCCGCAATTAGTAAGGTGCGTTCACCAAGCTTCTGATAGGCCCGAGGTGCCCTGTGCAAGACCGTGCAAAGATCTCTGCTAGTCACTTCCAAGCTATCACGGCCTTTTTTGTAAGCACCTAATGATGTTTCGTATACTTCGGGCCTTGCCTGTCGCCAGATGGCTGGCTAGCCGGAAATTCCTCCGGCCACGTAATTATGGCCTACTCCCGGGCCTCATACGAATGCAGCGATAATGCATACGACCTCATTATTGACGGAGTAGATTCGTTGCTTAGACAATGCAGCATGTGTTTTGTCGGAGGGCGGGATTTGGCTTGCAAAGACTATGGGTTCTGCAGGCTAGACTTCCCAATAGCTCAAACGCCTCTTCGACCAGGCAAGCTATCACATGAAGCTATCCAGAGTATCGATGACACCTTCCTCGAGTCCATGAAAGCCTTCCTGTTTAAACCTGCTTTTGAGAATACTTCGGGCCAGCTCGTTGTCGACAGTAGACAGGTCTTTGTCATCGTTGTCGAGGTTCGAAGGTACATTCGCTTGCGGTCTCGCCCTCCTGCAGATCTCGAGCACCTGGTTCCAGTTGTAGGGCTCAGCGAAGGCGAGAATACGCTCGCCCGCGATACTGGAGTCTGTTGCGGCGGCCACATGGAGCCTAGCCGTGTCGGCTGGGTGGACGTAGTATTCTGAGATTTTGAGATGTGTCAGATGGTACGTGCAAGCTCAGTCTACCATGATAGGCGCGACAACGCACGCGGCGGGATTTTCTGGATTTTGCTCCAGCTGCGGCCAAAGATCGCCTTTATCCAGGCAGCAGTAGAACCATCTTGATGCTTGGGGTCGAGAATCTGCAGGGACGGGTCAGCCATTTGATTCGCGTAAGGGGTACTACGTAACGTCATTATCATGGCGAGGAAGGCACTCAAACTTATATATACTGACCGGACCGAAATTCGCATTCGGCAGTATCGTATTCAACACGAAATGCGGCTTATTATGCTGCACATAGTTCCAGGCAGCTTGCTCAGCTTGTGCCTTGCTAGCCCCATAGACAGCCCATGCTCTCTCGGGCTCGCTGTAAAGGCAAGGCCGCTGCTCAGTTTTTTATCGTCGTGGTCGCAGTGTTGCGCGTAGAAAACGTCTTACTATGGTGGAGGAGCCCATGCCTTTTCGATGTCTTCCTCATTCCAGGTAGACCGGGATATATGAAAATGCTTGTTCGGCTTAGGTGCAGTTGCCGCTGTAGATGACGAGGTCAAGACGAACGCCCTGATGTCGGGCTCGGTGGCGGCAGCCGCAAGGGCGTTCTCGGTTGATTTGATGGCGGGCGTCACGATAACATTGGGATCTGGCTTGAAGGATAAGTCACTGGCGACGTGCACGAACGCTTTGACTCCTGCAATTGAAAATCAGAAAAATCTTGTACTTGGGACGTCTTCGCATGCACACCTTTGACAGCTTCGGCAAAGCAATGCTCGCTTGTGAAATCCTGGACCTTGACAAGCTCAAGAAGGCCAGGGCCGTACTTCTCCTCGAAGTAGTGCTGAAGCCACTTATTCTTGTCTAGGTCTCGGAGTGTCCCGCGCACCTTGTAGCCTTGTGCCAGGAACTGGTCAACTATATGCGAGCCGAGAAAGCCATTGGCGCCGGTGACCAGCACCTGTAGACGCGTATCAGTAGTGTTCAATCTTCCTTTAGAGGTAATCAGATTTTCACACCAGCGAGCCTTTCTCAAGGATTGTCGACATGTTGCCAGAGAAATAGTTGTGGCGGATCAGTCGAAAGCAGAGCCACTGCATCCTAGTGTCTCTTCTCTAGAATCCACTCAGGCTTGATCTCCGACGCAAAAGGCCAGGCATCTAAGCAGCATACACGTGCTCGTTGGAGGCACAGTGGAAGTACTAGCTGCCGCACTCGTTGAGCCTCAGCAGCGTCAGCAGCGGCTTCGGACAGGATGCAAGGCTTCAACAGGTGCGACCGCCATAGTCCATTAAGTCGCGATGTGCCGGACGACGTGCTGACAGCCTATTTCGCCTACAGATACTTCCCACCTGACTTTGATTACAAGGATAAGAAACGCGATGGCATCAATAAGATAGCCGGCAAACAGTAAGCTGTGCTTGCTTGCTTGCACTCGGCTCGTCGATCACCACCGTTTGATGGGAGCTACAGCTTCATCTGTGAAGATTGTAGTACGTTAAAGCTGACTCGTAGTCATGTTAATTCAGTGCCTTGGGTGATAGAGCACGCAAGCTTGACAAGGGCATCCTCATTGTCCGCTTTGAGCTGCCTTGTAAGTAGCGTCACTGAAGCTGGGTACATACTGTCATTTGTCCCTAACCTGCACTACCTCCAGTCAACATATGGTGTGGCACATGCAATGCCCACATTGGAATGGGTGTGCGCTATAATGCTGAGAAGAAGCGCATCGGGGAGTACTATAGTACACCCATATTCTCGTTCCGCTGCAAGTAGGTGGCTGGACTCCCCGGCGTCCTTCTCCTCAGAGACTGATTCTATTCCCGTTGTGAAGATGTCACCTATGTGCTGGATGGTTCGAAATCCAGACGGACCCGAAGAACACACGCTACGTGGTTACTGAAGGCGCCAAGCAACAAGCTCAAGACTGGGATCCGGAAGAGGACGGCGGCCATCCTGTATCGTACACCAAAGAGGGAGAAGAACCAAATGCAGGAGATGCGTTTGCCAAATTTGAGAAAGCAAGCACTTCCAAGGCGAGGGCTCTGACAGCTGCGGAACGGTTAGATGAGATCGAACAGTACAATGAAGACCGTTGGTCGGACCCGTATGAGGTCAACAGGAACCTCCGAAAAGCTCTGCGAGAAGACAAAGGAAAGCGGAAGGAAAAAAGGAGCCGGGATGACGAAATTTTAGATCGATATGGCCTTGGAGAACAGGTCAGGATGGATCTCGTGCGAGCGGATGAAGACAAGAAGGAAGGAGATAGAGCAGACTGGCTGTCGAGCGCCGACAAGAAAGAGGTACAATTCAACGCAGCCGATGAGGAGGAATGGAGTGCAGCGCAACTGAAGAGGCGAAAGCTGTTCTTAGAGGAAAGCGACAAGACGAAAGCCCTGATGGCGGAAACAGGATGGAAAGAAAGTATTACCCCGCAAGCAAGCAGGATCCCGCCTATCAAATCAGTTGTCCTCGCAAAGCCTTCGACGCGCAGATTCCGGCCGTCTCAGTCACCCTCATCTTCGTCTGCCGTTACACGACTAGCAGGTCAACTACGCATGAATTCTGCTCGCAAAGTCGACCCCTTCTTGACCGCAAGCAGTTCGTCTAGCTCGCTTTCATCATCACTGGCTGGATCTCTGATACGTAACGATGCAAAACGAAAGTAGAGTCTGAAAGCATGTAGCATATTATCGATAATACAATTTCTACTGTAGCCATAGCTTACAGAAAACTTGTGATGGTTCACTCTAATACATCACTGTACCAGGTTCTGAAAGCCGAGGTAAATCGCGCAATTCTCCATCCTTCGCTTTTGACCAGAGGTAGCCATCCCTGGGACCAAATCGAGTTAGCCGGCGTATTTCATTAGAAAATATTGTAATACGGAAGCGATCAACGCACAAGTCCATCGACCTGATTGAGGCTAGCCAAGTTTTGCCTGTCGATGGGGCTACTCCTTTGCTGACATCTATAGCTCTTTCGATGGCTGCCACTGTAGCTGCGCGAATGGCATACGCTTCTTCTGCAGTCTGTGTGAGACCTTGCACTTTCTGCCCTGCCTCAGCTGGCTTTCCCAGACCATTGGCATATATCGGATATTTAGACTGTGATATGTCTAGAAGATTGCAGTATACTGCCATTGCTGGTTATGAGAAGGGATATCAGCAGAGCGTATTGCAAAAGAGAGGTGTAATGGTCTAACGTACTAGGCACGACGTTGTCAACGGTAGCTGTGATGGTATCCGTAGCAGGAAGAGGGAAAGGTATATTCTCTCGACCCTTGAATTCGACTCCAACGATGAAAGTGATCAATTGCGCTTTCTTGTATACCTTGACGCGGTAACCTTTCACATCACCCTCGTCCCTGAAAGCCGGGAAGGTTTCAGCCAGTTTTCGGACGAGATAACTTGCTCGCTGTTCTGCTGTGAGATCCCTCGTCTCGTTGAGTGTATTGGCCACCCATTCGCCAAGAGACTTTTTACCTAGTCCTAGCAGTATTTTGCCTGTCTCGTTCATTACGCCCTGTACGAGTTCGACAATCTCTCTCGCTTCTGCATCTGGCTCGCCTATCTTGACAGGCAGATTAGGATGGTCCTTTTCCGTCATCAGAGGTAATCTGAGAAATTCTGATACTATGTTGGCATCTAGACGCGCCATGCCTTGCGCAGACAATGGATTCTGCATTTCGCCCTGCAGTTGTGATATATAGCAAGACATGACGAAGCGTCGAATGCAGTCGTAAGCTCCTTGACCAGTGCGTTTGTGCAAGGCTATCCGATACGCTGAGAGGAAATTGAGGATCGTAAGGATACTATAGCAGTCACAATCAGCCGAGCGTACGCGCCGAGACCTGTGGCAGTACTTAGACCTACGAAAGAAAGTTGAGCTCGTCAAGCGGGTCGCTGTACTTGAGGGGGAACTTTGCGCCATGCTCCTGATGAAATCTGTTCCAGTCTTTCTCATCGAGATTTTCCCAGAACGCCTTGATGCCTTCTTCGTTTATCTGTCAAGAGCATATATGCACGCGTGCATTCAAATCCGAGCCAAGCGGGCCGATTGAACGCTTCCTCGCTTCCTCACCTTCATGCCGCTGTGAATGAGCGACGCCTTACAGCTGTCTTTGATCTCTTGTATGATATCATTTTGTGCCATGGCTGCTACCAAGTCGATGCTACGTGCTGAAGGCAACCCGAGTATGCAGAGGTATCGTGGAAGATAAATTGGCGGTGGCAAATACTGCAACGACTGCGATCACACTGTAGCTGGACTTCGAGTACATCGACCAGGTGTTTCTGTACAGAGGCAAGGCGGCATTGATACATATGCTACACCATACCAGTACAATCTTATAGCCTGCCAACGCTAGATTGTTTCTCATCCGGCGCGCAAACAGTCTTTCCGCCATGCCAAACAACGTCGAAGATATCATACAGGACATTGTCTACAATCCCCTCCGCGTTCATATCGTGTTCGGCTTATCAATGTCACCTGTTTGGTTTGTTGACTGCTTGAGAGGATTCGCTTGAGCCTAGGCAGCATTCCTCCAATGATTCCGCCCTGTTGTGATAGAAGTAGCCTAAGCGACTGTCTTATACGAGGCTTGCTGAACAGCATACATCTTCTGCCGAGAACTCTTGACGTGTGTACTACGCTGCGGCCTCGTATCGAGAATATACGTAGGATTCGTCAGGCCCGGCTAACGAGCTTTCTAGGCTGGGTTGCAACAGCCGACACTTCGGGCGGAATGCAATTGTTCGTCTTCGCTCAATGATCGTCGAAATCGATGGTGTGCGGCTCGAGAGTTCCTACATGCGTAGGACACGCACATCTACGCAGGTATACCTTCATCATCTTCGATGATATCGAACGCATTCTTGCCTTTATTGCTGTGGCGATTATACCGGCCAGCGAGGCGGCCCTTGGGATGTTCGCCATGGTGCTCTTTGGCATTCCATTCCGAGAAGCGTTTATGCTGATGCTTGATGCGCATCCAGCGAGATATCTTGAGGAATAGAAGGAGACCTGTCAAGCCGACCTGTCGAGTCGTCGAATATCTGCAAGTCAGCAAAGGGCGACTCTTCTACAGCCACCATGTGCGGCGCATACCAAGAGAAAGCCAACGACTGCTGATGCTGTTACAATACTACTCTCATCGTTGTGATTGCCGCGTGTGATGGATATCAGCGTGGTGGTGGCATCCGCACCGCTGACCGTGATCGTTGTGGTCATTTTCGACGGCTAATGGCCGTCTGCGATAGACTCAATTTGGCCTAGCTAGCAGTATATGGATCTGAAGTCATGTCTTGCGGCGGCTATGATATTGCGCAGGGTGCCTTGCGATCGACCACACTGGGCGATCGAGGTGATAGCCTTATAGACGGCATCTTGTAATGTGTGGTCTCTTGCCAACGCACACTCCATCCGCTCTCTCAGAGGCAAGCTTCACCTCGAAGAGCCAGCACGCCCATGTCATTAAGAGAGCGGGAGCTTTGCAATCACATGCAGGGTACGAGTACAAGCTAGTCACCCGCTTTGCGACCTAACGCAACGTCACCCTGAGAGAACGATTTGGTCAAGAACCAGCATCGCCTTCCAGCATTCTAGATCAGCGTTTTATCCACGACGCTTAGTCATGCTGGTACGGGTGCTTGCAAGCCTTGCCGTTGCGGGCTTGGGGTGGCGAATTCACCGTGTCCGGAAAGTCCGCTACGATGCGATTAAGCGCTGCGAGCAGCAGTACAGCTCTCTTATCGAGAAGCCAGAAGAGATGTCATGTGAGCGCGCTCTGTCACGTACTTGGATCGCTGTGTGCTGAGTCGTGAATATAGATGACATCGCTGCGGAGATCATGAAGGTCTCGCATTACTGGGACATGCCATGGTCGCTTACTTTAGCTCTATCTCTGGCATTATTCAATACTTATGCCATTCCTACGATAAGCTCTGTAGGTAAAGCATCTACCATTCCTGGGAAGATTGCTAACTAACTACCTGGGACCAGGTGCTGGCCAAAACGGGCGAACTATCTGACCCTACCTTGGCCAGTAGGAGGGCTGAAGATACAGTTGTTTTCATCGCCGAGTTCCTCACCCAGGGCTTGGATTCGGAACGCGGAAGCATGTCGCTTGCCCGCATGAATTGGCTTCACTCTCGGTGGGGAAAGCAGATCAAGCAAGGCGACTTGCTCTACACCCTCAGTCTATTCGTATTCGAGCCGATTATCTTCTCGGAGAAATACGAATGGCGTTCTTTGACTGAACTAGAACAACAAGCTCGCTTTGTTTTCTGGACAGAGATTGGCGCGAGAATGGGCATAGAAGACATCCCTAAAACCAGAAAGGATCTTTGGGTTTGGAAGGAGCAATATGCGACGGAGAACATGGTCTATTCCAAGACGAACGATCAGGTTGGGGCTCTGACCATGGACATCCTGGTCGCTCCGATGCCTTCCTTCTTGAAACGCTTCAGTAAAGAAGGTGGCAAAGTCTTCATTGAACCCAGAATCATGCAGGCTTTCGGCTGGCAGCCTGCCAAACCCGGTTTCCTCTATTGGCTAGTGCCGATGTTAATGAGGACACGCGCCCTCATCATTGGAAACTTCGTATTTCCACGTACCCAGATTCCAGCCTTTCTCACGAGTCACGAGGTCACACAGATCCAATCAGATGGGACATCGAGCAAACGCATTCAAAGGGACGGTTTTGTGTTTGAACCCTGGTACGTGCCGGCTGGCAAATCAATGGTCGGACAGCTTGGTCTCGGCAAGCCTGGCGATCAACAGGAGTGGCAAAGCAAAGGATGGACAAGTGAAACCCTGGGGCCCGAAAAGCTCAAATCGCAGGGCTTGAATATTGCAGTGGAGGAGGGCAAGCGAATGCGAGAGGCAGCGAGGGTCTGTCCCTTCTTTCACTAAGTGCCCAGAAGAACAAAAGGGGTGATTGTACAGGCAATGTAGTCACAAGTCGGTCTAGCAGCGCCGTGGGTCGTCGTCCAATGTTAGTGACGATCTAGATTCGTGCATGAGGCTGCTTTGTATCTACTCTTCGTTCTGAGGACCGCCAACCAACTGTACACTACGCTGCATTGCCATTCTGTCACGCACTCGACTCAACTGGTGCAGAATGTGCGTACGTTTCCCTCAACCTAGCTTCGACATATTCGCCTGCTTTGACGCTTTCGTAACGAGCTGGCCTTTCTTCGGAAACGCAGCTCGGTAGGCACTCGATGACTGTATCAGGATCGACTCCCATGAACTTTCCCAGCAACAAAGAGTCAGGACTGGCTTCAACTCGCATGTTGAAGGTGGCAACTCACCATAGGGATCGAGTATCTTTCCTTACCGGAGCGGTTGATAGCTCGATGAACTGTAGAGACGAAAACGTCGTCTGCGGAATGGCAGTTCCTTAGCTTGAAGGCTATCCATTGACTAGATCTTAATTGTGCTCACTGGTCCAGCGTTGAAAAGTATCGGCAATATTGACCACGAAGTGATATGGCTAAGAGAATGGCGGTCAGCGAGCGTCATCTTTTGCTGAGCAGCAGTAATATGACAAATATGTTTCGTCGACAATCGAAACTGCTTCCTACTCACCATCGGCGTGGCATGAACCCCTATAGCAATCATCTCAGCTCAATTGTTTGCGTTGCAAGACGACCTTAGCTCACAGTTTCCAGCTTTGTTAAGCACTTGCAGAGCTTGAACGTCGTCTTGGGCAAGAATGGTAAACGCTTCGTCTACGAGGAACACATAATCAGCCTTGATACGCGCAGTCGACATCCAGTCGAAGTCACGCACAATCAGTATGTGCGCCTATTCCGAGGGACTTTTCATCGACTTCTCCCGCCTGAGCCGGATAGTAAAGAAGGCGCATAATGACACCAGGGCGTTTTGTTGCAGATTCGAAGAAGTCTTTGGGAAGATCGAGAGCTTGAGCGAAGTAAGGGAAGAGTCTAATACCGAGAGCTCTGACGGCATCCCAGTATTGTAGCACGTTCTCCTGGAAACCGCGTAGGTTGTCTGGCCATTGATTGGCGGATCCCGTAGCTCCTGCGAAGAGGGCATCTTCTGCACCAATATCGAAACCTTCGTGCATGTCTCCTCGGTTTGCCGGGTCGACATTCTCTCCTTTAAGCTTGGTATAGCCTTTCATGTTATCTGATTTATGAATGTCAATCTTTTGCTTCTCTTCTAGAGGGAGGTCGAAAAATCTCTTGGCCTCGACAAACCCTTGATCCATGACTTCCTCGGGCACGTCATGTCCCGTGAGGTAGCTGATATAATACGACTTAGTATAATGGCCTTCCAGGATGGATGGAATCCCACTTGCAAGAAGCCAACACGTGAGCAGGCATCACGGATCTGTCAGAAGCATGACCAAGAGCATAGAGCTCAACCAGTGAAGAACAGGACCAACAGTACAGCCTCATACATGGCCTACAATGACTCACACTTTCCACAATCTTCTCCTCGGATTGTTGCAAATTCACGATCGGGATTGAGGAAAAGTCACCCGGAGTGGCCTCAATCCCGCCTGCGATTGTACGGAACCCGAGGCCCGTTGAAAGCTGAGTGGGTGACATGTCGGGAGGCGAATGGACGCAAGAAGAGGCGAGGGAGTTAAATATCACTACTACTACTATGGACAGGGCCTGAACAGAGAAGAAAGCTTCGAAACTTCCAAGCCCATTGAAAAAGCGCCCTTATCGAAGTGCCGATAACACAGCGGCCGACCCCGGTGTCTGGCCAACCTAAAAAATGGCTCAACTATTCTCTCTTGAAACCGATGGGATGCGGAAGAGCACAGTGCCAGCAGCAAATGGAAGACAGTAATACGGCGTCGTGAGTGTATGGGTGCAATTGCATGGTTCTACGAGTGGCATTGTTCACCTCCATCCTAAGTCCGCAAATCCGAAGAAAAACCTATTTTGTGACCGCTAAACGGCACTATTGGTATCTTATTTGAAAGAAATGGCTTCACATCCAAATCGGGGATTTAGCTCAGATGGCAGAGCGTGAGTGTCGTTCACTAGCCGACTACTGAAGTATCCGGAAACTGATCAATCTTCAATAACAGGCATGCTTAGCACTATGTGATCTGCATGAGGTCGTGAGTTCGATTCTTACAATCTCCAACATGGGCTTTGGTCCACATTTTTGTCTGTCTCGTCCTGGGTGCCTCGATGAGCAGCATAATTTCTTTTTTTCTGTCATGGGAGGAGCAACTGTTTGCATCTTCCCGCTTCCCGGCTTGCGGCCCTCAGCTAGGATGAAGCACGGCATACCTTTTTGTGGAAGTCTTCCAAGGTCAAGGCAGTATGACGGCTGCCTTACCTTCAAGATTCAGTACGCTCTGAGGGTTCTGTCCGATGGATGTCTAACGAATGACGGCCAAGGCAATTGTCAAACAAGAGCGAGAAGAAGGCAGTGTAGTTCGTGTAGACATAGGATGACAACACTGTCTGTATAGCATGCTCAGATGTGCCAATATGTCGCTGCATGGTTTCAGACCAGACTGCCTAGCGTGTGGGACAGACTTCTTGTGGCATCGCGACACGCCTCAAGCGATGGAGCTCATACAGGTGTGGCGGGGCCTATTGACGTACATGTGGCTTGCAGTGGTCGTCTTAGATATGTGTTGGCGGAAAGCTGGGTATTGACAGGAAGCAAGGTGTCGACAAGAGTCCATACTTACCGATCACTGGAATTGGGAAAGCCATAGGACAGCACCGAGCTTGTTCCTCTGACACACCTCAACAATGACAGCGATGATTTCAAGAATTGGAATGCACGCCTGCAATGGCTCGACCTTCCGACTATCAGGGAAATTAGCCTCGAAATCCGCTTCACTGGCAGCTCTCAAACCAGCACCCGCGCAATATCGGAGTGTCACGTCACTAGCGACGGCTTTCCAATCATCATCACGAGCGAAGAAGGCTTCAATTCCTTCGTTATTACTGCTCATCGCAGGTGGTACATCTCTCTTCACATATACTATCAATTCAAATCCCTTGCGATGCGATCCTACGACTCAATCAGCCCGACCTTACGCTGAATCGCATACCGTCTCCGTACAAGGACCAGGCTCAGCGAGACTTACAAGAAGGAACGAAGCACCCCCCGTAGAAAGTGCTGTTGATTTGAAGAGCCTATCGTTTGGTGCTGTTGCTGGGATCAGTACTGGAATCTTCATCAAGAAAGGCCTCAAAGCTGTTGGATTCCTCCTAGGTGGAGCATTTGTTCTTTTACAGGTCAGTCAGCCCCTCACAGGGCTTTTGTATGGTCGTCTTGAATGCGGCTGATTCTCGACGAATGTCTTCAGTACCTTGGCTCTAGAAGTCTCGTTAGCGTAGACTGGAAGACAATGGCTTCTCGCTATGACACTACCATCGACAAGGTCGCGGGACCCGGAACAGGCTCAAGACTTGCACGATTGAGCAACAGTGTCCTCGACTTCCTCATGGCAGATTTCCCACCTCGTGCGACGTTCGTAGCTGGAGTGGTATTGGGCTTGAGGATCGGTTAAAGCACGTGTTCTATTGCGCTTGCCTTTGATGGACAGCCGCGCTCGAGCCGTGCGAAGAGTTTGTGGGACGTGCACGCGCCTGCAGCTGTTCGCAGACGTGTACACAATAGACTGGGCATCACCTGCTTGTATCATGACTCAATCAAACCATCTTGCATCACAGCCACAGACATGGCGGCTTTTCTCCGACGATTGCCTTCATTCAGACGCTCGGTCAGTCTGAACTCAGCACAGCATGCAGACAGCAGGACAAGTGCAGATGGAGTTGCAGGATCAGATGCTCCAAGCCAAGCTATATGGACAGTCGAGGAAGCTACTGCTCATATCGCAAGCCTGGATGTAGACGCACTACGAAGCATCTTATCAGATCTATCAGAGAGAAACACAGAGGTCCGCGAAGCAGTGCAGAGGCGTGCGAAGGACCAGCCGACGCGGCCCACTCTACCGCATGCAAGCCACAGCATGAGCAAGAAGAGAAGGGCAGAGAGGGAGCTGGATAGACCTGCTGATGCATCCTCTGCAATCGTTGTGAAGACCGACAATGCAATCACTGCTGCAGAAGGCCCATTGGAACAGACGGACGAAGCACTTCACGCCCAAGAGGACAAGCTCAACATCGAAGGACAGACTGGTCTTGTAGTCCTACCAGCTGATGAGCTAGACCAAGCTGCAGAGCGCGAAGCATCTCACGACGATGATTCCAAGTCTGTCAAGACGCCTTCTAAGGTTGCGAACAAGCAGGAAGGCAAAGCAAAGCCTCGGAAGTTCAAGAAGGATGTTTAAGCAGCATGTAAGAGTCCTTCCATGTGCAATGACATGCAACATCTGAGCTGATTGTGTTGCATCAACGGCAGAAGGGGAAGTGCTACTATCTTGCGGTGATATTCCAGGGTGATCGGGTTGCATCTACCGATGGATGACAATTGCGCAAGGACATTCGAGAAATTCCTCTCAGCAGTTCGATTTATTATGGAGTATACCTATCTTAACCATTACTATATCCTGCAATCCAGATATTTACATCTCGCTTTCCTTTTTATTCATTCAATGATCATGACGCTGTTTCGCTTGCCGGAGATCACACAACTCCGGGCACAGACTTGCCTTGCTTCTCTTTTCCTCTCTTCCTCATCAACACAGTCTATACCCTCGCATCGACATTCTACTCACATTCATACACCGATACATCATGAGCGGAAAGGGCCCACACGACCAGTCTCACTCTCAGAGCAAATACACGTGAGCTTGGGTGATCCCCGCTTGAAGCAATGCGCAAGCTGAACTGAATGCATTATGCATGCGATAATCGCAACAGCAAGCCACTTGAGAAGTTATATGACGAGAGTGAGTGATGGATCAACGGCCAGTCGCGTGAACCACCGCTGACCTGGTACCATGGCCGATTTTCCCTCCCCCCTCCTCCTTTTGCTCGTCAGCCCGAGCGGATGAGCACGACACCGACCAGTAGGTTTATCTGACATCAGATGTCAGGACATCACAATGTTCTCATCATCTTTCTCATGTTCCCAGTAAATTCAAGAAGACTACTCAAGTCGTTGGAAAACCAAAGACCTTGGATCGTAACGTCATGGTGAGGATGCTCCTGACTGCTGTCGGCGGCAAGCTCTAGCATGCTATATCTACTAACATGTTCTTAAAGGACGACTACATCAAGAACCCCCCTATCAACCGAGCAGGCAGCACTCCTCGTACGTGTCTTATTCCCATTCAGAACAAATGCATAGCTGATCACTGCCGTCTCTAACCCGTTACTACAATTACTATGCACACAGCCGACTATGTCGTACAAGGAGCGGGGGAGATTTCCACCGAACCTAATACCGTCGAAGCCAAGTCCGTAGAGGAAATACAAGCGAGATTGGACAGTCTTCAGAAAGCTCAGAAGGAGAAAGGCGAATAGGGAAGCCAATTGAAATCAGCTTCAGCCAATGAATTCGACAATCAATCTGAAAGCTAGTCTATTTGTCGAAAGTAATCTGAAAGGCAATAACTAAAAATGTAGCTCTTGTGCAAGATAATTACTCCACTTTTTTCAGGCTCTATAGTCGTACGAAACGGAATGGCTGTTCCGAAGCTGAGACTAAGCTACATAGTCCTACAGAGCGGCGTTGTTGGCGGGCAGACTGAGACGTGCGCTCAGCGCTGTGATACGCTGGAAGCAGGTCCAGCTTTGGCCTGCTTGAAGGCTTGCAAAGTCTTTGATGTGACCGGGTTCGAGACATATGAACTTTTTCCAACCGTCTTCTTCCATATCTGCCATGGTGCCGCTCTTCTCGGCAGCTGGGTTCCAGGTCACCAGCTCGCCTGGTAGGAAAGAAGATGGTTAACTTTAGTCATGCTGAATCACAGGAGGTGTCGCTTACCTAGATTCTCAGTCTCAAGTTTCAAGCCCTGCCGAGACTTGCCATATTTTGCCACAAAGCTCTTAGGAGCATTCGCAAAGACTCTATCAGTTTCATCAACAAAAGTAAAACTTTCTCTCTCTTCAGTTGATTCCTGATAGTTCAATACTTTATCCTTGTATCTTAGACCTTTAAGAGCATTATCGATCGTTACATCGCTTGGGAGAGTTCCTTCAGGTAGACGGAAATAGGTATGGAATAAAGCTTGGAATTTTAGATCTTGCTTTGCGGAGGATGGGTTTGATACTTCGAAGGTTGTCTCGAGGACATCACCTGCTGCTATCTGTATTACGTTGGAAAGGTGAAGATTAGCAGTTGAGTTGGTGTTAAGAGTTACGGCACGTGGACCCACCTTGACGGTATACTTGAGGCGGAAGTCAGGCTCGTAGATCTTCTTGATAGCCTCGGTGGGCTCGAGGGCTGAGACACGAGTTAGCAGCCAGCTAGGGGTATGTTGTGAGGTCGTACGCACTGAAAACTGCCACCGCTGGATCGTCGCCCTTCTCGTAGTTCCACACGTGCGACCTGACGAAGCCGTGTTGGGTGAGCTTGTCGAAGGGAGGTTCCTTTGGAGCTGGACCGAAGCAGGGCCATACGATTGGGATGCCTGTGATGGGAGCAGGGTAGATGCTCAGCTGTAGCGGAAGGAGCAAGTCCCCCTCGTGCAGGTCCGCTCTCAGCGTGTCAATGACGCCCACCTCCACGTATAGCCTTCGGGCCAGTCAGAGGCGACTTGCTCGACTTGAAGAAGCGTTCTTCTCCATCCTCGGCTGCATGGTAGTGATCCTACTGAGTATGTAGCATTACATCGAGCGGAGGAGTCCACACCCACGAATGAAGGACACGACTGTAGCTCCGAGACGAGCGACAGTTGCCGATGCTCCACCGGGACCCTTGAGCCTGATGACATGTTCGTCGACTTCAGCCATGGTGTCGTATGCGGCGGCGAGACTGTCTTGTGTAGTGTGCTGAAGTCTGTCCAGCTGTTGTCAGTTACTGCAGAGACAAGCTGTGCTCGAAGGGTGCATGTCGGTGCAGTGGCACATCGATCTCCCTCAGCGTGCAATTGCTCTTGCGTTTCTTGTTGCTCCTTCGACGACCGCCAATACAAGCACGCTACACCTACAACAGCACAAGCAAGCACACGGATCACAAGCACGTCCATCTGCTGGATCCCTCTGTGCTGTGCTTTGCTCAGCAAGCATGGACCTCAGTCCGCTCCACTTTCGCGCTCTCAGGGCCAACTTGAGCCAGCTCCCATCGCTCTCCATTGCAGCTGAGCATGTAGCACTCGAGCAGGCGCAACTGCTCAAGCTAGAGCTGGACAAGTCGAGGCCTGCTTTCAGGAAGCTGCTCGAGAAGCTGCCTCCGAACCCAAAGGAGAAGGAGGAATTGGAAAAAGGTGAGCAGTGCTTCGAGCTGGTCTCGACTAGCTGTGGTATCTGTTGAAAGCATCCGAGCATGCTAATGACGTGTCCGCCGCACTACTATCGTATTCCACAGGCCGCCTTCTACCATTCGGAGCAACTGGAGTAAAGACTGTCAACCAGGAGTTCCGTTTAGAAGCACTCTTTCTTGCTGTAAGTATTCGTCAAACTTGCGTCAAGGGGCCATGCTGCTGTCGCGTGTCCAGCCTCCACTATCAGCAAGCCAGTGACTAATACGCTTCTCGTTGCATGGAACCCCCAGTCCCAGCTCACTATATCTGAACGCCTCGCTGGCAGCATCCTGCTGTCTGTCCTGAATGACCACCGTCCAAGACCTGGCCGTCCGACAGCCGAGAACGCAGTAGTGCTTTATTACGAAGAACGACGCGATCTTTTGCTCTCCCTCGACCTCCTGCATTCTCTCGTCAACGATGCAAACTTTACAAGTACCGCCGACCCGCATATTATCAACGTCTTGACTTCGGCAGTGAACGATCTCGTGACATATGAGGATAAAGATGGTAGCTGGACAAAGAAGGTGCTCAAAGAGATGGATAATCAGCAAAAGGCGGTTGATGATATTAAGAGTGGTAACTTGCCTTCTGGGCCGTCGACGAGCGGGCCACAAGCGCGCTTCAATGACGATATCAACAATCTTCGCGTCTCAGCTCACAAGGAAGAGCGAAGACTGCTGGCTACAATTCTCTACCGCGCTGCGGCTGCTCAGCTGCTTTCAAAGAGTGACGTTCTAGCTATAGCGAGATGGACTGCCTCCGTCAAGGACACTGCCACAGATCCAAGCTTGCCAGTGTGCTTGAGCACTCTGCTCGCCATTATGGATGCAAGCAATTCTCAAACCCTCGACAGCCTTACAAGCGAACCGAAATTCATATCCGACCTGCACTCCTTCATTACCACGAAAGTCAACTGGAAGCCGTCTCAAGCATCTGAAGTGTCTCCGATACAACCTCTCGTCCAGCTAGCTTGGTGTCTGTTCCTTATCAATGCGTTCAGATACAAGCCTACCCTTATGAACGAGACTAGAATATCAGAAACAGTGATAGAAGATGGAATCATCGATGCTATACATACCGGAGCCCTCGACTTTTGCGGCAATAGCTTGCTTCGCTTCAAGAAGCCGGTAGACCCATTCGAGGAGCTAGGCTGGTCAGCAGGAACGCGAGACGAGCTAGCTTCACTTCAGAAATGTGTCGACGTCGATCCAGCTTTTGAATCGGCTGTTTTGCGACAGGTGGATGCTCTCATCGAAAGCTTTATCGTCAATGCTTCCAGTATACTCAGAAAGGTTCGCCATCGAGAGGAAGATGTTTTATTGGCAAACTCGCTTGGGCGGACCAGCGGCACTCCAAATCGGAGACGTGCACTCAGCGTCTCACGACGTGGTGAAGGACAATCGCAAGGTCATTCAGCTGCCGAGCAACGCCATGACATCGAGTCGTTGTTTGCTCTCATCGCTACTCTATACCGCGATTCTTCAGACGCAGCTCTCAAATACTGGCTAGAAGGAGAAGATGGAGATCCAGAAGCTCAACATCGTCATTCTAGACTATCCTCTTTCCTCCGATGGGCAGCAGATTGCAGAGTCCATTCGATGCAACAAGCTTTCTTTGAGATGCTCGGATCATTAGCTTCTGGATCTCGCTCAGCTACATATGCTTTCGACTTCCTCACACAGAATGCTGGCAGTGACATCTCCTCTAATTCTCTTTGCTCGTGGACATCATTGTTCGAGGCTCTGTCGTTTTATGGTTCTTCTCGGCAACAAGATGGTCCAAATGAAATACCGCCTGATGAGGTCACCCTTCTCAAGTCATTCCTGCGAGTTCTAAGGGTCGTCGCGGAAAGCTCTCCACTGGCTCGAGCAAGCTTGTACGACAATCAGCGATACAAGCCCGTCGCTACTCTCTTCAGCCTCATCATGCAACCTATTCCTATCGATCTCAAGGCTGCTCTATTCGATGCCGTTGCAGCCTTCACCAAACCTGCTCAATTGGAAGAAGGTCATGGTATGGTAGCGCTCGGTAACGAGATTGCCAAACGTGCCTGGGTGATATTGGAGAACAGCCAGATCTTACCTACAATTCTCCAAAGGGATGCACGGGGCATGGTTATTCGCGCTTCGGCTCCTGAAGCTCAAGGAGGTATTACGCTAGAATTAGAACAAGTTGAGGCACCCAGCAAAGTATACCCCGCAACAACATCATTCGTCTCACTCCTCGTCTCGTTACTCGGAAGTCCTTCGGGTAATGATGAAGCTATGACACCCATTTCAGCATCTGCAAATATGGAAGTCTCCACTGCTTCTCGTGCGATCCCCGATAATTTGGGCGCACCGCAACGCGATCCTGCGCAAGGCATAGACGCGTATACACGTTTTGTTATCGACGAAGTACTACTTCGGGCAGATTCGCGGGATTACAAGAGTGGCGAGGAGAAATGGAGGATCACCGAGCGCTGTTTGGCATATATTGAAGCCTGTCTCGCGACAGTCAACTTTGGCACATTGCTCGCTTTAGGAGATGTGGATGGCATAGGGTCAGCACAGACCTCCTTACATCGTATTACAGTACACCCTGGCTTCGATGTCCTGGTGAGACTCCTTACTGGAACACGGCTACTGGAAAAGATCTTCCAGCTCTGTAGTATCGAATTTGAACGGGTGGACGATGAACACACATTCAGTACGATGGCATTGCACTGCGTCCTGCGTGCCTTGCGCATCATCATACGGGTATTCGCTATTCAGACGGCTTTTACCGAGGTTGTTGTGCCAACCATACTGTGAGTCCTGATGCTTTATGTACTACCGGTATTGCCGCTTGAACTGACGACTGCCCACGCTTCCAGCGAGAATCACACCAGCGTGCCGTCAGAGAAGTTATCCAAACTAAGAAGCATCCAGCCTCTAGACCAGCATCTTCTATATCATTCTCAGGTCGTTGCCAAGATTGCTGTACTCGTCAACTGTTACCGGTCAAAGGCTATCGGTCTAGCATCGATACGTATACTAAGCTACCTCGCCGATTCAGCGACCTTCTCGGTCACAGACATGTTCAGGGACGTGTACAAGACCAAAATGAACCGCTTGGCCGGCCTCATTGATGCTAGTGACGAGACCGAAAGAGTATTGAACGGATTCGTCATGCGACTCGGCCAACCTGCTGAGTTCGCCGACACACCATTCGGCATTCGAGACTTGGGCCGATCCGCGAGCACGGCGGATCTGGACAAGACCATCCAGACAGCTATACTCGACCTTCTACTGCGGAACACACAGCCGACCGCTCAAGCTCCCAACCTCGCTCATCTATTGCTGGGCATCGATATCAGGCAGCGAGCAGAAGACATTGAGATCCGCGATGCTACGGATAATACTCAATCATCCTGCCTGCATGTCATTCTATCATTCCTTGGGTGCATTCGCTTAGACGCCTTAGCCATCGAGAATGAGACCGACGTACCAGGCATTCTTCTAGAAGCACCTGCACTGGCGGAGAAGGCTTATCGAGTAGTAAGACAGCTCTGTCTTCACGACTACACCGCACCAGCTGTCACTCAATATCTACGTCGAAAAGACTACTTCCTCGAAGAAGCTCAAATTCTTCCTCTTCGAATTCCAAAAATAGATGCAGATGGCGCAGGTGTTATCACATCGTCAGACGGTTCACAGGCTGCAACAACAGCTGAGGCTGTCATTTCGACATTAGAAGCGCAGGCATGGAGTCTAGAGTGCTTGGCTCTTGAGCTCAGCAATCTCGTATCTCTGGAAGAACCAGAGCGAGTTGTTCGGCTCCTGGCTGCTCTCTATGGAAGTCAAGGCGTGCTGTCTTTTGATGGGGCCAATCAAATAAACAATGGCGGAAAAGATCTCTCCCAAGGTCTTCCCAGAATGCTTGACATCTTCTATTCACTAGATCTAAGTTGGACAGATTCCGTTGCCGTTAACGAGACACCCATCGCTCTCTTTGGCAGCCTGCGCTTCGACACCTGCTTGCGGACACAGTCAACAGGTTGCGAGATTTACGATTTCCAAGCGGTCCTCACCATGCTACAAGCCGCGCGTCGAATTCTGCAACAACAAGGCGCGCTCAACAGTCAAGCTCAACTAGCCCACGTAAAGGCTGAGACGTTAGCTATTCTTCAAAATCTTGTCATCGAAAATAATCGCCGAGAAATTCAGCACGCCCGGTTCCATAGCCTTCGAGCATGGAGAAATCTCCTCGACATTACCATTACACGCGCCTTCGATCTTCTGCCGCCAAGCGGAACCGATTCTCTTCTGTTGGACCTTCTCAGCTCGATTCTGCCACCAATTGCAGCGGAAGATGCGGACCTCGCTGTGCAGGAGATTTTCGCTGGGGCTGCTGTCACTTTGATGGCACAGGTGCGACAACAAGGCCTCGGTCAGATAGATCCAAATGCCCCACCCTCGCAAATATTCGCTTCAGAACGTCTCATCCCTATCCTTCAATTTTTGCTACAAGCTATCATTCAGCCAGGCCTGAATCCAGTCGTCCGAGGTAACCTCTATGCTGTGCTCTTGCAGTACATCCAACACTCGGCGTCATCACCACCGTCCACCTCCAAGAGCGCAACGGGTACACTTTCTTCATTGGAAGCACAGGAACCTGATACTTCGCTTGAAGACGACACCTTCTCGGTCACATCAACCATAGCCACCGATGGAGGCCGGAAACATGCTGCTCGCAACGCTTTACAGAGAAGCAACATCTCTGCAGTGCGGTCGTGTCTTGACAGGCTTCTCAACGTGATATGCTTAGACGCTTCTGCCGGTCATGAGGTCTGGCAGACCGTATCCTTCACTATGCTAGATGCGATCGCCTCAGTGGTTGGACAAGGACACGCTGGCTCCAAGCTGGTCACAGTTCTGGCAAAGCAGGGATATTTACAGAACTTTGTCTCGTCTATCAAGGAAAGCGAAGGCGAATTGCTGGACACTCTTGTTCCCGATCCGGAATCTTTGAACGCGCTATACGCTTATGAAGCGAAGATGTCTTTCCTCACGCGTGTGGCGAGCACCCAAGAAGGTGCAGAGAGATTGCTAGATCTTAAGCTCCTGCCGAAGCTGGCTGGGTGCAGTTTCCTCGGCGCCAAACCTAAGGCTACAGATGCTACGATGGGTATGTAGCAAATCCAGCTTTCAAATGACATCTCATTGACGTCCTTATCCCCAGACTTCGATGCTTTTCTACCGCCTGTCGTACAGAGATATCATCAGCTCCTCGTACCGGCCCTTCAAGTGGCCCTTGCCATTGCATCGAGCAGCGGGGCTCGTAACAGCTTGGCAGCGCGTCAGGTGGGTGTTTTGTGAAGTCGCCGTAAATGCTTATTCGCTGAACGCGTCTGGCTTTTGTAGATTCAAAATCTGCTCATGGAGCAGCAGGACGCGCTGAGATCCACGCTAGACGAGGCTGCACTTGCACCTTCCGTCACATCGCTACAAGAAGCGTATCTCATTACCCAAACCATGCGGGCCGTATTACCGGCCCTGTCGGGCGATGATCTTGTATGTAGTTCTGCGCTCATCGACACTATGCTATGTTAGCTGACTTCGCGTTTCAGAATTCTCCTCGAAGCCTCGGAGCTCTGCATACTTCCGCCATGGGGCTGGCAGGTAGTCTGCTCGCGGAACAGGACTTCATAAGCACAGTGCAGCCCACGTCAGACGATGAGCTGCGCGATGCAGATCGCTTTGTCTCATGTAAGTATCTGATAAAGTCCTGATCGTCCAAGACAGGTCTAACATTATTGTACCTTTCTCAGCTGGACCGAGAAACGTCTCGGTGTTTGAGGACAAGGTCGCGCGCACGATAGAAGGTTTGCAGATGGCTCTCCTGGAGTACTTCAAGTCAACAAGCAAGACACCAGGTGTGTTGCATATACACAAGCTAACGGGTACTGTTGGCTAATGACCAATTTGCAATCTCACAGGCTCAAAAACATTCCAGGCCTTCTGGCTCCCGAATTTCCAGCTTGACGGTCCAGCAAAAAGTCGAATTAGAGCTACGGTACCGACTCTCAGGGGCGCGTTCAACTACGTTTTGGACATTTCGGAAACACTGAACGACCGCCTGCAAGACTGCTCAGAACTAGATTTTAAATTGACAAACTTTGAGGACCTCAGTATGAGCGAATTAGAAATGTACGAAGATGCCTCTGAGGATCCAGGTGTCGACGTAGAAGCGAGGCGTCAGAAGGTTATGATTAACATGCGAAGCTTACGAGGCAAGCTGCAGAGTAGATCTCTATCCTCGATATGTAAGTCGCCATACCTGCCTTTAATCCAAAACTGTAGCTGACATATGGGTGGTAATAGATCTTGTTGAGCTCGCTCTCTTGCTTCTATGGCGGCATCTACGTTACTACCTAGATGAAGATCACCTCAATGGAACAGGCAACTCGAAACCGACCAACGCATTTGAAAACGTCAGACCAGGCCAATCGCTGCGCAACAGCTTCGATACTCGCAACTTGCGACTAAATGCATCGGACGCATTGTCGCTAGTAGCGGAGAAGCTAAACGATCTGCAATTGGTAAGTTGTCTGTGCTGCACGTGCGGACTATGTCCAGCTAAAATTGTGGCCACTCCGAGCAGGGTCCGAATGCGCTTCCAGTCGATCCTCGACCGCACGAGGCTCTCGTTGCAACGCTTCTACGGTCGCTACTGGATTTGATTGGCGAAGGAAACTTGGCTTGAAGGATTGTCGCGAAAAGCAACGAGGAAGGTCTTCTTAGCCGCTGTGTATTGCTAGTGTTGTACGTTTGGATGCAATGCTTGGCGGACAAGTAGCTTGCCACTGTATAATGGCTTGAAGCAATCAAAGGCGCAAACGACGCGCATTACCAATACAAAACTTCTACAAGTACTATGCTGAGTGCGACAGAGGTTATTACTAAACCTGGGATCAGGTTGATCAGACTGAACGCTCTTTGGCTCGTGCGAATGCCTGTGATCGTCATCAAGAAGGTACAGGTACGGTCAAATACAAGGAAACGCGACGAGATGGGAAGCGAAACTCTACCTTTTTCCGACAGGATGCGGCGCCATAGTAGGCCAGCCAAAGAGCTTGGGAAGGAGGTCAGAGCGCCAGTATTGCTTGCGATGGCCACTGTCTCACATACTTAGCCGTCCTGCACAACCTTTCAATTGGACTGCAGCCTCGAAATACTTACCGGCATACAAACCAGCTTTAAGTATTCTCGGATCGTTCTGAACATGCGCAGAATTACCAAATTTGGGGTGCTTCAAAACTTGGACTGCTAAGATTGTAGCGCCGATGTTCTAATTATTGAAGGCGGATTTCAGCTTCAAGAGCATCCTTAGAATAGTCGGCAGTGATTGTTGCTGACTCACCGTTCCGCACAGTGGGCAAAGGCCGAAAGCCACTATACTGCCCACGAAGAAGGTGGTTGCCGCAGGACTTGAGCAAGCTTTAGCTGCCCATCCAGCGAATATGCTGATATAACCTAGTCTTTCTAAAGACTGGACCAGTATGAACATGCCCACTGCAAACGGCAGCAATGGCCAAGGTAGTCTTGCCAAAGTCATTGTTAGATTCGGGAAGCGGTGGCATGCTTTTCTCCATAGCAGCGGTAGTGACAACCTCTCCTTCGTTACCGGCCTGACAGTGCCATTCGCTTCTTTCGCCGGCTCGGAAAGGCCGTCTTTGTTTGGCAGCGCATCAGAGTATCGCTTTCGGCGACCGTTATGATAGTCAAAGAGAAAGTCTCTGGTGACGCCAATACCTCCACCGGCTAATGTGACTGCCCAGACGTGCACACCTTTCGTGAAGGACGTTCCAACTAGAACAGCCAATGTGACCAGCAGCAAGACCGAGTGAAAGATCGCGCCTTGTGGATCGACAAGTGCTTCAGTAGGATCGACATCGGGCTTGACGAAGTTCTTGGGTATTAGACTCGTCTCTGCGCTGGAAGGATGAAGACGTCGTGCGATTTTGAGGGATTTGAAGGGGAAGAATAGGATTGGATATACGACAACTGCAGCTGCGACTGAAGGAACGACAGTATACTTTGTGAAATCGCTGAGAAAGTTGAGCTGAAAGGCCTGGAAAGAGGAAATAGTCAGCCTCATTGAGAAGTGAGATACTGGCGAGGTGTAAAGTCATGCTCACTCCCGCTATCAACACATTGGTAGGATTCTGCTAACCTGTATCAGCATCGGGAAAGCCATGTTTCTAAGTTTGGCACGCTTACGGAAGAAACCAGTATTGCAGAAGAAAGATTCGCGGCCAGAAATTGGGCGAATATCCAAGCTGTTGGAGGGGTGATGCCGCTTACCCTGGTGAGGTAGGCAAGGAAAGGTGTGCCCGAGAGGACAATCGGGTCGTTGCCGATGACAGCGCCAGAGAGGAAGAAGAAGAGGTAGAGATAGAAATAGAGCTGATAACCGCTCCTAGCGCGAAGGGCTACCTTGAAGGCGAGATATCGTAGACCACCTGTAGCATCGAGTGCAGTGGCAATGTACGCCAGGCAGCTATGGGGAAAAAGTTAGGAACATTGTCCACCAAAGTTTCCAAATTCTCGGCGTCCGTAAATATGCAAGACCTTACATGAACAGTACAAGAACATCGTATGGACGAACGCCGTCGGAACCAGCGATACCTTTAGCTATTTCGTTGCCTCCGATACTTGTCGTAATAAGAAGCAGTAGGACCCCCAGTAGAGGAGCGGAGGAGAGTCCAACTCGAATTCGGATAGGTTTGGCTTTTTCCTGCTCAAGCTGAGCTGATGGAAGGCTTCCGTTGCTTGTGAAAGTATACAGCTCGTGGGCTTGTGATGGGTGCTGTTCCTTCTGCTCTAGCAGGCGGAGTGCTCGCCCAGCCTTACGCAGCAGCTCAGAAAGTGACAGCGGCAGGCGGAACGAGACTGGATAGATGACGAGGGCAACTAGTGAGGCCGGCAAGCATCAGCGTGGATGGGACCCACGATGTAGGCTAGCATGCCGCTCACTAACGCATATGAACACTATGCCGCCGAATATCGAAAAGCCGTCGAGGTGCGCCATCGCTATCAGATTGCGCACGTGCCAAGGTGATGCGGAGCGCAGAGTAGAGACGCTTCAAGCGACCGTGATGCGTGTCACCGCACTCTCGTGGGTGTCTTCTGCATGCTGACTCCCGTATATCGCAGTATCTGGTTGGTGCAGAAGAGCAAGCAGGAGCTTGTATCTTCCAGGCTTTGCCGCTCGTGAGCGCTCTCACATTGTCTGCTTTGCGACAACTCACTCGCCCCCGTGCGAGCAACGATATAGGGTTGCCTGTGGCCCACCAGCACGTCGATCCGTAACTACCATCAACCATGGGTGTCCCCTCGTACGCGCCCGCAACTTCCACGGCTCCGCTGTAGCCCCGTCTGACAATGTTTGTCCAACTACTGCTGCCAGCTTGTTCCGCTGGTTCGAGAAGAAGTTCCCTGGAGTGGTACGCAAGCCCAATAGCGAGCTGGATACGTGCGATAACCTCTACATCGATGCCAACTCAATCATCCACAATGTCTGCCACCCTACTCATCGCGTGAGTATCGGCCTGTAATGCAGGACACAGAATGTTCGCCCGTCTAAATGACATTCATGCAACCAAATTTACAGCCTCCTCCCTCTACTGAAGAACAGATGATGGTAGAAATTGAAGCATACGTTATCCATGTCATCAAAACTGCTCAACCCTCCAAGCTCGTTTTCATCGCTATTGATGGTGTTGCGCCACAGGCAAAGATCTTGCAACAGCGAGCGTGAGCGAAAGCTAGACCGAGACTGTTCATCTGAAGAATATTACAGCTAAAATCGATTCACTTCCAGCCGACGGTTCCGCGCAGCCAAGGAAGCGAAGGAAATGAAGGAAAAGAAAGCCGAGTTCATCAAAAATGCCAGAGGTGGGCAGCAAAGGCCAGATTGTTCGCCTTACGATATCATAGTGCTGCTAATCTGATGTTGTTTCGCAGAGCAAAAGATATATCGCTACGATAAAATTGCTAATGCGGATGACTGGGACTCGAATGCAATTACACCTGGTGAGCTATCTTTTATACCCGTTCTGACACCAGTCAGTGAGGATGCTCAGCTGAGAAAGTTTGTTGCCTACAGGAACACCCTTCATGGCAGCTCTAGACAAACATCTTCATGCCTGGATTCTTCGGCAATTCAAGACCGATCCTTACTTTCAGCCCGTCAGTCGGGAGCAATACGGAACAATGTAAGGCACTGACACTATCTTTACCAGCTCACTATTATCCTTTCTGGTTCAGGAGTTCCTGGTGAGGGAGAGCATAAGGCGATGGACTTCATCAGACGTCAGCGTTGTCAGCCTGGCTACAATCCTTTGAAACATGCTTTTTACGGACCAGTAACTGGCCTATCTGACATGTCTGCCTCAGGTTGATATTAATGGCTTCTGTTTTCATCAGGATGCAGATCTCATTCTACTCGCCCTTGCCACTCACGAACCATCTTTCCGTATTTTGAGAGAAGATCCTCGTGAAAAGCTTGAAACTCTCTGCGTCATTTGTCAAAGTTACGCGTTTGGACAACATTCGTATAAGAAGTGTCCTGGTGAGTGTTTTATGAGTAGACGGGCATCTGTACGTTTCCCCAACCGACAATGCTACACCTCACAGCTCTTCCCGAAGACTGGTCTCTACCAGAAGTCAAGGATAATGCCGAATTTACACCTCCCCGCTTGATATTTTTCGATGTGTGGCTTCTGCGCATCGCTCTTGAGACATACCTCAAGCTGCCTGCTACGGTGGACATGAAGGGGGAGAATGGCGAAGTCCAGAAATTGCCTCTATATAATCACGAAAGGGGTATAGACGACTTTATCCTAATCGTAGCTCTAATGGGCAATGATTTCATACCTGGTCTTCCACTCCCAAAATGGGATATCCATGAGGGAGCTATCAATACCGTGGTTGAGGCGTGGCAGAAATCAACAATCCAATCAAAGGGATATATAACGAAGAATGGCAAGATTCGACTTGATAGGCTTGAAAATCTATTCAAGGGTTTAGCGCCTCTGGAAAATTTCCATCCTGAAGTTGTCGGTAGGTCTGCTCATACTGCTTCTCGTAGTGAAAAGGCACCCTTTTTCTGAAATTTGATGTCTGGCTGGCGCATCCAGATATAGACGCAAGGTACCCTTCAACTGCGCCGAAGAAAGATTCCGCGACACCAGATCTGCGAGGGTCCTCCATTGTCAGCTTCCGAGCCGAGCATGCCGATTCGCGTTTGTTCGCTCAATATGCTCCCAGAACGCATGAAGCACATCGTCGAGAGGCAAGCAATGGTGTTGATCTTCCGGACGGCTTTCCTGCATTGTCCTCCGATTCGAAAGCAAAAGATGACAGTCCTGGACCTGCCGGTCTTTTTGAGGAATACCGCGAGGATGAAAGCAACACAGAGCAGTAAGCATGATAATTCCGCCGATCGTTATTTTACGAGCTAAGTAGGGCCCGTAGTTACGAATTCTTCGAAACAAAAATGACCTACTACGAAAAGAAGCTGGGAAGAATAGAGGCGCATAAGCCAGGCATTGTTCGAAGGTAAGCGAGCTAGAGCCTTTTCTTCCTTCCAAGTGTCTGCTGACCTGTAGTACCTGTGCTTAGCATGGTCCGTAGTTACACTGAAGGCTTGCAGTGGGTCATGGAATACTACTGCCAAGGCTGTCCGTCCTGGAAGTGGTAAGCAAAAGTTTTGACACAAGCAAATGACGGTCGCCAATGATGTGTCCTAGGTTTTACCCATTCCACTACGCTCCATGGCCTTCAGACTTCGAGAGATTGTCAAAGTTCAACATCGAGTTCACCATGTCAAGCCCGTTGCCACCATTCAGTCAGCTCATGAGTGTCTTCCCTCCTGCATCGTGAGTCCAAAGTGCTGTGAGGTGCTGATGACGTCCACTGACTGGAAACTGTGTCTCTTTGCCTAGTGCTGATCACGTTCCAAAGCCGTACCGTCATCTCATGCTTGATCCAAGCTCCCCCATCAGAGATTTCTACCCTGAAGATTTCAAGACGGATCGCAATGGTAAAGCGCAGGAATGGAAATCAATAGTCCTGCTTGCGCACATCGACCCTCGTCGTCTACAAGAGACATTGATGCCAATATGGAAGCAGCGCAATACGTGGAGTCTTGAAGAGCGGATACGCAACAAAGATGACTTTGTAAGAATCTACGCTTGCGATCACGATAAGACAAAAAAACTTTTTCAACGACTATCGGTGCAAAATAACGATCCTCGACGGATGAGGCAAGGGGTGAGCGAAAGTCTTCTGTTCTCTTTCCCAGCAGTCTTGTGCGATTCAATCATGTCTGACTTTTGACTTACTAGTTTGTCGAAGTAACTTTCACTGAGACAGGCATCCTTGCTGGCAAGATTGGTCGGGATAACAAGTTAGCTGAAGCTGAAGCAGAAAACAAGCAATTCGATGAAGAGGTCGTCGGTCGAGAACAGCTTAAAGCTCCACAGACCAGGAGCATATCAGCGGTTTATGCAGTGCCCCATCAGATCACTCCGCATAGCTACGAGCTGTT
Organism: Cystobasidium tubakii; assembly: GCA_024345325.1. NCBI lineage: Eukaryota > Fungi > Basidiomycota > Cystobasidiomycetes > Cystobasidiales > Cystobasidiaceae > Cystobasidium > Cystobasidium tubakii. Next base: position 4,178,418 of record BROO01000003.1, read on the forward strand.
GCCGGACCAGCCTGAAGTTCACTTCAATTACAAATTGGTGGCTCGTTTCAAGAGGGATCCAGAAAAGAAGATCCAGCGAGTGTGGCCTACTGGCGATAATGCAGGTCGAGACGCACGTGCCGTGGCACAAGAGATTGCAACTGGGCTTCGAACGGAATTCGTAGACTGGTCTGCCAAATTCGGTCCTAGTGACCTGGATGAGGTTGATCAGCTTTTCGAAGCTCTGCCGCCAAGCTTTGACGACTTCATCCAGCCCGAATTCCCGGTGGAGAACGACACTCTCCGCGCCTTTGCCGAAATGGATCTTGAAGACGATGAGGATGAGGATAACCAACCTGAATTGCAAGTGCAATCTGGAAGAGGTCGCTCGCGCTATTCATCGAACAACCCATTCAATCGAACAAATCTCGTTCCAAACAAACGAAGCCGAGAAGCTGGGCCATCTCAACCAGTTTTAACTGCCGCTGGATACACCAAGATTGTCGAACCTGCGGCAAAGGAGGAGCTAACTTCAGACGACAGCGAGGATGAGGAAGAGAAAGAAAGACGTAAGAAACAGCATGCATCACACTTCAAGAAGAAGAAGCCTAGCACGGCCAAATCTCCAGAATTTACCGTACCAAAACGCGAAGACTCAGATGATGATGAAGGCTGGGCTTGAGGTATCAGTTTAACCCGGAGAAGTGTCGGTCTCAGCAATTCTGTCCTGCGTCAGATAAGTCGTTCAACAGAGCATTCTCGGCTGTTCGCCTAGAGCATCAGTCTATATCTTCATGTTACGATACCCATCGTTCTAAACCTGTTTAGAAGTCTTCGTTCGCAACCTCTCTGTGTCGCTCTGTACCTTTAGCGAGAAATCAAGTAAATGACGGCTGCTGCTTGACACTCAGCATGAGGGAAAGGCTTTGCTACATCGTCTTTGCATTTCGAAGACTTTGCTGCGTCTCCGCAGGCAAAAGTGGATGAAACCATCTTGGGAAGTTGACGTTAGATCTAAGATATACAAGAGAAACTTTCTATGACGAAGAGAGCTCTAAGTGTGGCTTATATGTGCCTGATACTCTCTAATTGAACTTCCAGAAGATCACATCTCCATCTTGGACTTCGTATGTCTTGCCCTTTTGTTGGTATTTGCCGTTGGCCTTGACTTCGTTTTCTGTAGGAGCGCAGAAGATATGGACGCGAATCAGCATCTGAAAAGCCGATACTAGCGACAAGATCAAAGATTGTGCGAAGACACTAACCTGATTTGAACTCGTGCAAGTCTTCGAAAGCCATGACTTCACCACAGATGAAACCCTTTTCGAAATCGGTGTGGATAACACCGGCAGCTTGTGGTGCCAGTGTACCCTTCCTGATTGTCCATGCTCTTGTCTCGTCAGGTCCGGCAGTGAAGTATCGGATGAGCTACAGACAGATGGAATGGCATAATGAACTGGCTGCCTTGATTATGGCGGGAAAAGGGGCTAGACTCACGTGAAGTGCCTGGTAACCAGCAGTGACGACCTTGCCAAAAGCACTAGTAGCACCGATCTTCTCACATTCCTCCTTCTGCTCTTCTTCCGACATACGAGTTAATCGCTCTTCCAAAGCAACAGAGAAAGGAATGATAAGATCTCCAGGATTGTTCTCATCTACCCATTGCTTGATTTTGGGTAGCCATTTATTCTTCTTGCGGATGTAATCGCGCTCGCTTAAGTTTACGAGGTAGATTACTGGCTTGGCTGTTAGAAGTTGAAGACCATTAACGATGTCGACCTAAACGATGGAAAAGTCAGTGTGTAAGCCATGAGTAGAGGATAAGCGGGATATGAACGAAGGGAGGATGGAAGATGGAGGACATCAGGCATTAAAGTTTCTTCTCTTGGGCCGTCAACGCAGTCTCACGAAGAGAGCGGAGACCTCGACGAGCTGGGTTAAGATATAATCGAATGCTATGGCATTCTTTATCATCATTATAGGGAAGAGGGAGGAACATGAAGTAGCGGGAATGAAGGTGCTTTGGCTGTGCAATGACAGAAGGGTGTGAAAAAAACAGGGTCACTCACCTCCTTGTTGTTCCAGTCAACCTTTCGAACGTCCCTGTTTTCTTCCGTGAGAGCCTTGAAGACCTTTTCAACGCAGAGGATCTCCTCCTTCTTTGCCTTGTCGGCAAGGTTGAGAGTACCTGTACCTCTGAAAGTCTTTTTCAGTGCGTTCAGGTGCTTCTCTACCCATTCGGCATCCTTCAATCGGAGCTCTGTCGAGATGATCTCCATATCACGGCAAGGGTCTACGTCGCCCTCTACGTGTGTGACTTCGGCGTCATCGAATGCGCCTGTAAATGTATGCAAATTAGCTTCCATCCCGTTCCAGCAGGTTGGGAAGGCTAGTCGAGGGTGCTAGAACTTACGGACGATCTGGAAGATACCATCAACAGCTCTGACGTGAGACAAGAAGGCATTTCCGAGACCAGCACCAGTGCTGGCGCCCTTGGTAAGACCAGCAATGTCGAAGCAGGTCAAGAAGGCTGGAATCTTGCTCTTTGACTTGTATTGCTCTGTCAGCCAGTCGACTCGCCAGTCGGGGATGGCGACACGAGCCTCTTCCTGTGAATAGCAATGCATGGCAGTGTAAGAACGGTGCTGCTGCTGTAGTCCTGGCTCTCTTGTATTAGAGCAATGGGCTTCCACCTACAGGGTCGATTGTGGCCTGTAGAGAATTTGGAAGCAGACATCAGAATCAACAGCAGGAGCAGAAGCGAGGCTGCTGAGCGAGTAACTACACACATATGGGAAGTTTGCGACTTTGCCGAGATCTGCGTATGTGTTGTATAGCTTGCTGTCAGGCTTTTCGATGCTCTTCCATGCTGCATGCATTTTTCTGGAAATCTACCTACCGCACTTTGAGACGACATTGAACACTGTCAATTCCAGAGCATGGTAAGCTGAGAGAGCCATGCCAGTGCACCAGACCATCTCAACTCACTGGTGGATTTGCCTACATTGGGAAGCTGCGGTCAGAACACCCCATCAGCATCTGCCCTGCTTGACTTTTTCACCTCCACCAGCTCTTGCTCGCTCCACTCACACCAACGAAGCCCATCGACAGGTTGTTCGTGTTCTTCGACCCGAGGATCACCCTCTTCTCGGGCGCGGCGGCCTTCTTGGGAGGCATCTTCTTCTTGACGCTGGCTGCGGCCGAGGTGCTGAATGTGCGAAGGAAACAACTGATGCTCGTCTCGCGCGTGCAGGCGGCCACAAGGAAGAGCATGTACGAAGGAAGGCAAGAGGCGAGGATTTATCGATGGTTGGAAGGATCCTCTGTTGGAACAGGCACGCAATGCACGCAACCGCAGCTGATGATTCTCCTGCCTATGCTGCGACCATGCGCAGCTGTTCAACCCTGCTCGGTTGTCCCGTCTCACCTTCTGCGATAGGCAATGATCATGATCCATAGGAAGAGACAATGGCATGCCAACAACCCACCGACCAGCTCAGATAAGACTATTACTGCAAGACGATATGCCCTGACATGCCATTACTCGCAATGACTTGCTCGGGTGGCATAAGGCTTATGATGACCTTCGCCCCACTGCGGATGCTATGAGCTTCACGCAGTGCATACGAGCCTTATCCCAACGACTGCGCATCGAATATCCTGAAGAATATTCGCACCTTCTCACTGTCTCCTTCGACCCGACGAACCAACAGTCTTGACTTGCCTTCTAAAATACTGAAATATCCATGGAAAGGAAGCCGAAACCTAATTGCACCATGGCCACAATCCGCCTGAAGGTCGTTCAGACATATCTCCAGCAAACTAGATACCGGAATGTCTGAAATGCGCGACTTGAAAATGTCTGCTGAAGAAGGGGATATAGTACGTAAAGCTCTCGAGGCGAATTTGGGGGATTCGACCGTCGCGAACGAGGTGGTCGAATAATCACGTGAACTGGCTGAGGCTTCCCGACGACGATTGTAGGCAGAAGGCGGCATCTTCTCTACCACCGATGGTCCTTTCCCGCGGCCAGTCCCCGACGACGCGCCTCAAAGGAACCGGGCTGGCCAAGGAACCATACACGAGTTGCTGGCAAATGGAAGTGCAGGGTGCTATCTGCGTCGTCAAGAGTCAAGAGCCTCAGATGCGCCCTCTTCCTCTCGCCGTTGAGCTTGCTTGCAAGCGAGGTGCCCGAGAGTGGCAAGGAGGACAGGAAGGTGGGCAGGCGAGCGCTGCAGCAGATGGATACACTGCACTGAAGATCACCACTGCATGCTCATCATTACACTGGTGTTGCGATTTTCCTCATTCAATGCTTCACATGCTTTCCTCTCTGTACTGGGAGCAAATCGCGGTCACTCTGTTAGCCCGGAGCAGGGTCCGCAACTATGAGTATGCAAGACAATGACAAGTACATGATTGCGAATACCCTGGGGCACATAGATAGCGGAATCTCAGTCCTCAGCCATCCTGGGAGTGTTGATTATCCTAACGACCAGGATTCTTCTATCTCGCAGCCAAATAACCAATGATTTCATCTGCTGAAACATCCGAATTTCCGAAATACAAGCTAGACCCCTTCAGGCATGACTATGCCATTCGAGACATCCTGAATAGCATTGTTGCCTCTTTGATTCTCAAATTTTCTGCAGTTCAGCCAACCTCTCCAGTGGTGGGGGTAACATAATCTGGTTAAATGCACCACTATTCACAGAACACACCTTCAGCGAGATTGAAAATATGTCAACCTCTCTTCCTACCTGCAGCATAACATATGACAGTCAGTCAGCCAGAGTGCCACGCGCCCTCCGGTCGACTTGTTTTTGTTTGTCTGAATAGAGATAGTGACGTACTTCAGACACTGGACCAGCAAAAGAAACCTCACCAAGCTAGCGTTGTTTACACAAGACGTGTTCGCTTCGAGGAAAACAGACGCGCAATCCTCTTGCATAACAAAGGTAGAGCTGGGCACCGCTCAATTTTGGCCACACGGCCAGCCAAATCTGAGCACACTTCGCCCCCCCCCCCCCCCCCCCCGGGTGCCGATCTGAGCACACAAAAGCCTTGACTGCCTAAACGTGACGCAACTTTGACTCTTCCACAACTTCAAGAGCGGTCATATACAAGTATTCATTATTTCAAAGCACCTCAAAACGCAGCCTGTTGGCGCAAGACCCCACAAGTTTCTCTCACCCATAGGCAGGATACATGAAAGGTTTCAACAAATTGGAACTGATTCAAATATCTTCTTCCGACTTGACATATCACTATGATGTCTTTACGGACATAGGACGACAAGAGATTGAAGCCATGTTCGCTGACAAGAGAATGGGTGATGCAAAAGAAGCAGATGGCAATGGAATGGGGTAGAATGACCAGGGTATGTGAATTATGTTGATCAAAGCTTCTGGAGTATTGTCAGAAGCTCACTGTCTTTCTTCAAATCGAAAAAAGCACCCTTATCGAAAGGACTCCGAGTACAAGGAGCGTCTTCACGGAATTGGCGGACCTAGAATCTGGGGGATCGAAGAAAGAACGTACATCACTCCGAGGAGGTCCCTTCACGTTGCATTTAGCCCCATAGGAAAACGGCTTACTTACAATACCACTCCTTCACTAGGTCGACAAGCGAGGTCGTGAAATTCGAATTTATCGGAGCCAGATCGTCCCGGCAGACAGGGGCTTCGTTCTGCCAATCTGGTCTATGCTGAAAAGAGGGAGTTTAGCTGACCCGAGAAGTATCGGAAAGAAGCCTGATGTGGGCCCTGTCCACGCGCGCCGTCTTTAGCGCCGTCCAGGCCAATTATTGGACTCTGGCATTGTCCTGCAACTCCAAGGGTTGCTTTACAGAAACGAGCTGTAAGATAGATCAGCAAAGTGTCTAAGGACGGCATCGGACAAGTTCCCAGCTTACCTCCGCCACAGCTCGCATCAACGGCTCATGGTCCTAGGCCTGCAGTGTTTACCGGCATGACATCAAAGCCGGTCGAAGCAGCTACAAGGGACGAACTTAGCAAGCTATGTGAATAACTTCAGGGGACAGTCACGCACCAGAGCCGATAGCGTCTTTTGCGAGACCAGCGCCATCCTTTCCCTAGCCTCTCCCGTGCAGCTCGACTCTGGCCTGACCATTCGGCTTTGCCTTCTGGAGCACCTTCAAGTTGGACAGGTTGCGTACGTGCACACGCAGCTGTCCGACAGCTTCAGATAGGAAAGTATCGCAAGCCGAAATGAAGACGCGCAGCTTGTTCTGGGAGCCAGAAAGCTACTTCTGGGAGATTTATAGACTTGACCGACCCAACCTCATTGGGGCCGAAGTATCTCGCTGACATGCGAAGCTCTGCAGCTTTCAGGCGAGAAGGCATTGTACAGATACACTTGTGCGCTCTGGCTTACTTTCCTGACAGAGCATTTGCTATGGGCAAAGTACACATTTGTATTCAAGCGGGACTCATGATTTCCCGCTTGAAACGTATCTTGTTTATCTCCATGTCTGTATGTTCGAATTGCAGTAGGATTTCAAGATCGTCGATAAAGTGGAGACTGTACTCAGAGCGGCCCAGCTGCAGATATAACGTCGTGCTTTGTCTTAAGCTCGCATTGCATGGCGTCTGTTGCTCGAATGTCGAACGTTTTGGGGTTCGTCGGCGGGTGGAAGAGCTGGATGCCTGTCGCCGCCTGTGCTCCTCTTCCACGGACGCATCATCGCATTGATCAGCGCAAGCCGGAAAGACGGGGAGAGCCAGCCGCCAGCGCGACGGGACAGATACACAGACCTGTAGAGTGCAGGCAGAAGCTTCAGACACTCATTCGCCATGCGTGGGATACTTGGAGGTGCAGTCTCGAAGGGCGCGGACAAGGGTGGTCCACCTGAAGGTGCAGCGGCGGTAGGTAGCTAGGGAGCCAGCTAGTTATGGCAGCAGCTGGCTGACTGACCCGATAGACCGAGACCGAAGAGCTGGATGAAAAGGAAGGCAGCATCCTCATGGGCATGATCTCCCAGCTCGTGAGTCGCCGTGGCCGATTCCATCGCTGCGTAGTGCTGGCTGGTGCTTCCAAGCACTAAAGCAGAGCAAGCGTGACGAGCAGGCAGCTTGGAACGCTCGACGGCGCAGCTGATCTCTGAGGACCATACTGAACCTATCATCACACTGTGCTTTACAGCGTCCCGGCATGGAACTTGTGAGCCTTTCGCATCGCATCTTTCCACCTCGTGACATCTCGTCCGTGACTGAGAAGCTCGAAACCCTTCGCAGTCCCGAATCACATTTCCCACCTTCGTCCTCGAGCCTAGAAGCATGCTAGAGCGTATAACAGACTTCTTGTCACACTCTGATCTTATCTTTGGGTAGGCTATGCTCGTCTTGCCCTTCCAGCTCCTTCCAGTCAGAGCAACACCCTCGGTCTTGGCTTAGTTCGCCGTTGATCGGTCGACCGCCAGTATAGCCGAAGGAGCCTTTAGATGGATGGACTCGCTGACTTTTTGCAATTGTTGTCTCTTCTCTACTTGCCGACTTTCAGAGCTGGTGAGATTGAAGACCCGCACGAGCGCTTCATTAGCGTGTTGCGATACTACTTGGCAGGGTGGCATATCAAGCCGAAAGGAGTGTAAGCATGAAAGTGTCGACTGGGCAAAGCCTGCATACTGATGTTCTATTCGTTGACAGTAAAAAGCCGTAAGCCTCATTCGCATCGGGCAGCCGCTTCCAATCTCGCTGACCGGAGCCTCTGTACGATTTTACAGCTACAATCCAGTTCTCGGTGAATCGTTCCGCTGCCGATACAAGTACAAAGATGGTACACAAGGCTTTTATATTGCAGAGCAAGTATCGCATCATCCACCCATTTCAGCTTTCTACTACGTGTCGCCAGAAAACAAGATTGAAGTATTCGGAGAACTCAAGCCAAAGAGTCGCTTCCTCGGAAATAGCGTAATGAACGAAATGAGTGGAGCGAATCACATCGTACTGTTAGATCGACCGGAAGATGGGACATATGATATAACAATGCCAAATCAGTACGCTAGAGGTATTCTTTTCGGCAAGATGGTTCTAGAGCTTGGTGATATTGCAAAAGTGTCAAACTCCAATATTGGCATATCATGTGAAGTTGACTTTAAAACGAAAGGATTCTTTTCGGGCTCGTATAATACGATTGCAGGAAAGATAAAGACGGATAAAGCTGAGATTGGGGAGATTAGTGGTAAATGGTCAGACCAGATGTACATTCAAAGAGGGAAGGTGCGTGTGCTATTCTTGTCTCCTCTTACCATAGCAAGAGCTATCAGACTTACTCTTGAGCATCACTCTCCCCGGCACAGGGACAGAAGGATCTTTTCTTCGATGCGACTCAAGCTGTTGCTGTACCCAAGGAAGTGATACCCGAAGCAGAGCAGCACGAGACCGAATCGCGGAGGTGAGTGGTAGAGTCTGAAACTACGACAATATGCAAGTCCGATAGAGGCTAACAATTCCTCTGCACAGGCTTTGGTCGAAGGTATCAGAAGCCATCAAGAAGGGTGATCAAGATGCAGCTACCGATAGCAAATCTGCTATTGAAGATCGGCAACGAGAGTTGGCAAGATTACGGGAAGACGCAGGAGAAGTTTGGCAGCCTCATCACTTCCACCTCGAAGATGGAGAATATCGAGTCAAGTTCAAGTGAGTCTGAGAATTAGTATGAAAGCGCCGAAGTGGCAGAAGATTGAACCACATTGTGGATTTCCTGCTGCAGGGTACCTCAAGGGTCGATAGAAGAACAAGTTGAGGCTGTGGAGATGTTCATCTTTGGGACAACAACGCCACGAACGGAAGAAGACGTTTCGCAAGTTGCGCAGCCAGCCGCAGCCGCAGCTCCGTTAGCTGCCAGTCAACCAGCTTCAGTGACAGAAGGTGACACCGCGTCAGCGCAGCCGCAAACTTCTGTGCAACAGCAAACCCCAGCCAAAGCCAATACACCAACCGCTTCAGCTTCATCAACGCCGGCCGGAGCGGTAGCCATGGCTGCACAATCTTCGCATACTTCAGCTGAAGCAAGCTCACCAGAGGGAAGTCACGCTCATGGACCCTTCTTCAAGATCGGTTCTGGATTGAGGAAGCATACCGGATCAGTCTCGATACCATACTTTTCTACATCCAAGAGTCCCCCGCCCATTCACAATCCACCTGATCACGAGGCTAGCAGCCGGCATGTGCCAGCACCTCGCGATTGACCATACACGTACATTAGAGCTAGGCATCGTACCTGGCTTTGCATTGGGTGAGCCTAACCTCTGACTAGGTAGTCGTGTTGTTTTACATTTGTTCCTGTATATGCGAGAATAAGGAGTGCGAAGTAAGCATGGATCTACCAACAGACCGTTAGAATAAATGCACCTTTGTAATTCCCTGCATGAAATCTGACAACATTATACTTGAAATCATTGGCTCGAATGCTGAATTTTCCAGACGCAAAGAACGTGACTTCGTTGACTACTGCCCAACAGGTCAGGATGTCGCTGGTAACGCGGTCATGGCCTCGTGCCGCTTTCAACGTGATACGAGCGCGGTCATGCGTGTGCACCATTGCACGCTTCTCGACTGGCTCTTCCATCCGCAGGCAAGGTGAGAGAACCAAAAGGCAATCGAGGAAGCAGTATTCCTGTTGCAAGTAGACAGTCTCTGATAGCATAAGGCACTTGCAGTACCCATCAAAGTCAACGGCATTTCGTATCCTAGAGATGACTACACCAACGTTACGCCCACCATCCTGTCGAAAGTCTCGAAACAACTCCATCTACAGCCTTCGCATCCCATCGGCATCCTCCGCTCGTTGATCGAAGGCCATTTTTCTACATTCGACGCCATCAACACACTGTCGCCTATAGTGACTGTTCATCAGAACTTCGACGAGCTGGGTTTCGCGCCTGATCATCCTGGAAGAAGCTTGACCGATTCGTACTACCTCAATAGGCAGCATATGCTCCGAACCCATACCTCAGCTCATGAGGTAGAGGTGTTCAGTAAAGGTACCGAAAGGTGGTTACTTACTGCCGACGTATATCGCAGAGATGAAATAGATGCAAGCCATTATCCTGTTTTCCATCAGATGGAAGGTGCGCATGTAGTTCCACGAGCGAATGCTTTGGAGACCTTCGAAGCTTCTAACGCGATACTGGAGAAGCGGCTTTCAAATGCCAATATTGCAATTACAGACGACACAAAAGTAGGAGCTTCAAATGCCTATCAAGATTGTCATGATCCTATACTGGCGGAAGCCGCTACTCGAAATCTCAAGAATAGCCTAAACAGCTTAGTATTGGAGCTCTTCGGCGGTATTGCTAACCGAGCTGGTGCAGGAGAACCACTGCAAGTGCGGTGGATAGAAGCTTTCTTCCCCTTCACGTCACCGAGTTACGAGGTGGAAGTCATGTTCGAAGGCAAGTGGCTGGAATTGCTAGGTTGCGGAGTAGTCAAGCAGGCCACAATGGATCGGTCAGGTTCGTAGAGCATGTACCTCCAGCAGCAGGTACTAGGCTTTGTCTGACTCCAGTCACGTGTTATAGGCATACCAGACAAGATGGGCTGGGCTTTCGGTCTCGGCCTTGAGCGGATAGCGATGGTCCTCTTCGGCATTCCAGACATCCGTCTGTTCTGGTCAACGGATCCTCGCTTCCTGCAGCAATTCAATGCAGGACATATAACAAGCTTTAGGCCATACAGCAAAAACCCGCCCTGCTATCAGGATATCAGTTTCTGGCTTCCTGACAGCTCAAGTGGATTTGCCAAGTTTCACGAAAACGATTTCTGCGAGATCGTGCGTGATGTCGCAGGAGATCTAGCGGAGGAGACCGCAATTGTAAGCAGTCTTTTCTGTCTGATTTGGCATGAATACAGCACTAACGGCAGCTTTGTGGTCATCTCAGGTGGACTCCTTCACACACCCCAAAACAGGCCGTCAGAGTCTTTGCTATCGTATCAACTACAGATCAATGGATCGCAATGTTACGACCAAAGAAGCTCGTGATTACACGCAGCAAATAGAGGAAGCTGCAAAGAGCAAGATGGGCATTGAAGTCCGGTGATGCAGAGCCGATTGCGCAGACAGTGCTTACATGGATTATTTTGGTATTCCCACACCATACCAGCAGTAGTATGTATGATGTTGTAAGCATCTCGAACATAAATAATTAGCCAACAAAGCGTGCAACAACACCATTCCAGCTGTCAATGCAGTCTACTTTCGGGATGGCGTAATCTCCCGAACAATCGCGCTATAAAGGTCTTTCGCTTGTGCGGTTTGTCTTGCTGTAGATAGAGCTGCTCCTGCTCGCCCACTTTAGATCTTTCAGATTCTGGCTCTAATGTCTTGAGCTTAAGAAAAACCGCCACCTCGTCCATGCTTGTATTGACTTGCGCAATTTGTCTACTGCTGCTGAGTCGCGACACGCCGACATCTTGCATAACTTGGTACAAGCACAGCATGCTCACTCGAACATTTCGCATGAAGTCGAGATGCTCTTCTCTTGTCCTCACGACTGTGCCGGCCCATTCACTAAGCGGCTGAAGTGATAGCCGTATATTCCTATCGATGGTATCCTTCGAGCTTTCATCCAGGATGAGAAAGAGCGACGAGATGAGTAGATGGAAGACATGCTGCAAAGGGAAAACAAGTATACAGAATTAACATAATCAGCCTGCAAAGCTTGATGCCTTTCCATTCGCACGCCTGGTCATGGACTCCGCATACGATAATCAACTCACTCACCAAGATATCCTCGTCTTCTGCGATAAAGACTCACCAAGATATCCTCGTCTTCTGCTTTATCGCACAAGATGCTAAAACCACGATGCCATCTTCTGACTTCTCTCCACGCATACTTCAAGTTCTGCATTATAGCCTCCTGGTCGTGACCATCTGTGGGGAATACGAAACCGACAGGCGCAAAGCTGGTGGAAGCCAGCACTTGCACCGTAGACAGCGCTGGGCTGCTTGGCAGCAGAAGTGTGGAGTCCTTGAGCATCCCAGCTCCCGACAAACCTAAGGCAGTCAATCACAAACTCGTATGGCTTCTTGAAGACCGGCATGTAAGTTTGCTCGGTCGACCGCTCTGCTCCAAACGCATAGTCAGGGAGAATGCACAGGCCGTGCGTAAGCTACAGGACAACGTCACGGATGATAAGTCTACACAGCTATCGAATAGGTAGTATCAGAGTGCCTGAGAATAGACAGGAAGCAGGCAAGTGGCGCCTGGTTTTTAGCGACCCGTCCTGTCACGCGGGACTGCTTTTGCTTTAATCGGTCGAGCGCAGCAGTCTCTCGGCGTGCTGAAGAAGGGGGGTTTGTTGATTTCTACAGTAACTAAAACTGCGACAGAAATTATAGATGGAATACATGTTGCTAAGTGCTGAAGTGAATTGACTGGAACGATATCGGAACAGAACATTCTTGAAGCTAGAAACGAATGGGTATCTTTACAATTTCAGTCATTGCAATTTTTGTGCAAGGCCTTACTGGGAGTCCATCACGACACCAACTTCTGCCGCTCGGAGGACTCTATCTTTGAGGAGCCAGCCCTTCTTCGAGCATTCTAGCACGGTACCGGGCTCTTTGCCTGGAATTGGTGCCTGGTAGAGAGCCTCGTGCTTGTTAGGGTCGAACTTCTCTCCTGTAGGATCGAAGGATTTGATGTTGAAGCGGTTCAAGGTCTTCTCTAGGTGATTCGCTGTCATGTTAACACCTGTGTATAGATCAGCAAGAGTGTCTCCAACGGTGGGTTCAGCACCTTCCGCTGAAGGCTGCTTCACTCGACGATCTTCTGGAACATGCTTGAGTGCAAGGTGTAGAATGTCGAGATTCGAGATGATATCCTTGGCGAAAGACTCGATGGCATAGTCTTTGGCTTTTTGCTTCTCGCGAGTCGTGATCTTTTGTAGATTCTCGAAATCCGCCACACTCCGACGCCAATTGTCCTGAGCAGATGCAATGCAAAGACGACTACAGTGTAAGCTGAGCCCACTGAGGTCTGGTCTAATAGCCAGCTAGAACCCGCTCTCCACCACTCACCTTCATTCGAGCAAGCTCTTTCTCGGACTTTTCAAAGTCATCCTGCATTTTCTTGATAGCAGCAGTCGTATCCTCTTCGGCGGCTGTTCCATTGGTAGAAGCCTCTGTCTTCGCCTCTGTTGCTTTCTCTGAGTAGAATCGCATCCTCAGACTGCTTGCGCCAGCTGATGCCGAGAGCACAGCTGGTGCGGCAAAAGTCGATGAAGCATTGCGAGCCGCTTGTCGGGCTGCCGCTCTTGAAATCGCAGAGAAGGATGAGGCAATCATGTTTGGTGCGGTAATGTGCTTGAGCAGGCCAGTAGGGAGAACTGTCAGATATGTATCTGACCTCTGCGGAAAGTCTGCTTCGGAGCATGATCGGATGCCAGAGCAAGATTTCGCCACAGCTGATGAAGCTTCGAGAGCATAGATCAAAACGACCTTCCGTATCATTCAGCATTATTGGCATATTGCTTTATCAATCTCATCATCTAATTGTAGAATAAAATACAGATATCGTGCAAAAAGCTCGAAAGGTGCCACAGGGGGCGGCTAACAGAATACAGACAACAAGTATGGCATTGGGTAATTTCTGAATGAGGTCGCCCCAATGACTGCTTTTAGCGTGAAGACTACTTTTGATTGTCCTTGTTGATACCTTGCGAGCTGAAGGGCCTTTGAGGTTGCCAACAGCGAGGGGTGGGACAGCTCCCGTCCCCATTAAACTTAGGCGGGTTCCGGGTACTCCGCCTCAGTCATGAGATCACCTCCTGCAGCTGCAGTCATCTGCGCAATCTCCTGGATGCAGGCAGCGCCATTCTGTATATAAGATATCAGTCAGGTCTCCCGAAAGAAGGTCGTGCAGAGCAGCAAGGTTCGCCCACCTCAGATTTATGATGACGCTGCAACGCATCCAACCTGACAAAGGACGTCTGGCAAGCTTCGCATATGTACTTCTTAACGCCGCTGTGCAGCAATTCGTGCCTTTTCAAATCATGACGGCGAGCAAAACCTGCATGATGACGACTTTCTCAGCATCAGCATGTCTGCAAGCAAGAGGGGCAGTACTGACCTTTATTGCACACTTCGCACGTGAACGGTTTTAAGCCTTCATGCGATCGAATGTGTCCTTTCAGGTTGTAGGCTCTAGTGAACGTTTCATTGCAGTATTCGCAGACAAATTTTGCAGCGGAGGGATCTTTGCGCCTTCTCTTCGCAGCTTGTTTCGTTGCCTCGGTGGTCTTGCTCTCCCATGTGAAGTCCGAAGCGCCTGATAACCCTGATACTCCAGACGTATCCGAACGAACCGATGACCTGCGTCTCATCCTTCCCGGATCTAGCAAGCCATCTGGTCCAGCACTGAAGCGAGCCTCCGCGCCATACATCACATTCGGCTGATTGTACGACATGTCGGCTGCGTTATAAGCCCCGCCCGCAGCTATATAGGGAGAATAGTGACTGCTTTGAATGAGTGGATTATTTGCCTGCATGCTGTACACATCGGGTATTGACGGGACTTGTCCGTGATAAATTGGCTGTTGCAGCGAGTATTGCGGTTGGTGCTGTTGTCCATAGTCGACAGACGGCTGACGGCTGTAGTCGCCGATTGACGATGATGTAGGCAAGCCGTATTGTTGGTCCTGCCCACCGAGGAAGGCACTTGGCATAGGAGGCAAGTTTGACAAGTCGTATTGGTTCTGATTTTGACCGTGCGCCTGAGGTTCGTAACCACCGCCTAAGAATCGATTTGCAGCTTGCTCATCTGGCTGACCGTAAGATCGGGATTGATAGCCTTGCTGTTTGAAATCGTTTCGGGAGCCGGGGAAATGGCCATCTCGCGGGCTATAAGTGGAAGCTGTATAGTTCTCAGACTGGGCACCCCTCTTGTGGCCTGATCCGTGTGACTGAGACCGTCGTATACCCCCTGGAGAGGGTGGTACGAGATAGCTCTGTTGATTCGAGCCACCTAGATTGAGGGAATCGTAGGGGCTGCTTTCTATCACGCTTCGACGACGCGCGGATGGACCAACTTGACTGGGTATGTCCGCGGACAAATGATAGTCCTCGTCGACCACGACGAGTGCTGAGTCTTGATGCTGTTGCATTGCTATAGCGGACGCCTTGAAGTTTTCCCATCCGGGACTGCTGCCATCCAAAGCCCGCGGGTCGATGGCGCCTCCAGGCTGCTCTCGTTGGTTGTGCCTAGCATTGTTTGCACCTCCAAAGGAAAAGCTTGGGCCTTCGAACACTGTCGGCGACATCATGTAGGTATCTGACTTGCTTCGTTGTCGTGTCGGCATGGCTCTATTGCGAGAAGAAGCTCCAAGGTCAAGCGTGAGATCATGAGCTGGCACATCGTTGAAAAGAGCCTGTGCAGCTTCAGCGTGCAGCAGACTCGATGGCCCGGAATCTGTTGAATCCTTTGAGTCCTGTCAACACATACTCAGTATGTAAGCTATAAAGAAAGCAGGATTATCGGGTGAAACTTACCTGTCTATTCGTAGGCCTCTGAAAGAAGGTCGAAAAGACAGTATCGAGAGCTGCTTGTGTTGAGTCTTGTCTGGCGGTCGCTGTTCTAGGAATAGCAGTTGGTGTAGCAGTCGTCAAAGTCAAATCGGGTTTATCAGGAATAGCCAGAGGTGTCAATGAAGCGTTCTTGTTTTCCTGGCTTGTATTCTGAGTATTCAGATGAGGCAGCGGTGGTGATCTGAGACTAGGTTGTCCTTGTTGGTGCTGATGAAGGAGATTACCTTGTGCTGTAGGAGAGGGCGAGTAGCGTACGAATGCTGGGATGGCCGGTGGCGCAATGCTATTGTTGTTATGAAGGTCTTGAGGTCTCAGAACAGGAGAATGTGTCGGAGAAGCAGTAAATACACTCCGAGCCGATACAGGCGCTGAGATGCCTGTATATGTCGGTGGAGGTGCAGAAGTGGCTCGAAGAGTGTTGTCTTTGGTAGGCAGAAGCCTAGGGCTTGGAAGAGGTGCAAACATCCGCTCTACAGCCATCTCAAGGCCATGTCCGTCATAGCTTGATACGGGCTGCTGTCGAGCGCCGAGGTCTGGTGAGCTCAAGTGTCCAGAAGGAGATGACACAGATGTAGACACGCGATCTTGTGCACCTAGCGAAGAAAGGTCGTCCCAATCGGATTTGCCTTGTCCAACCTTGTCTCGAAAAGCTAACAGATCAGTTGCATTATTCGGAAAAGTCGATTCTTGACGCATTGCTACGTTCGACTGTGTGAAATCCTGGTTGTTACTGTTGGGTGGCTTTGAACCAGGTCTCGAACTGAAAGGTGAATGCGAGCGTCTTTCATCGAATGAAGAATCATCCGCATAAGATCCGGCGTAGGAGGGCGTTGCGTAGCCTCCGGAGTTCTCGTCGTATACCATAGAAGTAGGGTCGAGTATCCCGGCTGATAGGTAGGCAAAGGCGGAAGTGCTGCTCAACATGGCGGATTGGGAAGAACAGCTAGCGATTGGCATTGGCATAGCCAAAGTGGAGGCGGCGGAAGAATCTTGCATACTCTGATTCCAAGATGGAGTACTTGGATTGGATGTCATCACCGATATTGGTGGACGTGCTGATTGGAAAGAATAAGCATTGCCGAATGGGGAGTTGTTCCCGGATTGCGGCTGTTGACTGTATTGCTGCTGGTGAAAGTGCTGCGGAGAATTCTGACCTGATGGAGGATTGCTGAAAGCTTGCAAATCAAAAGGCGGGCTTGTGGTAGAGCTCGAAATGTTTGCATTGCCCAATGCGAAAGTGCCTGAGACGTGAGCTGGAGACAGCTTTGGGGCTGTATAGTCGGCATATCGATGACCGCTCTGCGAGGTGAGTAATGGGGGACTTAGAGAGGTGGTCTGACCGCCGACACCGTGGTTCATCGTTATTGAAGAGCCGTGGAAGGCCTGCTGCCATTGCGAACGCTGACCATCAGACTGTGCTTGCTGAGTTGCCATTGTGATCTTGAAACGTTGGCCACCAGCGCTGCATGGATGATGAAAGTGTTAGTCGAACGTACAGAGGCAGCGGGGGGGACGTGACGGAGGTCTAGCAGCGCCATACATACATGTCAGAGGGTCAGCTGCGGCTGTAAGGGACCAGATGCGGTTATGCCTTGTCCGGGCTTCGATGGCTTTCCCGATCAAGCCTGCCACTGAGTGGGTATACCTGCTGGTATAAACGCTCGCTGTCAAAAGCTGTGGTCGAGTGGAATGACTTGTTCGTATGCTATGCTATTGACGGCGGCGGCTGAGAGCTGTGTAGATGTGTGGTGCTTGATTTTATTTGGTCTGTACTGTTTCTATGAGGCTGGGTTGGTAAAGAGGGGACGGGCAGTGTGGAAGAGGCACACCACGAGGCTTGAAGCCGAGATGAGGCTCCAGATGGGGTGCAAGAGATGAGGGTACTGAAGCGGATGTTCTCCAGCTTGCCTTTTCTCCTGGATTTGTGATGTATCCCTTGTCTGAGGGGGGTCGGAAGTCGACCTGCTCGGGTCGCAAGAGCAGCAGAGGGATAGGCTTGCGGTGGGAGCTTGAGCTTGGAGCAATAGTGCCTGATTTCCAGGTCGAATGGGTCTCACGTATCTCTGCTATCCGATGTCTTTACGGTATTGTTGTACAAGGTGACCGAGGCCTTTGGCTTTTCGGCGCTGCCTAGCCGAGCGGTCAACTGCGACCGCTCTCCAGGACCTCGTAGCCACTCTTGCTCTGACTGACTACTCCTGTCTGCGATGCTTCAACCTGTTGCTCTTCTTCTCTCTTCTGTCTGCGGTCACTTGGAGAGAAAAGCAGCCCCGTCCTTCACCTCGGTGATCTGAAATAGGGGAAACAGACGGGCAATTGATGCCGATGGAAAGTCTGTGGCTGCGTTGGAGCAGGGAAGATAGAAGCAAGAACCAGGACAGGGGAGACATCCCTGGTGCTCTGACCTGCCTATGGAACTTCCCTGCTCCAAGCCCCGCCAGACTGTTCCATCGCTCTGCCTGGTGCCTCGCACGGCTGTGCGGGAGACAGGTGGGCGGTGGCGCAGCATACAGCCAGCCTGGTCGACTTCGAGTCACCCTGCGAGACCTTAGTTGTGGTGACAGTGCAGAGAATTCGAGTGCTTGCTGTACACCGCTAAAGCGCCCTGAGTCGTAAACTATCCAGTCCCAGCTGTTACATCTCGATACGGTACAGCCCGATCAGATTGAGCGTATCCATATGATCTGCATGGAAAGACCGTAGCTGCTTCTAGACGATTCGCCGTTCAAGCGATCCATCAACATGCATCTGAGGAAGCTGTTTCAGGTCATTCTGGCCATAATATTTGCCCTCCTTACTGCTGGTCTTATCTTCGGTCAGTCTGGCATCGGCTCTTTCCTGCATGTAGAGGTGCTTATCATGAAGATGATGATCGACGAAAGAAAGAAAGCGACAAGCTTCCAAAGCTATACATGTTTGTGCAAGATCCGCTTACTGACGAACCTGTACATCCCCTCTGCTGCTGACCATCAGGCTTCGCTGCACTCAAGAATGTTCTGGTCAAGGAAGGGGTATATTCAGGATACTGCGATTCAGATGATGATGCCGATTTATCGAGGAGGACTGGAAGGGCTTGTGTCGAACAGGACTTGCAGGTGGGCGTCCTTGTTGAATGGATGACCATCCTTGAGCTGACTTGCCGGTCTTTTCTCATCCGAAAAGCTCAATCTAGCATTCACGATATCGGTAGTCGTCAATAATGTGGCTGCACTTCCAATTGGCATTATATTGGACAACATTGGACCCAAGAAAAGCTCAATCATAGGCTGTATCTTGTTCCTACTGGGCAACTTCGTAATGGGACTGAAGCCAGACAGCATAGGCAAGTGTGGGCTTGCCCGTTTTGCATGGATTCTGATTCGCAACGATAAAGCTAACATTCCCCGCTTAATATGTTCAGGCTTTGGACCCTTCTTGCCTGCATATATCTTCCTTGCCGTTGGAGGTCCTATGATATTCCTCTCCTCCTTCCATCTGTGCAACGCCTTCCCAAAGGTCAGTTAGCATACGCCCGAAAGATTGACTTGGAATTGGGCAATTGATCATATCGTACAACACGTACATACTACATTATCCAGCGCTCTGGTCTTATCCTCAGCGCCATCATTGGAGCTTTCGACGCCTCAAGTCTACCCTTCGTCATCTACTCTGCTTTGTATCAACGCCACCACGTGTCTTTGCGGACCTGGTTCTGGCTGTACATGATTGTGCCCGCAATGTACGTTTTAACTCTCTTACCCCTTGCTCACCTTCTTTTTACTGTCGAAAGTAACCAAGTGACATCTTCTGCCCTCAAGGATTATCCTGGAGCAAATATTCCTTGCACCTTCAGTAGCCTACGCTCTTCCGACAGCCGATGATGTACTGCCAGATGAACAGACACCTCTGCTCCGTGACGATAGCCAAATCGAGACGAACGATTCTTTGACTAGGCCAAAGGTACTTCAACGGCGTAGAACTTCAAACTTCGATTCATCCTTCTCTCGAGTGTACTTCTCCAATGATAGCGCCACGCATTTCAAAAAGCGACCATTAACAGAAGAATCCGATGACGAAGCTGTAGATGACGACGATGGAGATGCTGCCACGACGAAGGTCAATGTTATAGAGGGGGAACAAGATCCTATCACAGGCGTACTTTGGGGTCGTACTGCCTTACAACAGATCTTTACATCATGGTTCTGGCTACCACAACTATTCCTAACCTGCTATATGCTTCGCATCAACTACGAGATAGCAACTGTCTTTGATCAAGTTTTATATTATACGAAGGATATTTCTGTAGCTGAGAAAGTTACCGATGCTTTCGTACTTCTCCTACCTCTTGGGGGAGTCGTTAGTATACCTTTCATTGGCTACGTTTTAGACAGCATGAGCTCTATGGCAGCTTTCATCGTGCTTCTCGTACTAGGTTTGGTGTATGGTGCGCTGTGCATGACGACTAGCGTGCCTGCCCAGCTCGTCGGCATAACGATGTTCACCATAATGCGCCCCCTCATGTAAGTTGGCCGTGACCAGCCAATATGATCTGACCATCGCTAACGCCAGTCGAGACGACAGGTACACCGCAATCTCAGATTACTATACCAAAGTCATAGGCATAGAAACCTTCGGGACAGTATATGGACTAGCAAACGCCATCAGCGGACTCCTCACGCTCGCCCAATACCCTATAGATTATGCAGTCAAGAAGAAATTGAACGGAAATTATAGGTAAGCTCTTGATGTTGCAGTTCAATCGTCCGGAGAAACAGATTTGAGAAAATTTGTTTGATTCAGTCCTATCAATGCCGCCTTGCTCACGTTAGGTCTCCTGCTGGCCTCCGCCAACATAGCAAAGCAATATTTCCATCGTAAAAAAGTCACCAAAGGGACTTCCGTCCGTCATCCAGTAGAATAGCTGTTTAGTGAACGTTTCAGTCGCCTTGGTATCCTTCCAAATGTATGAAAGCATGTTTATATGTCTCGCAAATTGAGAAAGTTGTAAAGTATGTATACCCACGAGGAACAAACTTTTGTTCGCACTGAACGTAATGGGGGAAACAACGACTTTGATTTGACTACCAGAAGAAGAAGAGATCACGAAGTATACAGACTATCAACATTCTTGTTAGGTGGGAGTACTCCAAGGAAGCACCACCTTCATGTGTGTAAAGAGCACTATGGGGTAGCCTTCCCATGACTCGTTCGTCCCTACGATGGCTTCAATCCCAGGCTCGACATGAGCATCGACCATTCATCGCCTCCCAAGAACGATGGAACTAGAGGATTACCAGGCTGACCTATACCGTTCAGCATATCATTCAAGCTCGGGTCCATCTGAGTCATCATGTTTGGCTGTTGCAATAGGTATTCCGTCGAAGTAGCAACAGGAGAATTGGGGGAGTGATCTACCGTTTGTTGACCTATGATAGTATGAGGGTATTTTGGAAGCGAGGGCTGCTGTTGGTGCTGTTGTTGGTGGGGCATCATGATGCTTTGAGCGCCAATCGGCATGCTGGTTTGCTGTTGTGACATGTCTTGTCCCATCATCGGACCACCACTATGTGTTTCCACTTTGACCTCGCGATTCGTAGCAGTCGCCAGCAGACTTCGCAATACTCGGCTTTGCGTCAGACTGGGATGTCCAGGATTCGGTGCGACCATCTTAGATACAGGAGAGTTAGATTGGTATGAAGGATAACAAGCTTAGGGACAACAGCGACTCACCTCGAGAAAATCGGATGCCAACTCGATGATTCTAAAGAACTTGCTATACAGTGCCACTTGACCTTGTGCTTCAATATCCCAAGCTACCAAGGGATTAGCGGCCGTAATGACTTCGAGGTTACATCGCATGAGATTCTGAAGGATCAGTAAAAGCGGCTTCAGCATGACTCAAGGAAGCTCGACTGTGTCAGGGAAAACACTCACAGCAGCTCGTAACTTGGCTAAGAACATCGCAGAGAAGACAATAATAACACAGATGACCGTATCGACCGCAGTTCTGATATGGCGAGCATGGTCCGCATCCGGTTCCAGAGGTCTATAAATAGGCATTCCGTCCTTCCAATAT